>CM046663.1:73343995-73981348 GCA_025594165.1 Tamias sibiricus
ACTTCTATGGATGGAGACCTCAGAAACTGTGAGCCCTCAAATAAACTTTTCCTCCTCTACAGTTGTTCTGGTTGGGTCTTTTAGTCACAGCAGCAAAAAAAAAAAAAAAAAAAAAAAAAAAAAAAAAAAAAGCTGACTAAAACAGAGGCTAAAGCAGTAGGATAACAAGTTCAAGGCCAGCCTGGACATCTCAGTAAGACCCTGTCACAAAATAAATAAATAAATAAAAAGGACTAGGGGTGTAGATCAATGATAGAGCACCCCTGGGTTTAATACCCAGTGCTGCAAAAAATAAATTAATTAATTAATAAATTAATTAATTAATTAAAATAAAAAAATTAAAGCTTATAGCACAAAGTCCAGCCCATAACGAGTGTCCTGGGCACACTACTGTAATTACTGCTATTGAGGGTCATGGAGCAGGTGAGAAGCAAAATCCAGAAATAGTCTAGCTGCTTCTCTCTGCAGTTGCTTCCATACATGGCTGCGTGTTTCACGGAAGCTCTCCTGGCACCCCAAGGGCTCACTCACCTCCCAAGAGCCTGACCCCTCCCCTGAGTGCTGCCAGACACACAATTACATTTTCTGGGAGCTACAGAAAACCTCCTTAGCAGAACAGCAGTTTCTGACACACACAAAGAAGGAGTAGGCAGAACCATTTAGACACACTCAGCTGTTCTGAAGCTCAAGGAATTCAGCCTGAATCACTGTCCTTGTCAGCAGCGCCTTTCCTCAGCATCAGAAGATTTTGTTCCCAACCTCAGGACCAGATTGCTCAGGGAGTGAGAGGAAGCAGGAAGATGGGGCTGCCTGTTCTTGCTGGTGCTGACCCAGTGCCCACTGTGTGGGGAACACTCAGCCACACCAGATGGAGGGACACTAAGAATAGCCGATGCTTGCAGAAGGAGGATGACAGCAAGGAGGCCAGGGTGTTCCAGGGCCTGGTTCTGGACACAGCACTCACTGGGGTAGAGGAGGTGGCAGGTATCTTAGCTCAGCTGCTGTAACAAAATTCCATAGGCTGGGTGGCTTAAACAATAGAAAATTTCTGTTACGTTTCTAGGACTGAGAAGTCCAAGATTAAGATGCCAGCAGAGGGCTGGGGATGTGGCTCAGTGGTAGAGTGCTTGCCTAGCACGTGCCTCGCCCAGGTTCGATCCTCAGCACCACGTAAAAATAAAAGGCATTATGTACAACTAAAACAAATAAATGAATATTTTTTTAAAAATGATGCCAGCAGATTTAAACTGCTTCCTGGTTCGTAGCTGGTGCCTTCCTTTTTCCTCACATGGAAGACAGAGGAATCAAACTCTCTTGTGTCTGTTCTGACACTAATCCCATCATGAGGGCCCCGCTGTCATGACCCTGAGGATCCATGTAATGCTAATCACTTCCCAAGTCCTCACATCCTACTACGTCAGATTGGTGGGTGGGGGTTTGACATATGAATTTGGAGTAGGAGAGATACAATATTCAGTTCATATGGCCAGTGATGACCTTCCTGGTCTCCACATAGTGCTAACCACAGGCACAAGGCCTCTTGGTGAGAGCCAGTTATGGCATAGCAGCTAAGAGAGGTGAGCCTGGAGCTGAATCACCTGAGTTTGAATTTGGAACCTGCCTCTTGCCAACTATGTGACTTTGTGCTAATTATTAAATTCCTGTACCTCGGTCTTCACATCTGTAAAGTGTGAGTGAAAGTAACAGGACCTGCCTCACAAGGGTGTGAGATGTTAATCCATGCACTTCACTTACTTAGAACAGGGCCTGGCACCACATTAGTGTTTACTATTTTCATACTCTATCACCGGATAAATTGATTCCATTCAATTAAGAACAGCCAATGACACAAAGTTCCTAATGTTTGCATAAGTCAGTGTAGTGGTGTGGAGAGAGCATTGGAATGGTAATTAAAAGAAGGCTCATCTCTGTGCCACCACATCCTACTTAGGTGACCCTAAACACGGCACATAATCCCTCTGAGCCTCAGTCCCCTCCTATAAGTGAAAATACTGTAATGGCTGTGTTCTGCCTAAGTTTCCAGATTTCTTGGATGACTATGGAGTATCCATGAGAAATATTTGAACATTCTAGAATACAAAGGGTGATTGTCAACATGCAGTTCCTTTTGCTTCTAAGGGGGAGCCATATCAAGGCAAGTCAAGGACCCCAGAGCCTGGTACCATCAGTTTCATCCTTTGCCTCATCCTGTGCCTTCAAAGGTGGCTGTGTGTGTGTGTGTGTGTGTGTGTGTGTGTGTGTGTGTGTGTGTGTGTGTATGTGTGCGTGTGCACATGTTGGAGTGATAAGAAAAGCCAGCAAAGACAGGGTAGCCAGGGACACTTCACTGAGTTCATGGGAGCTGAGTGGGTGGAGCTGGAGAACCACGCATCTGTAATTTTCAGTGGAACAAAGGCATAAGCAAATAAAAAACTGCATAAAGAAAACACATGGCCATATTAGAGGTTTAATGACAAAATCTTACAGTCCCTCTTCATTTCAGAGCAGAAACAGAACACTCACATCCATTCCGTCAGGGAAGAATGAAGCCAGCATGTCCTACTCTGCATCCTGGGGAGGATGAAATGGCTGTCTCAGAATTACTGAGCAGTGAGTTCGTACAGAACTCTCCACAGCAGTCCTAATAAAAAGGACATTGAGGAACTGGGGTTGTAGCCCAGTGGTAGAGCACTTGCCTAACATGCATGAGGCACCGGGTTCAATCCTGAGTACCACATAAAAATAATAATAACAATAATAATAAATGTTTAAGGGGGGAAAAAAAAAGGACATTGGTCTGCTCAGGCTGCCATGACAAAGTGCCGCAGATGAGGGGGCTTAAGCAACAGAAGTTGATTGTCTCCATTCTGGAAACTTTAAGACTGAGACCAAAGTGTTGGTAGAGCTGGTTTCTTCTGAGGTCCCCTCCTTGGTAGTAGATGGTCATCTTCTCCCAGTGTGTTCACCCTGTGTGTCTCTTTTTTGATCTCCTTTTTGTATAAGGATACTAGTCACATTGGATTAGGACCTATCTTAATGATCTCATTTTAACTTAATCATCTCTCTCCAAAGACCCAGTCTCTCAAGTACAGTCACCTTCTGAGATACTGAGGGTTAGGACTTCAGCATATGAGTTTGTGGGGACACAATTCAGCACATAACAGAGGGCACCATTTCTGGAGAAGAAACCCACATAAATGCTCTCTCATGAGCCCAGAATTATCCACAGTTATGGGAACTCAGAGCAATCAGGACTTAACCCAGAGCAGCTTCTCTGAGCCCCCAGGGCAGGGGTGGTGGGTAGGGGACTGGAGGAGGGGAAGCAGGAGGTAGGTATAGCTGGCACATACCCTGATCACACAAGGCAGGGTACTCCTACGTCTGAGAGGCCTGATTTTGTCCCCTGCCATAGTCATGTTGTACTTGGGCTCTCAACACTCTTCAAGAAGAACTTAAACAAACAACGTCAGCACTTAACTGCTTCCATTTAGAGGAATATCGACAAACATCAGACTTCTTGTTCTTTGAACAAACCCAGGGTCAGCAAGGCTGCTCTCATCTGCATGAGACGGAAGAGTCATAGCTAGCAGCCCTGTGAAATGCAGCTCTGTCTCCAGCATCCTAGCACAGACGGAACGAGAAGATGTTAATAGTTTAAATTAATCCAGTTTGACCTCTGACTAGAGCCATTAGAACTCAGGCCTGACTCAGAATCCATCCACCTCCTATGGACTGCATGTGCCCCAAGGCCACTAATGCCCTAACATTCTGTGATGCTAATAAATTAGTGTCAGTGAGAACAACAGAGGCTACAAATGTTTCACTTTCCTTTTTCATTCATTCGCTCATTGAACACAGGTTGCTCAAGTACCTACTCTGTACTTCGTGCTCAAGGAAGGGGCAGAGAGATCAGAGGAGGCTGCATGGAGGAAGTGACATTTAGTTTGCACTTGCAGACAGGCTAAGGCTCTGGTGGGTGAAGGAATGCTGGGTGGAAGGAATGGCATGAATAAAAGCCAGCAAACACAAAAGACAAACCCTATTTACGGTTGACAAGCAGCTAATGTCTCATAAGAACTGAGAAAAGATTGTTGTCAGAAATGAATGGGCCAGTCTGGATGTGCAAGTAAGAACTGTGCCTACAAGGGAGGACTCTATCTCACCTGTCCTTTGCCTCTGAGAGGCTTGAAATCAACCTGAAGGGGTAGAAGAATGGGGAGGATGGCAGATCATTCTTCCTTCTGGTGAAAGGATGCAGAGAGGAAGGATACAGCGATGACTACCAGCTGCTATCTTCTAGTTGCTCTTGATTCAAGCCATGGGAGTGGGTGTTTAGATTTGCATGTCAGTGTGGGAAAAGTAACTTGACTGATGCCTATTTCTGAGCATCTAAATCTGCTGTGGTTGAGTGGCTTTGTTTGCATACCATTCACAGGATGAGCATTATTGCTTATGCAAATACTTCCTTTCAGGCACGGATGGTGGGAGTCAACGGAAGCTGCTACTGCATCTCAAGATGGTGCCCCAGATGGGAGTTAGTGCCTACTGCCAGATTCTCTAAAAGAGAACCACAGGTGAACAAACTGACTTCCTCAAGTATGATGGAGCAAGGGACAATGAAGGAACCCCAAGCCAAGAAAAGAAGGTGGCCTCTAGAAGGTGGAAAAGATGAGGAAACAGATTCTTCCCTAGAGCCCCCAGGAAGAATACAACCCTGCTTACAGGGCCTCACATAAGTTAGGCAAGTGCTCTACCACAGACCAACACCTCTGCTTCTTTGTTTACATCTTGATTTGAGTCATGAGACCCATTTACTTCCAGAGTGGTGAAATATGTTCATACTATATGAAACCACCAAGTTTGTAGTAATGTGCCATAGCAGCCATAGAAAACAAATACAATAGCATTATCTTCCTAAATGCACCATGGTTATATACAAGGATAACAATAAGAGGAGTTGGGTGAAGACCACACAGGAAGACTTCATACTATCTTTGTAATTGTTCTTTAAATCTAAAATTATTCTTGAGAGGATCCAAGATGGCAGATTAGAGGAAGCCACACTTCAGGGCAGCTCCGTGGAAAGAATCCAACAAAGCAGATAAGCTGCCCTTCATCATATATATATAGGCTGAAAATACCCATCTCCTGGATGGTTTGAATACCACAACCCAGGAGAGAGAGACACACACGCTGTCTGCAGCGGCTAGAGCCGCGTGGCTTCTGCTACACCGCCCCAGCAGAGCAAAGGAGGTGCGGAACAAAGCCAGAGCCCACGCCGGGACTGCAACCCCAACAACGCTCCTGGCACGCCAGCCAGTGTGAAGACAGCGAAAACAGCCAGCGGAATTAGTGCTGGGAGACCACGGGAGACCGCAGGACAACAACGCCAGTTCAAATCCACACTCGGCCAGACGCGACCCTCAGCAGTAAAGCCCCAGAGAAAGCGGCGCGGAGACCAGCGAACAGGCAAGGAGGAACCCGAGACTGGGAGGACCTTCAACAGACAGCGGGGAACGCGAGTCCAGTGTGAGGACCCTCTGCGACCCTTCAATTGAGGAAGAACACGGAAGTAGACTCCACACAAAGACCCGTCTCCTGCATCACTCCTTGCTAACCAGGTACACAGACTTGACCCCACCCACAAATTCTCTGCATCAGCCAGAGCAGATCTACTGAACAGCTAATTTAACAAACTGAGAGAGGAGGAGAATAAGCTGCCTATTTGAGTCTTGTGAATTTGACTTTGTGGTTTTTTTTTTTTTTAATGTCATTGTCGTATTGTGTTTTTTATTTATTTATTTATTTTTCTTTCTTTTTTTTCTCTTCTTTTTTCCTCCTTCCCATTTTCATTCCCTCTTGCCTCTCATTCCTTATTTCCTCATCTTTCCTATCTACACCCTGCCCTACATTCTCAACAGAGAAGAAAACAAGTTGTGTACAGGAACTTGGAATCTTAAAACTGGGGCAACTGAATAGTACATCAAATAGGTGTTTTATATAGTCTCCTCTCTCTTTTTTGACTCACCCTGTCTTCTCTCTTTCATTAATTCTTACTACCTGGCCATTTTCTAATTTCTCTCAACGTTTACATAAGCCTAGCTGAAATACACATCGGTCTTCACACTTAACTGTACACTCCAATTCCTTTCCTCCCCCTTCTGCTATTAAACTACTTCCATAGATTTTCAGTATTACACTCCCGAAGGGGGGGAAAGCAATATCCTTCCCTCCTTCCTCCTAAGCATATCACCTTTGTACCCAATATCTGAAACTATAAACCCCATTATAATCACTCAGAATATATTGGAGGCAATATCTAAATTCTTTTTTTGTGTGTGTGTGTGGTACCGGGGATTGAACTCAGGGGCACTTAACCACTGGGCCACATCCCCAGCCCTTTTTTTGTATTTTATTTAGAGACAGGGTCTCACTGAGTTGCTAAGTGCCTCGCCATTGCTGAGGCTGGCTTTGAACTCGCGATCCTCCTGCCTCAGCCTCCCAAAGTGCTGGGATTACAGGCGTGCGCCACCACGCCCGGCTTCTAAATTCTTTAACTCTGAACAAACCGTGATTAACTGAATATAAACTGTCTGGTTTTAAGGTGTAAAGTATATATAAGGGGAGCTGATAGAATCCTACAACAGGAGCATCATTAGGCCTTAAGGTAAAAACAAAAAAAGTCAAGGTTTCATGGTGCTAAAAGAAAAGACATATAAGCATATGAAAAAACAAGGGAAGAAAATGTCCCAAACAAATCAACATACCTCCTTAACAGATTCCTTGGCAAGCACAGTAGATCTAATGACAGAACAGGAATTCAGGAAATACATAATCCAAATGATTATGGAGCTCAAGGACGAATTCAAGAAGGAGGTGAGAGAGCAAATACAGGTAGTAAAAGATCACTTTGACAAAGAACTTCATAAACAACAAAAAGAAGCAAAAGACTACTTCAATAGAGAGACAGAGGTTCTAAAGAGAAACCAAACAGAAATGCTGGAAATGAAAGAGGCAATAAACCAAATTAAATGCTCTATTGAAAACATCACCAATAGATTAGACCACCTGGAAGAAAGGACCTCAGAGAATGAAGACAAAATATAAAAACTGGGAAAAAAATGTAGAGAACACAGTAAAAATGGTCAAAAATTAAGAACAAAACATCCAAGAAATTTGGGACAACATAAAAAGACCAAATTTAAGAGTGATTGGAGTAGAAGGAGCAGAATTCCAAGCCAAAGGAATGAGTAATTTATTCAATGAAATAATAGCAGAAAATTTTCCAAACTTGAGGAATGAATGGGAAAACCAAGTCCAAGAGGCTTACTGAACACCAAACGTACAAAATCACAACAGATCCACACCAAGGCACATCATAATGAAAATGCCTACTATACTGAACAAGGAGAGAATATTAAAAGCCACAAGAGAAAGGAAGCAGATTACATATAGGGGGAAACCAATTAGACTATGTTCAGATTTTTCAATCCATATCTTAAAAGCTAGAAGATCCTGGAATAACATATTTCAAGCCCTGAAAGAAAAGACATGTCAACCAAGAATCCTATATGCAGCAAAATTAAGCTTTAGATTCGAGGATGAAATAAAAACCTTTCACGACAAACACAAGTTAAAAGAGTTTGCAACTCGAAAGCCAGCACTTCTGAATATCCTGGGCAAAATATTCCATGAAGAAGTAAAGAAAAATAGCAATGAAAATCAACAAAGGGAGATATTAAACTAAAGGAATTACCAACCAGAGGAGAAACCAAATCAAGGTAAATACCATAAACAAATAAAAATGGATGGGAATAAAATCACATTTCAATAATAACCTTGAATGTTAATGGTCTAAATTCACCATTCAAAAGACACAGATTATCAGACTGGATTAAAAGAAACGACCCAACAATATGCTGTCTCCAAGAAACCCACCTCATAGAAAAAAGACATCAATAGACTGAAGGTGAAAGGCTGGGAAAAATCTTACCACTCACATGGGCCAAGGAAGCAAGCAGGGGTTTCCATTCTCATATCAAATAAGGTAGACTTCAAGCCAAAGTTAATCAAAAGGGACAAAGATGGATATTTCTTACTGATTAAGGAAACTATTCATCAATAGTTATAACAATTTTAAATCTATATGCCCCAAATAATGGAGCACCTACATTCATCAAACAAACCCTTCTCAAGTTCAAGAATAAAATAGATCACAACACAGTTATTCTAGGGGACTTCAACACACCTCTATCACCACTGGATAGATCATCCAAACAAAAGCTAAATAAAGAAACTTTAGGCCTTATTAAAACAATTAATAACTTAGACCTAACAGACATATATAGAATATTTCATGCCTCAGTAAGTGAATACACTTTCTTCTCAGCAGCACATGGCTCCTTCTCCAAAATAGACCATATATTATGCCACAAGGCAACCCTCAGCAAATATGAAAAAGCAGAGATAATTCCCTGCATCCTATCAGACCATAAAGGGATGAAATTGGAAATCAATGATAAAACAAGAATAAAAAAAATTACTCCAACAACTGGAAGCTAAGCAACATGCTTTCTGAATGAACAAGGGGTTGAAGAAGACATCAAGGAGGAGATTAAAAAATAAATGAGAACATAGATACATCATATAGAAATCTCTGGGACACTATGAAGGCAGTAGTAAGAGGAAAATTCATTGCACTGAGTTCATTCCTCAAAAGGAAAAAAAAACAACAAATAAATGACTTAACATTGCACCTCAAAGCACTAGAAAAAGAAGAACAGACCAACACCAAGAGCAGTAGAAGACAGGAAATAATTAAAATCAGAGCTGAAATTAATGAAATTGAGTCTAAAGAAACAATTCAAAGAATTGACAAAACTAAAAGTTGGTTCTTTGAAAAAATAAATAAAATTGACAGACCCTTAGCGATGCTAATGAAAAGAAAGAGAGAAAAAACTCAAATCACTAACATCCGTGATGAAAAAGGAAATATCACAACAAACACCTCAGATATACAGAGAATAATTAGAAATTACTTTGAGAACTTGTACTCTAATAAAATAGAAAATACTGAAGACATTGACAGATTCCTAGAGTCGTACGAATTGCCCAAACTGGATCTGGAGGATATACACAATTTAAATAGATCAATTTCAAGTGAGGAAATAGAAGATGCCATCAAAAAACTACCAGCTAGAAAAAGCTCAGGGCCTGATGGCTTTTCAGCCGAGTTCTACAAGACCTTCAAAGAAGAACTAATACCATTGCTCTTCAACTTATTTCAAGAAATAGAAAAAGAGGGAGCTATCCCAGACTTTTTCTATGAGGCCAATATTACACTGATTCCAAAGCCAGGCAAAGACACAGCCAAAAAGGAAAACTTCAGGCCAATTTCTTTAATGAACATAGATGCAAAAATTCTCAACAAAATCCTGGCAAATCAAATACAAAAATATAGCAAAAAGATAGTGCACCACGATCAAGTGGGGTTTATCCCAGGGATGCAAGGTTGGTTCAACATACGGAAATCAATTAACATAATACATCACATCAATAGACTCAAAGATAAAAACCATATGATCATCTCAATAGATGCAGAGAAAGCATTCGACAAAATACAACACCCCTTTATGTTCAAAACACTAGAAAAACTAGGAATAACAGGAACATATCTCAACATCATAAAAGCTATTTATGCAAAGCCCCAGGCTAACATTATCTTAAATGGAGAAAAATTGAAAGCATTCCCTCTAAAAAGTGGAACAAGACAGGGGTGCCCCCTTTCACTGCTGTTATTTAACATAGTACTTGAAACTCTGGCCAGAGCAATTAGACAGACAAAAGAAATTAAAGGGATCCACATAGGAAAAGAGTAGCTCAAATTAGCACTATTTGCTGATGACATGATAATATACCTAGAAGACCCAAAGAACTCTACCAGAAAACTTTTACAACTAGTAAATGAATTCGGCAAAGTGGCAGGATACAAAATCAATACCCATAAGTCAAAGGCATTTTTGTACATCAGTGACAAACCCTCTGAAAGGGAAATGATGAAAACTACCCCATTTACAATAGCATCAAAAAAAAATAAAATACCTAGGAATCAACTTAATGAAAGAAGTGAAAGACTTCTTTGAAGAAAATTATAGAACACTAAAGAAAGAAATTATAGAAGACCTCAGAAGATGGAAAGACCTTCCCTGTTCCTGGATAGGCAGAATAAATATTGTCAAAATGTCCATACTACCAAAAGCATTATACAGATTTAATGCAATTCCAATCAAAATCCCAATGACATTCCTCGAAGAAATAGATAAAGCAGTCATGAAATTCATCTGGAAAAATAAGAGACCCAGAATAGCTAAAGCAATCCTTAGCAAGAAAAGTGAAGCAGGTGGCATCACCATACCAGATTTTAAATTATACTATAGAGCAATAGTAACAAAAACAGCATGGTATTGGCACCAAAACAGATGGGTAGATCAATGGTACAGAATTGAGGACACAGAGACTAATACATGTAATTTCAGCTATTTTATATTGGACAAAGGTGCCAAAAATGTACAGTGGAGAAAGGATAGCCTCTTTAACAAATCGTGCTGGGAAAGCTGGAAATCCATATGCAACAAAATGAAATTAAACCCTTATCTCTCACCATGCACAAAACTCAATTCAAAGTGGATCAAGGACCTAGGAATTAGACCAGACACAATACGCCTAACAGAAGAAAAAATAAGCTCCAATTTCCAACATGTCAGATTAGGCCCCAAGTTCCTTAATAAGAATCCTGTAGTGCAAGAATTAGTATCAAGAATTAATGAATGGGATAGATTCAAACTAAAAAGCTTCTTCTCAGCAAAAGAAACAATCAGTGAGGTGAAAAGAGAACCAACTAACTGGGAACAAATATTTAATACATGCACATCAGACAGAGCACTAATTTCTAGAATGTATAAAGAACTCAAAAAACTCAACACCAAAACAGAAAATATCCCAATAAATAAATGGGCCAAAGAAATGAACAGACACTTCTCAGAAGAAGATATACAATCAATCAACAAATACATGAAAAAATGCTCAACATCACTGGCAATTAGAGAGATGCAAATCAAAACTACCCTAAGATATCATTTCACACCAGTCAGAATGGCAGCTATTAAGAACACAAACAACAATAAATGTTGGAGAGGATGTGGGGAAAAAGGCACACTCATACATTGCTGGTGGGACTGCAAAATGGTGCAACCGCTATGGAAAGCAGTATGGAGATTTCTTGGAAAACTGGGAATGGAACCACCCTATGACCCAGCCATCCCACTCCTGGGTCTATTCCCAAAGGACTTAAAAACAGCATATTACAGTGACACAGCTATCTCAATGTTTGTAGCTGTACAATTCACAAAAGCTAGGTTGTGGAACCAACCTAGATGTCCCTCAGTAAATGAATAGATTAAGAAAATGTGGTATATACGCACAACGGACTATTACTCAGCAATAAAAGAAAATAAAAGAATGGCATTCGCAGGTAAATGGATGAAGTTGGAGGACATAATGCTAAGTGAAGTTAGTCAGTCTCAAAAATCCAAGTACCAAATGTTTTCTCTGATATAAGGAGTCAGAGTCACAGTGGTGTTGGGTGTCGGGGTACTTAGGAAGATTAGAGGAGCACTAGAGTGGTCAAAGGGGAGGGAGGAGAAGGGAGGGAGCTAGGGGGGCATGGGGGGGTGAAAAAAGGGGGTGGTATAATAAGATGGATATCATTATCCTAAATGCATGATTGAAGACTTGAATAGTATGAATATACTTTGTATACAAACAGTGTTATGTGAAAAGAGGCTCTATGTGTGTATTATGAACTGTGATGCATTCTACTATTACAAATACAACATTGAATTTAAAAAATCTAAAATTATTCTTAAATTAAAGCAAAAATTTTAAAGAGACTGACTTAACCAAAAATGAGCAAACAAGGCCATTTGTGCCCTGGTCCCTGGAGAAAGCCTCCATTCTCCATTTCTCCTCCTCACCTAAGAATCCCAGGCAGAGAAATCAGGGAGAAAGAAAACCAACAATTTCTTGAAGGGACTGTCCAGAGAAAACCTAAAACAAAGAATGATGTGCTGGTATTAAAGAAAAGGCAGCCCCTTCGCAGCAGGGACCCACAAACTCCTTGGAAGAAATTCAAGGATTTAGAGGCGGAGAATCAACAAAGTAGAGGATGTACTGAGCTACTGGAACATGCTCAATAAATACGCATCATGGAAAACAAACACACTGTGCCACCTCTGGGTGGTAGTACCCAGAAAAATGCAGAAATTGTTTCTAGATTTAGAAGCAAAACAAAAAACACCACTTTTTGTTTTGTGTGCCTATTCCTTGGACTGAGAAAAGCAGAGACTTAACAATGGATCCTCTCCTTTTTTAAGGCTATATTGTGAATATTATGAAATGAAGCAACTTTACAGGAAAAAAATAATTCATGTTAAATTCTAGGGCATTTGCATTAGCCGTCAGAGTAAGGGGCATCACACTTTACAGAGAAATTACCTTTGCTCAAAGGACTACAAAAGTATTCACTTCCCATCTCCCTGCACCTCCCAAATCTCCTCTCACCAGACTTATCCTCTAAGTTGAGGCATCCTGTATCTCTTCGATACGATGTCCTCTGCCCTGACCTCTGCTGGGGTTTCTTCCTTGGGTAAAGAACATTTCTTTCTGTTCACCCAATTCTCCCACATGGAAGAGTCTGAGTCACCTTTGGCATCTCTGTCCCTTCACTCTGAACCTCCAGGTTTTCAGACGCCCCTTTCCTTTGGACTCTGTCTTTGAACTGTTGTTCCTGCATCTGCTGTGTCCTGTCTGTTCCCTCTGATGCTGTCCTGGTCCAGGGGACTACTGAAATGGCTTCAGCTTCCTTATCCCCTAACATGTCCTACAGCTGCAGCCTGGGGTCCTGTTATGGTTTAGATGTAGTGTCCCCTAAAAGCTCACATGTGAGACAATGCAAGGTTTGGAGGAGAAATGATTGGGTGATAGCCTTAACCTAATCAGTGAATTAATCCCTGATGGGATTAACTGAGTGGTAACTGGAGCCAGGTAGGGTGTGGCTGGAGGAGGTGAAAATTGGGGTCATGGCTATGGGGTATATATTTTATATCTGGAGAGTGGAGTATCTCTCTCTGCTTCCTGATCACTCTGTAAACTCCTTCCCTCTGCCACATTCTTCCACCATGATGTCCTGCCTCATCTTGAGCCCCAAGGAATGGAGCCAGCCACTGTGAACTGAAACCTCTGAAACCATAAGCCCCTGAATAAACATTTCCTCCTCTACAGTTGTTCTGGTTGGGTCTTTCAGTTGCAGCAGTGAAAAAGCTGATGAAAACAGTTCCCTCAAACTATCTCAGAGGTTCCCACCACCTGAAAATGAAGCTTGCCTCCCTCCTGCCTTGGGGGAACACTGATGTTCCTGCAGCCTTGCTCTGCTTCCCATGGACCTCACTCTTACATGTGCCCCCACATGCAGGCCAAGCAAAGGCCCAGTCACCTGAGTACCTGGTCTTCTGTCCTGAGGCCACACCCTTAGCCTGGAAGTTGCCCCCACCTCCACCAATGACAGCTCCTCATTGTCAGGGCCACACGAAGTGTTTCTGGGATGCTCCTGCTAGAAGAACTGGATTTCCATCTCTGACCACCCACTCACTCTGCTCCATGCTCATTGCTAATCCCCTTCTTGCAGTTTCTATGCATTTGTCTTATATTCCATGATTTGGGTGTCCAAGTTAGCTTCTTTAAACTATTGACTTGTGCATCCAGCAGAAAGGCTAGCTAATCATGGATGACAGCCTCTTATTCAAACAGTAGCCAAGAACATGAAAAGTTTGTTGGTCCCACATCTTGGCTCTCCTGCTCCTGAATTGTGTGACCTGGGAAAAGTCATGTAGTTACCATGAGCCTCAATTTACATTATCTGTAATATGGGGATAATAATAGTACAGCCCTCACAGGATTGTTGCAGTATAAAATGAATGAATCCACAAAACACTCTTGAGAATAGTATGTGGTCAAGGGATCGATAGATGGTAGGTGGTATTAATTGTGGGCACCACCTGGAATTTCTGTCTCAGAGTCTCTAAAAGTGGGGCCACATTTTCAAGGAGTAGTTCCAGACAATTCCATCATATGCTAGATTATGGGGACTACTAATGCAATCCAAACTTCTCAAGGACTTTCATGTTTCGCTATCTAGTCTACCATTACTCTTGTATTAGCTTGAACAAGGCTAAGCAGTGCTAACTAAGTTTGATTTCCAGATGTCTTCCCCACCCAGGGGTGCTTTTACCTCCTTGGCACCCTGGAGGGTACCAGAACCACAGAACTGGCACAGGTAGGAAGCCCAGCTTTAGCCACCAGATCCAACTGCTTTTATGCCTGCAGTCAGAGGACCAAACCTATGAATTACCACTTCTTTCATTTCCTCCATCCCAAGACTCCTCAAGTTCATAAATAAGGACGACCCTGATCACCAGATTTGTTCTCCAGTCTGACCAGAGGCAGCCAAGGCAGGAGACATCACTGTGATTTGTGAGGGTAACTCAAGAGGAGCTGAGACAGACTCCCTGGAGTCTCCAGGCTTCTCAGACACCAGGAATGGAGAAGCCACTGGGAGGACACATTTGGGAACTAACTTCTACTTCCTTCCACAGCCAGACTTGAAGAAAAATCTCCCTTTCTCTTCCTTATCTCCTACCAATCCATAAAACCCAGGAACCCCATTATGATATGGCCTCCTCCTTACATAAATAATAGTAGTAGAAGTTTTAGTGAGACACAAGCTGCTTAAATAAAGATTTCATTTTTCAGGATATGGTCAGCCTCAGGGCCCCAGCCTGAAAAGAAAGGAGCCTGCACTCCCCAGCCCTCTTTCTGCTTTTCTGGAACATGGACATGGCCAAGAATCAGACCACAGGAAGGAGGATGGTGCCTAGGAATGGCAAAGGACAGAGAGGGGGCTCTTGCACCCCTGCAGAAGGGATTTTTATCCAGGAAGAGCAGAGTTATGAGGCCCAGCCTGAACTGTGCATGTGGGAGAAAGTCACTTGTCCCATATTTAAGTCATTTGGATTTCATATCAGGTAAAGTCCCCTCCTAATTCAGAATTCAAGAATTCAATACAGACTAGGAGTGTACCCAGAGGTACAGCCTTTGCTTAGCATGCACGAGGTCCTTGGTTAGATCCCCAACACTGAAAAAAAAAAAAAAAAAAAGCCCAGCCCAGTGTCTTATTTCCTTCTACCTGGGCTACCCACAGGAGGCAGCAGAGTGGGCAGCGGATAGAGCACTGGTTTTGGATGCAGACAGACTTGGGCTTGATTGTGCACTCTGCCATTTGCTAATCTCGATCTGCTAGGGCTGTGTAACAAAGTACCACAGACTGAGTGGCTTAAAGGACAGAAATTCATTGTTTGCGCTTTCTGGAGACTGGAAGTCTGAGATGGAGGGGTTGCAGGGCTGCATTCTCTCTGTTGGCGCAAGGGAAGGGGCTGGCCCAGGCCTTTCCTTGGCTTCTGGTAGCTGCTTCGCCTGTAGGTACATTACCCAATCTCTGCCTTCAGCCTTGCCTGGCGTTCTCCCTGGGTCTCTTCATTTGGCCTTCCCTTTATGTCTTATGCCTCATTCTCCCCTTTTTATGAGGATGTAACTCATATTGATCACAGCCCAAACCACTAACCTTTTTTGTTGTTCTTTTTAGATACACATGACAGTAGAATGTATTTTGACATATTACATATACATGGAGTCTAATTTATTCTAATTAGGATCCCATTCTTGTGGTTGTACATGATGTGGAGTTACACTGGTCGTATATTCATATATGAACATAGAAAAGTTATGTCCAATTCATTCTACTGTCTTTCCTATTCCCATCCCTCCTCTCTTTCCTTCATTCCCCTTTGTCTGATCCAATGAACTTCTATTCTTCTCTCCCTATCCCTCTTATTCTGTGTTAGCATCCACATATCAGAGAGAACATTCAGCCTTTGGTTTGGGGGGATTGGCTAATTTCATTTAGTATGATAGTCTCCAGTTCCATCCATTTACTGGCAAATGCCATAACTTCATTCTGCTTTATGGCTGAGTAATATTTCATTGTGTATATATAACACATTTTCTTTATCCATTCATCTGTTTAAGGACACCTAGGTTGGTTCCATAACTTTGCTATTGTGAATTGAGCCATTGACCTCTTTTGAACTTGATTATCTCTGTAAAGACCCATCTCCAGATGAGCTCACATTTGAGGTACTACGGGTCAAGTCCAACAAAGCTATTTGGGAGAAAAAAATCAATAAAACCCATCATGCCAATTCTCCTTACAAACAGATTTGGGACATTAACTTTCTTTTTTTTTTAACTTTTTATCTTAGAACCTCAGTTTCCTCAATGGAAGTCCTTGGGACACACCTTGGGCCTGGACTTTGCACTATCATGTTTATTTTTGAAGGTAAGATCCCTCTCCTATCAGTCATTCCTCACTGAATGTGTGCAATAGTTATGGCAATTTTTTTCTGGGTACTCTCTGTATCCAAACCCCTTCAAACATCTGGAGTAAGTCTTTGACTGGAGAGTCTGCGTGAGACCCAAGGCCCCTGAACCCCACAGATGCTGAACATGCCAGACACTCATTTTCTCAGCTTCCCTCACAGCTACTCAGCCCCAACTGTGGTTCTCCAACTCTTTTTCTGTGATCCTGTGAGTTAATAAAACACCTTTTTACTAAATAAGACAGGGTATTCTACTGCTTGCAAATGACACCCTTGATGAATACTGTGCAGTGTTCAAGGCAAATTGTTGATTAGGTGAGAAGAGCACTTTCCATATGGGCCAGGAGGGTGTGTACGGTGAGACGATTGGTATACAGAAACAATGCAGTATAGTGGCTTTCAAATCAGAAGGACTCAGGCGTAATTCTTAGCTATGCCACTTTACCAGCTGAGAGACCATGAGACCACTAACCTCTCACTTCCTCACCTGTCAAATGGTGATGATAATGATAGGGTAATTAATCAGGAGACTGAGGCAGGAGAATCACAAGTTCCAGGCCAGCTGAGCAAGTTAGCAAGAACTTGTCTCAAAATAAAAAATAAAAGGGATTAAGGAAGTAGCTCAGTAGTATAGTATTCCTAGGTTCAATCCCCAGTACCACAAACAAATGAAAAAAGATAAGCTACTTAATAAAAGTATTGAGACGCTTAAATAAGATAATACACCTAAAACTCTTATGATATGTGATGATTCATGTTATACATATGTCAACATAACTGGGCCACATGGTACCCAGATATTTGTTCAAACATCATTCTAAGTTTGTCTGTTGGGGGGTGGTTTTGGATGACATTAACATTTTGAATCAGACCAAGTAAAACAGATTGCCCTCTGGAAAGTGGGTGGACTTCTTCCAATCATTCAGAGGCCCAGATAGAACAAAAGGTTGACCTCCCCCAAGCAACACAGACTTCTGCCAGCAGATGGCCTTTGGACTCACCACCAGCTCTCCTAAGTCTCCAGCTTGCTGATGGCAGATCTTGAGACTTGTCAGCCTCCATGATGACATGAGCGAATTCCTTACAGTAAATCTCTATCTAGGTCTGTGTATACATAGATACTGATATGGGTCTAGGTCTAGGTATATATCCTGTCTGTATTCTGTTTCTCTTGAGAGTCCTCATTGATACAATTATCACATAAACCAAGAGTGCATGCTTAGTAACTATGGTAACGCCCGGCTATGGTAACAAATTATTGTTGTTAGCTTTATTATTATGCTACAAGGATGGGACCAACACACAGGCCCCAGCTAGGGCCTCTCAAATATTGTGCTGCCTCCACCCACTCTCCCCAAATGTGGGGAAATTCGCTGGCCTTTCTTCACTCTCCTTCCTCTCCCAGCTTATGTACAGATGCACACACACACACACACACACACACACACACACACAGGCATGCAATTCCTGAAGACAGTTCTGGACTAGACTGGTGGCAGGAGATAGATTTAGTTCCTGGATGTGCGCTGTGTGTTTCTGTGACTGACCTTGTTCCTCCTCTGTGGTAAACCATTCACTCCCACAGCCCCTGGGACGCTGGGGTTACATTCAGTCATCGTCCTCCTCCCCCGCAGGGTGCTAACCTGCTATCTCCCCACATATGAATCACTGGGGTCTGCTTCTCAGGGCACTGGTCATAGAAGAGTCTAAGGACAGAATGAGGCAAGTGGGAGGGTGTCCCCAGGACATGCTGACTTAATGCCCACCACCTCCATCTCCTGCCCACGGTCCTCGCCCCAGAACGACTATCAAAGCGGTGTCTCATTGTCACAGAGGGACGCAGCTCTGATGGATGGTGCCAAGAAAGACTGGACTCGGCTCCACAAGGCTGACCCACGCAGTGCCCAGCTGCAGAAGCACACTGGAGCATGTGGACATGCCTTCTCATCAAGGTTTTTGTGTCCTTCTTGGTCTAGCGGCTCCCCCAGACAAAGAGAGAGTCTGGGGTGCATCCATGCTGGGATTTTGCTGGCCATTGTCAAACCTAACACATCAAGCATCGGTACCAATCCAGAGAACAGATTCCTTCCCCGAGGCTGAGACACAGAGCAACAGGATCCCTGGGATCGGACCCCAGAATTGCCTTTTAATAAGTTTCTCCAAAGACCCTGGCATGTACAGAGACCTCACTAGAAGAAACAGGCTGTGCTGAAGGGGGTTCTTGTCCTCTCTAGAGCCACATCTCCTGGTTTCTTGATTTCTGTGACTTTAGATCATTACTTGGCCTTTCTGAGCCTCAGTTTTCTCAACTGAAATATGAGAGTGATGATAATTCTGTCTCAATGAACACACAAAAAAATTTAAGGGTCTAGTTGCTGTGGTTTGAACCACCAAAAATGGTGTTGAAGTTTAATCCCCATATGAGGTATTAAAAGGGTAGAAACTTAATCTACTTCAGCATCTGGAGGTGAGAAATTTGGCAATGGTTAAGGTTAAATGAGGCATTGGTGGGGCCCTGATCCAGGGGGCCTGTTGTTTTATAAGAGGAGGAGAGAGCTGAGCTAGGACATGCCCTCTTGCCATGTAATGCCCTGTGCCACTATGGAACTCTAAAGAGCATTCCCCACTAGCCTGGCACAGTGTCACCCAGACGCTTGGGAGGCTGAGGCAGGAGGATGGCTAGTTCAAAAGTCAGCCTCTGCAACGTAGCAATGCCCTGAGCAACTCAGCAAGACTCTGTCTTTAAATAAAACACACACACACAAAAAAAGGCTGGGGATGTGGCTCAGTTATTAAGCACCCCTAAAAATCAATCTCTGGCACAAGAAAAAAAAGAGAAAGAGAGAGGGAGAGAGTCCTCATCGACAAGAAGGAGTCCCTCACCCAGCTAGGAGGATGGCTGAATGGTAGAGTGCTTGCCTAGCATGCTGGAGGCCCTGCGTTTCATCCCCAGCCCTGCTAAACAAGCAAATAAAAAAGAAGCCCTTCAGAGATGGCTGCCTGGTCTTGAACTTGCCAGCACTCAGATCCATGAGTTAAATAAGTACCTTTTCCTTACAAACCACTCAGCCTATGGCACCCATTCACAGCAACAGAAAATGGACTCAGTTACCAGCATATAGAAAAGAATCAATAATTGTTAGATATTATTATTGAAGAAATAACTGCTCCTGCTCCCCTGGAAACCTTCTTTATGCCAGATAAAAACTAGGAAAAATCATCTCTCTAAGCAAGTACTGCACCTTTTAGACATACAAGCAAGACCAAGAAGCATTCTTTTTTCAAAGACAGCTTCTTAATGTACTCATATGTCTTTTAAAAATATATATATATATATATACAGCTACAACTTACTGAGCACCATCTGTGTCAGGTTTTACCAAGAATTCTACCTGATGGACAGTATTATGTCCACTGTAAGGCAACGAAACCTCATTTGCAGGAAAATGATTGAAAGATCATCATGTTAAGCAACATAAACCTGATTCAGAAAGACAGGTAGTGCATGTTTTCTCTCATACGTGGAGTCTAGAATATAAAAAATGAAATGGAAGTAGAAGGGAGACCATTAGAAAAGAAGGGGATCAAGGGGGAGGGTAACAGGAGGGGTGAAAACGATCAAAATATGTTATAGGCACTTATTAAACCCATTGTTTGATATAATAAATATACTCTAATAAAAATAGGCTATAATTTAAGTTAAACAATCATTTAAAAGTTTTTAAGTTAAAAAAGAATAAAAGTTTAAGTTAAGGGGCTGGGGTTGTGGCTCAGCGGTAGAGCACTCGCCTAGCACGTGCGCGGCTTGGGTTCGATCCTCAGCACCACATAAAAATAAATGCATTGTGTACAACTAAAGCAAATAAATAAATACTTTTTAAAAGAGTTTAAGTTAAAAGTTTATTCATTTTAAGTTTAAAAAGAATGAGATAATTTATTAAAAATAATAATAGTTGGGTGTGGTGGTGCATGCCTAATTAGGTGGATCACAAGCTCAAGGACAGCCCAGGCAACTTAGTAAGGCCCTAAGCAACTTAGTGAGACCCTATCTCAAAATATAAAAACGCAAAGAGCTGGGGATGTGGCTCAGTGGTAAAGCACCCCTGGGTTACATCCCAGTACAAATATATACATATATATATATATATATATACACATATATATATACACACACATATATATATACATATATACATATATGTATATATATATATACATACGCGCACACACATGCTTTTCTAATTTACATAGAGAATGTAGATAAGAAATAGGATTGTTTTAATTTATTTATTAATTTTCACAGAGCATGTGCCTCCAAGAAAATAACGCTTTACTAAGAGTACCATCACACTCTGGGGTATTCTCACTCCCCACCCAGCTCTGTGATCTGTACTGTCCATGGATTTTGCCAACACCTTCAGGTGGGGGTCAGAGTCTTAAATTCACATCTTACCCCATAGAGTCACACCCTCAGAGTTTGGCCCCCAGAACCCCACAGAACTGAGTTCCTGGGAAAGTAGGGTCGTATTGACCACAGTGATGTTAAGCACACACGAATGCATGAAGCAGGTGTTCCATGAATGTGATTTGAAATCATGCAAATCACAATTTTAGTGGTCTTTCTAGAAAATTGAAGGCACCCTTTGTGTTCAAGTTGCCTGTCTCTGGAGAATGTTCACTCTCCAACGAAAGAAGGGAAAAGGAGCTGTCTTGGACAAGTCAATGGAAGGAACTCAGAATGTAGGTTTATATGTCTATACTCATAAGTGATCCAAAAATAATTTCAGGGACTCTAATTTTTCTAATGGTTCAGCTTAGCAAATTATTTTCAAAAATCCTTTTGTGTATTTGACACTCCAGCAGGTGCTATAAAGCCAAAGATGAATGACTATCTGTCCCAACCTTAATGGAGCAGACGGTCTAACTGGCCAAAGTACGTAATGGCATCCAGGCATAAGAGCTGACTCTATATTCTGTCTAGGATAGGCAAATTTCTACTCTTATGCCGAAAACTATCCTGCTATTGCAAATAAGTCATCATTTACATAGATTAATTTTTCCTACAGCCCTTCACTAACTTCACAGTGTTTAAAAACTAATCTCCTTTTTTCCATTATCACATCTTTCAAGGCAGCTTGAGACTATTTTTAACAAAGGGCTTGAAAAACATTCCACCTTTTAGAGAGAGATCAAATGATAAGAATAGCTTATTCATTGCGCAAAATATCTTTGCATTGTAAATTTGAATTAGTAACTTCACACAATGAGATGTTCAAATTGCAACGTATGCAAGGAGCAAAAAAGCCATTTGAGCCCCAAATTAATGACTAAATAGTCATCCCGTCTTTCCTACTCACTCTATTGTTTCCCTCCACCTTCCACAGATGTTTATTTAATTCCTTTCTCTAAACAGATATTATTAAACTTTAGAACTTCCGTTGTGCCCTTCACCTCGACACAAACAAAACAAATTTGTTTTTTTCTGTTATGATTGATTTATTTTTCCGTTATTCCAGTTTGCTTTTCTTGAGTTGCATGTGAAGTACAGAATGTTTGCAGGATGTACAATCCAGCCATTTGGCTTTCATCCATTTCTCTGGGACTGCACTGGTTGCAACATTAATTAAATCATGCTAGAAGGGTTTAGAGCAAAATTATTCACTGAGGTTTGACCAGAGAAAGTTGAGTGGTAAATGGAAATATCAAAGACAGAGGGGCTGGGAGTGTAACGCAGGAGTACAGCACTTGCCTAGCATGTGAGAGGCCCTGGATTCTGTCCCCAGCATCACACACCTACACACATACAAAATTCTTATTGTTGAGGCAAAGATGGCTGGGAAGTAAAGAGGTTCTACGTCAGTCAGCTTTCTATATTCTAATCAACTTATAAAGAGAAAAGGTTTATTTGGACTCAAGAGGTTTCAGTCTATGATCAGTTGGACCCATTACATTTTGGCCTGCAGTGAAGCAGCACATCACAGCGGAAGCATGTGGCAGAGCAAAATTGCTCCCCTCTTGGCAGGGACCCAAAAATGGAATGTAAAGAAATTAAGGTCCCACCAGACCCTTTGAGGGCACGCCCCAATGACCTGAAGACTTCTCCCAGCTCTTAAAGATTCCACCACCTCCCAATAGTGCCAAGCTGAGGACAAATCCTTTTACGCCTTTTGGCTTTTGGTAAACATTTCAGATCCAAACTATAGCAGAAACCAAGAAAGGCTGTGGTTCCATCTCCCTCATGAGATAGAAGTGATTCTCACCCCAGATATAAGACCTCAGAAGCCAGGAAGATCTATAGGTAAAAAATGTATGGGCGGGCTGGGGTTGTGGCTCAGCGGCAGAGCGCTTGCCTCGCACATGCGCGGCCGGGGTTTGATCCTCAGCACCACGTAAAACATAAAATGCATTGCATTGTGTACAACTAAAGTAAATAAATAAATATTTTTTTTAAAAAATGTATGGGCACTGTCCTTTCCACATTCACCCAAGCTGTCAATGTTCTTCCCAATGTTTCTTTCCAATGTTTCAGAGGAAAATTATGGCACCCAAATCTTTAATGGTTCTTCCCTTCCCATTTTTGGGGGCATAGTATGGTACTGGAGTTGAACCCAGGGCCCCATGCATGCTAGGCAAGCACTCTGCCACTGAGCTACACTCCCAGCCTTTTTTTTTTTTGTTTTATTTTGAGACAGGGTCTCATTAAGTTACCCAGGCTGGCCTTGAATTTGCTGTCCTCCTGCCTCAGTCTCCCAAGTATCAGGGATTACACATGTGTGCGTCTCTCTCCACTTTTGAGGGGAAGGGTTGAGATGGCTTAGAGCTCAGCTTCCCTTCAAAGGGTCCTCTTCTTTACACACAAATCCAACCACTTCCTGTCCTGTTTCTTGATAACTGCATGTTTACATCTTCCACTTCCAAGGTTACCATCCCAAGAGCCTTCCAGATGTTCCCTAAGTACCATTAGCCCCAAGAGATTTCACTGCCAATCAGCAGGAGGCTGAGGAAAAGAGACAGCAGGCAACAAGCTCCCTCTGGGACCAGCACCAGTGAGCAGCTTCTGTGCTGGGTGGATCCTGGCCTGAGGACAGTACTTTCTCCTTGGCCCATCTGTTCATCTGAGCCCATAGAGGCTGCCCTGGGACTCATCTTCTGATCCCTCAGGTCCACATTCTGCTCTCCCCTAAAGAACCCAAGGGGACTTTCTGTTCTTACCACTCACTCCTGGAAACTTGATCAGAGGCTGCCTGAGACACCTTGTGCATTGTTTAGCTTTTACACTATGATTTAAATTTCCCCATGGGATATGTGATCTCAGATCTTTCAGAGTAGAGAAGCCTCTGGCACCAGCTAGTAATCTGGACACCTTTCGACTGCAACCATGAATAGGAGAATCAGTTGTTCTTTTGTCTATGACAGCAGGGTTAGAATGCATGGTAGGAAGCTGGAATGGATAATGATAGAACTCCTTTTGTTCTGAGAGCATGCAAACCAACAAAGAGAATTAAGGCACTATTTAAAAGATGATAGAATCCCAAAATATATATTTTAAGTATTTTGATACTCTTTTAAATATATTATTTAATTCTTTTAAACCTTGTGCCATTTTTGTATAGGTGAGCTCCCCTCAATACCACAGGTATGGATGGATGTGTCTTTGGATGGAAAGGTAATAGTCTTCGATGACCAGAAGCTGTGATACCAATCAGTTCCTTTCTGTCACTGCTAGGTTTTTATTCAAAAGCCCTAGAGTCTTTATTCTTAAAAGTAATAATTTATTTCACTGTAATCTCCTATTATTGTCCCTTAGCACCAAAAACTAGTTCATTTATTTGTTCATCATGTTTACTGAAAAATGACCACTCTATTCATAAGCCCTGGACTAGAAGCTTTTTTTTTTTTTTTTTTTTTTTTTTTGGTACCAGGGATTGAACTCAGGGGCACTCGAACACTGGCCACATCCCCAGCCCTTTTTTGTATTTTATTTAGAGACAGGGTCTCACTGAGTTGCTAAGTGCCTCGCCATTGCTGAGGCTGGCTTTGAACTCGCGATCCTCCTAGCCTCAGCCTCCCAAAGTGCTGGGGTTACAGGCGTGTGCCACGGCGCCCGGCTAGAAGCTTTATGACTTATTATAAAGTCATAAAATGAAGTTACTTCTCTCAAGGGGTGCTCCCTACATAGTGGGGTAACAAATAACTATGTGATATAGTTGGGTTATAATACAAATGCAGGAGTAGAGAGGGACACTTGGAGAAGGCATCCTGGACCTGAATCTAACATGTGACTTGAGTCTTGGAAGGTGAATTAGCCAGACCTAAGGTGTAGAACAGGGGGAAAAAAAATGTTGGGGCTGGGGTTGTGGCTCAGTGGCAGAGCGCTTGCCTTGCATGTGCGCGGCCCGGGTTCGATCCTCAGCACCACGTAAACATAAATGCATTGCATTGTGTACAACTAAAGTAAATAAATAAATATTTTTTTAAAAATGTGTTTGTTTGTAGCAGAGGGATAGTTGATGCCAAGGTAGGAGGTGTAAAAGAGATTGGTATATACTGAGAGAGGAAGACAGTTCTGATGGGATGGCGTATCAGGTGTGTGTGTGTGTGTGTGTGTGTGTGTGTGCGTGTGTGTGTGTGTGTGTGTATGCGTGTGCGTGCGCTTTGAAGAGGAGATGATGAAGCTAAAGAGGTGATAACAATTCTGATGCCATGTCTCATATATATTTTACTAGTAGATAAGGGAAGCCAGCCACATGTTTTTTCAGTCATGGAAATAATATGATTAGGATTGGTGCAAGTAAGTTTGTTCTGGTGTGAAGAAAGAATTGGAGGGCCTGTAATCCCAGCAGCTTGGGAGGCTGAGACAGAAGTATTGCAAATTCAAAGCTTGCCTCAGCAATTTAGTGAAGCCCTAAGCACATCAGTATGATCCTGTCTCTAAATAAAATACAAAAAAGGGATGGGCATGTGGCTCAGTGGTTAAGTGCCCCTGGGTTCAATCCCCAGTACAAAAAAAAAAAAAAAAAAAAAAAAAAAAATTGGAGGGGTGTCATGCTAGAGGCCAAGAAAACAGAGGCTTGCCTCCCAGTCTAGACTGGGAGCTGCAAAGACCTGTATTAAGGCAGAGGAGTCTTTAGAGGAAAACAGGAGAAAGAACTGACAGAACTGGAGCCCCATGGGATGTGAGGGATATACAGCTTTGAAACAATTCCAAACACTTATACAGCTTGCTATGCCATGTCTCTGTTTTAGAGTGTATTCCCCTTGTCTTTGAAAGTGCAACATCATACCAGAACCCATATGGGAGAACTTGGAAGGAACTCCCTCTTCCCTGGGGAATGTTCTATCCAACCTTATCAGACACCATGTATGCGTTACTGTCCTAGTTACTGACCTCAATTACTGGACTTCAAAATACATATTCTCAAGAGTTTGACCCATAATGGCAAGTCTACAGTCTGTAGGCCGCATCTCTGAAAACCTAGAGCTCAGGCGGTAATAGGGTGACACCTGATTAACATTGGAGGGAATCTCCAAAGCCTTACCCACTGCTGTGGTCTGGATATAAGGTGTTCATTGAAAGCTCCTTATCAATTCAGAAATATTCAGAAGAGAAATGATCAGATTATAAGACCTATAACTTAATCAGTACTAGTTTGAATGGACTAGGTGCTAACTGTTGGTAGGTGAGGTGTGGCTGGAAGAGGTAGGTCACCGAGGGCTTGTCCTGAAAGGGTGCATCTTCTCCTGGCCCCCTCCTCTTACTGTCTCTGCTTCCTGACCCTGCATGAATGGAGAAGTGCTCCCTGCCACACTCTGCTGCCATGACGTTCTGCCTCACCTTGGGCCTAGAAAAATGGACTCAGCCCACCATGGACTAAACCCTTGAAACCATAAGCCAAAATAAACTTTGCCTCCTCTGTGTGGTTCTTGTCCAGTATTTTGGTCATAGTGAGGAAAAACCTAACACACCCACCACCACCTGCACCTCCCTTTAGATTGAGAGACCTCACGTCTTGTACTCCACTTCCGTGGTCAAACCCACTTCTCCAGATAATTGTATAAGGACACACCTCAGGGGCTGGAGGTATAGTTCAGTGGTAGAGTGCTAGGCCTTGAATTCAATCCCCATTACCCTCCTCTGAAAAAAAAGATTCACCTCAAACTTCAATTAGACTTTTCTCTCCATACCGGCCTGTTTCCCTTCTAATCAAGCAATGGGACTCCAACAATTTTGGAGCTCACTCACTGTGGATTAATGTACATGGTCTATGGAGGGTGTTCCTTGGAAGGTTAGTTCACATTATTCTCTTATTCTCTTAAGCATTGTGAACCTAAGAAAAATTTTCTTTAAATGGAATAGACTGTAATTTATAAAACCATCTTTTGATTATCTCCTTATTTCTACTATATTAAACAGAGGGTCAAGGAGACAGGAAGGGAAGGAAAATTTCAAGTCAACTCCTAGATAGTAAGGCCCACTTACTGACATCAGGAATTCTGGAAAAGGTTTTTTTTTTTTTTTTTTTTTAAATTGTTGCTATTTTTTCTTTTTGAAATATGGGTAGAAAGACTGTGCTTATATTTGCACCAAAAAATAATAATATTCATGATTTTTAGCTTTTTAGCATCAGCTCACAATGCACCCCTTCCTGTGAAAATCACAGTGTCAATTTCATGACTGTGGCAAAGTGCCCTAATTAAAGCTATCCTGCAGTTATTCAAATCCCTTTCCTCCTCCACATACTTTCTTTCTCCCACAGCAGACTCCCTCTACATAACCCCCTCCCTACTGAAAGACACCAATCAGAGTTCAAACTCAAGGCAAGCATCAGCAGTTCTGGGCTCTGGTGCAAGTATGATTTCTATAAAAAGACATTTAGAAAACAAGGAGCAATGTTGCCATTTTGCCTTTAATGGAAAAGTGGCTAGCAGTTACAGTAAAAAAAAAAAAAAAAAAAAAATCTTTTATTTTAAAAAAATCTACCCAACTTCTAGGCATTCAGTTTGAATTTTTAGTAACATACATACACTTGGAAACCAATAAAGTCTTTATAAAAATAAACTCTGAATGTGTGATTAAAAAGGGAGAGGCCCAGTCTTTGTAGCTGCACAAATGCATGATAAAAAGGACGTCAGTCTGTCTGAGATGATTCACCCCAAGGTGGAGGGTGCTTTTACTTTGGAAGACAGAGCCTGCTTGAAGCGTCTCTTCAGGTCCTGCATGTTGGGAGAGCGTGGCCGGGGGATGATGGAGGCCCTTCTCCGCTCCCCACTGAGGCTGTGCAGCTTGCTCACTTCTTTGCAAAGATGCTGAAACACATCACAGACGTCTTCATAGTTTTCACTAGTAGAAATTTCAAGGAATAGGCTGCCCAGCTCATTGGCTAGCTGAATACCATCATGTGTTTGTACCTGCCGGGCATGCAGAAGGTCCCCCTTATTGCCCACAATGATGACAGGGGCTTTAGAGTCAGGATGAACCTTCCGGATGTGCTGATAAAGGGGCCGGATGGACTGGTAGCTGTCATAGTCTGTGATGGAATAGACAAGCAGAAAGCCCTCGGCCCACTGCACGCACTTGGATAGAGAATCAATGGCCTGGCTGAGGTTGTCTTGGGCCTGAGAAAGATCAAAATGAGGTCAGTCAAGGAAGCCCTCGATGAGAGGCAAGCTCAACTATAACATCAAAGTTACCCTTGAAGAAACACTGGGAAAAGAAAAACACTAAATGTAGTTTTCGGGTTCTACCCAGCTTCTGCTAAAGGAGACTTTTGACAGGGAGAGTGCAAATTCTTAAACTCCCTTCTTGGCTTATTTTATTTGCTGATATCCATGGGATATTTTTAAACTCTCTGCCTGACAGGCAGTCTCTGGTGAACCCTGACTGACTGAAGAATTACTTCAAACCAGAATGGCTCAATTTTTAGGGAACTAATTCATAATAAACAAAACTTTGAAAAGAAGCCAAGATAAATATCTATTCCCAAATCTATAAAAACATTTTTAGCAAGCAACTTCTTGAGAATGTTACAGAAGTAAATTCCTCTCTTTGGGTTCTCCACAGACCTCTCCTCCCTAGAAGGGATTAGCAATTAGTAACTTGTTAGTTCTAAGTTACATTCCAGAAGTGGCCAAGGGGTTATCTGATTGCAGTTACTGACATGGGGGAACAGCCAGTAACAGAAGCACTCCAGAAGAACTTGCTAGCAGAGAAGACCCTCTCCCACCAGAATTCCACCAGTTTTTTGTTTTATTTTGTTTTATGTGGTACTGGAGATGGAACCCAGGACCTCCTACATGCTAAGTACATGCTTTGCCACTGAGCTATAACCTGAGGCTGGGTTTGTTTTTTTAATTGTTTCATGGTTGAGCTCTGAAACTGGTAAGACCCACCTAAGTAGTGACAGTCTGCCAGGGCAGCAAAGAGAAGTGTCAGGGAGCTAAGAGGAAGCTATTTCTAACCAACCCCACCTTGGAGGACTTCCAACACCACAATTCCCAGTCCCACCAGTGGCCAGCTGACTCTTATATTTAAATGTATACCTTTAGACATGTTACTCGGACCCATAGCCTCTGGCCTATATGCGGTCCTCCCCAGCCCCCGTCCCACTTCTAACCCCCACCCTAGAATGTTCTAGGAGGGACGCTTTTTGCTCCTGGCAGTCTTTACCTGGATGCCCCCGGGAGTGTCCTGGATCTGCAGAGATAGCTGGTCTCCCTCCACATAGACGAGGCGTGAATACAACTTGCCTAGAGAAGGAAGGAGAGTTTGCTTTTAAATTCCCACACTCAGATCAGCAAAAAGAAACATGAGGGCACAAAAATATTGATTATGAAATTATTTTAACCTGTATTCGGCTCATAGTCGCCAATGAATCTCTTGGTCAGGAAGCGCACAATCATTGCTGAAAAGGAAAAAGGCAAATCAATTCAAAAGAGTAGAAGACAGCAGGGATAGGCCTCTGAGCCGCAGGCACTCCCAAGGTTCTGCAAAACTGAAGGTGCCATGGATTGGTCTCCCTCAGCTTTTATGAAGGGACCTACTGGAGGAACACTTCCTGGCAACCCCATTCTCAAACAGGCGTCCACTCCAGAGAAAGTCTTGAAGTATGCGCCCGGAAGATGCAGGCGGGCGTAAAGGGGACGGGACTGAAGGGAGACCCTCTTAGCACCTAAATGGCCACATTCATCCGGTCCCCAGCCCTCCAGCCTCCATCAAAGCTCCCTCTCTCTGTAGGACCGCCAGTTGTCGCTGCATAGGTCTCCGCCACACTCACCGCTCTTGCCCACACGCCCGGCTCCCAACACCGCTAGCTTGATGTCTTTGGGTAGGAGGTAGTCGGAGGAGCACTCAGGAATGGGAGCGAGCAGAAAGTGCCCTGACATGTTGAGCGGCCGCATGGAGCGCGTCGGGCCGTGAAGCGCGCAAGCCGAGCGGTCCGGGCCTCGACCGCACCTGGAATCGGCTCCAAGCGGAGAGCGCGGGAACACCGGGCGCCGGGACTGTGGCGGGGACCAGCCGAGCTGTCAAGTTCCACGGCTTTAAAAGCGCTCGGCTTGCGGGGGAGCGCGGTGGCCGCCTCCAGCTCCTCCTATTCCCCGCCCCTTCCCGTAGCGAAGAGCAGGGGCGGGAGCAAGGGGATACTAGGGGACCGTCACCGCGGGCGTGCGCACCATTTCGCAGTTAGACGCGCAGTGCTAGGGAACCTGCGCGGCTCCGAGCTCACGGACGCTGGAAATACGGCCACCAGCCATAGAGCACCACCATCCTGGGTTTCAGGCTGTGCCTGTGCAACTCCGCGGTCCCCCTCCGCCCCACAGTGGCCAGTTTAGGTCACTAGCTCTGTAGGTCAACCTGAGATTAGAGCTGATGGAGCAAAGAAAAAGGGGGAAAACCGCAATCGGTCGGATGTTTCTGCAACAATGGAGGATAGATTCCTGTGGAATGTTGCTCTTTTTATTTTCAAAAGGTGCTGAGGGGTGACATTCATTTGGAAAAAGGGACAGAGGAGGCAAGAGCTCTAAATAAGTATCAATCGAGATAACTGCAGTCACTTACATATGAAGTCCCCTTGGGGGCAGTCGTTTGCAGCTCAGCATCCAAACCCTGGCAGCCCCTTCCCTGCTGGCACCGGGTGAATTGACTCATTGGTAAACAATGCGCATTCCACCTGCTGAGAGCTCTAGTTCTGGACTAATTCTCCATCATTAATTCTGTTTGTGCACTTGAGTCATGGATTTACTTCATTGTTCAAGTATTTACTTTTAGGTACGTGGTGGAGTTTAGAGAGGGGATGGGGGAAAGGAAGGAAGAGGACACAGAAGAGAAAAATGGCCTAGTTCTTGGAATTCAGGAGCCCACCATACTAAGGCAGAAGCCTTAAAGACCTCATGCTTTTGATCTGCTGTGTTCCAAACTCTTCTGTCCAACTGCCTATTAGCCCTACCCTATTCATTCCCTTGCTCTATCCTGGCTTTATCAGTTAGTTTTTGCTGCGTGACAAACCACACAAAATTTAATAGCATAGGACAACAATCACTGCTAATTGCTCTCAAGGCTATAAGGTCAGTGAGTGAGTCATTTAATCTAGGCCAGGCTTTTCAGATCTTGGCTGAGCTCTTTGCTGCCCTAACAGAGTTCCTGGTGTTGGGAGAGGGAGAGAGCTGGCTACTGTGCTCTGGCATCACTCAGGTCTGGCAGGGGGCTATAGGCTATAATGGGGGAGGGGCAATGACAAAGTCACATGTGTCATCATCCAGCAGTTTGGAGGCTTATTCTCATGGTGGTTGAGCAGAGTTCCAACAGAGTGGAAGTGGACAAGACCTCTTGAAGCCTAGGCTCTGAGGTAGAACAAATCACTTCTGTTGCCTTCTGCTAGCCAAAGTAAGTCATGAAGTTAGCACAAATTCAAGGGGTGAGGAAATACACTCCACACCTTTATGGAAGGAGCAGCAAAGTTGCATTTGAAATAGCTAGGGTAGAAAGCAGTAGAGAATGGGATCCACTTTGGGAATTGAACACACTGATGAAGGTGCCTCCATGCACCCAGCAGCCCAAGCAGGGCCTGTGAGCTGTTCTCGACCCCAACCTCTCACATCATTGGTTAATCACCATGTTCCATCATTCCTACTGTCCATGTTTCTTGCTGTCTCCTCTTTTTCATCTTTATTGCTTTTCTCATTTCTCAACTGAAGAATCCTGAATAATCATGAAATTTACTAGAATAAATGGTAATTCAGCTTACTTGTTGGAGAGTCTTTATCATTGCCACTATCCCCACCCCTATCTTGCAATTAGTTACTCATTCTCAGAGCACCCTTGGCAGCATTGATCACAACTATCATTACTTTCTGGTGGAATGCTTGTTTCATGTCTGTCTCTAGAGGGCAAGAACCCTAGCTTACTTCTATTGCTAGTACCCAGCATGTAGTGATACCTGGGACTTGCAAGGACCTCAGTAAATATTTGTTTATTGGCTGGCTTTCTGAATGAATAAATGGATGAATGGTGGCTTCACTAACTGAAAAAGACATACTTATGACCATTATCCCTTGCATTTGTGAGCAACCTGCTCTCAGGAGGAAGCATCCCAGGAAACATCTGAAATAAACTGCCCTATTTAAGTTGTACTGACTTTAAGCAGTTCACAAGGCAATTTTCTTCCATTATACTTCAGTTTAACAGGAAAGACCTGAAACAGGGCACCTTTCTCCCTGACAGAGGAAGAGGCACTAAAAAGGAAAGAACTGTTTAGGAAGCCACTGTGAAGCTGTTAGGAGTTGTTGAGTAATTCTGTGATGGGGTCTGGCACTGTTTACAAGATGGCTCTGCAACATTGAGTTTTCACCCAAACAGAAAGGGAAGGATTATCTTTATTTTTCTCTTTTATTGTGAAACAAAACAATTCTCACAAGGACTCAATAGATTTTCTCTTACATTTCATGGGCCAGAGCAAAGAAACCAAGAGAGAGAGATATGATCCAAGAAGGTTGGGATTGCCACGACTAGCTTAGGTGATCATGGGTGCTCCCTGGGGATGGACACACTGCTGCTCCCATTCAAAATCAAGAAATAGAAGAGAGCATGGCTGTTGGGTAGCAGCTAATTGGATCTGCCACAAACCCACTTCACTTTCTGGGGTGAAAATGCAGAACTTTCAAGGGAATAAATGAGTCATTTTTTAAATTAAATCTTGAACATATCTCTTTACCCCCACTCCCAGCTTTACATTCCCTGACTGGAATAAGATTATTTTAGTTTAAGATCACCCAATAGTGAAGATTCCTAAGACTATCCTTTGCTCAGTGGTAATTATGCTCCATTTTGCCCTTACCCTGCACCTTTGCTTAGAAGAACTCAAAATGTTATCCCATCCTCCTTTCATTTACAAATACACAAGATAATCTGTGACCTTTTAGAGGAGACAATAAGCCACTGAAACGGAGAATTATAAATAGCCTTGCCTCAAGTGTTGCTGCTTGTGTTCTACTATTTCATTTTAGATTTCTTTGTGTCCAGAGTTATGTAAAATTGTGGTGCAATCAATATAACACAGGCATGCTGAAGTAGTTTTAAAAAGATAATAGAAATGCGTAGGCAAATATTCAAATACACAAATCTGTGGGTGTTTAGAATGAGTGTGAAGGTCAGAATTTAGTAATACGCAAATAATATCAGACTTGGAAAATTATTAACTCTTTACCAGTCCAATAAGAGCTTGAATTCTAGCACTTGGGAAAAAGGGTCCTCCTCTAATTCATGAACATCACACACCCCACCATCCATAACCCAATGTCAACTACCTTTACTGTGTATCCTAAATCCATCGATAATGAGTTTCCTGGTGCCTCAGACTCTGCCTTTGAGGTACTCTCCCCAGAATAGGAATGATGCTTCTGCCCTCTACCAACTCCTTATGTTATTTTAACAATAGTCAAAATTGTTAAAAATCTACTGTCTGCAAGGCTCTGGTACAGAACACAAAGAACAGCTAACTTTCTATTATCAAACATACAAAGCACCAGACACTCCTGCCTACCTTCACAGACATCCCTGTTGTAGAGAAATTATCATTTATAAGTTATTGTTGAATTTACCAAAAATATTCTCAAATATTATCTCAATTCTTTTTTTTTTTTTTTTTTTTTTTTTTTTTTTTTTTGTGGTACCGGGGATTGAACTCAGGGGCACTTGACCACTGGGCCATATCCCCAGCCCTTTTTTTTTTGTATTTTATTTGGAGACAGAGTCTCACTGAGTTGCTAAGTGCCTCGCCATTGCTGAGGCTGGCTTTGAACTCGCGATCCTCCTGCCTCAGCCTCCCAAAGTGCTGGGATTACAGGCGTGCGCCACTGCGCCCGGCTCAATTCTTTTTTTAAATTTTTTTAATTTAATTTGTTTATCTCAATTCTTAACGCTTAAGTCTTTATCAATCCTGTGTAACAGGTTAAAAAAAAAAACCTTCTAAATTGGGGTTCAGACAAGCTCCATTTAGTAATAGAGACCCTAAGCCCTCTGACTGTAAATCTGCCCCATTTCACTGGTGTGGAGAGCAGGATGAAGAATACTCTGGCCAGGTAAATGGAAGGACAAAGCAGATCAGGTGTAAGCTCCAATAGGACAGCTATAGGGAGATTAAATCTGAAGTGAGGGAGCTATCAGGGAGTTACAGGGAAAGATGAACTGATCTCCAAGCCTGAATAGTATCTGATAAGTTGAGGCTCAGAGGGAGGGAAAAAGCATATGAAGTTGAGTGAAGAGTATGTGCAAAAGGTAAGGAGGCAAATGGTAAGTTTGGGGAAATATGAATACTCTTCGTAGAGGAGAGACATGGTGGGGACCACAAGATTGGAGACCAGCCTGTGGATCGCAACATGCACCATGCTAAGAAATTTGCCAGGAGGCTCTGGAAAGGTATTGAATTGTTCTTGCAAAGGGCAACTTTACATAGGCAACAGTGTGCTAAGAGCTACAAAGAACAGGATATGGTTTCTCTTCTCAAAGATTTTAAAACAATTTACTTGCTCATCTCCCATGAGCAATTAATTTTCGTTTCCTGCTTAGGTGGAGCAAAAATAAAAATCCAATTGCATCTTGAATTGAGCTATCACCTCATTTTCCAGAGACACTAAAGAGTACCCCACTGGATTTCTTTTCCAAGCCAAATAATTTCCACGAAGCTCTAATCTTGATGGAAAAGTACATATGAGAGCAATTTCTCTGCGCCTTTTCCATTAGTTGCTTTTGAGATGGCCTGTCAGGTGCTCCCTCACCACACACTTTTCACTGTTTGGAAAGAAACACAATACAGAACCTCAGTTGCTTATTCCTTTCTCTGTACACATTTTCCACCTCAGCATAACAGCTGCAGATGCTGCCTGTCATAATGAATAACTAGTAACCTAATAGACTTTGTGCAGAGTTTTTTTGCATGCATAATACCATTTTCTCCCCTTAAGTGGGGCTGGGTATGGAGAAATATGGCATAAACACTCATTCCAAGTAAATCCAGTTTCAAATGATTACTCTTGTGCTCAGAAAAGAATAAACATACCTTGTTTGTATTTTAGCAATTCTATCACTAAATTTTAGGAATTGTTTTATAATATTTTAGCATTTTTCTATCCCAATACAGAGAAATTGTTAATGCTATACTAGTGGAAATATGGAAGAGGTTTGAACTTGTTTCTTTGTTTTTGCCACAACAGAGGAAAACTTCAAAGAGTATACAGTTTGGGATTGGGTTCAACTGAACAATAATAGAAGACCTCAGAAGATACCTGGTCAGATAAAGAGACAGAATTCAATATTTCAAGGGGCTATGCAGTCTCATTTAGTGTCATGGCTCTAACTAGCTTAAAAAAATAAGTGAGAAGTTTTTTGTTTGTTTTGTTTTGTTTTGCTTTTTCTGTATTGGGGATTGAACTCAGGGGCACTCAACCACTGGGCCACATCCCCAGCCCTTTTTGGTATTTTATTAGATACAGGGTCTCACTGAGTTGCTAAGTGCCTCACCATTGCTGAGGCTGGCTTTGAACTCTCCATCCTCCTGCCTCAGCCTCCCAAGTGCTGGGATTACAGGTGTGCCACCACGCCCAGCAAGAAGTTTTTATAGTTAGAATATTTTTCCTAACAAAAGGGAATTATCTGGTAGGAGGTGAATTTATAAATTCACAATTTGTGGTGGTTGCTCAATATTTAAAAGCATGCATTTCAAGGCAGACACATAATTTTATCAGTGCACATAAACACACGACTCAAATCTCATATTTTTATTTAATTCATCTGTCCTTTTACACAACCTTCTAAATTAATTGTATAATATTTTCAGGATAACCACAGGGGCTGGTTAAGAGGGAGTGGGAGCTTCAGCAAATGTGAGCTCTGTAATTCAAGTCTCAACTGTATCAGAGAAAGTTAAAGACAAAGATAGGTGGTTCTCAAACTTAAGCATGCTACCTAGTTAGCCAGAGAGCTTGTTATATTGGCATGCTGGGCCCTATCCCCAGATTTCAAATTCAGTAGGGGTAGGTCTGCTCCCTCCCACCTTCTGTGCTGGGGGTTGAATCCAGGGCCTCTGGCATGCAGGCAAGCACTGTGGCACTGAGCAACTTTGCCAGCCCTCCGTCTGCACTTTTAACAAGTACCCAGATAATGCTGGTGCAGCTAGCTAGGGGACCATACTTTGAGAACCATTGGCTTAGATCACCCAGAAAGAATTTACAGAGAAGGAAGACAGCAGCAAATGTGGAACATCTAGAAGAACCTGAATAAAGATGATAGAATCCTCTGGCGGTAAAGGAAAATTTGTTGGTCTGGTTTAATATTATGGAGATGCAGATTAAACTGGAAAAAGGTCTCTAAGCTAACAAGTTCTGAGAATACAGTTGCGTCAGAGTGGTGGAGGTGGAAACCAGATTTGCCGTAGGTGACAAGAAAATTTAGTTAGGAAGGCACAGGAGACTGCTTGGTTGATTTTCTAGTTTTCTGAGTCTGTTGGCTTAAGTCAAGGAAGACCAGGAATGAGTTATCAAGAAAAGGACAGAAACAAGAGCCCTGTGGACACCAACTCCCCACCCCCCAATAACTTTTGGCTAGTTTTGTGTAAGTATGCAGGTCTTTTTGTCCCTTCTATGTTGTCACCTACTTAAGAATGGTGCCTTATTTTGCTGAGATTTTCAGTTTGAATTATCCCATTTATTGATTCTTGATCTTATTTCTTGCACTATAAGAATCTTATTAAGGAAGTTGGAGCTGATAAACCAGCCTAATTCCATCTTAAGACCGAGAGCCATCCTGTCAAAAAGTTATGAAAAGCCCACTTCAGTTTTCTATGAAATGGTAGGATTCCTATTTGGCTTGAGCTTATTTTGATGTTTTAAATTGTCTGGCATTCATGCCCTGGCCTTGAGCTCACTCAGGCCTGGCTTTCCTTGGCCAGATAACAACTCTCTCTCTCTAAAACTAACGGTGCCTCATAAACTTTTTTTTTTTTTTTTTTTTTTTTGAACCGGGGATTGAACTCAGGGGTACTCGACCACTGGGCCACATCCCCAGCCCTTTTTTTGTATTTTGTTAGAGACAGGGTCTCACTGAGTTTCTAAGTGCCTCGCCATTGCTGAGGCTGGCTTTGAACTTGCGATCCTCCTGCCTCAGCCTCCCAAAGTGCTGGGATTACAGGCGTGCGCCACCACACCCAGCTCCCTCATAAACTTTTGATGTGGGGTTTGACTATACCCCCTCCCTTGGAATGCAATGCCATGTAGATTATTAGTTTGCTACGTGCTTTTGAATTACACGTCTGACCTTGTTAGCTGTAAGTTCCCAAGATTTTTTGTAACTCTTTGAACTATAAAAACCTTGTCTTCCCTGAGAGCGGGGCTGACCCCAAGCCCAGTGTTTGGGAGGGGCAGCCACTGGCCAGCTCTCTTTGTGTGCATCCAATATAAGCTTGCTTTAATTTAAAATTGAAGTTGGTGGTCTTTTCTTTGCGTCTTAGATCAACCTAGCCAGCTGGGCACGGTGGCACCCGCCTGTAATCCCAACACTTGGGAGGCTGAGGCAGGAAGATGGCGAGTTCAAAGCCAGCCTCAGCAATGGCGAGGCACTTAGCAACTCAGTGAGACCCTGTCTCTAATAAAATACAAAAAAGGGCTGGGGATGCAGTGGTCGAGTGCCCCTGAGTTCAATCCCTAGTACCAAAAAAAAAAAAAAAAAAGGAAGTTGGAGCCTAATCCAACATGATGAATATTTGGGCCTACTTTTTCTTCTGTTAGGTGCAAGGTCTCTAGTTGAATTCCTAGGTCCTTGATCCACTTTGAGTTTTGTGCATGGTGAGAAAGAGGGGCTTAATTTCATTTTGCTACAGATTTCCAGTTTTCCCAGCACCATTTGTTGAAGGGGCCATCTTTTCTCCAATATATGTTTTTGGTGGCTTTGTCTAGTATGAGATAACTGTATTTACATGGGTTTGTCTCTGTGTCCTCTATTCTGTACCATTAGTCTACAAGTTTAGTTTGGTGCCAATACCATGCCATTTTTGTTACTATTGCTCTGTAATATAGTTTAAGGTCTGGTATAGTGATGTCACCTGCTTCACTCTTCTTGCTAAGGATTGCTTTGGCTATTCTGGGTCTATTTTTCCAGATGAATTTCATGATTGCTTTTTCTATGAGGAATATCATTGGGATTTTGATTGGGATTGCATTAAATCTGTATAGTGCTTTTGGTAGTATGGTCATTTTGACAATATTAATTCTGCCTATCCAAGAACAAGGGGGAGCATTCCATTTTCTGAGGTCTTCTTAATTTCTTTAGCATTCTGTAGGGGTTTTTTTTTTGGGGGTTTTTTTTTTTAATATTTATTTATTTGCTTTAGTTGTACACAATGGGTTTTTTGTACATGGTGCTAAGGATCGAACCTGGGCAGCGCATGTGCTAGGCGAGTGCTCTACCACTGAGCCACAACCCCAGCCCCATTCTGTAGTTTTCATTGTAGATGTTTTTCACCTCTTTGATTCCCAAGTATTTTCTTTTTGAGGCTATTGTAAATGGGGTGGTTTTCCTAGTTTCTCTTTCAGAGGATTTGTCACTGATGTACACAAATGCCTTTGGTTTATGGGTGTTGATTTTGTATCCTGCTACTTTGCTGAATTCATTTATTATTTCTAGAATTTTTCTGGTGGAAGTTTTTTGATCTTCTAGGTAATAGAATCATGTCATCGGCAATAATGATAGCTTGAGTTCTTCTTTTCCTATCTGTATCCCTTTAATTTCTTTCATCTGTTTGCTCTGGCTAGAGTTTCAAGAACTATGTTAAATAGAAGTGGTGAAAGAGGGCATCCCTGCCTTGTTCCAGTTTTTAGAGGGAATGCTTTCAATTTTTCTCCATTTAGAATGATGTTGGCCTGGGGCTTAGCATAGATAGCCTTTACAATGTTGAGATAAGAAACAATTAGTGAGGTGAATAGAGAGCCTACAAAATAGGAGCAAATTTTTACCACATGCACATCAGATAGAGCACTAATCTCTAGGATATATAAACAACTCAAAAAACTTAACACGCAGCGCACGCCTGTAATCCCAGCACTTTGGGAGGCTGAGGCAGGAGGATCGCGAGTTCAAAGCTAGCGTCAGCAATGGCGAGGCACTTAGCAACTCAGTGAGACCCTGTCTCTAATAAAATACAAAAAAGGGCTGGGGATGTGGCCCGGTGGCCCAGTGGTCTAGTGCCGCTGAGTTCAATCCCCGGTACCAAAAAAAAAAAAAAAAAAAACTTAACACGCATACACACAAAATACCCAATCAGTAAATGAGCCAAGGAACTGACAGATACTTCTCAGATGATATACAATCAATCAACAAATACATGAAAAATGTTCAACATCTCTAGCAATTAGAGAAATGCAAATCAAAACTACTGTAAAATTTCACCTCACTCCAGTCAGAATGCAGCTATTAAGAATACAAACATCGAGGCTTGGTGGTGCATGCCTGTAATCCCAGCGGCTTGGGAGGCTGAGATAGGAGAATCACAAGTTCAAAACCAGCCTCAGCAACTTTGAGGCGCTGAGCAACTCAGCGAGACCCTGTCTCTAAATAAAATACAAAATAGGGCTCGGGATGTGGCTCATGGTCAGGTGCCCACAAGTACAATCCCTGGTACCAAAACAAGTGTTGGCAAGAATGTGGGGGAAAAGGCACACTCATACATTACTAGTGGGACTCAAATTGGTGCAGCGAATCTGGAAAGCAGAATGGAGATTCCCTGGAAAACTTGGAATGGAACCACCATTTGACCCTGCTATCCCACTCCTCAGTTTATACCCAAAGGACTTAAAAACAACACATACTACAGTGACGCAGCCACATCAATGTTTATAGCAGCACAATTCACAATAGCTAAATTGCAGAACCAACCTACATACACTTCAGTAGATGAATGGATAAAAAAACTGTGGCATATATACACAATGGAATATTACTCAGCATTAAGAGAATAAAAATCATGGCATTCACAGGTAAGTGGATGGAGTTGGAGAATGTTGTGCTAAGTAAGCCAATCCCCAAAAACCAAAGGCTGAATGTTTTCTCTTGATATGTAGATGCTGATAAATAACGGGGATGGGTGGGGCACACATGTGAGGAATGGAGGAACTTTAGATAGGGCAAAGGGGAGTGAGGGAGAGGAGGCATGGGGTAGGAAAGATGGTGGAATGAGATGGACATCATTACTCTAAGTACATGTATGAAGACATGGATGGTGTTACTCTACTATGTGTACTATGAATTAAAATGCATTCTGCTGTCATGTATAACAAATTAAATACATTCTAAAAAAATGGTTCTTTTATGCTGTTGTCTCTTTTGCCCTCCTTCCCCAGTACAGCAAGTACCGGTAAATATTCCCTAATGTGCTTTAAAAAAAAAGTCTATAATCTCAAAAACTCAGACCCCTTCCCAACAAAACATATATTGGGTTATGTAAGTACTATAAAGATATCAAAGTGATAGCCGGGCGCGGTGGCGCACGCCTGTAATCCCAGCACTTGGGAGGCTGAGGCAGGAGGATCGCGAGTTCAAAGCCAGCCTCAGCAATGGCGAGGCACTTAGCAACTCAGTGAGACCCTGTCTCTAAATAAAAAATACAAAAAAGGTCTGGGGATGTGGCCCAATGGTCGAGTGCCCCTGAGTTCAATCCCCGGTACCAAAAAAAAAAAAAAAAAAAAAGTGATAGAAAATGATAAAGGGGTTTGCTTTTTTTTTTTTTTTTTTTTTCTTCTTTTTAACATATAGGATACGAAGAGACAGCCTTGATAAAATCTGAGCAAAAGCTGAACAATGGAAAGAAACCACGGGGATCTGTGAAGCATTCCCTATAGAGGAAACATCCAAGTACAAAACCTCTGAAGCAAAAATATGCTTGGCATAGCAAAGGCACAGCAAGGAAGCTAAGTGTGACTGTGACTGAATCCATCTTTGGGGCAGGATGCTATACGAGGTCCAAGAGGTATCCACAGCCAGACGATGGAGGGTTTTGTAGGCAGCGTCATTGTCAAAATATGATATTCAAGCCATGAGGCTGAACCACCTGGAATATAAAGGCACTCAATATTGAGAGGTCAGAAAGATCTAACAAAGACTGCGAAGAGTAGATAAAATGAAACCAGGAAAGTGTTCAAGAAACCAATCGAAGTCAAACTCGGTAATAAAGAAATGTCACATTTTCTCCTACCAAATTAGTGAAGTCTATAATAATCAATGATGAGTGCTGAGACAGCATTTTCATGCATTGAAGATTGAATGCAAATTGTACAATCCTTTACGAAATCAATTTATCAAAACCAATCAAGTATCTGGAAGGTACACATATTCTTTAACCTTGTATTGTGCTTGTGAGAAACCTTTTAATTCAAAAATACTAAAAATTAACACAAAATTCATAGCACTTCTAGCCGGGCGCAGTGGCACACGCCCGTAATCCCAGCACTTTGGGAGGCTGAGGCAGGAGGATCGCGAGTTCAAAGCCAGCCTCAGCAATGGAGAGGCACTTAGCAACTCAGTGAGACCCTGTCTCTAAATAAATACAAAAAGGGCTGGGGATGTGACGCAGTGGTCGAGTTCCCCTGAGTTCAATCCCCGGTACCACACACACAAAAAAAATATCATAGCACTTCCACTGATGTTTTAGAAAAGCATGGTGCTGTACATAAATGCATTCTCATTTTCTGAATATGTGCCCAAAGGATAATAGCTCTCTAAGCCGTCACCCTTCTTTTTTCCTCCACATCCAGCTTCATGAGCCCTCTTGAACTGAGGTATCACATACTATTTCCTTTTTGTTGTGTAGTACTGGAGATTAAACCCAGGGTCCAAACATCATCACTGAGCTATACTTCCCAGCCCTCATTTCCTTTTTGACAAGTCACAATTATGCTTTTCACGAGATTGTGGTAAAATAAAATCAGACCTTAAGGGCACAAAGAACCTCTAGGTAAAAGTAGTATGATTTGCTGGGCAATGAACAAAGGAATTGTCTCCTGATGCTTCCACATCACAGGTGACAATCCCAATTACTCATGAGTGAAATATTGACCTGAACCTCAAAATTCAGGGAAACACTAGTGCTGGTTTTCTTAAATCCGTATGAAAATAAAATTAAACAGAAATTAGAATTAAAAATACCTATTCGTTTTATAAAAAGTGTTTCCTATTAATCCTCTAATTCAAAGAGCATTTATTGAATACACAATATGCCAGGAACCAAGATGCAAAGTTGAATGACCCAGTATTTAACCACAGGCAGAGGGAAGATGAGTTCAAGAGGCAAACACTTCTATCATGGGAATAATGTTGTAGGAGCCTTTAAGAGCTAGTCTTTCTCATCTCTGATCCCAAATACTTTGTTCATTAGTCTCCTGCATCAGGGAAGCTAACGCCTATAACACTAAGCTATATTGACCAAGCAGGAATTATCAACGGAAGCAAGGAAAAGGCAAGCACATGTGTAAAGGAACTTGAAGAACCAAATTTTTCTTAAGAGCTAAAGCATAAAGTAGAAAAATTGTAATTGGAAACAATCGCTGAGCCACAAACCCAGCCCTAAATACTTTATTATTTAAAGAATAAAAAATTCTTGGGGCTGGGGTTGTGGCTCAGTGGTAGAGCCCTCTCCTAGCACGTGTGCGGCCCAGGTTCAATCCTCAGCACCACGTAAAAAGAAAAGGCATTGTGTACAACTAAAACAAACTAAAAAAAAAAAAAAAAAAAAAAAAAAAGAATTAAAGAATTATTTTAAAATACCATCAGTTTGCACTATCAGAATCCTCAGTCTCAATTTGATAGTTAGAGACAGTTTCAGGGGCTGGGGTTGTGGCTCAGAGGTAGAGCGCTTGCCTAGCATGTGCACAGCCTGGGTTTGATCCTCAGCACCACGTAAACACACCGTGTACGACTAAAGCAAATAAATATTTTTAAAAATGAGAGACAGTTTAGTGGGTACTTTAGCATAAAGATCAATGGTTAATTCCCAGTTCTGCCAGTTTCTGGCAGAGTAGCTATTGCTGCACTGTATTCTCCTGAGTCATATATATATTTTTAATGCATAAAAACATGGTAGTCCCTTCTCAAAGCTATCATTAGGGCAGCTACCATAAACCCTTTAGGTGTACCACTGCATATAAATAAAAACTAAAAAGGGGCTGGGGATGTGGTTCAGTGGTAGAGCACCCCCATATTGCTAGAAGAAAAAAAAATTTTTTTAAAGATTTCAACTTCATATAAATATGCAAAGTGAGGGACATGTAAATTTAAGCTGACTTCAATTTGGTGCACAGTAGCGCACTAACTAGGGCCCATCAGAAAATCAGAACAGGAACTCCAGTTAATCCAAGTTTTGTTGCTTTTGGAGTGGTGGTGAAAAATGAATTTCAAGTACAATAATCACCCACTTAAATGCAATAATTATTATGTTAAGCATTCATAGATTCAAATCTAGGCCTACTAGACAAAAGCAATACCTATTTCCTATACTATGTGAGCAAAAATTCCAGGCCACGGGTTAGGCTCTTCTCTCTAAACACAGCATTTGCTAAATATACTACAAAAAGGAAGATGGTCAAATCTAGAAGCATGTAGAGAACACTATTTAAAAGCAGTTAAAAACAGAGTTAATACGCTGTGCATCCCATCAGATCATAGTGAAATAAAAATTAAAAGCAGTTACAAACACAGTAAGTACAAACTACTACGTTAGCAGAAATAAAACAGACCAGGCTAAGAAAAAACACTTGTGGAATATCAATGAGGATGTTTCAAGGATGAAGGGTAGGGATTAGTTTTTTAAATGGGATAAAACCACACAAACACAGTTAAGATACGGTAAACTTAATAATGCTGTCGTTTAATGTGTCTCTTCCAAAATTCATGCTGAAACTCCCTCACAAGAGGTGAAGTCCTTGGGAAAGCCTAGGAAAAGGGCCTAGACTCTGCTCTCCTGAAATTGGATCCATATACAATGGCTAGAGAAACTAGCCTACCCCAACTCTCTCCTAATTTTTCTCTTCTGGCCTTGTCCCCTCAGGAGAATAACAGCAACAAGAAACCACCTTCAAAGCGCAGACCAGGAAAAAAAAAAACATGAAAAATGAAAACCAAGTGCAGACCAGGCCTTCAAATACCCAAACTGTTAGCACCTGGACTTGGACTTCCCAGTCTCCAAAAATTGTGTGTGTGTGGGGGGGAATCCTATTGTTTACAAATTTAGTAAAGTCTGTAGTATAATGTTACAGTAGGACAAAGGCAAATGCTTTTATACACACTGAGCCCACTCCATGAATGGCCAAAGCAATTCAGAACTAGTTAACTCCCAAAGAACAGAGTACTATTTTTTAAGGAAGTAAGCTTCAAAGGTAAATTCATAATCCTTAAAATCAAGCTATTTATAATTAGGACCAATCAACTTTTCCTGAGCTTAACTGCAATTATACAGATTTCGTTTCACTTATTTTTGTGTATATTTTCCCAAGGTGATTTAGAGACCACCTTCGAACAACTACATTTCATAAATAATCTTTGACCATTTCTTAACCAATTGAGTATACATCCGATGTACAATAAGTCACTTCACATCATTCTGCAATCAAAATACTAAATTTGAACAGTAGAAAAACAACACAAACAAACTGGGACACAATTAAATACACACTTCTTCTCAATTAAGAAAATCATCTTTATAGTCCATGGGCCTTTAAATTTTTTTTACATTTATTATGCCATGAATTCATAGGGAATAGGTTCCAGCAGCTCAGGCTCCTTTCCATTTGTTCTCACAAAATGTGCTTCTCTGGGTGGGGCAGGCTATTGAAGGGGAAAAGAGGAAATAAACTTTAAAAATAATATTCATTCAATTATTTAACTTAAATAAAAAATAATCTGAGCAACAGTTTTAATAGTTCCCCAAGATTAATACCAATAAACCCTGCCAAGTCATGCTCTCACCTGGCGCTTCAGCTGAACCCAGGTACCTTTCTCTTTGGCTTCCTTCTTTTTCTGATCATTTTCCTTCACACGTTTCAGGAAGCTGTCTCGGCTCTTAGAGTGCTTAATATGCTCAATACGCACATTAATTCTCTTGGCAAGAATCTTGCCCCTGGTGAGAGCAAAAATTCTCATAAGTGTTTCATCAAAAATACAACAGAAATTCAGAAAACGGTTTTTACGATTCCATTTTATAAATCATGAATCTTTTACTTGGAATAAACCAACAACGCTATGATGGCTTGATTAGTTTTTCAATTATTGATCTAACTGGAAGAGGCCTCAAAGTAAACAATCCTTTTGATTTATTAATGCAATATAGTTACATGTATGGAATTTTAATTTACTCCAATCAGTCCCAGTTGCCCTGCCCATTTCCTATCCCAACTCCCTCACCTTATTCTCCTTCTTCTACTGGTCTTCTTTTCCCTCTAAACACCCCTACTTTACAGCTATTCTTCTGATGAGGTGACAGCCTCTGAAACACTAGTTGAACCACAAAAAGTCAAATCACTACTATAATTTAAAACTTAGTAAAACTTCTTATGCTATAAAACTAGAACTGCTTTAATACCAAATTGTGTAAGATCTTCCAGGAAATCTATTTCAATTTGTTTCCTCTGACAGGTTACATGACAGACACCCAGTCTGCCTGAGTTTTAAAAGGATATTTCCTTTGCCCCACTTGAATGACCAATAAAGACATAAGTCCAATTGGCAAAGTGAAAGGGGGGTATGTGAAGAATATTACTTAAGTCACAAAGGACTATACCATTACTTACTTAACTTGCTTATTGACAACAATGCCAACAGCATGCTGGGTAACATTGTAGACTCTTCCAGTTTTGCCATGATAACATTTGTGGGGCATTCCTTTTTGAACAGTACCCATTCCCTGGATAAGAAAGGAGACAAATGTTATTCCAACCAATTCCTCCTTAGTCTTAAACCCTAATTTTTTACTGAAGTAACTAAGATGTTGTAAAATTTCCTTTAAATGGCAACTTGAGCTTTCAGAGCCGGTGAAATGTGTTTTTCACATTGCTTCATGCAATCAAAAAGATAATCATCATTAAGCTCAAGAGCCAGGACACATTTAAATATTGATCACAAAAGAACACAGTTCTCACTGGAGTTTCCATAAACAGTAATCTCTATCTTAATACATTTTACACTAAGGCATTCCTTTTCACTTTCATAAACTCTCATGATCCACCCTGCCAATTTTCTATTGGATATTAACTTCAAGAAAGTAATAGTTGGGTGCAGTGGTGCACACCCATAATCCCAGCACTTGGGAGGCTGAGGCAGGAGGATCATGAGTTCAAAGTCGGCCTCTGCAATGGTGAGGCACTTGGCAACTCAGTTGAGACCCTGTCTCTAATAAAATACAAAAAAGAGCTGGGGATGTGGCCCAGTGGTTGAGTGCCCGAGTTCAATCCCTGGTACCAAAAAAAAAAAAAAAAAAAAAAAAAAAAAAGAAATAAAGAAAGTAATGAGTCAGGTGTAGTGGCGCACACCTGTAATCCCAGGCAGTTTGGGAAGCCAAGTCAGTAGGATTCCAAGTTCAAAGTCAGACTTAGCAACTTAGCCAGGCCCTACACAACTGAGACCCTGTTTCAAAATTTTAAAAAATTATAAAAATAAAAGAACGGGGATGTAGCTCAGTAGTTACATACCTTTGGGTTCAATTCTCTGGTACCAAAAAAAAAAAAAAAAAAAAAAGGTAATCAATAAAATTTAGACTCAGTCTGGGGCTGAGGTTATTATAGCTCAGATGGTAGAGCGCTTGCCTTGCAACGTGTGAGGCACTGGGTTAGATCCTCAACACCACATAAAAATAAAATAAAGGTATTATGTTCATTTACTATGAAAATATCAAAAACACTCAGTCTGGCCAGGTGCAGTGACACATGCCTGTAATCCCAGCAGCTCAGGCGAATTCCAAGTTCAAAGTCAGCTTCAGCAAAAAGCTGAGGCACTAAGCAACTGAGTGAGTGCCCCTGAGTTCAATCCCCAGCACCCTCTCCACAAAAACCTATTCTTTACTCTTATGAACTCAAGCAGATTTCCTCCCATAAAACTCAGAATAAAAGGACCCAATAGATATAATAAACACTGATATCTAAAACCCAACACTATCTAAACTGCAACTCTCGTACATCTTAGTGTTATTTCTCAATTTTATAATTTACCTTGATGTCTACAATATCACCCTTCTTGTAGATTCGCATATACGTGGCCAAAGGAACAACTCCTGCAAAAAAAATTTTTAGTAGTCAGTCTCAAGACAAGTCTAAAATAAAAATAGCATACTATTTTTGAAAATTTCTCCTGAAAGAAAAATCAGTCTACTACACACCTCTCCAGAGTTTTAATCCTGCATAGACATTTAGCTATGAAACTACATAAAATTCATCCTTTATATATTATAAAATGTCATGTTTTTAAAATATGCCATTTAAAAATCACAATGCATACTAGTAAAAATCCAAATGTCTGTCAAGCTTGGCCTCAAGTAAAATTTAACTTACCATGTTTTCTAAAAGGCCTAGAGAACATATATCGGGTTCCTCTCCTCTTTCCCTTTGTGTTCGTCATTTTGGCGAATTACTAAAAGCAAAAAGTATAAAATCAGTCAGATAACTGAAAATCAGCATTTCCCCTTTACCAACAAAAATCCTGTAATTTCAAATTAGGGAACAGTTAAAAAAAAAAATCAGATGAACAATCACTACTTCTTTCAAACAGTTAAAAAAAAAAAAAAAGCAAGTAAACTCCTAAGTAGCATAACTGGATATTAGACCCCAAACCAGTATTTCCCTATGAGAATATAAAAACATTAACAGGACTTCTACCTCGCTTTATCTGTATAATCCATGCTAGAATGCCAAGAGCATTAGAAATTAGTACCTAAAGGATAATTTATTGTTGGAAAACCCAATAAAACTCAACCTTGCCTTTTTATACAGTAGATAAAAATCCTTTTTCTTTTCACTTTTTAAAAACACTGAATTCACTGAAGTAATGTTTACAGCGCACTCAGCAATTCTTAGTCCAAGTAAAGCATAACTGAACCGAAAGCTAATTTATCATCTAAAAATTCACCTATAAACATTTAGAATTGAAACTTTCCTTGGTTTCCCCAAAGGCCAAAACAATAGTTTTGATCACTGGGCCATCCAGGGAAATTACCCCTACCACAAAGCAAATTATAAAGTAAGGCTTAACTTGTAGACAGCAGTCTAACGATGTATTAGTCTTTTAATATACACTCTGTAATCCTAAACAATAACTGTCAAAGCACCTTTTTCATAAAAATTGTGTTGCAGAGCCAAAAACGTCTCACCTAACTCACCAAACTATTGTTTTAATGGATGCATCCTTCAATTTTTAGAAAATGGCAACTAAACAACTGTTATTATCCTCAAAAATCTCTACATCTGTGTAAATTCGGTAAGCTTGCGTTAAGTTCATAAACTAGGAATAAACCTCTCCAGATAAAAGGACTGTGGAGCCACCAGTCAGAATAAGTTATTTCTCCTCCTCCAAACTCATTTTCCTGGCATCTATTTTTTGTCTAGACCTAACGCACACAAAACTGAACTAGTTTTCCAAAACGATACCTTATCTATGCAAACCAATGATGCCTGTAGTCTACGATGGTACCAAACACTGCCAACTAGGATCACTTTGTGGGGTGAAGCTAGCAGTTAACTAAATAACTTATTATTAAACAACCTGCACCCCTAAAACTTCTAAATCGGACATATTGCTGTTCTGGAATCCCTTCACTCAATACATGCTATATCTTCCCCTCTTGATATAAATATTGGTGTGGCAACCTTAAAATACTTTCCCTTCATCCACTCGCCATCCCGACCCAAAATAAAAAACAACAGGGTTTTTTGACACGCGCTATCTCAGAGTGATTTGGATGCATTAACCAGATTGACTCGGCAGGCAGCCACTTCATTATCCGACCACGAGGCGATAAGTTCAGACATCTACGCTCACTGAAGATCAAATCAAAGACTTGTTTTAAACCCGTTCTTAAGACCCGGAAGTGCCTACCCGTCAGTTAGATAGAAAGGAGTTAGAAAAGCATCAGGCCACGCGGCCGATCCAGGCTAGGAGAGGGCCCAGGATGCCGCGACTGAAGTCACAGAGACATAAGACTGAATACTTGCCAAAGAAACCCCAATCGCTTCGTCCCCAGTGAATCAGTCGGTTTCTCTTCCTAACCGTAACCAGCTCAGGGACACAGCACCGCAGTCGGGGCCTCAGCCCACTGCCCAGGCCCTAGCACAGCGCATGCTGTCCGCGCTCTGGCAGGACAGGGACCCAGCCGCCCAGGACAGTGGACCCCAGATTGGGTAAACAGCCTCTCCAGTAGCCCAGGGCATGGCATCTGAGGTAGCAGAGTCGCAATTCGAGCCTAAAGAACGCATGGGCCCGGGAGCCACGCGCATTCCCTACCTGGAAGATGGCGGTTCCGGCCCGAAAAGAAGGAGCAGGCATCGCTGCGCGCGCAACACAAGGGCCTGCGGGCTGCCCGCGGCGCTGCCTGAAGAAAGAGCTAGCCGAAAGAGGCTCTTCTAGGGAAGCGGATTGGCCCTGAGAACGAGGAGACTATGTGGGGATATTTTCTCCTTACGCAAACAAGAGGCATTCAGCTAACAAACTGACACTTGTATCGCGTTAGGCAGCCCGGAAAGGGGCCTTCAAGGGCGTCAAACAAGTCGCGTCGTCCAGAGCGTGCCGACGTCCGTCGCCGCGTCATGCGTACGTCGGAAGTGAGCAGTGTCAGTATCTCCCGGGGCTAGACTAAGTTGAGATTAGTGGCGTTAGAACATTTTAAAGTGCTGGTAGCTGACGTTGGTTTGTTGATGAAATGATGATGTGAACACAAAACTCAATTTATGATGAATCAAGAGTATTACCTGGCAGGGCGCGGTGGCATACGGTTGTAATCCCAGCGTCTGGGGAAGCTGAGGCAGGAGGGTCGTGAGTTTGAGGCCAACGTCAGCAACTTAGACCCTGTATCAAAATAAGAAATAAAAATGGGATGTAGCTTAGTGGCAAAGCGGCTCTGGTTTTAATCCTAGTACTAAAAAAAAAAAAAAAAAATTTCCTGGTTTATATGTCCTTCTAGAGTTGTCCCCACCACCACCCCACCACCACACACACAAACGTCTGAACGCACCTGCTGGTAGGTTAAAACCACTCTGAAAGCAATTACACAAAATATGTTAAAACTGAAGTTTTAAAATGCTAAACTGTAACATTCTACTCCTAAGTGTATGACTTATAGATAATTTGGTACGTGGACAAAGGTGTACTAACTATAGTGTGGGTAGAAGCAAGAAATGTGGAACATCTATCAAAGAATAAATACACTGGATTGCTAACAAGATGTAATGTTATATGCTGGTAAAACAAGACTGAGCTCTAAAACACAATTCTGAAACGTGATGAGACAAAAAATAAAACTGTAGAAATAAATAGTATGACAATTTAAAAATTCATAAAAACAGTACTATATATTGCTTAGGGTTATATGCGTATGTAATGAATATAGTAAAAAATGCAAGGAAATGAAAATCAAGTTTAGAAAAGTGGTCATGTCTATAGGGAGGGAACTACAAAAGGAGGTTGTAACAGTTTGATCATTAAGATGGGTTTTGAGTAAATGGTGATTAACCGTTTTCTTAATTAAACCTTATTAAAATATGTATTACCATATTCTTGTGGTTGTTTTAGATGTGTAACAAAAAATTGAAAATATAATCCAGAGAATTCCCATGTGCCCAGCATCCAGTTTCCCCTATTAGTAACATCTGGCATTATTAGGTTAGTACATTTGTTGCAATTAATAAACTAGTACTGAACACTGTTATTAATTAAAGTTCATAATTTATATTATCTTAATTTTTTTTTTTTTTTTTTTTTTTGGTACCGGGGATTGAACTCAGGGGCACTCGACCACTGGGCCACATCCCCAGCCCTTTTTTGTATTTTTATTAGAGACAGGGTCTCACTGAGTTACTAAGTGCCTCGCCATTGCTGAGGCTGGCTTTGAACTCGCGATCCTCCTGCCTTAGCCTCCCAAAGTGCTGGGATTACAGGGGTGCGCCACCACGCCCGGCTTTATCTTAAATTTTTACCTAATGTTCTTTTTCTGTTTCTGTATAGTTATGTCTCCTTTTGCACCTTTGGCTGTGGAAGTTTCTCAGATTTTCTTATTTTTAATGACTTGGACAGTGTTTTTATGGTATCTCCAATACTGGAATTTGCTATTTTTCTCATAATTTTTATGTATGACGTGATGCATTCGTTTAAAAAGTGGGCCAAATACTTTGGGAGGCTGAGGCGGGAGGATCGCGAGTTCAAAGCCAGCCTCAGCAATGGCAAGGCACTTAGCAACTCAGTGAGACCCTGTCTCTAAATAAAATACAAAAAAGGGCTGGGGATGTGGCCCAGTGGTCGAGTGCCCCTGAGTTCAATCCCCGGTACCAAAAAAAAAAAAAAAAAAAAAAAAAAAATGGGCCAAATAACATAAAAACCTTATCTGATTGAATATAAATAATATCCCATTGTTTTTGAAATTTGCATTTCTTTAACTCATTCTCCTGATGCTTCTAAATTGTTTCTAAAAAAACTATATCAGCTCCAAACTTTGTCCATCAAACTTAAAAAAAAAAAAAGAATCATGAAATTATTGGGTTTTGTACATCAAAATGTTTTGTAGCTGGGGGATGTAGCTCAGTGATAGCACATGTGAGGCCCTGGGTCCAATCCCTAGCACTGCTGAAAGGGGAAAAAAAGGCCAATTTCAGCAATGTCATATGACTAAACCTAAAAATGAACATTATCATCTCTTCCTCATCTCCCATTCTGTTTTTCTGTTCACTTTGATTTTTCTTCCAGTTACTACAAAAACTGCTCTTATCAAAGCAACAACAGTTTCCATGTTGCCCAAACCAAAAGACATTGCCTGTTCTTGTCTGTCTTGATTGCTCAGAATCATTGGACTCTATTGAGCACTTCTTGCTTTTTGAAACACTAACCTTTCTGACCTCTCTATTCTATTTTGCTGTTTTTCCTTCTCTCTTTCCTCTAAAAAGTAGAGTTCTTTTGTGTGTTGGAACTAAATCCCCTGCTCTTCTTTTTCTGCATTGTCTTCCTAGATAATTCCATTTTCTTCCATAATTTGAAATTTCTTCTCTGTGCTGCTTACTGCCAAATATAAACCTTTAATTTGGGCATCTCCTCAACACTTAAGTTCAGTGACATCTATTCTTGAATACCACTTATCATTTAGAAGTTAACATATCCAAAATAAAACTACCTATTCCCACCCCAAGTCTGTTTTTGCTCCAGTATTTCCCATGTCAGTGAAAGATAAACCAGAAACCTTGTTTTCATTTTTTAAAAAATATTTTTATTTATTTGCTTTAGTTGTACACAATGCGTTTTATTCAATACATTTTATTTGTACGTGGTGCTGAGGATCGAACCTGGGTCGCCCACGTGCTAGGCGAGCGCTCTACCGCTGAGCCACAATCCCAGCCCCCCTTGTTTTCATTTTTAAGTTGTTCCTTATCACCTCCAAATTGAATACATCAGCAAGTTTTGTTCGAGTCCCACATGTAAACTATACCTGTCCTACCTCTTTGCATCTCTTTCACTACTACCCGCTGGTATTTCATTCTGAACCACAGCTGTGTGTGTTTGTGGTCACGCTTTCCTCTCTCATCCTAGTTTTAGCCACTTTCTATATAGTCGCCACAGTCATATTTTAAAAATGTAAACCTGATTGTGTCAAGCCCATGTTTAAAGCCATCCAAAGACTTTCTGTTGCCCTTACAATAAAAACAAACTCCTTACCTTGGTTTACACAATCCTGCATAAACTGGTTCTTGCCCATCTCTTCAGGTTCACATGGTGTCTCCCACTTTCTCCCTCATGTTATCAAAATACCATTGTCTTCTTCAATTCCATAAACATTTCAAGCTCTTTCTAGTCTTGAGATCTTTATGCATGTTCTTCCTTTGCCCTTCAAATAGATCTATATCATTGGTTTGCTTCCTAAAAGAAGTGGTGCCTATGAGATGAAAAATGAGTGGGAGTTAGATGAAGAAAATTCAAACAGCATTCCAAGTGGAAGCAACATGGTATGTGCAGGTCAGTTCAAGCAGTGTGGCAAGACAAAAATGATAAGGAGCTAGAAAGGTAGACTGTGAAGGTACTTAACATGGTGCTGGTGAATCTTTTTCTATACACAGAATCCATGACAAGTTTCAACAAGAGACTTGATGATGCCGGGCGTGGTGGCGCATGCCTATAATCCCAGCACTTGGGAGGCTGAGGCAGGAGGATCCTGAGTTCAAAGCCAGCCTCAGCATGGTGAGGCACTTAGCAACTCAGTGAGACCCTGTCTCTAATAAAATACAAAAAAGGGCTGGGGATATAGCCCAGTGGTCAAGTGCCCCTGAGTTCAATCTCTGGTACAAAAAAAAAAAAAAAAAAAAAAAAAAAAAAGAAAAAAAGAGAGAGAGACTTGATGGTGATAGTAAAGGTGATAATTAATATTTACTGAAGGCTTATGGTGGGCCTATAAGTAATTTTACAAGTGTAAATCTCATTTAATCTTCACAACAATCCTACAAGGTAACTGGTGCTACCTGTTCCTATACCTCGGAAAGATTATAAAGTGTAAAAAGTGTTGCTTTTCAGCTTTTTCCATCACTGGTTTGGTATTCAGCTTTCTCAAATCAGTAAATTGATATTGGTCCTTCTGTTTTTCAGCTTTAAAATATCATTGCTGCCTTTTTTGCACTTTCCCCATAGATAGGCAGGCAGGCAGGCAGAGAGACAGATGGAAGGGGACACATACACATGCACACACACACATACAAACATCTTTATTGGGGTTTCGGGAGGGAAGAAAATTAGATGAAGGTACTCAATCAGTCTGGAAACTCCTAAGGATGAATTATTTAGAAGCAGAATTCCTAATAATCAGGTTAACCCATTTATTGTCTTAACTGGATTGGCTGTCGAGAGTTCCAATACTAGATGAGGAGTTGGGTTGAAAAGTGGACATTGTTGTTTTTCTTTTCTTTTCTTTTCTTTTTTTTTTTTTTTGTGGTACCGGGGATTGAACTCAGGGGCACTCGACCACTGGGTCACATCCCCAGCCCTTTTTTGTATTTTATAAGAGACAGGGTCTCACTGAGTTGCTAAGTGCCTCGCCACTGCTGAGGCTGGCTTTGAACTCGCGATCCTCCTGCCTCAGCCTCCCAAAGTGGACATTGTTGTTTTTCATCTGTTCAGATTCATTCCCCCTTCCCAAGAGCCCCTCTGTTTACTTAGGGAAACTAACTCCTGTCATTCATATGTGTGTGTGTGTGTGTGTGTGTGTGTGTGCGCGCACGTGGGCGCGTGTGTATGTGTGTATACACACACACACACACACACACACATACATTCTTAGGAAAACGTAATCTCCACCTACATCAAAATCAAAGAGGCCAGATTCTCCCTCTTTCTCTTCCCGTACAGCCCTGAGGCAGACATTGAAAGCTGAATGTGTGTGTTTCATCTTTAGGTTCTGGAATGAATGATGCAAGGACATAAGTAACATCTAGAGGCTGCTGATTGTGGCAGGGTTATACTTATCAGACTTCCTGTTACCAAAAATCTTTGGTTCCTTTGGCCTACTTCTGCCTATTATAAGCCCAGTTCTTGATTATTTATGAATTCTGAAAGTGATTTTTTTTTCTCGAAGTACACAAGATTGAACCTAGGGCTGCTCCTACCACTGAGCTACAACCTCAGGCCTTATTATTTTTTTATTTTGAAACAGGGTCTTGCTAAGTTGCCAGAGCTGGCTTTGAACTTGCCATCCTCCTGCCTCAGCCTCCCTAGTCAGTGAGATTACAGGCATGCATCACTGCACCCAGCCAGTAAATGGCTTTTGCTGAAGTCAATCAGGGTAAGATTCTGTTACTTGAAACAAATAATCTCCAATTATTTGGACTAGAAGATAGCCTTAATCAAGACTCTGTAGTAACACTGCAGAATTTATCTATAGTGGGTGAAAAACTTAAATAACCAGGAATTTAATATGTGGTTTCAATTATTGAGCAAATCTAAATATCCATGATGAAAGTATTTATAATTTTATTTTAATTAACACTTTTTTTATCTTTGTCAATAGCAATATTTTAATTCCCAGGCAGTTTTTTTCCTTTTAACATCTCACTCAGTTGATCTGAGCTATGTGTAAGCAAAATGATATTACTGTTATCCTAAGAAAAGCACATTGAAGGGCAGAGCATGGTGGCACATGCATATAATTCCAGCAGCTCAGAGGGCTGAGGCAGGAGGATCAAAGCCAACCATTTATCGAGGCCCTAAGCAACTCTAAGTAAAGCATAAAAGGGGCTGGGGATGTGGCTCAGTGGTAACGCACACTATTGGGTTCATCCCTCATACCAAAGAAAGTACAAGTAAGGAAATAAAAATGATAGTATACTAAAAATGAATTGCAAAATTAAATGTGTTCTTGCTATGGTCCACTATCTTAGACTTTGCAAATTGCTTATAGTCTTATTGTAAATATTTGCGAGTATATGCATACACATCTGTGTGCAAATATGTATATATATACACACACATATATATATGTATGTATGTATGTAGAGAGAGAGAGATTGAAAAAGAGTTTTGAAATAAGATGTACAGATCCTTAAGGTACGATTGGATGAATTTTGACTGATGTATGTATCCTAATAACCAATGTCCCCAGTCAAGATGCATCATTAGCCCCCTGGAAAGTTCCCTGGTACTCCTTTCCAGTCATTCTCTTCTCCACTAGAACCATAGAATATTCTGGGTTTATTTATTTGTTTATTTATTTTTCTGGTGCTGGGGATCTAACCCAGGATCTTGTGTGTGTTAGGCAAGTGCTCTGTCACCTCCAGCCCCATATATTCTGATTTCTACAACCATAAGTTAGTTTTGCCTATGCTTCAATTTCATATAAATGGTACCATACAGTATGCCCAATTTTCTCTGGCTGTTCTTATTTGGCTTAATGGTTTTAAAATTTTATGTATGCATGTTTAGTACTGGGACTTGAACGCAGGGCATTATACATTCTAGGCAAGCACTAAGCTACATCACCATTTTTTTTTTTTATTTTTTTGGTACCAGGCATTGAACTCAGGGGCACTCGACCACTGGCCACATCCCCAGCCCTTTTTTGTATTTTATTAGAGACAGGGTCTCACTGAGTTGCTAAGTGCCTCGTCATTGCTGAGGCTGGCTTTGAACTCCTGATTCTCCTGCCTCAGCCTCCCAAGTGCTGGGATTACAGGCTGCGCCACCACGCCCAGCTCATCACCATTTTTTTCTTTCCATGTGTGTGTGTGTGTGTGTGTGTGTGTGTGTGTGTTACTGGAGATTGAACCCAGGGGCACTCTACATCCCCAGACATGTAAAAACATTTATTTATTTATTTATTTTTAATTTTGAGATGGTCTTGCTAAGTTGCCAAAGCTGGACTCAAACTTGGAATCCTCCTGGCTCAGCCTCCTGAGTCAAATAAGATTATAGGTGCATACCACCATTCCCAGCCCCAGTCCTTTGTTTTATTATTATTTTATTTTGAGACAGAATATCACTGAGTTAACCATGCTAGCCTTATACTTGTGATCCTCTGACCTCAGCCTCCTGAGTAGCTAGGATTACAAGTCTACACCATTGCACCCAGCTCCTGTTTTATTTGTTTAGCATTTTTCTCTGTGGAAGGTAAGGAATTTACTTATGTTTTACTGAGACAAGTTCTCACTGTGTTGCCCAGGTTGATTTTGAACTTCTGGGCTCAAGTGATTATCGTGGTTCAGCCTCCCCAGTAGCTGGAACTATAACACACACCACTGTGTCCAGATAGGCATTTATTTTTATCACCTGCTTTTCTGTTTTTCTTCTCTTTTATTCATAGTGCTGACAATCAAACCCAGGGCCTCATGCATGCAAGTGCTCTATCACTGAAGTACACCCTTCTGCTGCTCTACAGGCTTTTAAAATAGCTGTGTCACTAGCTCCATTATACAGATCTCAAAGCCAAAGTGGTTTCCTGAGTCTCTAATGGTCAATTTGTCTCTAGTTTGAGATCATTAATGTTCAGAGAATGGGAAAAGTATTGAAACTTTAAAAGAAATGTGAAATAAATTAAATGTAGAAAGTAGTAGAACTCAAAATTCATTTACTATTTATGAGGATCTAGATTAAATCAGGTACTTTACTAAGTGATGAGATGATAAACATGAATAAAACATGCTCCTTGCCCTCAAGGAACCCACAGGGAGCCAGGTGGGGGAGAAAGGAGAGTCCATTACAGCATTCTAAATGGTGTAATAGAAGATGCCCAAGTATGAATGGTGTAGGGGTTCTGTGGTGGAAACCCTTGCCTCTGGATTGAAGGAAAATGGTGAGAAAGAGAACAACCCTGGGCAAAAGAGGAAGTATCAGAGAGGAGATATAACTTTTTGAAAGAGCAGCACTTTGACCAGAAAAATGAAAAGTGAGAATATTTTAGGCAGAAGGAACAGCTTATGTAAAGGCAGATAGATGGAAAACAACGTAAAAAACTGAGAGAATTTAAGATATCCAATAGTTTTAGAAAATAAGGTCAACAAATAAGCAAGAATGTGACCTATTAAAATGAAGGAAATTGGGGTGGGGTTGTGGCTCAGTGGTAGAGTGCTTGCCTAGCACATGCGTGGCCCAGGTTCCATCCTCAGCACTGTGTACAAATAAATGCATTGTGTACAACTAAAGCAAATAAGTAAATAATAAAATATAAAAATAAAATGAAGGAAATTTATTTTGCATTAGACTTGAGTAAAGTACTAGAAAACATTTTGGTCATGACGCTAAATTTACATCTCTGTTACAGTATCTTTATGTTTGTGTTTTCTCCTGTGAAAGAATTTTTTTTATTTTTTAAAAATTTATTTATTTGCTTTTAGTTTTACACAATGCGTTTATTTTTACGTGGTGCTGAGAATCTAACCCGGGCCGCGCACATGCTAGGCAAGTGCTCTACCGTTGAGCCACAACCCCAGCCCATGTGAAAGAATTTTAACAAAGTACATATGTTGTCTCTTTCTGGTTTTCAGAATGCTTTGGCAGTTCAACTTCAACAGGATAAATTTCCAATCAGAAAGGAAATATGGTTCTGTCATCTGCGTGAAGCTCTATTTAGGTGCCTGTTTGAGTATCTCACCTCTCATCTGTAGTTTACCCCTTGTCTGGTAGATTGACAGGAGAACAGTTTCAAACACAACTGATGAGGAGTTTCTAGTAAAGAAAGTATATAATGAGAATTCTGTCTCTAGAAAAATGTCACTGTAATGACAGCTAAAGTAATGAGGGGCAGAAATACCATGCATAATTGAAAAATATGTCACAAAGAATAATCACATAAAATAATTAATCTTTTTTTCCCATCAAACCTTTCATTTGAGATCCCAAGAAGCAGCAAAATGAACCAGATGAGATCTAATTTGGCAAAGATTACTAATCTAAAATCTGATTCTCTATATGAACACAGGGAGGCACAACCAGGTCTGTAACCTATAATTGGGTATGCAAGTTGAAGTTCAGTCTCCCAACCCAGGACCTCATTATCTGCATTATCTGAATCTGGATTTTTCATCTTATCTGCCGTAAACTGTAAGGCAGGGACCATATGAGGCAGTACCTAAGCAAAAATTATCAAACGTGTTGAGGCAGGAAATGCATAGAAGTGATAAGGAGAATTGGAAAAGCTATTGCTTTTATTTACAGTTCCTGGTTCTGCTTAGAAAGTAAAACGCTATTTAGAAATGTGATGAATGTGTTAAAGATTTGACATGGGTGGGAAGTACTTAGTAGGACTGTAATAATTTCAAGACCAATAGTTGGTCAGTAGCAGTTACCAGTGCTCACTTCTCATGATTACGTTGGTTTTCCTAGGTTACACCCACCTGGAGCTATGTACCCATCCTCCTGGCAAAGTTATTCTTTGTATTTTTGAAGAAGGAAGGAAGAGGCTTACCCTCTGATTGCATACACATTTACTTCATGGTGACTGAGATGAGGACTAACAAATTTCACTTCTGTTACCACTGATTGATAGATGGGTTGATTATGGCTAACTGGACCTAAATTGAAAAGTTTCTGAGGCTAATTAATTCCAGGCTTACTGAAAATTAAACACTATACCTGATGTGAGCTGATGGCAAGAAAATACCTTCCCAGGTGATATTTTTGTCACCTCTGACTTAAACAGTTGGTGGTAGAAATAATGTCACTCAAAGAGACCAGGGCCTGCACAGAAATGAAAACAAGCTAGGAGATAGCAGAAAAACATTTATAGGTACTATAGAAGAGAGGGGGTTTCTCTAGCCAAGGTAGTAAAAGAGAAGGTAACTTCCACTATGGGAAATAAAAAATAATGAGTTTTGGAACCAGACAAGGTCCCAAATCTCTTCTGTCACTTCCTATAAGCTTACTTTTCTTAGTTTTTAAAACAAAGACACTAATACATGTTTAAGAGGATCTTCTGTTTACAGTACCACATAAAATAATGTAAGATATCTTTTTCATTTTGTACAGTATCTAGAACCTGGTGGGTATGAAGCATATCAGGAAAATGTTTCTCGCTCTCTTTTACAGGTTTTCTTTTTCTAGTCCACCTGTAGGACCCTGGATGTCTTTGAGACCCTTGTAAGGGATCTTTGAGTTTCAAACCTTTTTCATGGGACTGGGGGTGCAAGCCAATGGTAGAGCATATGCTTAAAATGAAGGAGGCCCTGAGTTCCAATACACACATGTTGCCACCTGCAGCTGTCGCCTCCTGCAGCAACGATACCGCGGGAAAGAGTTCGGAAACAGACTGGAAAATGAATAGTCTCTTTATTCTTGCTTCTTCTAACTTCTCTCTCCGGCTCCAACAACCTCTCCAACTCCAACCACACTCTCTAGCCAACCTCACCCAGTTAAATACTTTTTGCATTAACAAGTATACATGTGTCAACAGCTCAAACTTACAGGTGCGTCACATAGTGTTCACGGGCATAGAAAGATTCTTAGATAAATGCATGAATATCAGGTGAAAATACTGAAACACCTCTTATGGCTCTTAGCTAGCCGCCATCTTAGCTATCTCCTTATTAGGGCTCTTACACACACACACAATTTTCATAATGTTAAGACCTCATTTGCAACTGAAAAAAAAAAAAGACTTCATTTGCCTCTATTTATATATTTATTTTTGGTACCAGGGATTGAACCCAGGGGCACTTAACCACTTACTGAGCCACATCCCTAGCCCTTTTCAATATTTTACTTAGAGACAGGTTCTCACTGAGTTGCTTAGGGCCTCATCAAGTTTCTGAGGTTGGCTTCGAATTTTTTTTTAATATTTTTTTATTTTTTAGTTTTCGATGGACACATCATTTTATTTTTATGTGGTACTGAGGCTCAAACCCAGTGCCTCGTGCGTACTAGGCAAGCACTCTAGCTCTGAGCCACAACCCCAGCCCCTGGCTTTGAATTTTTGATCCCCCTGTCTCAGCTTCCCAAGCCGAGCCCTTGGGATTCCCACTGTGTGCCACTGTGCTTGGCCCTCATTTGCCTTTAATCTTCATCCTTGAGCACATGTTGCTTTTATGTAGAGTGTGTGACAAAATGGGAAATATACGTAAAGCATTAGTGCTGCCTAACCAGAGTGACAATTCTTGGAAAAAGCACTTTACTTTTGAGTTGAAAGCTTAACCAACCCCTACATTATTTCTACTGGACATTTTTTTCCTTTGAGAAAAACTATTTGGTTATTCAGACTTTGGTACAGGATTTGGCAGGTATTTCTGGAAGAAAACAAAAAAACCCTAACCAGACTGCTCCTTCCATGAAAACAATTGATAGTGTTTTCTGCCAATGAAAATTGGAGCCTCTAATTGAAAATTAAATTTTTGGAAAACTTGTATTCTTCACTTCTATCAGCTATAGCTCCCCAAACTTTTCTGATGAGATCAGTGATGATATTAACAAATGTGGCTTGTTTTATATTGAATAATGAAATGTGTCAGCATTTAGAAGTAAACCATATTTTCCAAGTGACCAACTTATAATATTACAAAATAATGAATGGAAAAACACTCATTTGAAGTGTAAGATAGACCAATAGAGTTTAATTACAGAGTATGAAAACTTCGTTGCTAGACCTTCACATTTCACATTGCAACTCACCTTTTAAAAATCTGTCACTGGAGTCTTGAGGCAGTATTAAATAACCACATCATCTGAACAGGTTTTTAAATACTTCTCCCTTTTATAACATGTCTGTGAAGTTGAATTTTCTTCATAGATTTCATTCAACCCAACAGCATATGGCAGTAGATCTGGTACAGAAGCAGACATGAGTATCCAGCTGTCTTTAGTGAGCTAGGCATGAAGGACGTTGTAAAAATGTAAAACAACACCACACTTCCTACAATTTTTTGGAAGATATAGTTATTTGTGATAAAATGTGTTAATGAGAGGGTTTTATTAATTTTATATATATATTTTTTTCTTTTGGTATTGGGGATTGAACCCAGGGGTGCTTAACCACGGAGCCACATCCCTAGCCCTTTTTTCTTTTTCCATTAGAATAGTTATATAAATATTTATTTCGACAGTGGAATGAGATGGACATCTTTACCCTAAGAACATATATGAAGATACAAATGGTGTGACTATTTTATGTACAACCAGAGATATGAAAAATTGTGCTCTATATGTGTACTACAAATTGTAATGCATTCTGCTGTCATATATAACAAATTAAAAATTTAAAAAAATTTATTTCAAAAGTAGTACTTAAGAAAAAAAAGATGTGATTTAGTGATTTAGATTAAAAGCTCCAAGATATATTGTTTCAGCTAGGCGTTATTACTGTTTATACATTCATCTCATTTATTAAGCCAAAAACTTCCAAGACACTTCAAGTTCACAAGTTTACAATGATGTACAAAAGCCCAACCAGGATGGGACACTGTGTGTTCCAATTTAGAAGGGGACAACTCAGCTCCTTGGCAATGTCTCAGGGAGCTCCTGTGCACTACTGTACATAAAGGTTTCCTCCTATAAACCCAAATGTGACCTTCTAGAGTCTCTGGTTGTGGCTGTTTTAGTCTCCTGATTCTAATGGTGTGCTGCTTTCTTGCCTATAAAATTGAGTGAGTCAAGCTTCCAGGTTCAATCTTATAGGCCTCCCTTATCTCATGTGATGCTCAGGAGAGTTGACCAATCTGAAGGTGTGGGGAAAGCTGTTGAAAGAAATCCCCATTCCCTTACTCATACTGCAGAAACTCTTTTCACTTCAAGGATGGTAAGTTTTAGAAGATTGTGGCCAAGAAGATGTGTTTAGTGACTTCCTCTGAGAATTTTATCCCCAACAGGGAGCCCTCTGGCCACTTGTCTTTTATTACATTTCTTATAGTTGCTTCATTTCCTCTAGGCCCCCCCCCATTTTTGTGTTTTATTTAGAGACAGAGTCTCTCTGAGTTGCTATGTGTCTCGCTAAGTTGCTGAGGCTGGCTTTGAACTTAGAGCCTCCCAAGTCTCTGGATTACAGGCGTCATGTCACCACACCCAGTGCATGAGTATTTCTAAAAGTCTTTCATTTTAATTTCAAATACAATACATACTGATATATAAGCCCACATAAATAAAAATTCTTACTGATGATCGATTTTTAAGACCTAAAGTGGTCCCAAGACTAAAAAGCTGAAAAACACTGCACTGGTCCACATTTTGTGCCATTACTATTTTACTTGACTCTCCTAGAGCAAAACCAGGGATGCCATTGTTGTTCCTGAAATAATCTTTTTTTTTTTTTTTTTAGCAAATTTTTGACTAATTTACTATTTGGGTGAGTCCCTGACCAAAATATACATGTTCCCGTAGTGATCCTGGCTTTTGCAAAATTTTCTATGAACATGGACTCAGGATTATCTCCATTTTCATTTGTGAATTCAGGATGTCATTACTATAATTTTGTTGGATTACCTCAGGATTAAGGTTTTGAATTTTCTCCTTTGATTTGTTCTGTTATTATTTCTGATTTTTTTCACTATTATTCTGTCATGTTCTGAGCTTTCTAGTAAAACTGCTTATAAACCAACCTGGTCAATTTTTATAGGGAATCAGATAAGGAACTAGCATTTATCTGTGCTTGTTAAAATTTATCTCAGGGACAGTTTTCAAATAAGATCCACAAAAAGTTTGCTAAAAATAGTCAAATGAAATAGGTGAACAATTAGACTTCTGTATGAGTACATTATAAAATTTCTGCTGACTGATCCTGTATCTTATCTCTACCTCTGAACTATCACTCAGGTATTTGGCTGTACTCTGACAGAATAAGAAGAATCTGTAGTTGAAATATTTTGACTATAGTACTTGCTGATAAAAGTGAAATTACTCTGGCTGAAGTTTCATATGTGCCAGACTTTTAAAAAATAGACTTTTTGGGGGGAAACGTGACAACATTTAACCATTTACCCATTATAATGAATCACAATGGCATCAAAATACTTTTGTGCCAGGTGTGGTGGCACACGCCTGTAATCCCAGCTCTTGGGAGGCTGAGGCAGGATCACGAGTTCAAAGCCAGCCTCAGCAATGGAGAGGCACTTAGCAACTCAGTGAGACCCTGTCTCTAATAAAATACAAAAAAGGGCTGGGGATGTGGCCCAGTGGTTGAGTGCCCCTGAGTTCAATCCCCAGTACCAAAAAAAAAAAAAAAAAGAAAGAAAGAAAGAAAAACATTTTGCAAAATATTTGATATAAAATACTTTTAAAAGTTTTAGCAGTGGGCATGGTGGCACACACCTATAATCCTAGCAGCTCAGGAGGGTGAGACAGAAGGATCATGAGTTCAAAGCCAGCCTCAGCAAAATCGAGGTGATAAACAACTCAGTGAGACTCTGTCTCTAAATAAAATACAAAATAGGGCTGCAGGGCTGGGGATATAGCTCAGTTGGTAGAGTCCTTGCCTTGCATGCACAAGGCACTGGGTTCAATCCCCAGCACCACACACACAAGAAAAGGGGGGTACTGCAGATGTGGTTCAGTGGCTGAGTGCCCGGGTACCAAAAAAAAAGTTTTAGCACTGGGATTTGTAGCTGATACATAAAATGTAATGTGAAGAACGTGTGTCAGACATTAATGCTGCTAATTTGTACTATGCTTCCAAATTCTTTTTTTTTTATTTTTTTATTTTTATTTATTTGCTTTAGTTGTACACAATGTGTTTTATTCAATGTGTTTTATCTGTACATGGTGCTGAGGATCAAACCCGGGTCGCCCACGTGCTAGGCGAGTGCTCCACCGCTGAGCCACAATCCCAGCCCTATGCTTCCAAATTCTATAGATACAATTCTACTGCTGACTATTCTCTTCAAACTAGTTTTCAAATATTTTTAATGCTTCAAATTTGATTTATTTACTATCTGAAACTGATTGATGCACATGAGATTTTCAAGGTTCAATTAAAATTGCTAGAATTTTATTGTAGTTGATCTTGAAGATGCTTGAAACTGGAAAGGAAATGATAGAGAACTTCTGGGGCTATAGTTAGATTATTTCGGCAAAGTGAATTTCAAAAAAATTATATGGCAGGTTTCATAAGGATAGGAATTCTGCCATAGGCTTAGTACTTAGAAATCAGCTGGTCTGTGACAGTGATCTAGTATTGGAGATACATGGGGGACAAAACAGTTTACGTTCTAGGGAAGAAAGACAGATAACAAATACAGTAATAGGCAGGGTGTGGTAGCTCACACCTGTAATCCCAGCTACTCAGGATGCTGAAGCAGGAAGATTGTGACTTCAAGGCTAGCACTGGCAACTTGGTGAGAGCCTGTCTCAAAATAAAAAATAAAAAGGTCCCAGGGATATAACTCAGTGGTAGAGTGCCCCTGGATTCAATCCCTGGTACCACAAACAACAACAACAACAATTAAATGGGCAAAAGACTTTTATAAAAGATATACAAATGGCTAATGAATACATGAAAAGATACCTAACTTTATGAATAACTAAGGAAACATGTCACAACCACAATAAGATACCACTTGACACTAACAACGGTAACATTATGTCAAAAAGATAACAATAAATGTTGGCAAGTGTGTAGAGAAAATAGAGTCCTCATATGCTGCTGGTGAGAATGTAAAATCGTGCAGCCACTTTGGAAAATGCTTTGGCAATTTGTGAAAAGGTTAAATGGTAGCTAGCATGTGACACAGCAATCTCACTCCTAGATAAGGCTTTTTGTTTTTATTTTTTGACTAGGGATTGAACACAAGGGCATTCTATCACTGAACTACATCTCCATCCCTTTTTGACAGAGTCTTAGTTGCTGAGGCTAGCCTTGAACTTGAAATTCTCATGCCTAAGCCTCCAGAGTCACTAGATTATAGGCATGCACCACTGCACCCAGTTTACACAAAGATTTTTATGTGAATGTTCAGAGCAGCAACATTCACAATCGGCAAAAAGTAGAAGCTACTCAAATGTTAATCAATTGGTAAATAGACAAAATGTAGTATATCCATATAATGCAATATTATTTGACAGGGAAAGGAATGAAGTACTGAGATGTACTATAACATGAATGAACTTCAAAAACATTATGCTCAGTGGAAGAAGCTAGACACAAAATACATACCGTATGATTGTACTTCTATGAAAAACTAGAATAGATAAACCTATAGACCAGGAAGTAGATTCATAGTTGTCAAAAGCTAGGGTGAGACAGGAATAAGGATTGACCCTCTTCTCCATAGAAACCAGAAACATGACCATTAAAAAAGAAACAGTATTTTTTTTCTTCACATAAATCTCTGTGTGTTACATTTATTCATTAACCTTTTATTAAGCAATTCATTGCCTGTCTCCTTGATACCGGGACCCATACCTGAAATGGGAACAAAGTCCACTCCTATAAGGAAATAACATTATCTCCAGGAAGACAGATCCTAACCTAGTGATTAGAAGATTATTTAACAATACTTTTCATGTGTGCCATAAGGACCAGTGTGGTTCTGAGGACATCAGTAACATGATCCTTAATCAAGGAGGTCAGGAAAGACTTCCCAGAGTCGGAGGAGAGAAAGAAGAGCACGGGGCACAGAGCCAACACATTTTGAATTGTTCCTTGGTATAAATGATTACATCCATACCCATGAGCAATATTCATTTATGGGAGGATACAAATTGAAGGTTATTCTTATTGATCAGTGATAGGTGGTCTGGGAAAAAGACAAATTTCTATAAAACCCAGGCCAAAAAAAAAAAAAAAAAAAAATTGGGGCTGGGGTTGTGGCTCAGCGGTAGAGCGCTCGCCTAGCACGTGTGTGGCCTGGGTTCATCCTCAGCACCACGTAAATATAAATGCATTGCATTGTGTACAACTAAAGCAAATAAATAAATTCAAAAAACTCATAAAACCCAGGCAAAATTTTAAAAAGAATTTTTTTTTTAATATATAGAATAATAAAAAAGACGACTTTTAGGATTTAGTAATAAAAATTTTCCTAGTTTGTCATCCCTGGTCATTGTCAATCATCTTTTTTTCAGCAACATCAGAAACTTCATTAAACCCAAATACAGATGTAATTAATCTCGGAGTTCAGCGATATGTTCAAGGAATCACTGAACTGTAATCATAGACAACTACCATAATGTCTTTGCAGTGCTAAATTGCTTGTTATTCATCAGTGAGAACAATTCAACTGCAGACTCCACAGCTTCTGGTGAAGGGACTTAGTAAGTTCTTTGCACAAATGGCACCATCAGGATCGTTTCTTCTTTTTTTTTTTTTTTTTTTTTTTGCGGTGTTGGGAATTGAACTCAGGGCTTTGTGCACACAAGGCAAGTACGATACCAACTGAGCTATATCCCTAGCCCATTTGTTTCTTCTTTTTTACACAGCAATTGTCTCGAAACCTGGGACCTAAATATTTATTTAAAAAAAAAAAAAAAAAGCGAACACCAGATGGACCAAAAAGGACTCTCTTGGGCCCAGTGCAGTGGCGCACGCCTGTAATCCCAGCACTTGGGAGGCTGAGGCAGGAGGATCACGAGTTCAAAGCCAGCCTCAGCAATGGCAAGGCACTTAGCAATTCAGTGAGACCCTGTCTCTAATAAAAATACGAAAAAGGGCTGGGGATGTGCCCCAGTGGTCGAGTGCCCCCGAGTTCAATCTCCCGGTACCAAAAAAAAAAAAGGACTGTCTTGAGGCCAGTGTTGTAAAAATTCAGGCAAGCAGGAAAGTGGCCCATTCATAAGCTGACAAAAATCGAACATTTGAATACAAAATTCCAACTATCAGAAGTAAAAAAACAACAAAACCAGGGAGTCAAGCAGAAGCTGTGTGAGTTCCTCTTTGAATGCAGAATCATTGCACTTAGCAGAAGATAAAGGGCGAATTGCTATCCAATCTGTGGTTTACTGTCCCCAAGTGCACTTAGAAGTTAGGGACAGTGCTGAAGAAAAAAGGGCAACATCACCAAACACCCCACAAGCCAAGCCCTCCATGAGGGTGAGGTCTCTTCATGATGCCAGAATAGACTAAAACCACAACTGGGATTTGCCACACTGGGAACCTATGGTTTTTCTGATGTGGTCAATCATCTTTTATTCTTGCTGGTAGGTATAACACCTTTTTAATGTATACATTTCCTATAGTGTGTGTATGTTCATGTACTTGACTATGTTTAGAATGAAATACAGATCCATAAATTAAGGAAAATATATCTTTCTGTTCAACATGAAGCACTTTTATGCACTTTTTTTTTTTTTTTTTTTTGGTACCGGGGATTGAACTCAGGGGCACTTGACCACTAAGCCACATCCCCAGCTCTTTTTGCATTTTATTAGAGACAGGGTCTCACTGAGTTGTTAAGTGCCTCACCATTGCTGAGGATGGCTTTGAACTTGCAATCCTCTTGCCTCAGCCTCCCAAGTGCTGGGATTACAGGCATGCGCCACCACTCCTGGCGATTCTTTTATGCACTTTTAACATGAAGTACGTACTAAGTCAGGCTGAAGACATAGTTCAGTGATAGTATACTTGCCTAGCAAGTGTGAGGCCCTGGGTTTGATGCCCAGAACCACAAATGATGATGATGATGATGATGATGATAAATACATCACTCAGAATAGGTACAAATTAAGAGTTTTGTTTGTTGGTTGGATAAATGTGTAACCTACAAAAGTACTGCATGTTTGTCCCACAGGATTCGTGGATTGGAAATTTAATCCCTAAGGTCACATGTTAATGGTATTTGGTAGTGGGGCCTTTGGAGGGAGGGCTCATTCCTCATGAATGAATTAATCCATTCAGGGGCTAATGGATTAATGGATCATCAAGGAGTGGCTTTGTTATAAAAGCATGTTCTCTTGGCAAGTTTGCTATCTCTTACCATGTGATGCCCTGCACAACCTGCTCTGGACCAGCAAGAAGGTCCTCATCAGGTGAGGCTCCTTGACCTTGGATTTCCCAACCTCTAGAATTATAAGGAATTTATTCTTTTGGGGGGAGTGGGGTTTACCAGGGATTGAACTCAGAGGGTGGCATTCCCAGCCCTTTTTATTGTTTTATTTTATTTTGAGATAAAGTCTCACTAAATTACTTAGGGCCTTGCTAAGTTGCTGAGGCTGGCCTTAGATTTGCAATCCTCCTGCCTCAGACTCCCAAATTGCTGGGATTATACTACTGTAGCCAGCAGGAATTTATTCTTCATAAATTTCCCATTCTGTTATAGCAACAAAAAACAGACTAAGAAACGTACTAATCCTGGAGTCCTTTTTAAATGGGTGAATTTCCTGCCTTTGTTCTTTCTTTTTAATTGAGGTAAAATTCACATAACATAAAATTCACTATAGAAACCATTTTATATAATTGGGTTTTGTTTTGAGAAGGGGTTTCACTCTCCTGCCTAGATTGGTCTTGAACTCATGATCCTCCTGCCTCAGCTTCCCCAATAGCAGGGATTACAAGTACACCCTACTGTACCTGTAATCTGGCCTATAAACTACTTTAAATGTATAGTTTTGTAGTTTATACGTTCACAAAGTTGTGAAACAATCACTACTATCTAGTTCCAAAACATTTGCCTCACCCCAAAGGAACCCCTGTAGCCATTAAGGAGTCATTCTCTACTGTCCTCATGTTCCCAAACCCTGGAAACCACTTATGTGCTTTCTGTCTCTTTAGATTTGGCTATTATGGATTTTTTTAAAAAATATTTATTTATTTTAGTTGTACACAATGCCTTTATTCTTCCATGGTGCTGAGGATCGAACTGCGCACGTGCTAGGCGAGCGCTCTACCGATGAGCCACAATCCCAGTCCATATTCTGGATTTCTAATGTGAATGGAATCATACTATGTGTCTTTTTTGTTTATCTGCTTTCTTTCTTTCTTTTTCCTTTTTTTTTTTTTATTTTTTTTGGTACCAGAGATTGAAACCAGGGGCACTTACCATTGAGCCACATCCCCAGCCCTTTTTAAATTATATTTTATTTTGAGACAGGATCTCACTAAGTTGCTGAGGCTGGCTTTGAGCTTGTGATCCTCCTGACTCAGCCTCCAGATTCCCTGGGAATACAGGCATGCACCACCATTCCTGGCTTAGATACTAGATTCTATATGGTCTGCAAATGTTTTCTCCCATTCCATGAGTTGTCTTTTCACTTTCTTTTTTTTTTAAACATATTTATTTATTTGCTTTAGTTGTATACAATGTGTTTTTAGTTTTACATGGTGCTGAGAATCGAACCCGGGCCGCGCACGTGCTAGGCTAGCGCTCTACCGCTGAGCCACAATCCCAGCCCTCTTTTCACTTTCTTGAAAGTCTCCTTGGATGCACAAAACTTTTAATTTTGATGAAGTTCAGTTCATATATTTTCTTTGTGTGGCTTATGTTTTTTATTCTTTTTAGATATACATGGCAGTAGAGCACATTTAGACTTATTATACATACATGGAGTATAATATTCTAATTAGGTTCCCATTCTTGTGATTGTACATAATGTGGAGATTTTGCTTATGCTTTTTGTATCATATCTAAGAAACCATTTCTAAATCCAAAGTCATGATAATTTATCTCTATATTTTATTCTAAGAGTTGTATAGTTTTAGCTCTTACACTTAGGATTTTGATGCATTTGGGTTAGTTTTTGTATATGGTATGAGGAAAGGGTCCACCTTCATTCCTTTGCATGTTGATATCCAGTCTCCCAGCATCATCTGTTGAAAAGGCCCTTCTTTTCCCATTATGTGATCTTGATGCATGGACTTTTTTTTTCTTTTGGACACTCAATTATATCCCATTGATCTAAGTATTTATTCTATGCCAATATCCTACTGTTTTGATTAGTGTAGTTTTGTAGGAAGTTTTTCTTTTTTTTTTTTTTTTTTTTTTTTTGTGGTACCAGGGATTGAACTCAGGGGCACTTGACCACTGGGCCACATCCCCAGCCCTTTTTTGTGTTTTTTAATTAGAGACAGGGTCTCACTGAGTTGCTAAGTGCCTCACCATTGCTGAGGCTGGCTTTGAACTCGCGATCCTCCTGCCTCAGCCTCCCAAAGTGCTGGGATTACAGGCGTGCGCCACCGCGCCCGGCTTGTAGGAAGTTTTGAAATAGGGAAATGTGAGTCTTCCAACTTTGTTCTTTTTCAAGATTGTTTTGACTATTCAGAGTCTACTGAAATTCTGTAAGAATTTTGGCTTATCCATTTCAGCAAAATGGCAATTGGAATTATGATAGGGATTTTACTAAATCTGTAGACCACTTTGGGAATTATTGCTATGTTACCAGTAGTTAAGTTTTCTAACCCATGAACATGAGATATCTTTACATTTCTTTAGGACTTCTTTAATTTCCTTCAACAACGTTTTCTGGTATATAATTCTTACATTTTTGGCTTGTGTATGGAAGTATGTAAAAATACAACTCATGTACAACAAAAGTATGTTGATATTGTATCCTTCAGTTTTGATGAAGTTGTTTATTACCTCTAAACATTCTGTGTAGATTCCTTCGGAGATTCTATGTATAAAATCATGTCATCTATGAGTGGCTCTACTTCAGTTTTCCTTATTTTATTAATTTGAGTCTTTCTCAGTTGTCAAGCTAAAGGTTTGTCAAGAGGAAATGATGCTTTTGTTTCTTTTTTATGCCACTTGCACTGGCTAAGATCTCCAATACAATGTTGAACAGAAATGGCAAGAGTGGGCATTCTTTTCTTCTTTCCCAATCACATGGTACGTTTTTAGACATATACCATTATCATCATCCAACCATAAAAGAGAATGGAATTTTTTTTATTTTTTATTTTTGCTGGTAATGGAAACCAGGGCCTCATGAGACATGCCAGGCAAGCACTCTATCTTTGAGCCATTTCCCCAGCCCTGGGAAATAGAATTCTTATCCATACATAACATAAGTGATCCTTGAAAATGTTATGCTAATTGAATGAAATAAGTCATAAGGATGAATATTGTATGATTCTACCCATATGAAATATCTAGAATAGGCAAATTCATAGAGATAAAAAATAGTTGGTGCCAGGCGCGGTGGCGCATGCCTGTAATCCTAGCACTTTGGGAGGCTGAGGCAGGAGGATCGCGAGTTCAAAGCCAGCCTCAGCAATGGCGAGGCACTTAGCAACTCAGTGAAACCCTGTCTCTAAATAAAATTACAAAAAAGGGCTGGGGATGTGGCCCAGTGGTCGAGTGCCCCTGAGTTCAATCCCCGGTACCACAAAAAAAAAAAAAAAAAAAAAAAAAATAGTTGGAGGTTACCAGGTAGTGGGGGAGGAATAGGGAGGGGAAGTTAATGTTTAATGGGTGCAGTTTCTATTTTTAGTGATGAAAAAAAATGTAAATGATGAGATGGTTGCACAACATTGTGAATGTAATAATTCCACTTAGTTGTACACTTAAAATGTCTAACATGGAAAACTTTACATCGTCACAACTTTTTTATTTTTTAAATAAAGGTCTGTATGATGAGCCCTAGAGAGCAAGTACTAAAAACAAACCTCAAAATATATAGTAAAAAAATGATTAAAGAACTTAAAATATTACACCAAAAAATATTCACTTAATGCAAAAAAAAAAAAAAAAAAAGGAATAGAGGAGCAAAAAACAACAAATGAAGCATATAGCAATCAACATTATAAATAGACATGACAAGAAAGTAAAACTTCAGACAGGTATGGTGATACACACTTGTAAGCCCAACTACTCAGGAGGCTGAGACAGGAGGTCTGCAAGTTCAAGGTCAGGCCAGGCAACTCAGCCATACTGTCTCAAAAATAAAAAGGGTTGGGAATATAGCTTAGTAGTTGGGTGCTTGCCTATCATGTATGAAGCCTTGAATTCAGTCCCCAGTACAACTCACACACACACACACACATACACACACAAACAAACAAAAATAAGATATATGGAAATTAATAACTGATAACATTAAATACAGTTGTTTTTTAAAGTGACTTTTTTCTTTTTTTTTTTTTTTTTTTTTGAGATGGGGTCTTGCTATGTTGCCCAGACTGGCCTCAAACTCCTTGGCTCAAGAGATCCTCCCACCTAAGCCTCCTGAGTAGTTGAGATTACAGACACATGCCACCACACCCAGTAAGTAAACTAATTTTTAAAGTATATTCTTTGTTATATGTGTCTACTGAAGTCTCTATTCTATTAGCTTAGTAATCAGCTAGTGGTTTGGCAGGGATTTCCTTAAATGTTTGAAGCTAAACAAAACAAAAAACCCAAAAGATAAATGTCTCCTCTATTCAAACTGGTCCTGTGTTGGGGCACACCAGTACACAGTCAGGTCATTTACTTCCTGCTAGTAGGGCCTGAAGGTCAGCCAGCGGTGAGAGCTCAGGGTCTTCTAGGGTCTTTTCTGAGCATGTGTGCAACTCAAGGCATGCATGTGGCTTCTAGATTCCCTGGATACAAGGGAGCTTTTCAAAATACTTCTTCCCTGAAATATGTCCTTCTCCAGTCTTTTTCTTCCCTGGATTTTTAGTCTGTTTATTCCTTGTCCAACTGTTTTCGTTTGCCACAGGAAACAGTAGCTTATCATTTGTCTTTAAATGTTTTTGACAAACGTCACCCTGAAAGTGACCTCAACCCTGGGAAAGAACCAAAACAAATGAAAGCCCTTGAGCACATCCTTCACAGAGTTGCTCAGGTCAAAACACAGAACCATAATACCTTGAGAATAAGATCTGTGTTGGTCCCTGAACCAGAAAAGTGGGCTTCTGTCTTCAAGTCTGCCGCTGAGTTGGTCAACTGGGAATAGTAACTAGATAAATTAAAATGCAACAGAGCTCTTATAGAAATTTAGCTTTTTCTCTTCATTAAGCTTTCCTTTGGCTGTGGTAAGTTTGACATAGATTCTAGAGTTCCGAAAAAGTTCATTGTGACCATTTTTACAAGCTTATTCATTGCTTTTGTGGAGATGCAAGGTTTTGGAGGTCTCTACTCTGCTGTTTTTGCTGACATTTGTACCAAGGATGGAGTGGAAGAGTTGTGTGTGGTATCACCCAATAAAGGGACAGCAGCATCTGGTACAGATCTCTTCAGATTTGACTGAGAGTCTTGTGTAGTAGAGCACTCATATAGCCAATAACCAAGCAAATCCATTTGCATGTACCCTACAAATTTTGCATATGTGCATAAGGAGACATCCACGAGGACATTCATAAAAAGACTGAAATTTTGTTTTTCTACCTTTTTTTTTTTTTTTTTTTTTTTTTTTTGTGGTACTGGGGATTGAACTCAGGGGCACTTGACCACTGGGCCACATCCTGAGCCCTTTTTTGTATTTTATTTAGAGACAGGGTCTCACTAAGTTGCTAAGTGCCTCACCATTGCTGAGGTTGGCTTTGAACTCATGATCCTCCTACCTCAGCCTCCCAAGTGCTGGGATTACAGGCATGCACCACGGCACCCAGCTTTTTTCTACCTTTTCTAAGTCTTGGATGCAAAGGTCTATATCTCTGGCCCTTTGTTGAAGTCACCTAGAAGTTTAGTTATATGCATCATTTCCTTGTGAAGTACTTGAGAAAGAATAAAGCAGAGTTTAAATAACTACTCATTCTTTTTTTTTTATTCTGGATAATTTTAACATATCATCTGACTGGCAAGTCACCTCTAATAAAATATAAACTGAAAATAGATTTTTTTCTTCCTTGTCTAGACTATTTAATTTTGTTCTCCTTTGCAATTGTCTAGTTCCAAAAGGAGCAACGTAGTGTGAAATTTGTGGGAAGGATGCTATTCAGAGTTTCTTTTTATTATGTAGTATCCCAGTGAAAATCCAACAGAAATAAGGTAGAAATTTCTAGAAGATGCTAAAAACTTTGAAAAATGGAGAATTCATAGACATGATTTCTCTAAAATAGACTATTCAATCGGGTTAAAAATTGAACAAAGGAATGAATGATTTAATAAATGATTGATTTAATGCATCATTAATGAATTGGAAATAATTGACTATGTCACTTGGTCCTAAAAATATTCCTCCAAGGAATCATTAGCATTAGCTGGAAGATTTTTGAAAAATGATACCCAAGTCCCAGTTAAACTGAATTCAGAATCTCTGGAAGAGGGGCTTAGCTATTAGAATTTTTTTAAAGCCCCCGGATAATTGATTATAAAGTATAAGAAGTTTAGGAACCATAGTTTTATATACTCAAAAGTGGGTCTGGAGGACAGCATTACCTGGAAGTTGTTAGAGTTCAAAATCTTTTTTTAAAAGATATTTATTTTTTAGTTGTAGTTGGACACGATACCTTCATTTTATTTATTTATTTTTATGTGATGCTGAGGATCGAACCCAGGGCCGCGCACATGCTAGGTGAGTGCTCTACTGCTGAGCCATAACCCCAGCCCCCGAATTCAAAATCTTGACCACGGCCTGGACCTACTGAATCAGAACCTGCAGTTTAGCAAAGTCCCCAGGAGATGTATATGCATAATTAAAGATTGAGAAGCTTTAATTGGGTAGTCAGAGTTGCTTTTCATCCTGTGGCACTTCACTGCATTTGGAGCTATATGTATTCTCCCCTGGCCCCCACCACCACCACATCTTTTCTTTTTTTGTGGTAGTGGGGATTGAACCCAGGGCCCTGTATGTGTTAGGCAAGTACTCTACCACTCAGCCACATCTCCAGCCCCCATCTTTCTCTTTAAGATTCTTGTTTGGGCTTTAACCTGGGCGCAGCTCAAATCACCATTTGGGTGAATACAGTCATAATGAAATAATTGACCATCTGCCTCCCACTGGGAATAGTTTCTCCACTTAATCCTGACCAAGAGTGAAATGGTGAGTATTTTGTCCTTCTGCCCTGCATCCTGCATCTCATCACAGGACTTTGCTCTGAACCCATTTTCAAGTCCCAGTGCTTCAGATTCTCATACTATTTGCTTTTTAAACTTTTTTTAATTACAGAAGACTTCAAACACATATAAATTAGACCATTATAACATACATGTATTAATGACCCAGCTTCAGTAACTACTATTTATAGTTATTTCATCCATGCCAGCACCCACTTCCTTCTCTTCTGAATTATTCTAAAGCAAATTCCACTTATCAGCCCATTCCATCTGTAAATGTTTCTGTAGTTTATCTCTAAAACAACCAAAATATCAGTATGACAATTTTGGGGGGAAATACTGGAGATTAAACCTAAGAGTGTTCTATCTCTGAGCTACATCCCCAGACCCCTTTTTCTTGTGGGTGGGTGGGCACTGGGATGGAACCAGGGCACCCTACATGTTAGGCAAGGACTGAGCTACATCCCCAGGCCTTTTTTGTTTTGAGACAGTCTCTAAGTTGCTGAGACTAGCCTAGAACTTAGATCCTTCTGCCTCAGCCTCCCAAGTAACTGGCCATTTTGGCAATCTAAAAACTTAACAAAAGTTCCTCAGTATTGTCAAATATTCAGTTGCTGATCACATTTCACTTGTCCTGTGATTATTATTTTTTAATATTTATTTATTTGTTTTAGTTGTGCACAATGTCTTTATTTTTACGTGGTGCTGAGGACGAACCCGGGCCGTGCACGTGCTAGGCCAGCGCTCTACCGCTGAGCCACAACCCCAGCCCTGTGATTATTTTTAATCTGTCTTTTAGATCTCTTTAAATCTATAGGTTTCTTCAAAACCTTTTGCTCCCTTACAACTTACTTGTGAAATAAACCACAGTTTGGATTTTGCTGATTCTAACTCTATGATGTTATTTAATATGGTCCTCTGCCATCTCCATTTCCATAGACTGTTAGTCAGATAAAGACACAAAAACACAGACTTATTAAATGGTAGAACTGGTGCTTACCTAGCATACATGATGGCTTGGGTTTGATGCCCAGCACCACAAAAAAAAAAAAAAAAAAAAAAATGCGGCCGAATCAGTGGCATACACTCATAATACCGCAACTTGGGAGGTTGAGGCAAGAGGATCACAAGTTCAAATCCAGACTCAGAAACTTAGCGAGGCCCTAAGCAACAACCCTGTCTGAAAATAAAAAGGGCAGGGCATGTAGCTCAGTGCTTATGTACTCCTGGGTTCAATCCCTGGTACCAAAAAAAATAATAATATTAACAGCCCATTGTGTTACAACTCCTTGGTAGGAGGGTAAGAGAGGTGCTACCTTCAGGAGGAGATCAAGTAAGTTGAGGTTGCCAAGTTCTGGTTAGAACAAGGGTACATGGTAGAGGTTGCGATCATTATCAGCCAGGGTGATGCAGAAGATAGGTCTCAGAATGGTAAGGAAACTGCTCTTTGCCTCACCTCTTGCAATCTCTGTTCCAGGTTTACTTTGATGAAACCATAATACTGGAAGTTCTGCTCCCCAAGTGTATGTTGAGGGAGGAGCAATGAAGCAGCAGGAAGACATACAATGGGAGCCTAAACCACCTGCTCCTGAAGTTTGTTTGTGGTTTTCAGACATGCCAGAGCTTGGTCACATCACAGGTGTTCCTTGTCACATCCTGACAAATCCATCATAAATTGAAAATATCATAAGTGGAAAATGCAATTAATCCAACCAAACAACCTACTGAGCATCACAGTTTAGCAACACAGCACACTATAGAACTTTGTTTGGATGCATTCATGATCGCAGGGCTGACTGGGAGCTGTGGTCACTGCTGCTGCCCAGCATGGTGAAAGAGGATGGGACCACACAGCAGTAGCCTTGGAAAGATCCAAATACTGAATTCCAACTACAGTTTCTACTAAATGTATATTGCTTTTGTATCACCATAGAGATGAAAAATTGTGAGTTGAACCATCCTAAGTTGGAGACTGTATACTGAGGGAAACACTACCCCCAATATGGCACCTTGCCATTTGCAGAAACAGAAGAAACAAGCCAAAGAAACTGAAGAATTCCCCTTGCCCTTTCTCTCCTGAAGTGTCCATATACTTAGCTAACTTTCCCTTGAAAACAGGCCATAAAATCCTTATTCCAGCCGGGCGCGGTGGCGCACGCCTGTAATCCCAGCACTTTGGGAGGCTGAGGCAGGAGGATCACGAGTTCAAAGCCAGCCTCAGCAATGGCGAGGCACTTAGCAACTCAGTGAGACCCTGTCTCTAAATAAAATACAAAAAAGGTCTGGGGATGTAACCCAGTGGTCGAGTGCCCCTGAGTTCACTCCCCGGTACCACAAAAAAAAAAAAAAAAAAAAAAAAAAGATCCTTATTCCAGTGGGATCCTACCCTATGCCTGGAGGAAGGAATGAAGACCTGAGCTTCCAGGAACAATATGAGAAAACAGGACTTGCTAAACTCCCCCCAGTTTATTACCATTTGATCAACTGTTCATAAAAATGCTCTTTACCCATTTTCTTTTTTCCCCCCCTGTGGTGCTGGGGATTAAACCCAGGGCCTTGTGCATGCAAGGCAAGCACTACCAACTGAGCTATATCCCCAGCCCTTGGGTTCTCACTTAAATGTCACATAAAGCCAGGCATGGTGGGGCACACCTGTAATCTAGCAGCTGAAGAAGCTGAGACAGGAAGATCATGAATTCAAAGCCAGCCTTATCAACAGTGAGGTGCTAAGCAACTCAGTGAGACCCTGTCTCTAAATAAAATACAAAATAGGGGTGGGGATGTGGCTCAGTGGTTGAGTGCCCCTGAGTTCAATTCCTGGCACCCCACCACCACCACCATGCCACGCCCCCACACACACAAAAAAAACATTAAATAAACCTGTATGTTTTTCTGTTGTTAATAAGTCTTTCATTGTGCCGGGCGTGGTGGCGCACGCACTTGGGAGGCTGAGGCAGGAGGATGACGAGTTCAAAGCCAGCCTCAGCAATGGCGAGGCACTTAGCAACTCAGTGAGACCCTGTCTCTAACAAAACACAAAAAGGGCTGGGGATGTGGCCCAGTGGCTGAGTGCCCCTGAGTTCAATCCCCCGTACCCAAAAAAAAAAAAAAAAAAAAAAAAAAAAAAAAAAAAAATATATATATATATATATATATATATATATATATATATATATCTTTCAATGTAAGGGCCTCAGCCATGAACCTTGTCATGGGTGAGGGAAAGATACTCCTTTTTCTCCCTACAATATCATTCACACTTTACAATGAATATTGCTGTGCATGTCCACATCATAATGGGTAGTTTATATCAGCCAGTCATTTGTGGTTTAGAGTCAGATATTCCTACTCTATCAAGAACCTAACAACCCCTGCTTTTCAAGTAGAAAACAGTTGACTGGAGATGAGATCATAGCTTTGCTTGATTACATTGGGTCTTTCCAGGGTTCCTATAAAGCACCTCTGTTTCCCAGACTCTTCTACCCTATGGGTTCTTTTGGTCAACTTGCATGTGATGCAGCCTGTACTTGTTTCAAAGCCTCTTTGTACTCTATGCCACTCAAAAATGGCCCTATACATTGCCCCAGAATTAAATTAGAGCAGCAACCAAAATATGGTTTAAGTTGCCTCTAAAATTCAAAGAAACCCACTAAACTTTGTGCCTTGTACGTGAGTAGGTGGGGCAAGGTGCCCCACTTTTAGAAAGAGATCCCCACAGATCACTTGACCTCAAGGAATTTCCTCAATGTAGGACTTCTGAGGGGATTACTGCCCACCTCTTTGGCATGTGTGTGCTTTACCAATGGACCTAAGGTACCTGTTCCTTCCTGCTCACTAGATCCAGTCAGCATAAGGCCATCAGCATAATGACCAGTGTGATTGTAAACTATCAAGATAAACAAATTCTCCTCCAAATTATATTATGACAGAAGGAGTTGATTTTGCCCTGAGGCATGACAGTTAAGATATACTGTTGTCCTTGACACATGAAGGCAAACTTCCTTTAGTTATTATTGCTGATAGAGAAGAGGGGGTAGTAAAAAGCATTTTCTAGGTCATTAACTGAAAACTAAGTGCCAGAAAGTGTTGGCTTTAGAGCAACAAACAGCATCCCAAATGAGAGAAATCCAGGGTAATAAACACATAATCTCTCTCTCTCTCTCTCTCTCTCTCTCTCTCTCTCTCTTTTTGGTACCGGGATTGAACTCAGGGGCACTCGACCACTGGGCCACATCCCCAGCCCTTTTTTGTGTTTTATTTAGAGACAAGGTCTCACTGAGTTGCTAAGTGCCTTGCCATTGCTGAGGCTGGCTTTGAACTCATGATCCTCCTGCCTCAGCCTCCCAAGTGCTGGGATTACAGGCATGTGCCACTGTGCCAGCCATAATCTCTCTTGTTTACCACCTTTCAGTTTCCTTTTGGTAACTCCAATTAGCCAAACCCAACTGAAAGGCAATTCTTCAGGTCAGCCTATGGGACACAAAGCAAATGCAGAAGGTGGAGATTGAGTCAGCACATGCAAATGGAAACCACCACCATGCTTGTATTGGCATAGCACATATTTGTTAAATAAATAAATAAATGTATCTGTGTTCATTCTACAATGCTGTGGAGAAGAATTTAGAAGAGGAAAAGTTTATTCTGAGCTTACAGGTTCAGTCCTTGGTTGGCAAGTTCCATTGCTCTAGGCTTGAGTTAGGCAGAACATCATGGTGGAAGGACATGGTCTAGGAACTGCTCAACTCATGGCATCCAGAAAACAGCAAGTAAAGAGCCAGAGATAAAATATAATCCCCAAGGGAATGCCCCCAGTAACCTATTTCCATGCCCCACCTGCCTAGAGTTACCACCCAGTAATTCATTCAAATTATTAATCCATTAAGTGGATCAATCCACTTATTAGGTTACAGCTTTCATAATATTATCTCATCTCTGAACATTCCTGCATTACCACATGAGCTCTCAGAAGACATCTCACATCCAAACCATAACAAAAATAAAATGGAAAAATGTGTCGGGCACTGTGGTGAATGCCTATAACTCCAGTGGCTCAGGAGGCTAAGGCAGGAGGGTTGCAAATTCAAAGCCAGCCTCAGCATCTTAGCGAGGCCCTAAGTGACTCATCAAGACCCTATCTATAAATAAAATATAAAAAGGGCTGGGGATATGAATCGGTGATTAACCACTCCTGGGTTCAATGCCCATTCCAAAAGATAAAAATAAAAATAGGTAAATAAAATGGATAAATGAGAGAGAGATACTTTTCCTAGATCCAAGTCTGCTTACCTCTCAAAAGCAAATACGTGAGAGACAGGAATGGGAAGGAAATCAGCTTTATTCAAGGGTAGGCATCCTGAGAAGATAGTTGGATATTGTCTCAGAGTGTCATCATCCTAAGGAGCTCAGGTACACAAAGGGGCTTTTATGGAAAAGAAAAGAGGGCGATGGGGAATACACAGGAAGACAGTAGGCTGAGTCTCACACCCAGGCTGGAAAGCCATCTCCATTGCTCAGGGGATGTTTTTCTTTCTTTTCCTGGAACATCCTTGTAATCACAACTACCTTTGCTTCCTAGGCCAGTCCCTATAATTCTTTGGACAAACACACTTTCCTGCACATTAAGTATTATTCTACTTTTAATTAAAGAACAGGATTAGCAAGTCCTTGGCCCACACTTTGATGTTATCTGGAACCAGATGTTCCAGGTTCTAAAAAATTAAAAGAAGATTACTGGTTAGGAGGTCTTGGGACCAGTGTTTTCTCATTTCTTTTCCTACAACAAATGACTCCAGCAGTTAGCATCTCAGTCATTGAAAGGTCATTTTGTTTAGAATTGCAATGTTGGACAAGAGGGAAAAATAAGGATTAACTTTATTTGGGCCAATTTGCAAAGGAAGGTAATCCAAAGCCGGGCGGCATAGGACAAAATGGTGAAGCCACTATTGCTGTTACAATGTGGGTGCTTCCTCAAATTTTTACTACATGCACTTCAGATAGAGCACTAATCTCTAGAATATATAAAGAACTCAAAAATCTTAACACCAAAAAAACAAATAACCCAATCAATAAATGGGCCAAGGAACTGAACAGACACTTCTCAGAAGAAGATATACAATTAATCAACAAATACATGAAAAAATGTTGAGCATCTCTGGCAATAAGAGAAATGCAAATCAAAACCACTTTAAGATTTCATCTCACACCAATCAGAATGGCAGCTATTAAGAACACAAACAACAATAAATGTTGGCAAGGATGTGGGGGAAAAGGCACACTCATACATTGCTGGTGGGACTGCAAAATGGTACAGCCAATATGGAAAGCAGTATGGAGATTCCTTGGAAAACTGGGAATGGAACCACCTTATGACCCAGCTAGCCCACTCCTCAGTCTATACCCAAAGGACTTAAAAACAGCATACTAGGGGCTGGGGTTGTGGCTCAGTGGTAGAGCGCTCGCCTAGCACGTGCACAGCCCGGGTTCGATCCTCAGCACCACGTAAACATAAATGCATTGCATTGTGTACAACTAAAGCAAATAAATAAATATTAAAAAAAAACCCAGCATACTACAGGGACACAGCCACATCAATGTTTATAGTAGTACAATTCACAATAGCTAAATTGTGGAAACAACCAAGATTCCCTTTAGCAGATGAATGGATAAAGAAAATGTGGTATATATACACAATGGAGTATTACTCAGCAATAAAAGAGAATAAAATCATGGCATTTGCAGGTAAATGGATGAAGTTGGAGAATATAATGCTAAGTGAAGTTAGCCAATCCCAAAAAGCCAAATGCTGAATGTTTTCTCTGATACAAGGAGGCCAACTCACAGCAGGAGGATTAGAGGAACACTGGAAGGGCCTATGGGGAGAGAGGGGAATGGAGGAGCCAAAAGAGTGAAGAAGAAGAAAAAAAAAAAAAAAAGATGGTAGAATGAGTTGGATATTATTACCCTAAGTGCATGTATGAAGCCACGAATGCTGTGAATATATTTTGTATACAACCAGAGATATGTAAAAGTGTGCTCTATAAGTATAATATGAAATGTAATGCATTCTGCTGTCATTTCTAACAACTTAGAATAATAAATAAATAAATTATAAAAAAGAAATGTGGGTGCTTCCTGTTGGAAAGCAAGCAGGGTCTGGACATACCCGGATTAAAACCCCAAGATTACCACTCTCGAGTTGTGTGACCTTGCCTTAACCTCTCTGAGCTCCAATTTCCTCCCTTCTCAACTGGTAATGACAATGCCTATCTCTGAGGTGTTCTGAGAGAATTAAGGAAGGTATTACACACAGACATTTCCAGCAGAAGTCCGTTCACAAGCTGACTCCCACATCTTTGGAAACAAAAGTAACAGTGGAGGGAAAGTCTTTAGTGAAAAGGATGGTCAGCTTTCAGAGGGAGCTTGTTGGGGCCTCTCTTCCACTTGTTCCTTGTCTGTCCTGCTCCATGAGTCATGACAAAGTTTACAGTTACCACTCTCACCTGCCTGGGAGCAACAAGTCCATGTGTTTCTCCCTCAAGCTGGAATGCTTTTCCTCCTTCATGTTCATACACACACCTCCTCTCGCCCCAATGTAATAATACCAGTTCATTCTTCAGATCTTAGCTTAGATACCCTTTGTGTGTGTGTGTGTGTGTGTGTGTGTGTGTGTGAGAGAGAGAGAGAGAGAGAGAGAGAGAGAGAGAGAGAGAATATGATATGGAATATTTTTGGTCTTTGTCCTGTAATAAGCAAAGGCAACTTAAACTGAACTTAAACTGTCTCCACCCGATGGCCCATTAACCCACCCTTAAACCATTTCCTCCTGAAGGCCTGAGGGCGTATTAACCCTGTGCTTTATAAACCCTGCCCTTGCTATGAGCAGGCGCCATTTTCTACCACCCTGCTTTGTGCTGGACATAGTTGGTGGCCCCAGCTGGAATAAAGGCTTCATTGGTTATTACATGAGTGGCTTGTGAGACCTTTTTCCTGCAAATTGGGTACTGTTTGATAATATTCAGGCTGGCAGGCCATACCCCCAGGCGCCTTCCCGGAAGTGCCCAACTCTCATGAGAATTCACGTTTGGCGGGCTCCGAGTCCCCACCCTTCCTGATCCTGGGAATACTCGCCTCTCAAGGGAATTCAACCCTGGGCGGGCTCTCCCTTTCTGAGCCAATCCGGACCATACAAGTCACGCTCCCACCCCTCTGTACTTAAGCCCCAGCTTGTCTAGAACTCTCTTTTTTTTGCCGTCATCTTCTCACCAGCTCCCCCCCTCCCCCGCGTTCCTGTTCCCCTTTTCCTTTCTCCCTTTTCCCCTTTCCCCCTTCCCTTAATAACCCCCCCCCTTTTCTACAAGGCGGTCCCGGTGTGGTTCTTGCCCTTTAGGTACAACAGTCCCTGTTCCTGTCATGGAGTTTTTGAAACCCTTGGAGTTTTCTAAATGATAGGAGGGTAAAAGAAGGTGAAGTGTTATTGTTTTGGTACTGGAGATTGAACCCAGAGGTGCTTTACCATTGAACTACATTCCCAGCCCTTTTTATTTTGAGACAGGATCTCACTAAGTCGCTTAGGAGCCCACTTAACTGCACTAAACTGCTGAGAGTGTTGATCTTCCTGTCTCAGCCTCCTGGGCCACTGGAATTATAGACACGTGTCACCGCAACAGCTAAAGTGTTATTCTTTTTTTGGTGCTTGGGATTGAACCCAGGGCCCTTGTGCATGCGAGGCAAGCACTCTACCAACTGAGTTATATCTGCAGCCCCCTAAAGTGTTATTCTTAATAAACCTCTTTGACAACACCTGAGTTTACCCTAATAAGGTGACCCAGCATGGGGCCAGTCATTAGAAAGACCAAATGATTGAGGATTAGAGGGTTGTAACTTCAGCTCCACCCATCAACCTCCAGGAAAGGGTATGGGAGCTTGGAGACCAGTTAAGTAAAAACTCTCAGATTGGGGCTGGGGTTGTAGCTCAGCGGTTGAGCGCTCGCCTAGCACGTGCGCGGCCGGGTTTGATCCTCAGCACCACGTAAACATAAATGCATTGCATTGTGTACAACTAAAGCAAATAAATAAATATTAAAAAAAAAAAAACTCGTGGACTACAAGATTTGGTAAGGGTTGGGTTTGTAGCTCAGTGGTAGTGTGCTTGCCTAAGCGTGTGTGAGGCACTGGCTTCGATCTTCAGGACCACATGAAAATACATAAATAAAATGAAGGTATTAGGTCCATCTACAACTAGGAAAAAAAAAAAAAAGATCGGTGTAGACTGCGTGGAGGTTCCTGGAGGGTGTCATGGAAGGGAGCCCCAAGCCACGTCTCACAGCCCTTCCTCTATGCATTCTTCACATGGCTGCTCATGTGCCCATGTCATATCCTATAATAAATGAATACATGCGTTTCTGTGAGCTTTTCTAGTGTTCGTGGGAATTCCTATTTACAGCTAGTTGGTGAGAAGTGTAGATGACATCCACTAACCACTGGTGCCTGAAAGTGGGGCAGACCTGTGGGGCTGAACCTTTCAACTAGTGGAATCTGACTCTGACCCCAGCTAGAAGGTGTGGAAGCCAGATTTAAAGTAGTGACTCCACAAGGTCAGGGCCCACCCTAAAGAATGTCAATGAAGCAGTTCCCAGTAAACAGATGCTAATGAACTTGCCCAGGGCCCACCTGTGTCACACCCTTTTGCTTTTACTGTCCCCCCCAGCCAGAGAAAGATAAACAAAAGAGCCAAGAAGTTTTAGATATAAAAGGGAACAGGCCTCCCCCGTCCCACACATCCAGGTTTCCTGGTCCCCTTCTCCCTCCGGAGGAAGTCTTTTTCTGCTGTCGTTTAAATAAAGCCTTCCATTTTCCACTCTACCCTTGCATGCTTCTTCGGCGTTATACTTCAACGTTCAGGGAAGTAAAAACTCATCACGGTAAACGGCAGTATTAGTGTCAGAATTGGATTCGTCTTGGACATCCAGCTGGTGTCTGCTGGAGACCTTGCTTGGTTTGTGGGAGAGACCTCCACACATGTGGTGTCAAAGTCATTGTGAGAGCTACATACAAATTCTCTCTCTCTCTCTCTCTTCTCTCTCTCTCTCTCTCTCTCTCTCTCTCTCACACACACACACACACACACAGAGGGAACCAGAAACTCTGGGGAAGACAAATGCCCTGTAAGAAAGTCAAAATCTGAAGCTAAATAAAACCACATTATGTTGAGTTATAAATAGAACTTAGAAAAAATGTTCTATTTAATCATGACACAGCCTTAATAACATAGAATACTTTTCCCTTTTCTATGGTTTTGGCACATGGCTTTCTGTGACAAACTCATGGACAAAGCACAACAGACTTAATTATAGTTAAAGAACAGAATGAAGATGCAAGAGCAGTGGCAGAACTGAACGGAAACAAAGAAAGGAGAAGAGAGGTGGAAAGCCCTGTAGACGCCACAATGTCCTCCTCCTACAGAGGCCATCAGGAACCAAGCAGGGGGAATCATTATCCCTGGGAAGTGGGCTTTGACTAGAAGGAAGAAGTTTTATGACCCAGCCTCTGGCTGGTCCTGATGGTAAATGCCTGTAAATCCCAGCAGTTCAAGAGGCTGAGGCAGGAGGATCGCAAGTTCAAAACCAAGTCTCAGCAATTTAGTAAGGCCCTAAGAATTTTTATTTTTTTTTTTTTTTGTGGTACCGGGGATTGAACTCAGGGGCACTTGACCACTGGGCCACATCCCCAGCCCTTTTTTGTATTTTATTAGAGACAGGGTCTCACTGAGTTGCTAAGTGCCTCACCATTGCTGAGGCTGGCTTTGAACTCGCGATCCTCCTGCCTCAGCCTCCCAAAGTGCTAGGATTACAGGCGTGCGCCACCGCGCCCGGCTAGGCCCTAAGAAATTTAGTGAGACCTTGTCTCAAAAAATAACAAGGGTTGGGGATGTAGCTCAGTGGTTAAGCACCCCTGGGTTCAATCTCTGGTACCAAAAACAAAAAGCAAAACAAATAATCCAGCTGTAATAGTGGTCCACTTTATGCTTTGAATATAACACTTGCTGCTCTGCCACTACAACTTATTTTTTAAATGTGCATTTTTTTCCTCTTCCTCTCTCCCAGCTCCTCCCTAGTCTCTCCTCCTCCCTAATCTCAGGGGAAACGGGATTAACTTTCTTCCCCATTTTAGGCAGAGTTATCTGTCCTTGAGTACCCACCCACCAAAGGAACCAAGTAATCCAGACTTTGGGGATGGTAACAGAGATCTCAGAAATGACTATCTCCCAGGGCCTGTGGCTGTGGCTCAGTGGTAGCACATGTGAGGCATTGGGTTCAAGCCTCAGCACCACATAAAAATAAAAAAATAAATGTATTGTGTCCATTTACAACTAGAAAGAAAGAAATGACTGTCTCTCAAATTAATGAATGAATTACAACTCTCTCTTTCAGAGAGAATCTGTGGAACGTAGCCTTTGAGTCACCTCTTTAAAAGCCCCCTGTTCCTGCTGATGGGCAGAATCACAGCCTTTGGGACAGGAGTCCCCTGTGCTTCTCCTTTGCTACCAAAGCAATAAACCTTCTTTTTCCTTTTTCTCAAAACTGCTTCCTCATTATTGGATTTGCATCAGGGACAAGGACTGAGCCTTCGGCAACAGTCTACGGCTTCTCCAGTGAGTGTGGCTCTGGTCTTTCAGTCATCATTAACCCTGAAGAAGCCAGACTCTCGGCTAGCACTGCCTATTTTGAGACTCACAGCCATACATCCCAGTTTCTGCCTCACTTGGTTCTTTCTGTTTCTGTTTTGTTTTAGATCCTCATAGTGTTGGATAAGATTCAGGCTGGCAGGCCATACCCCCAGGCGCCTTCCTGGAAGTGCCCATCTCTCCCGAGAATTCACCTTTGGTGGGCTCCAAGTCCCCACCCTTCCTGATCCTGGGAATACTGGCCTTTAGCGGGAATTCAACCCAGGGCGGGCTCTCCCTTTCTGAGCCAATCCGGACCATACAAGTCACGCTCCCACCTCTCTGTACTCAAGCCCCGGCTTGTCCAGAACTCATTCTTTTCTTTTCTCCATCATCTTCTTCTCACCAGCTCTCCCCTTCCCCGTTCCCCTTTCTCCCTTCCCCCCTTCCCCCTTTCTCCCCTTCCCTTAATAAACCCCCCCTTTTCTACAAGGCGGTCCCGGTGTGGTTCTTGCCCTTCACGTAGTAATTATCTTGTTTGAGTCATGACATATCTTTTCTGTTTTCTCTTTGTGTCTTAGTTTATTTTGTGTTAATGTAACAAATTATCCAAGGCTGTGTACTTTACAAAGAAAGGAGGTTACTTAGATCACAATTTTGAAGGCTAAAAGACCAAGCCCCATCTAGGCAGCCTCTAGTGAGGCACTTTTGGCTGCATCATAACATGGCAGATGGCATTACATGGTGGGAGCAAGTGCAAAAGAGATCATACGGAAAGAGAAGAACTGAGAGGAATCCAGAAACCTGAACTCGCTTGAACTTGCTTTACAGAAACCAGATCCAAAGGTAACAAACCCTGTCCCAGGAGACCTAACTCCCCCAAGATGGAAATTATTCCTTTCCCAGGCAGTGCCCCAAGACTTAATTATCTCCCTTAAAGTCCCACTACCTCATACCATTACATTGGGGAATGAAGCCTCAATATGAGTTTTGGCAGGAACGAACTACATTCAAATCAAAGCACTTTGTTTATTTTGCTTGGCACTGCTTAATGTTTGCAGCAGATGAAATGTCATCTTGACTGGAAGGCCACTATATTATTTTTATAATTAAAAGAAATCATAAGATAGAAAATGCATTCCTCTCTACTCATAGGATCTCTTCTGGCATGTGCGGACATTGTTTGGTTATTATTTTCTGTACACATGCAAAACCAAAACTTATCTTTCAAATTAATATGGTATCTCTTTGGCAAACTTCCAAGCATAGTTATTCCATGCTAAAGGACATCTCTGAATGTGCTTTTCCCTGGGGCGGGGCGCAGGTGCTGGAAGAACAACCTGGGTATCTACGGTTTTCGTTCTTTGCCTCGATTTCCCTCAGGGGATAGCTGTGTTATGCAATATTTTAGCAGCCAACCCCACCAGCATATTTGTCTTTCCATGTTACCAAAGTCATTTTTTTTTTTCCTTCTTTCTCTCATTTTTGCAATCTTGGGGATGGACCCCAGGGCCTCCTCCACACTACCTGTGCACTACCACTGATCCACACCCTCCGCCCATCTTAAGTCACTTCCGCCTCCCTAGAAGTTCCTACTGGGGATAACCTTCGACCGGCCTCCTACTTCTCCTCCTCCCCCTTCCTCTGTGACAGAGTCCTTTAAGTAGCAGGAGATCATTATTTAGTCACCCTCCATCCATCTCTTTCCCTGGCTGACTCATGCCTGTTCCTGAATGATGACTGTTTTGAGCTATTAGTCATTCTGGTGGCTTTTCTTTGAAATCCTCTTCAAGTCCCTTACATTACCTTGAAGCCACAGTGATCAGAATGGGAAACAGACTCTTCTGGACATTTCAGAAGAGCTGGGGACATAATCCTTTTTATGATTCTCAAAAACACAGTAAGGAAAATAGTTGGCAAGTCTGCCTTAACAAACAAATAAAGAAATCCTGGGGTTGCCCTCAAGTCTTTGAACTGTATTGTGTTTCTCACTCAGAGCAAGTTTATAATCCACTAGGCTGTGCTGGGGAATGCTGTTTTCCTCCCTAATATCTATGCTCTCCTTTGTTCTAGACAACCGATTATTAGCTGGTCATATGACTACCCAGATTAAAGACTAGTTCCTATCCTCCCCATAGCTAGATGTGACTATGAGATCAGTGGAATGTTAATGGAAGTGTTGGACGTAACCACTGACAAGTTATTTGAAAGGCCCATTTTTGCACAATCCTCTTTGTGTGTGTGTGTGTGTGTGTGTGTTTGTGTGTGTGTACAGGGGGTTAAACCCAAGGCACTTAACCACTGACCCACATCCGCAGCCCTTTTTATTTTTTATTTTATTGGATCTCCCTAAGTTACTTAGGAACTCGAAAATTGCTGAGGCTGGCCTCAAATTTGCGATGATCCTCTTGCCTCAGCCTCCAAACATGCTGTGATTACAGGCATGCCCCAATGCACCAGGCTACAATCCTCCTTTTCACCACCCAGTAAAGGGCAGGATGGTAGGAGTCAAGCAACCTTCCAGCACTAAGAGACAGGTACAGAGGGGGCAATGAATAGAGCAATGAAAGGAGCCTGGGTCCAGATTGTCATGTACCTATGGTAGTAGGCCTGGACTGCCCACTTTGTGGCTTCCTTTATGTGCAAAAGAAATTTCTGTTTTTCTAAACTACTGGAGGTTGGAAGGTTTGGGGTGTGTGTATGTGTGTGTGTAAGAGTAGAGAGAGAGAGAGGGAGAGAGAGAGAGAAAGTGAAGTGGTAGGTGGGTATTTGTTTTTCATGCAGCTAAACCCAATCCTAACTGATTCAATGAAGTTTTATTTTGCAAGCTAGGATGATAAAGATATGAATAACTAGCTGGTTATGCTTTTTTCTCCTCTGTGTATGAGTAGCTCAAGTAGACCAAATGCTGCTAGATACTTTTTCTGCCTTGTCTCACTAAACCTTGACATAAACTTATGACACTATTTTTTTTTTTTTTTTTTTTTTTTGTACCGGGGATTGAACTCAGGGGCACTCGACCCTCTAGCCACATCCCCAGCCCTTTTTTGTATTTTATTAGAGACAGGGTCTCACTGAGTTGCTAAGTGCCTCACTATTGCTTGAAGGAGCCCTAATTAGGAAGGGCTGTTGTAGCTAGCTGGAAGCCATAAGTTCCACCTGATATGTATGTGACGCACCTGTAGGCACCCGCAAACCTGAAGGTATATAACCGGGTGAAAGCGGTCCGAGTTAGGAGAATGGAGAATTCAGTCAGCCGGGCAGTCACTCGGTCGGTCAGAAGAATCAGAGCGGCCAGAACGTAGGCAGAGCGGTTACAGAAAAGAAACCAGATAGAAGAAGTAATGACTGGTCAGAGTTAGGCCGAGACTCCTGAGGAAGACAGAAGACAGAAGACAGAAGAAGGAAGAAAGAAGAGAGAAGAAAGAAGCTCTAATCTTTCTCTAAGCTAAGCTCTATCTTTCTTTACTCTAATCTACTCTACTCTAAGCTAAGACTCTAAGCTAAGAAGACAAGAAGAAAAGCTTGCTTTAATCTTTCTCTCTAAAAATCTTTCTTTCCCTCTCTAAAGAAGAAGGAAGAAAGAAGAGAGAAGAAAGAAGCTCTAGTCTTTCTCTAAGCTAAGCTCTAAGCTCTAATATTTCTCTATCTTTCTTTCTAAGACTCTAAGCTAAGAAGACAAGAAGAAATCTTTCTCTATCTTTCTTTCTAAGACTCTAAGCTCTCTCTAAGAAAGTAGAAGTAAAAGTAGTAAAAGCTTAACTCTGCCTCCGAGAATTTTCCCGCGGCACCGTGGCTGGCCACAACAGGCAGCTTACAATTGCTGAGGCTGGCTTTGAACTTGTGATCCTCCTACCTCAGCCTCCCAAGTGCTGGGATTACAGGCATACACCACTGCGCCCAGCTATGACACTATTTTTATTTCCTTTTTTTTTTTTTTTTTGGTACCGGGGATTGAACTCAGGGGCACTCGACCACTGGGCCACATCCTCAGCCCTTTTTTTTTTGTATTTTATTAGAGACAGGGTCTCACTGAGTTACTAAGTGCCTCGCCATTGCTGAGGCTGGCTTTGAACTTGCAATCCTCCTGCCTCAGCCTCCCAAAGTGCTGGGATGACAGGCCTGTGCCACCGCGCCCAGTTTTTTTTTTTTTTTTTTTTTTTGTACCAGGGATTTAACCCAGGGACACTTTACCACTAAACCACACAACCCACATCCACAGCCCTTTTTATTTTTTGTTTTGAGACAGAGTTTTTCTAAGTTGCTTAGGATCTTGCTGAATTGCTGAGGCTGGCCTTGAACTTGAAATCCTCCTGCTTCAGCCTCCCGAGTCACTGGAATTACAGGTATGGGCCACTGCATTTGGCTTTGTTTCTATCTTAAATGATGGGTGAACTGCTCTTGGAGGTCAAGTAACATGTTCAAGGTCACATAGTCAATAGCAGATTCAGAATTTGCCTCAGGGGTAGCTGACCCCAGTGCTCACCCTCGTGAGTCCACACTAACTTTTTTTGAGGGTGGGAGGGTACTGTGGTTTGAACTCAGGTATGCTGTACCACTTAGCTATATCTCTAGCTCTTTTTATTTTGATATAATGTCTTGTTAAATTGCTGAGGCTGGCCTTGAATTTGCAATCCTCCTGCCTTAGTCGCCTGAGTAACTGGGATTACAGATGTGCACTACCATGCCTGGCCCTCAGTGTCTTTTTGGACACTGATTCTGTTCTCCAAAGACCTATTGAAAAGGCATTAATGATAGCAATACTGAGTCCCTACTATGTGCAGGTACTGCAAAGGTACAAAAAGCAAATTCAAGAAAGGCTGGCTGAATGGAGCACAGAGAGAGCACAAGAAGTAGTAAGGATCTTTACACGTTCCCAGCACCTTTCAGTGATGCTGGTTGGTCCACTTTTCTTCTTTTTCCCTGATGTATTTTGAAATTGTGATTGATAATTGAATTCTTTTTGAAGTTCAGTAATTCAGAACTTTTTTTGTACTTTTATTTAAATTATTCTCTTAAATTGCTTCATCTGAACTTTCCCTTTGTTTCATGTTGACAGTTTTTGGTACCATAACAATCTCATTCGTCACAGGCTTGTACTAATTCTGGAAAGTAGTTATACTGAGGTACATCTTGTCGTATTGACTCACATGCAAACTCATTATGAGACAAAGGGTTATGCATTAAATAAAAAATACAGTAATTTATCAGCTTTAGGATAACATCTGAAGGTATTAGGCTACAAATAAAGTTAAACAATTAAAAGTTTTTTTTTAAAACATCACTTTCCTAAATAATAGACTAACATTAAGAAATCATCCCTTTTTAGGAGACCAAAAACCTTTAGAAAATTTAATACTGAATAAAAACTGCTGATGGCCCACAGAAACAACTCTTATCCCTTTTACTTTTTAGTTATTTTTAAACAGGAGATAACACTTTTCTACTTCCATTTCAAACTATTGCATGGTGAACATTGTGTCCAAATTAGACTACCTTTCCATATGAATTTCCATCATAAATTTTTGTTTCTATGTGATTCTCAAATATCAGGCTCATCATCCTTTTAATTTTGTCTTAATGGATGAAAATATGACTCAGAACCTAGTCTAAATCCTACACATTATAACTTTGAACCAATATTGCAAATTCAATTCTGAGTCATTTTTTTTCTTGTTGATACATTGTGAGAACACAAATAGCACAAGTTTCAAGGTATAAGAACTACTTTTAGCCAGGCATGGTGGCGCATGCCTGTAATCCCAGCACTTAGGAGGCTGAGGCAGGAGGATCGGATCACGAGTTCAAAGCCAGCCTCAGCAATGGCGAGGCACTAAGCAACTCAGTGAGACCCTGTCTCTAATAAAAAAAAAAAAAAAAAAAAAAAAATACAAGCCGGGTGCGGTGGCGCACGCCTGTAATCCCAACACTTTGGGAGGCTGAGGCAGGAGGATCGCGAGTTCAAAGCCAGCCTCAGCAATGGCGAGGCACTTAGCAACTCAGTGAGACCCTGTCTCTAATAAAATAAAAAAAAAAAAAAAGGGCTGGGGATGTGACCCAGTGGTCGAGTGCCCCTGAGTTCAATCCCCGGTACCACAAAAAAAAAGGGGGGGGGGGGCTGGGGATGTGGCTCAGTGGTCGAGTGCCCCTGAGTTCAATCCCTGGTACCAAAACAAATAAATAAATAAATAACTACTTTTCTAATAAATAACTACTTTTATAGGAATATTAGTTGCACAAATGATAGGTTATGAACTCCTCAACTAGTTCTTTTTTTTGGCGGGGAGGGGTACTGGGGATTGAACTCAAGGGCACTTGACCACTGGCCACATCCCCAGCCCTCTTTTGTATTTTATTAGAGACAGGGTCTCACTGGGTTGCTAAGTGCCTCATCGTTGCTGAGGCTGGCTCTGGACTCCTGATCCTCCTGCCTCAGCCTCCCAAGTGCTGGGATTACAGGCATGTGCCACGGCTCCCGGCTCTCAACTAGTTCTTAAATATAGAATATAGAATATAGATAGATAGTTTCTGTAGTACTGTAAAATACTACAAGAAAAAAAAATTTGTTTCTACTCGGGAAATTGAGGATTGCAACCTTGGACAATTAAGTAAGAACCCTGTATCAAAATAAAAATTAAAAACAAAAGGGCCAGGGGGCTGGGATTGTGGCTTAGCGGTGGAGCAGTCGCCTAGCATGTGCGCGACCCGGGTTCGATCCTCAGCACCACGTACAAATGAACGCGTTGTGTACAGCTAGAGCAAATAAATAAATATTAAAAAAAAAAAAAAAAAAAAGGCCAGGGTCTGGGGTTGTAGCTCAGTGGCCGAGTGCTTGCCTAGCACGTGTGAGGCACTGGGTTCGATTCTCAGCACCACATAAAAATAAATAAATAAGTGAATGAATAAAAGAAAGTTATCCTGTCCATCTACAACTAAAAGAATATATTTTAAAAAGGGTCAGGACTAGAATGTGAGTCAGTGGTTAAGCACTGCACTTGCCTAACATGTTCAGGGCCCAGGGTTCAATCCCTAAAACTACACACTCACACACACACACACACACACACACACACACACACGGGCTAGGATGTAGCTCAGTGGTGAAGCACTTGCTTAGCAAGCCCCGGGTTCAGTCCCCAGTATGGGGGATGGGGTGGAAGAAACAGTTAATAATAAAAACAATTTTAAAAGAGACAAAATAGTTTTGTTTACAAAAGATAAAAATAAACCTCTATGGCAAAATCATGGCATACCAAAAAGAAAAGGCAAACTATGAATTTGCAGAAATACTTAAGACAAAAATAGCTCACAGAAATAAAAAAACCTCAGAACAACAGAAGCATGAGCAAAGATTACAGATATGTAACTCTCACAAGAGGAAGTGCAAATTGCTAATAAACAGAAAAGTTACCCTCACAAGCAAAGAAATGCAAATTGAAAATGCAGAGTGGTTTTAACTATATTAGCAAAATTTTTAAAATAACACACTGTAGGGGCTGGGGTTGTGGCTCAAGTGGTAGAGCACTTACCTAGCATGAGTGAGGCAATGGGTTCGATCCTCAGCACCACATAAAAATAAGATAAAGATATCGCGTCCACCTAAAACTAAAAAATAAACATTTAAAAATAAATTAAAAATAAATAACACTGTGGATAAGAAGTGACATGAGTGGACATCTGTCTTTGTCCTTGATCACAGGAAAAAACATTTTGTTTTGTCACCATCACAGGACAGAGGCCTGCCATGAAACTGAGGCAAAGTGAAGGATCCACTTCACCCCAATTCTTGCAATCATGCCAGAAAGATTTCAGACACATAGCTCAGAGAAACAAGCATGAGTTTGTTAGAAGGGATGGGAAAGTGGGAAAGGGGACACTGTCAAGGGAGAGAGTGGGTCCCCTCAGAGAGGAGCAGGACAGTTTTCCCCCTCCTGCTTTCCAGTTTTATTGGGGGTTCCAGGGGAGTTACCAGATAGTACTGCCCAGGTCCACCTCTTGATTTTTTTTTTTTTTTTTTTTTTTTTTTTTTTGTGGTACCGGGGATTGAACTCAGGGGCACTCGTCCACTGGGTCACATCTACAGCCCTTTTTTGTATTTTAGTTAGAGACAGGGTCTCACTGAGTTGCTAAGTGCCTCACCATTGCTGAGGCTGGCTTTGAACTGGCTATCCTCCTGCCTCAGGAGTGCTGGGATTACAGGCGTGCACCACTGCGCCTGGCTACACTTCTTGATTTTGGATTGACAGCAGGATGCCATCAGACTTTCAAGTCCCCATGACAACTCAAGATTACTTTGGCCCATGCTGACTGGTTCTAATTGGAATCTGCTCTTACAGATGTTATGGTTAGGGGTGTCTCCTTGAGTTCTGGGATCTGTTCTGTGTAAGGGTCACAAAGATCCCCCACTTCAGGATAACTTGTGTTCTTTTTATCCGTGTTTCATCCTTCATTTGTCTTGCAGATAGGAATGTAACATGTCCTGTCAACTTAAGCAAGGCAGGGCTGCAGGTAAATTGGTTTTTTAAAAGAGGAAGCATGTGGGGGTAGCACTGTGGGCCCAGTTTATAGAATTATTCCCTTAACCTTATGTTCTCACTGCTGTGTCTGTCTGTTCCCTATCATCACCATTATCATGCTCCAGTAGGATTATCACAGTTGACAACAATTAATGAAATATTTCAAATAGCTAGCAGGGATGTGTTTTTTGTTTGTTTGTTTGTTTGTTGGTACCGGGGATTGAACTCAGGGGCCTCGTCCACTGGGCCACATCCCCGGCCCTTTTTTGTATTTTATTAGAGACAGGGTCTCACTGAGTTGCTAAATGCCTCACCATTGCTGATGGCTGGCTTTGAACTGTGATCCTCCTGCCTCAGACTCCCAAGTGCTGGGATTACAGGTGTGCACCACTGCGCCTGGCTACACTTCTTGATTTTGGATTGACAGCAGGATGCCATCAGACTTTCAAGTCCCCATGACAACTCAAGATTACTTTGGCCCATGCTGACTGGTTCTAATTGGAATCTGCTCTTACAGATGTTATGGTTAGGGGTGTCTCCTTGAGTTCTGGGATCTGTTCTGTGTAAGGGTCACAAAGATCCCCCACTTCAGGATAACTTGTGTTCTTTTTATCCGTGTTTCATCCTTCATTTGTCTTGCAGATAGGAATGTAACATGTCCTGTCAACTTAAGCAAGGCAGGGCTGCAGGTAAATTGGTTTTTAAAAGAGGAAGCATGTGGGGGTAGCACTGTGGGCCCAGTTTATAGAATTATTCCCTTAACCTTATGTTCTCACTGCTGTGTCTGTCTGTTCCCTATCATCACCATTATCATGCTCCAGTAGGATTATCACAGTTGACAACAATTAATGAAATATTTCAAATAGCTAGCAGGGATGTGTTTTTTGTTTGTTTGTTTGTTTGTTGGTACCGGGGATTGAACTCAGGGGCCCTCGACCACTGGGCCACATCCCCGGCGCTTTTTTTGTATTTTATTAGAGACAGGGTCTCACTGAGTTGCTAAATGCCTCACCATTGCTGATGGCTGGCTTTGAACTTGTGATCCTCCTGCCTCAGACTCCCAAGTGCTGGGATTACAGGTGTGTGCCACCGCGACTGGCTAGTAGGGATGGTTTTGAATGTTACACACACACACACAATATCCTTGAGATAAGAAATATCCAATTACTCGGATCTAATCATTACATACTGTATACGTATATTGAAATGTCTCACTGTAGCCATAAATATATATGATTATTATGAGTAAATTAAAAATAAAAATATATATTAAAAATGTGCCCATACTGCCAGGCATGGTGGCACATGCCTATAATCCCAGCAACTTGGGAGGCTGAAATAATAAGATTGCAAGTTCCAGGCCAGCCACAGCAACTTAGTGAGATCCTGTCTCAAAAATTAAAAAATAAATAAATAAATAGGGCTGGAGATATGGCTCTGTGGTACAGTGCTTGCCTAGCATGTGTGAGGACCTAAATTCAATCCCTAGTCCTCAAAACAAAAGACAACAACAAACTTCAGGTCTGGTGGAAGAATTTACCTTCAGAGTCAAGGAGACTAGGTAAATGGGTTCATGATGATGGGCCTTGGGAATTCTCATCAGAGATGTGACGTTGCGACCAGAAATGGAAGTGAAAACTCAAGATGGGGTCACAGGACCAGAAATCTGGGTCCTAGGGGAAAAGGGCTAGAATAAAACAAGAAGAAAAGAAAGAGAGTGAGGATTGTCATTGAGGAAAGACAAATAGAGAGGAGGAAAAATCACACCACCTTAATAAGGAAAACAAAATATTACAGTATGTAGGTCAATGTATGCTCAGATCCACCATAAAACCCAGTTCTCTGGAACAGACCCTCTTCTTTCTTTCTTTTTCTTTGTGGTACTAGACAATGAACCCAGGACCTCACATATGCTAGGCAAAAGTTTTACCACTGAGCTACATCCCCAACACTTTTTACTTTTTATATCGAGACAGGGTCTTGCTAAATTGCCAAGGCTGATGTGGAATTTGCAATTCTTCTGCCTAAGCCTCCTGAGTAGCTGTGATTACAAGCAGGTGTCATAGAGCTGGACTAGCAGTCCTTTTCTATGCAGAGAACAAAGATGGGAAGGAAGTGCACTAAAACATTCAGTGATTTTGTCTGAGTGGTGGGTTATGGGTGACTGTAACTTTCTTCTGTATGTCTTTTTGTGTTTTCATATTTTTATAATGGCACAGAAATATTTTTAAGAAATTCTGACTTCAGGAAATCATTTTTTTTATTTGTCCTGCCAAATTCAGTAGCATGCCATAAAGAAACAAGATAACTAGAAGAAAGAAAAGATTTCAAGGTCCTTTAAGCTACAGATCAATTTCTAATTGCCCCATAAATGGGCTTTTCCTTCAAGTCTTCTCAGGGTGCCACAATCACTTATATTGATATAAGAATTGTTTTTAACTGTTGGATCAGGTTTGACAGTCAGTGGCAGTCATCTGATATTCTATAGCACAGAAGGGTGATTATAATTAACAATAATTTATTGCATACTTCAAAATAGCTAGAAGGAAGGATTTTGAATGTTCCTAACACAAAGAAATGATAAACGTTTGAAGTAATGGATATGCCGTTGCCTTGATTTTATCATTGCATATTGTGTGCATGTATGAAAAATATCACAGTGTACCTTACAAATATGTAAAATTATGTTGTGGCCATTAAAATAACAAAAAATAAAAAATTTTAAAAATCCATTCACCCATTCATTCACTGTTTCCATTAAATGTTGAGGGCCTTAAGAAAGATGAAGTTATTTTTGTGTCCTATGTTCAAATCCTTACGTGGTACATACTGTGGGAATATTTGCAAGTGAAGCAAAGCAAGAGTCTTGGAGGAGCAAGAGTATTTCTGCATGCAGAGGTCAGGGTGTACTTAGCACAGCTGACATTTGAACTTCCCCTTAAGTAAATGGGATTCCAACAGGTAGAGAAGGGATAATGCCAAAATCTCCCTGAGTACCTACTACTGGTACTTAGTACGTGGTTTCATCGATATTTATTTAATGAACATTTGTGAGCAGGGTAGAGGGAAGAGACAATATAACTAAATTCTCAGAGGCAGAGAAACAAAGTTATTCATACAAAAGCTAGTTGAACCCATTGTGGTGTCCCACACCTATAATCCAGAAGCTTGGGAGGCTGAGGCAGGAGGATGAGAGTTCAAAGCTGGCCTCAGCAAAAGTGAGGCACTAAGCAACTCAGTGAGAACCTGTCTCTCAAGATCTTCCCTTTGCCCCAATCCCTTTGAATGTACCCATACTTTAAAATCAAGTGCCCCTGAGTTCAATAGGGCTGGGGATATGGCTCAGTGGTTGAGTGCCCATGAGTTCAATCCCCAGTACCAAAAAAAGCGCTAATTGACTCTTGCCAATGGATAAGCACCTAAACAGGAACATTAGGAATTTAAACTGGAAAGTTACGGTGGGTCAAGGTTATGCTAGACTAAGAAATAGTCAGTTAATAGATAATCATAATAGTGAATTGGAATAGTGACCTGTGTGTTTTTCAAAATCAATAAGATCAAAGTTGAAGAAACAGATTATAAATCCATTAGAAGAATTAGGAAAATTTACATAGGGGTTGCATATTTGACAATGTGGAGGAATTATGGTTTATTTCAGTGTGATAATAATATTTTGGTTATCTTTTAGAGAAATATAAGTAAATATCTACAGAGACTAACTAGATGTCTGGATTTGCTTTGAAATCATCTTGGGGGTTGTGGGGTAGGGACAGAGAAGAAAGAAAGACTGCTATATAGGGATATGTGTTAAGTCTGGGGGCTGGCAAAGGAATGTTAATGATGATGAAATTGTTCTCTATGTTGTCTGGAAGTGGCAGTTAAAAAACTATATGCAATTATTTAAAAAAACTATGAATTTTGTGTAGAAAAACTGCATGATTGATAGATTGGGTTTATTTTACTATTCTCCAGTTTTTTTATATGCTTCAAAATTTCCATAATAAAAAATAAAAGGAAAAAAAGAATAAAAGAGAACAGAGAAGAAATTACTGCAATCTTGAAAACAGGAAAATTATTTAAATTACAGTAGTGGCCTGGAATAAAAGGAGACAGATTAAGAGTGACACTTTTGATGCTAAAACAGCAAGGTTATGCCTCTTCAGAACACTAACCCAGCATCACAGAAAAGGGGCTGGGTTCAGTGGTTCCAGGCAGTAAAAGAAGCGAGCACAAAATAATTCATTCCACTTTCCCAAGTCCGGTTCCCATTTTCTCCAACCAACTTCATTGTTAGCATCAGTAAAATGCCCACTTGATATTTTTATCCATTGGCTTGCTATTCCATCATCTGTCTCTTGAGGGAAAAAAAAATGACAAGGAGAAATTTTCTCTGATGAACTTTTGGTTATAAGGTTAAAACTTTCTGGGACTTCTTAATAATACACCCAGAAGCAAAGAAGGTATTTAGAGCGTTCCAGGGCAGGACCTACTTGCTAAGACATCTAGCAAGGAGATTAGTGTCCTGCTTCTGGCAAAACTATGTCCACGGAACATAACCATATTGCCATTTTCAAGCCTGTAGAGTTCTGTTTTTACTTTAAAATGTATATTTATTATGTATGTATTTTTTCTGCATATTTGATATCATGATGGCTAAAAAGTCATTATTGGTGGCAGTTGGTACAAAGGTTAAGAAGATTTACATGGAAAGGTTGATTGACCTTGACAGTATATAAATATAGACAACATGCTGGGCTCGGTGGGGCATGCTTGTAATCCCAGTGGCTCCGGAGGCTAAGACAGGAGGATCACAAGTTCAAAGCCAGCCTCAGTAACTGTGAGGTGCTAAGCAACTCATTGAGACTCTGTCTCTAAATAAAATGCAAAAAATAGGGCGGGGGATGTGGCTCAGTGGTGGAGTGCCCCTAAGTTCAACCCCCGGTACCCGCCCCCCCAAAAAAAAATAATACAGACAACAGACTCCAATGTGGTGTGAGTTACACCCCAGGTTAAGTTCAAATGAGGGTCCACGTGTGTCAACCTAGAATCAGAGGAGAGGTTCTCCAAAGAATGACAATGTTTATTTAGGAATAACATTGCAATGGGAATACTAGAGCAGTGGTCGTGGAAACATATGTGCCATTTTAAAGTATGGGTACATTCAAAGGGATTGGGGCAAAGGGAAGATTTTGAAGATGAAAAATGAAGATGATTACATCAGATAATTTGTGTGTGTGTGTGTGTGTGTGTGTGTGTGTGTGTGAGACTAAAAATTGAACTAAGGGTCTTGTATATGCTAAGCAAATGTTACCGCTGAGCTATATCCCCAGCCATTTTTTGGGGGTCATACCAGAGATTGAACTCAGGGGCACTCGACCACTGAGCCCCATCCCCAGCCCTATTTTATTTAGAGACAGGGTCTCACTTAGTTGTTTAACACCCTCCTTTTGCTGAGGCTGGCTTTGAACTTGCAATCTTCCTGCCTCAGCCTCCCAAGTGACTGGAATTATAGGCATGGACCATGATGCCCAGCTCATCAGATAATTTGAAACAATAATCCTGGAACATGATTAGTAGCAAGAGTGGCACCAATCCCAGTTTTTTTTTTTTTTTTTTTTTTTTTGATACCGGGGATTGAACTCAGGGCCCTCTACCACTGGGCCACATCCCCAGCCCTTTTTTGTATTTAAGAGACAGGGTCTCACTGAGTTGCTAAGTGCCTCGCCATTGCTGAGGCTGGTTTTGAACTCGCAATCCTCCTGCCTCAGCCTCCCAAGTGCTGGAATTACAGGCGCACGCCACCACGCCCTGCGAGCAAATGTTCTTGTAGAAGTACTTTTTATATAAGGTCATGGTGGCTTGTGTGTGAGGTTGTGGTCTGATAGGCTTTTGTGATAGTTACTATCAGGTAATCATGAGTTATAACTCTTCCTCCATACCTTCCTAACCTTATTTACTTTTTTTTTGTTGTTGTTGTTAAGGTTGACACAAGCGACTCTTTTGATTCTGACAACTTTCACATCACAAAGATACTCTGAGAAGTTGAAAGAACACATTACCAGCACTGACCCTGGATGTGAATAGCTTCCCCATCCTGCTTCAAATGGACATTGTTACCCAGCATCCATTTCTTTTTTTTTTTTAATATTTGTTTATTTGTTTTTAGTTGTACACAATGCCTTTATTTTTATGTGGTGCTGAGGATCAAACCTGGGCTGAGAGCACTCTACCACTGAGCCACAACCCCAGCCCCCAGCATCCATTTCTTGATTCTTCCTTACAACAGAAAATTTGATATGTTTGGGTGGCCCTCATCCCCCAGCCTCCTGACTCAAAGGAACTGACCCTACTTGAAAGAAATCCCCTTCTGAACCTTTACCAGTGATCTGTTCAGAAATGAACTTCTATTTCCCTCACTTAAGTGTAAACTCCATGAGAATTTGTTCAACCATTTTGCCAAAACTTTATGATAATACCTGTTCTTACTTAATAAAGTATTTTATGGATTCATTTTGGTTTTCATTCATTTTCAGCAAATGTTCAGTGAGTGCCTACTAAATGTCAGGAACTATTCTGAGTATTGGAGATACAAAAATATGTAACGCTTAAAAAGTCTAGCAGCAGTTGGGTACAGTAGTGCATACCTGTGATCCCAGTGACTCAGGAGGCTGAGGCAGGAGGATCACAAGTTTAAGGATAGCCTGCACAATTTAGTGAGACCCTGTCTCAAAATTAAAAAATTAAAAGAGCTGAAGGGTGTAGCTCAGTGATAGAGCACCGCTGGGCTGAATCCCCAGTCTCTCTCTCTCTCTCTCTCTCTCTCTCTCTCTCTCTCACACACACACACACACACACACACACACAATAGTCTAGCAGGGGAAGATAGACAAGTAAACAACTGTCTAATAGTACACTGACATGAAATTACATGTAAAACGCTGAGGGAACTCAGAAGGTACAAATTGTTTTCCCTGAAGGACTTGTCAAGGAACTTCTAACATTGGAGCGTATTGTGGAAGATGAGCAGAGAGTTGCCAAGTGAACAATGGGACATTGGGACAATGGGACAGCTTGACCATGTAGCCTCTTGCCCAAATGAGAACACTCTGGAGAAAGAAAGGAAACTATTAACAATTATACTGGACAACAGGTAACATATTGTTTTGGGCAAACCAAGTCACATGGTCACTCTTGGCGGAGCAACGTGGAGACAGGTGGAAAAAGATGCAAGCACCTAGGGAAGAACTCCAGTGTGCTGGATTGAGGAACATGGTGCAAAGGAGGAGGGTGAGGCTGGAGTGGGGGGGTGGGGAACTATTCTAGCTGGCAATGGTCCTCGAGCAGTGGGGACATGTGGAGGATTTTTGAACGGAAGGAGCACCAGGACCAGATTTGCACTTGAGGACAATAACTCTGCAGGAATAGCACAGACTAGAGAGGAGCAGCTGAGCAGGAGGCTTGTGCAGTGGGTCATGGGGTGGTGGTGTGTGGACCATGGGCCCCTGATCTCAAGCATTATGAAGGTGATACTTCAGAGGAAATGCATACACCAGGTCCCCTGAGGTGGGATCTACTGGACTACAAGGGGAGAGAAACTGGGAGGGAACAAAAGAAATGAATGATGCTAAAATTTCCAGCATGGCTGGCTTCTGCTCCTCTTCCTCTAAGCTGGTGACAAGCAGAGAGTGTCCTGAGCTGTTCGGCTAACTCTGAGAGTTGACAGGGATCAGATGCAGGAAGCTTAATCTTGCAGGAAGTAAGTGGTCAATTCAAAAGCTGAGTCACTAAATTGAAGGGGTCAGTCCTGAGGGAAAAGAAGGAGTCAAGGTGTCTGTCAGGGAGCAGAAAAGTCCAGGAGCAAGAAATATGGGAGCAGGGAAGTAGGTATCTGAAGACTGGTTTTATGTTGATTTACACAGCTCATGTATTTACATCTTCTGCACCTACAGGGCCATGATTCAGAATGAAGCAGGGGTTAGGGACAGATACATGGAAGGATCAGTAAGACATGGCTCTTAGGATGGAGAAGTAGACTGAGGTGACAGAAGAGGTGGGTCTATTAGCAAGTCCAAATACTGGAAGTGATTGGTGCTCTGGGTACCCAGAGGAGGAATAAAACACAGTATAAATTAATAAATTGCATTCTGTTTGGTCTACAAGTCCCTTGTGAGATTTTAAAATTTTTATTATATTTATTATAATAGAATTTCACAATATTTATCATTTTATCAATTTGTCAATGTACAAGTCAGTGGTTTAAAATATATCCCCAGTGTTGTGCAACATAACCAGTATCTATACCCAGAAGTTTTCATTATCCCCAACAGAAATTCTGTACCAATTAAACACGAATTTCCCATTCTATCCTCTCTTCAGCTTCTGATAACTTGCTCTACTTTCCATCTTTATAAATTTGACTATTTTTTTAATTGCTTAATAACTTATTTATTTATTTTTTTATGTGGTGCTTAGGATCAAACCCAGTGCCTCACACATGCTAGGCAAGCACTCCACCACTAAGCTATAACCCAGCCCTAAATTTGACTATTTTAGCTCTTTTGTTTGTTTGTTTTACATTTTGCTGAATTTTGCATCAGGGTTTTTTCTATTTGTTTTAATTTGTTATACATGAAAGTAGAATTCATTTATGCACTGTGATATATCAGACATAGATGGGATATTAATTTCTCATTTTTCTAAGTGTACATGTTGCAGAATCGTATATACGTATGACTACATGACTATATATATGTATATATATACAGTTATATATTTATAGTAATATATATACATATATATACATACATACATACAGTAATAATGTCTGTTTCATTCCATTATCTTTCCCATCCCTACATCCCCTCCCTCCCCTCACATCACTTCCCTCCACCTAATCTAAGGTAACTCTATTTTCCCCTAGTGTTCTCCCCTGCTTATTGTGAATTAGCATCCACTTATTAGAGAAAACATTTGGCCCTTTGGTTTTGTGGGATTGGCTTATTTTGCTTACTGTGATATTCTCCAATTGCAACCATTTACTGGCAAATGCCATAATTTCACTCTTCTTTAAAGCTGAGTGATATTCCATTGAGTATATATACCACATTTTCTTTATCCATTCATCTATTGAGGGACACCGAGGTTGGTTCCATAGTTTAGCTATTGTGAATTGAGCTGCTATAAACATTGATGTGGCTGCGTCACTATATTATGCTGATTTTAAGTCCTTTGGGTATAAACCACGGAGTGGGATAGCTGGGTCAAATGGTGGTTCCATTCCCAGTTTACTGAGGAATCTCCATACTGCTTCCCATAGTGGTTGTACCAATTTGCAGTCCCACCAGCAATGTATGAGTGTACCTTTTCCCCCACATCCTTGCTAACATTTATTGTTGGCTTTTTTTTTTTTTTTTTTTTTGGGTACCGGGGATTGAACTCAGAGGTACTCGACCACTGGGCCACATCCCCAGCACTTTTTTGTATTTTATTAGAGACAGGGTCTCACTGAGTTGCTAAGTGCCTTGCCATTGCTGAGGCTGGCTTTGAATTCGCGATCCTCCTGCCTCAGCCTCCCAAGTGCTGGGATTACAGGCGTGTGCCACCGTGCCCGGCTCCCATTTCTTTTATCCTCACGACAACCGTTCTTTTTTTCTAATTATTGCTGTTGTTGTTACTATAGCCATCATAGTAGATATTTGCAAGTTTTCATTAGAGTTAAGTCTGTGCTCTTTGATGGAAAAATTGAGTTTCAGGTCTGATAACTGAGAGCCTGACTCTGGACCCCTTGACCTGCTCTGTGAGGCCCATGCTGACCTGCCCTCTCCATATGCCATGGGTACACAGCAGCAGCAAGATTATTTATGAGGGAGTTTTCACTGATGAGTCCTATTACACTTTTTACACATTATATGTTGGTTAAGTCTTTAAGTAGGGCACTGTGATGATAAATGGGAGAGCCAAGAATAGACCCAAAGGAGACTCAATTTAGATCATGTTTCACCATTTTACAAAGTTGTTCATAGATGTTAGCACGAAATGTCTGAGCTGGGTGCAAACTTCATGGGTCAGCACAGCCTTTATTCAGCAGTGGAGTCATACCTCTGATGGACCCACTTTCCTGGTGGAAAATGAGCCATTCGCTGGTCAGAGGAGGAGTCTGTGCTTATATAGGTTACTCTGAGAGGTAACTTAATTTTTGACAGAGCATGTCAGTTTGGGCATTCAGGAAACAGGTTTGTGAGAATCTGAGATTTGTTTTTTACTGGGCAATATTTTTGCTTGGAGAAGAATGGAAGGTCTGGGTCAGCATTCAGTACTTACCTCTTTCCTTCAGGGACCCTTACAATCATGAGGTGATCTAACCTTCTTCACCCCATGCTGCCACAGGCCCAGAGCAACAGGGCCAAGTAATCGAAACCTTTGAATCTGCGAGTTAAAGTATAATCTCCTTATAAGTTGATTATGTCAGGAATTTTGTTGTGGTGATGCAAAGCTAACATAGGTTTCAACTTTTTTTTTTTTTTTTTGTGGTACCAGGGATTGAACTCAGGGCACTCGACCACTGGGCCACATCCCTGGCCCTTTTTTTGTATTTTTATTTAGAGACAGGGTCTCACTGAGTTGCTAAGTGCCTCGCCATTGCTGAGGCTGGCTTTGAACTCGCGATCCTCCTGCCTCAACCTCCCAAAGTGCTGGGATTACAGGCGTGCGCCACCGCGCCCGGCTAGGTTTCAACTTTTAAATGCTTTATTTTGTTATAAAAGTAATACATTTTCAATATGAAATGTTAAACAAAAATGAAATACACAAAAAAGAAAGGGAAAACCTAACATCTATAATTCTATACTCCAGAGATAATTATCATTAACAGTAAAATTCATAACCCTCTAAATTTTAGGTGTAAAATTATACCTATTATCTTTTTTAAAATATTTATTTATTTGCTTTAGTTGTACACAATGCAATGCATTTATGTTTACGTGGTGCTGAGGATCGAACCCAGGCCGCGTACGTGCTAGGCGAGCGCTCTACCACTGAGCCACAACCCCAGCCCACCTATTATCTTATATGTTATCTTGAATATTGCAGAGAGAAGTGGCTCTGTGTGCAGCAGGTGAGTTGGAGAAGCAGCCCTAGAATTGAGCTGTGGAGATTTTACCTGGAAGTTCTATTAAAAACAAGCAAACAACAAACAAACAAAAAACCTGGTATAATCTATCATTCGTGTTTCCACAAACTTTGTGCCAAAAAAGCAGATATAATTGCTCTTGTGTGTAACTGAAGTTAACATAAAAAAAAAAAAAAGTAAAGTAAATTTCAGTACACATCATGCCTAGCAGAATTGACCAGAGGAAATTGGAAAAGACTAAAGAAAATTCCCCTAAAAACAAAACATAATCAAGAAAAGGTTAAGATGAGAAGTGCTTATAGGAGAAGTGCTCTTCCTCTGTTGAGAAAAAGGCAGACACAGGGCTGCTCTGTGTTAGGTGGTGGACATGTGATCATATGATCTTCTGATGGACTGGTGATCACTGAATCTCTTTTCTAATTGGATCTTGAGGATGAAGCACTAAAAGCATGAGAATAAAGGGAAATTTCTGGATGCACTTCCTTTCTTCCCACCTTTTACTTCCCCATGACTTCTTCCTTTTGGCAGCATAAGAAAAAATAACTCATGACTAACCCTTTTTAAAGGAGGCAAATAAATGCTTGCTCTTGATTCATGTGTAAAGAGACTGTAGTCTTTCTTTACTAGAAGAGTCAGAGCCAATGAAGTCAGAAGATTAGAGCACTGAGAGTCCTAAAGAAGGAATGCTCCTGTCCAAGTTCAAGTTCAACTTAGGCAGAGGGAAATCAGATCTAAACTAGGTTCACAAGGATAAGATATACTCAAAAAGAAAAAAAAAAAAAACTATATTCAAAAAGCTCCCAGTAGTAATTATAAAATATTGTCATCTAAATATGTTTTTTTAAGTTTTAAAAACATTCCATTTACCTAATCTTTAAAAGAGTTATACATGCACGCATGGTTCAACACTCAAAAAGTATAAAAAAGAATCCAGTAAAAACTCTTCTTGGCATCTTGTCTCTGCGTTTACCCACTCCCACATCCTTGATTCCAGGAAATCAGCATTTGGAATGTCTTGTGTATCTGAAAGCATTTTCTGTCTGCTAACTATATTTTAGAAGTTTTGTTTTGGTTTGGTATTGTTATGCTTTTCTATTTCAATAAAGTGTTTTGAAAGGAAAAATTAGAAAGGAAGTCATGACTATTTCTCACAACTGAGGATGGAGCTTGAACATTTTAGGAAACCCCAAAATGGTGCACTGCTCCTCATGAGTTGCCCACGGTAGGCTGATGAAGGTCAAGTGGCCAGGAGGCCTTGTGAGTATTGGCATGAAATCTCAATGTGAAATGCCAGTAAAATGTACAATATGAACACCAAACATAAGGTTCAACTCTGCTGAAGCATATAGAAAAAGCTTTTTATTTGCTCTGGAGTTGGACATACTCACAGTGTAGGTGTTTATCAATTTCGACTTCATTTAGTAACAAGTGTTTACTGAGCATTTGGTATTCTTTCCTAGACTTCAGGGACAGAGCTGTGAAAACAAAAAGACAAGCTCCCAGTTCTCACAAGATTACACCTAGGAAGGGGACCGGGCAATAGGCCAGGTTGGACACCTACCAGGCTAGGGGAGAGTGTTCCAGGAAGAAGGAACAGCCAGTATAAAGGCTCAGAAGTGCCCTCATGCTTGTTGGTATTTGGAGAATAGTAGATGAGAGGAGAGGGGTATGCAATGGAGGTGGAAGGAGAGAGATGAGGGGGAGGGTTGGGAATGTTCTCAGTGGCAGAACACTTACCTAGTATGTGTGTAGGCCCTGGGTTTCATGCCCAGCACTAGTAAAAAAGAAAAAAGGAGGAAAACGAAGTGGTATGGTGGGTAAGATGCTCTAGTATGTGGCAGTATTTTTTTTTTTTTTTTTTTTTTGGTACTGGGGATTGAACTCAGGGACACTCAACCACTGGGCCACAACCCCAGCCCTTTTTTGTATTTTATTAGAGACAGGGTCTCACTGAGTTGCTAAGTGCCTTGCCATTGCTGAGGCTGACTTTGAACTCGTCATCCTCATGCCTCAGCCTTCCAAGTGCTGGGATTACAGGTGTGCGCCACCGCACCCGGCTTGTGGCAGTATTTTTGATGACCTAAAATTTCAGAAAAAAATCACTATCTTCTCTGAACCCTTTCATAAGGCATCACACAGCATTATGACTGTAAATCACTTGACTGATTCTTGTCTAATTGAATTTTTCTCAACTGACGAAATAGCTTGAACCTTTCAGGAAACCCCTAAGGTGTCATAGGGCCCTTCCAAGTTGTGTACTCACCATCTCTTTTCAACTAATTGGCAAATTTTTGAAGGCAGAACTCTTGATCCTTAAGTATCTGCCACAAAGCCTTCACGTGTCGGAGATACTCAGCAGCTATTTGACTAAATAAATGGAATTCTGATGTATGTTGCAGAATGGTTGAGGCCCCCAGGAATTGAGTTTGTGATCAAGGTTATCAACCTGTTTTGGCTTTCTCTCTCTCTTCCCTTCTTGTAACAGTGCCTAATTTTTTTCAGAGTGGCTAATGAAAGCATTTGAAAAGTTATCACTTTTTAAAAAAAAATATTTATTTATTTGCTTTAGTTGTACACAATGCAATACATTTATGTTTACGTGGTGCTGAGGATCGAACCCGGGCCGCGCACATGCTAGGCGAGCGCTCTACCACTGAGCCACAACCCCAGCCCTATCACTTCTTAATCTAAGGTCAGCCACTTTTGTAGTACTGGAGCTTGAACCCAGTGGTGTTCTACCACTGAGCTATGTCCCCAACCCTTTCTGAGATCACTAGCATTGAACTTGGGATCCTCCTGCCTCAGCCTCCTAAATTGCTAGGATTTCAGGTGTGCATCACCACATCTGGCAAATTAAACCACTTTTGAACCTGTTCTAGATAGATGAAATGACTGCATTATCCTCATCAGTATCTCTTTGGTTTCCTTTAGGCAGACCTTGCTTAATGAGGAAGTAAATAACAGAGAGAGTATTCTGGTTTATGTCTATGCTCATGAGAAGACAAGGTTTTATCCCCAGTGATAGATCTATTGCTTTGATGTCTCTGAAATTCTCTGCAATGTTTAATTTCAGCAAATTGCAAGAGTTGGATTCCAGATTGTTATAAAAAATAAAAAAACAAGGAAAGAGTTTGAAGGTAGGAAATTCCTCTACTTATTAATGGGGGGATATGATGGTGGAGATCCAAGAGACCATAATCTTTACTTGTGTGGCTGTGGGTCAGATTGTTCCCTTGATATTCCGCACTTATGTCCATACACTTCACGAAAGACACCCTGTGATACTGCCTTAGACATCCCACACTCCTTCCAGTCTGAGTTCTGGCAGGCATCTTTCCTTCTTCTGGGAGATCACAAGTTCTCCCTCTCCACTGTTTATCCTGTTCTTTCAGATTGTGAAACTGTCCTCAGCCAGTTGGTCTTGCAGGTGGAGCTAGTCTTCCCCTCTTTCAGAGCTGACAGTACTTAGTTCTTCCTTCTCTCCATTCATTTTCTTTCTCTTTTTTGTGCTACTGGGAATTGAATCGAAAGACGCTCTACCAGTTATCCCCAGCTCTTTTTCTTTGTTTGTTTTTTATTTTGAGACAGCATCTCACAAAGTTGCTTGAGACCTTGCTAAACTGCTGAGGCTGGCCTTGAACTTGCAATCGTCCTATTTCAGCCTCTCGATTTTCTGGGATATTATAAAAATTAAGGGACAGGTTTGAAGGTAGATAAAATGGCTCTTAGTTCACTGTCCATAAAAATAATCTGTCCTAGTGGATGGTGTCCTTCATGAGGGCACAGACTTATCTATTCATCATCTTTTAAATCTGTGTTTAAATAATGACAAAATTTTAGGCTTATTGGCTATATGCCATCCTGTCCAGCCTGTGTCAGGCATATATCCATTGTGCAGATGACTTGACTTTACTTGTCTGAACTAGAGCTAGCCTTGAAAAGTAAGTCACTAGCCAGGCATGGTGGTACCCACTATTCTAGTGACTCAGGAGGCTGAGGCAGGAAAATTGCAAGTTCCAGGCTAGTCTCAGCACTTAAGTGAGACCCTTAGCAACTTTGTGAGAACATGTCTCAAAATAAAAAATAAAAAGAACTGGAATGTAGCTCATTGGTAGAGCTTCTGTGAGTTCAATCCCCAGCATGACCCCCTTTCCAAAAAAAAATAAAATAAGTTACTGAGTTGATTTAAACCAATTCAAACAAGTACTGCTGTTTTGATTGACATTTGCTGGATGGCTAGATGATATTAGTGCAATCAAGAATGTTGATTCATTCAATTCTCAAGAGGCAGGGTAGTGAAGGGGAGAGCCTATGAGTTGGAGCATCTGGGTATGGAGCATCTGTATTTCCTGGGCAGTGCAATGATAAATGTCATACTCCTTTGTATATAACATGAGCATGAAATGATGGATCTCTAAGGTGACTGTTTGGGTTACATTTATGTATCTAAGAGACTGATTAGGTACTTGGCACATGGCAGGGGCTCTGAAGGAGCGAACTGGCAATGTGAAGACTGTATTTGCCCACCCTGACTTTTAAAATGTGGACTTGCCCATTCAAAGCTTTGCACTTTGCACTAGTGCCAGGCATTATTCTAAACATGTCTCCATGATTTATCCTCTAACACAATTGTTACCCTTATTTTCCAGATGAGGAAAGAGAGACAAAGAAATATCTATTTGAGTATATTTTCTAGCTAAAACCTGCATGCAAATCCTAAAGGAGTCGGTGAAGGGCATAGAAACACTGGGACAAAGTCTAGGTAGGCTATAGAAATCTTAAATGTATAAGTCCTTGTCCAAACAGAAGGAAGACAAGAATGAGAAAGAATTTAGGTGGGTAATGCTTATGAATCTAGAGAAGAAAACAAGGAGAAAAGTATTCCATATACCTGAAAGTATGGTGGTGAAAATTGGAGTCCTAGCTTACTAGCTTGGTTTTAGTGGTAAAAAAGGAGGGCCCCAGGCTTCCAGGCTTCCATGGAGGAGGAACCTGGAGGACCAGGCAGCATCATGTGACTTCACTATATTTAATCTCTATTTTTTCCCCAGCCAAGGTTATAATGGAATCACTATGGAAACAGCATTCATGTATGAGAAATCTATTTTTCACCCAAATTTTGTTTGAATATTTTGGTTTTTCTTTTTTCTTTTTTTTTTTTTTGAATGCTTTGAACCTATGAGGCGAGGCATATCTAGGTTTTAGAGCTTTGTCTGAATTAGACCCTCAAATCTACATAAATGGGGGACTCCAAGGCTGGGGCTATAGCTCAGTGGTAAAGCGCTTGTCTAGCATGTTCGAGGCACTGGGTTCAATTCTCAGCACCACATATAAAGGTCCATCAACAATGACAACAAAAGGGGGGGGCACAGAAAAGCACTCCACCACTAGTTCATTAATCAAAACATGTTTCTAACATAGTGGTTTATGAAGTTATTCTATTATTTTTGCAAATAGAAAAAAAGTAAAGATGAGCTGCTAGATGTGAAAAAACAAGGTGCAATGATGAATTCTGTGAAAGTAGAAAACATAAACTATGCATTCACTAGTTAATATTGTTTAGGTATTTCTCATAGTACATTTTTCTCACTTGAGGAGCTTCTCATCTCCAGTAACATTGTTACTGCTGTTTAAGATTTTTTCTTACTTTACAGTTATTTTAAATTTATGGCCAGCAGGCAGGCAGGAATGCAGGATTCATTCCCCCCCATCCCATTACTTTTCTAATTCGAAAATGTTATATTATTTTTTGGCTCTTCTTTTTCATTCGATTACTCTTTTTCTAAGTTTGGGGGGTCTAACTCAAATGGTTCACCCAAATTATGTAAAAAGAAAGAAACCAAATGTTTGGGACGTTTCCCCTCACCCCACCCTGAATTATCCAGGTCACGGTCTCTGTTCTTTGTTTCGGCAGCGGGGCTAGCTGTCTCCTAGCTCGTGGCAGGGTGCTGCCGGTCAATCTTTTCCAGGATTTGCCCTAGTCGCCGCCACCGGTACTCAGCAGCGCACAGCGCCTACTCCAAGAACCCCTCCAGCAGTCAAGAGCTCTGCGGGCGCGGAGACTCTAGGACCGCGCAGCAGGCGGGCACGAAGCAATGCCCACCCTCGGCACCGCCCCCGACCATGCAAGGGGTAGGGCCGGCCCTGAGTTCCGCGGCTCGTGCACCCAGGCCCGGGGGGGCGGGCGCCGAGGAGTGGGCGGGGTCGTGCGCTGGGAAGGGAGGGGCTGGAGTTTTGTGGCTGCAGCTACTGAACTGCGGAGGCGGGCGCCGACGGGCGGGCGGGGCGGTGCTGCGGTGCATCTCAGCTGCTGGGCATTAGGGCCTCCGCGGAGCCCGCTCCCCGGCGCGCTGGGCGGGGGTGTGCGGCGAGCGGCTTCGCGGGCGGCGCGGGCTCGGAGGCAGCGGCTGCGCCCTGCGCCGGGGCGGAGCCGGGGGCGGGCGGCCGGCAGGCGGGGGCTAGGGCCGAGGCCGAAAGTGCCTGAGCGCCGGCGGCTACGACGGCAGCGGCGGCCCAGCAGGCTCTGTGCGTGGGTCCGCGGCGGCTCGGGGTCCGCCGGCGGGTTACGGTGCGCGCGGGGGGCCCGGCTGCCCTCCTACCCCGCCCGCCGCCGCTGCTGTGATTGGGTGGAAGATGGCGCTGGGCGGATGGAAATCCTAATGACAGTCTCCAAATTCGCTTCCATCTGTACCATGGTAGGTGCGGCGGGAGGACGACGGGGGTGGCGCGGAGCCCTCGGACCGGCGGCGGACGACCCGGGTTCTTGACACTCGGGGCGTCGCCTGTAGGGCCTAGCGCGCGGGCGGTTGGACTGCGCGCCGCGGGCGGCGCGGGCGATGAGCGGCCCGCGCGGCGGGGGAGGGGAGGGGAGGCGGCTGGGGCGTCTCGCGCGTGGCCAAGAGGGGAGACCGTGCTGGACGTGGCGGGGGCCGGCTCTGGCCTTTGGGAGCTCGGGGCCGAACCGCCCGAGCCTTCCCGCGGCGCACCGGCCTGCGGGGCGCGGGGTGGGTGCGCTCCCGTCGGAGCGCGGCCGTGGGCCGGGGTCGCTGGATACCGAACTGCGCGGCTCCATTTCCGTCTGGCCGAGCGCCCAGCGGGGAGCTGCCCCTGGCGGCGGTGGGGGTCTGCGGGCAGGAAGGAAAGGTCTCATTCCTACCCGGGGAGGGACGGAAGTCAAGTGCAGATTTCCTCCATGCGCCTCTGGCTAGGCGGAGCCCCCGACCCCACGCTGGGGGGGAAGGGGGTGTGTGAGAAGGTGGAAACTTTGAGTGCTGTTGAAATTTTCTCAATTTCCTACTCTCTGAAAGGAACGAGCTCTCCCGTTTCCAACTTGTATCCAGGTGGCAGTCTTGTCATTGGAAAATCCACGTTAATCTTGAAAAGCAGCATTAGCTTTCCTGTCATTTGTTTACTTACCTGCACCAGACTCCTGTGTGTGAGAGACTCCTTGTGTGTAAGAGCGATTGTATGATTTTTATTTAGGACTTTGAAACAGACTTTAGGGGAAAAGTACTAATGCTCCTTAAGAGTTCCGAATTAAGCGAAATGTGGGTGGATTTAAAACTTGTTTTTGTGCTTGGCCAGACAATTACTGTTTTTCACACGTGACAAATTCCTTTCATTGTATCTTTTATGTAGGGATTGTAATTTTTGAGTCATCGCCAAAAAAAGTTATTCTTTGCAACGTGGACCTGGTGTTATGTTACTAAGACTTCCGAAATCTTTTTCATCTCTCTTCACCCTGTTTCGTATAGGAGATTCCCAAGCAGTTTTCCATCAGAGGGTGGTACATTTTTTATATTTAAGGAGTGGTGAATCAGATCGCAAAAGTGTTAAAAGCTGATTGTCTACGGCTTGCAGTGGAGCTATATTAAAAATGGCTGAAATCAGGTGGGATTAAAATCTACAGTATTAAAGAATGAATCATTGGGAATCCATTTCCCCCTGTGGTTGATTGTTCTTTCTCACAATACGTTTAGGAAAGTATTGGTATTAAAGGGACTCTACTAAAAACTATTCCTGAGAATTGGGCTAGTTATTTTTAGATATGCTAGTTATTATTGATTTCAAAATAGATGTGATGATTAAATCTTTTAAACAGTGATAATTTTGCCAGATTGCTGAGCTACACAAACCTTGTAGGGGCATAGTTCATTGTCAAAAGTCTAGGGCTTTATGAGTGGTGATATATTTTTTTACTATTCATTCACTTACACAAATACATGAAGTATTCCCATTAAGTGGCACAGACTGGTGAATGCTGGGGATGCAGAGGTGGGTAAGACAATTCCTGCTCTCCGTGTTTACATTCTAGTTGAGGGAGAGTAAGAATATATAAATATATTAATAAATGTAATTGGATTAGAACAGTGAAGCACAGAGAGATTTACCAGTGTCACACACTGAGTAAGTGGGATTCTTATCTCATGGATGTCAGACTGAAGCTCTTTCTAGAGCTTCCACCCAGGTGCATTAATTAATTGCATGGAGTGTGTATTGTGTCACTGGCAAATACAGAAATGTCTGTGCCTGGTCAAATGAGATTGCTCCCCAAGGTACTATTAAAATTGGTTATATCCTTTCATATTTAAATAAATTCTAATGTGCTTCCAGAATATGACTAAATATCTCAAAGTAATTTTTAAAAAATATTTATTTATTTATTTTAGTTGTACACAATGCCTTTATTTTTACGTGGTGCTGAGGATGGAACCTGGGCCGCACATGTGCTAGGCGAGCACTCTACCACTGAGCCACAACCCCAGCCCTTCTCAAAGTAATTTGCAGTGTTGTTTTCTAAAGAAAATTGCCATACCTCTTCTAAGAATTACAAAATTGAAAATCAAGAAAAGCAGAGATAATTATTCTGTTCCTTTATAGGTGCTGGGTGCACTAGGCTTGGAACACTTCCCATCCTTAGCTTTCCAGTTTGTACCTGTCATTTGATCAGGTAGTCTTAACTGAATAATCCTATCTCTATTCATTTGCCTCTGTAGTTTCACAGTATCTTTGGTAATCTCAGACTTACTCTTGTAAATTTTTTGCTTCTCTCTATTATTATTATTGAGATGGGTCTCACTGTGTTGCTTAGACCTGACTTGACCTCAAGTGATCTCACCTCTGTCTTTCGTGTAGCTGGAACTATAGGTGCATACCACTATGCCTGGCTTCTTATCTCTTAAGATTGTTAGGTTTTTTTTTTTTTTTTTTTTTTTTGTGGTACCGGGGATTGAACTCAGGGGCACTCGACCTCTGAGCCACATCCCCAGCCCTTTTTTGTATTTTATTTAGAGACAGGGTCTCACTGAGTTGCTAAGGGCCTCGCCGTTGCTGAGACTGGCTTTGAACTTGCAATCCTCCTGCCTCAGCCTCCCAAAGTGCTGAGATTACAGGCGTGTGCGCGCGGCGATTGTTAGGGTTTTAAAGTAAAGGACTGTCATTTCTTTCTGCAATTTGATCAGGAGCACCGCCTTTTGCATGTAAGAAAAAAGTTCCCGAAGTCCTTCATTTTACTTTTTAACATCCAGAAGTGAGTAGTAGGTGTAAGATTGAGTCAGCATGTGGAATAGAGAAGAGAGGCTGGACTTAATGAAATGATACTTTTCAGAGAGTCAGCAGCTGTGAAAACATTTAGGGTGAGTTGAAATTTTATTCTATAAATATCGAAGTTTACATAATTTATTCATTTGTCAAAATAAGGTGCGGGGCATGTCTCAATAAATACCTTAATTGGATAAGGTAACTTAACTAATGTCTATCTGGCTGTGGTGGTGCACCTGGTAATCCCAGTGATTGGGGAATATGCTCAGGAGAATTGCAATTTCTCTGGGCAACTTCTTGAGACCCTGTCTCAAAATAAAAAGCTCCATGGTGGAGCGCCCCTGGGTTCAATCTCCAGTACCATGATGCCCACCCCCCAAATGCTTTTGAGATGTGTCTTATTTTATATCACTGGTGTTCTGCTTACATGTGAAATAAGTAAAATTCGTTTTTTCTTAACTTAGTATTATAGCCTGACCCAAACAAGTGACTATATTTAGATTGTAATGAATAATTTGTGAAGGTACCTCTTCACATGCATAGACATACATGCCTTTTGGATGTCTGTGAACTAGTATATTTTCAGTTTCATGTTATGTTTGTTTTACCTTTTAAGTAGTTTCAGACTTGAGGGCCTGGCACAGAGTAGCTACCAAATATTTAATATTATACTTAATAATGAAATAATGGGAAAAGTGATAGAATACCTGAAGAGGGGCTCTGGTTTGAAATTGAGGAGGAGGTAATAGAATTGACTTTGGTGGCTGATGTGGGTCGTCCATCATGGCTATTATATGGAGACAGATACTGCTTAATGTTAGCTCCATAGATGATCTCTCTGACTCTGGTTGTGATTGTCTCTTCTGGTTTGGGTTGTTGGAGTCCTGGTTGGGAAGGAGTTGAATTGAGAATTCCTTGTAGGAGGTTGGTCAGATTGGCACCATCTGGCCCACCCCTTGTCACAAGGCAGATAGATCATTAGGAACTGTGGTGTTAATGAGGCCAGGCCAAGAGGTTAGGTGATTTTGACAGGTTGTATTTCTGTAACAAAACCCCCTGTGTCTAGTGTAGTACCTTATATGTGACTTTAAACTGCGTGTTGAAGAAGTCCCCAGATTAAGCTGGCTGTTTGCCTTTTCTTATTGCCCACCTCTCAGCCAGCTAAGAGGTTTTATGGTCAGTTCAGTTCTAGCATCATTCCAGAAGAAAAGGTGGAAGCAAAGTTCATGTTTAGTTGGAGGGGAGTATGGCATTAAATAATAAACTTTATTCTTAAGAAATTTGTAACTTAATAAATATCCTCTTTATTAATAAACTTTATTCTCAAGAAATTTGTAATAAATATTCTCTTTATTAATAAAATATTTAATTAGCTTTTATTAATATTTTATTAGTAAAACAGCACTTCTATGATAGGAACATTTAAGTATGAATTGCTAATATTTATTTTTTGCTGCTTTTTCTGTAAATGTTAATTTAAGAAGAAAAAACATCAAAAATAGGGAGTTTTCTGTCATTTAGGTGATTGGTTAAAGGAACGTTTGAGCATGCTGAGGCTTAGTGGAAGGAGAACATTTAGAAAAAGTATTGTAAATGTTTCATTTAAGCCTTCTGATGTTTTGGCTTTGGCTAAAATACACTTTGGTCCTTAAAAATTCTCATTACAAGCCTGGCGTGGTGGTGCATGCTTGTAATTCCAGTGGCTTGGGAGGCTGAGGCAGGAGAATTGCAAGTTCAGAGCCACCCTCAGCAACTCAGTGAGACCCTGTCTGTAAATAAAATATGAAAAAGGGATGGGGATGTGACTGAGTGGTTAAGCCCCTCTGGGTCCAATCCCTAGTACAAAAAAAAAAAAAAAAAAAAAATATATATATATAAATATATATATATATAGAACATCCAGCAAATATAGGATAAACAGTGAGAAAAATAAATTATTACCTTCAGTGTACTTTTTTTTGTTAAAAATAACTTAATTGAGCTTATACCCTAGAAACAGTTTTATATTGTTTTCTCTTTAAGTGATTGTCATGTTCATTTTAAAATTTGTTTAATTTTAAGATAAGCACGGAGAGTTTGATAATATAAAATGATGATGTGGCAAGATTACTAACTCAGTGAGGCACAGCGATAGGGTGCTAGCTAGGTCATTGACATGTCATATGTGTTTGTGATTATTAGAGGGTAAAGTTATATAGTTAGTAGAAGTGAAATTTAATATTAGATACTGGATTTTATTTCTGTTTTAGGCACTTATTTAGCACAAATAAAGGCGAGACTATATTGGGATCAATGCCATACTCAATTATGGGGAGTCTGCATAAACAAAGTCTTTATATCATCTGGTTTTGCTTATTTTCTGACTTTCTTCTACCTCTGGCTAATCTTTTTATAATACATGCAAAGAGGGTTAATTATCTACTCTATCAACAATCCATGTTGACTAGTTTTAGCCAGCTTTTATCACAACATATCTTGTTGACTTGTTTGATTCTAGGTTTTAGACCAAATCTCTAAAGATCGAGTCTACTTTTTGTCATTGATCATATTACTTCCTGCCTGTAAAACCATATTTATTCTAGCTACCTTGAACCTTGTACTGTCTCAGGATGGATTTTTTTTTAAGCATTTGTATACTTTGCATAATTCCTTTCCAAAATTTTTTAATTTTTGAGATTTAAATAATTTCTTTTTCTTTTAGTAGCACTATTCCAGAAACTTAATATATATATAGTTTTAACTACTGAGCCACATCCCTGCCCTTCTTTATATTTTTATTTAAAGACATTGTCTTTACTGAGTTGGTTAGGGCCTGGCTAAATTGCTGAGGCTGGCTTTGAACTCTTGATTCTCCTGCTTCAGACTCCTGAGCTGCTGGGATTACAGACATGCACTACCATGCCTGGCTTAATATAGTATTTAATTATGTATTCTGCCTTATGGTGTAATAAAAAGAGCAGTTGGACCAGAAAGTAAATTCTAGTCCAGATTTTGACATTTAGATGTATATGGGAAAATCTTTTAAAACTGAATTGGTTTTTCCTCATTTGTGAACTACAGGGATTGAATTAGACAATTTTTAAGTACTATTCCTTTATTTGTTTTAGATATGAAATTCAGTTCTTGATTCCTTGAGAGTTTGTAAATGATTATTGATACGTTGTCCTCGTTTGGGGAGCTCATATATTTTAGATAATATAAAGTGAGCACGGAATTAGACATAGTTAATGTGTATTAAGCCTAGTTTCTCAGTTTCTTTTAAAGTTATTGAATTTTCGGAAAATTACAGTCTAAAGCGAATGTATGTATTTTTCTTTAAAAACATTTAGTGAAGGTTGGTGATGTCATCATTTTAGTCACTAAGACTAGACACATAGGTATTTACATGTTTTGACACCTCCCCCCCCCCCCCCCCCCAATACCATTAAAAAAAAAAAAGATTTGAATTTGTTCCCTTTTTTGAGATTAAATATTTTATTTCCCTCCCTGAGAATATGGACAAGTTCCTTCTCTGTGCAGTTGCCTTATCTGTAAAATGGGGATAAAACAACATGTGGTTAATAGGTATTGACCCCATTAATTATTACCCTTCTGAATTGATTTGTTTCCTTCTGTGGATTTGTTTCCTTCCGTTGGTGTTAATTAATTTGCTGGCTCAACAAATGCTAACCAAAATCAAAATTTTTTTTTTTTTTTGTGGTACCGGGGATTGAACTCAGGGCACTCGACCACTGGGTCACATCCCCAGACCTTTTTTGTATTTTATTTAGAGACAGGGTCTCACTGAGTTGCTAAGTGCCTCGCCATTGCTGAGGCTGGCTTTGAACTCGCAATCCTCCTGCCTCAGCCTCCCAAAGTGCTGGGATTACAGGCGTGCGCCACCGCGCCCGGCTAAAATTTGTTTTATTTATAAGAGTTATGTCACTTCATTTTCATCATAAGAAGCATTAACTTATAAGTATATACCCCTGAGGAAGCAATAATTTATTTTGAAATTAAGTGTATCAACTTAAAATATTAAAGCTAAGAGTATAATTGATTATCTTTTTTAAGTTTTTTGGATAAGTTTGTAGAAAGAGATCTGCTTTATTTTTCTGGGAACAAAATATAACTGGTCTAATTTATGACATTCCCAAACATGTTTTAAAAGTTAGACAATTTGGAGCCAGTCATGGTGGTGTATGCCTTTAATCCTAGACACTTGGGAGACTGAGGCAGAAGAATCCAAAGTTTGAGGCTAGCCTTGGCAAGTTGGAAGCCAGCCTGGGTAACTTAGCAAAACCTTGTCTGAAAATAAAATATAATAAGTGGCTGGGGTTGTAGCCTAGTGGTAAAACACCCTTGGGTTTAATTTCCAGTGTTTAAAAAAGAAAGTTTAGGGTTTGGGGATCTAGCTCAGTGGCAGAATGCTTGCCTAGCATGTGCAAGAAAGTCCTGAGTTGGGTCCTCCATACCCTGGAAAAAAAAATTTAGACAATTTGGGAATACTGCTTTTAGAAGAAGTCTTATTTGATGATTGATTACCCCCCCCCCCCCCCCCCCCCCCCCCCCCCGTGCTGGTGATTAAACCCAGAGTTTTGTGAATGTTTAGCTTGTGCTCTGCCGCTGAGGTATGCACTCAGCCCTTAGTTCATTTTATACTAAGCATACACACCAGTTTTTTTGTCATTATTAGAACAAGGTGTGTATGTTTTAAGTTAGCTTTGTACTTTATTCCCTTTTGGATTTTCTCAATATTGATTGTGGCCTTATTAGTGCACTTAATTCCTTTTGTTCCCCTACCCACCATCTTTTACTGGAATACATCTTGTTGGTTTACAGACACTTAGTCTGCTCTTAGATATCTTGTCTAAAAACTACTCTCTTCCTGTCTTTTTGGGTTGGAAGAGGGTGATTTAAACATCTTCTATACACATTTTAAGGTGTTGGAGGAAAAATGTGTTAGATATAAAGAATTAGGGGGTGCTAAATTGAAAACTCCAAAAGACATAGTCTTGTGGAAAAACTTAAAAGATTTGTAATATCTCATGCATAGGATTTGTATTAGAGGGAGGTACAAGAGACAATTTATGTAAATAACTTGTTTTGAAGGAAAAACTATTAAATCTTTGATTTCACAAAAGACAATCCAGAAAATTTAATAGTGTGTAGGTAAGATATTTAATGTTGACCATGATTTGTTAGGTGCTATAGCTCCTTTTAATCCTCTCTTCATTGGATTGTGCTTTTCTGTTGTTTCTGTACAAGAAAACCATTTGCTTTTTTTAAAGTATATTGTTTCTGAAGAAGTGAGTTATAAACTTGCTTAGATTCTCCATCTGTAGTGATCCACGAGTCTTAAGCTGTCAACCACTGAAAATTTATTTCCAACTTAAAACAAGAAGTAGACATTTGTTTCTGTGAAAATGGACAGATGTTGTTATTGAAATACTTCATAGGTGCAGGGACCATTCATGTATTTTCTATTTGTAAATAGTGGTTTCATTTGTCGCAACTTTCAGTGGAGTGTTGTTGTCTTTGATTTTATTTTAATGCTACTTGTTTCATTGATTAATAAGCCTCTTCCTAATAGCAGTTGACTGTCCTTTTTCACAGAGGAGGATGAATTTTTTAGCCAATAGTTTTTTTGTTTTTTTGTTTTTGGTTGGTTTGGTTTGGTTTTTTTCCTTTCCTTTTTTGGAAGTGCCTTTTCTTTCTGTGAGGTATTTAAGGAAGTACTAGTGCAGACTTGCTTTATATCAGGGTGTATATAGGTTCTGAGTATATAAAGATGACTATGATAAGACTAGAGCTTATCTTCCCATTTAATGTGTCCTGAGTGTGTTTCACTTGTACTGAGAAAGTAATCCTCTTGGACCCTGGGCAGCCAGGTGGATCAGAGATCCTTTCTACCAGTCCCACTCAAGTGACAGTATATTCTTGTGGGCTCTACAAATATTATTTTCTATGTATGCCCCATGAGAAAAAGGTTAAGAATAAACCTTACTTGCCATTTATGGAGGATACTAGACATAAAAATACAAATAAGTGAGTGTAGTGAGATGATTTTATTAGTAATGGTAAGAATGCATGAAAAAAGTGGTCTTTTCTCTGGGAGAGAGAAGAGGGAGGGCTTTAGGAAATGCCTCATAGAAGAGATTTGAACTTTGCAAAACGAACATTTATTGTGTAGACTGGAAAGGATGGGGATACCAAATGGGATTATGTACTGGGTGGTTAAAACAAGTTAAGGGTCTTGTTTGGGAGGCAACAGAATAACTACTACTGGAAAATTTACCTGTTAAAAAATCAAGGATAAGGGCTGGGGTTGCCCCTTGGTGGTAGAGCATTTGGCTAGCATATTTGCGGCTCTTGGTTCCATCCTCAGCACCACATAAAGATAAATAAAGACATTGTGTCCATCTACAACTAAAAATTTTTTTTAAAATTAAGGATAAATATACTCATACAATTATAATGAGATTTATCAAATCAGCAGTTTAAACTATCATTCAGAATAACCCTGAGGTCAGGAAAATAGGAAAAACAAGATACCAAAGGGGGGGGGGGGGGGAGATAAAACTAAAATAAGGTGCAGGAAAAATTCTAGTTCATTAATTATAATGAATCTAAGTGAATTAATCTTATCTGTATTATAGTAAAAGAAAAATATTGCTTAATAAGAAACTTGCCTAAAATAAAAGGGAAAACCTATGTAACATAATAACTGTTACCTCTCCTAGAAAAATGAACAGTATATAGATTTCCTTTTGAGATATTTCAAAATTATTACTTTTCCTTTTTAAATCTTGTTCTTTTATGTATCTGTCATCTTGAAGATCCATTCAGAGTTGGGCCAAATTAGGTATTATTAGCGCCACTTTCACAAAAAACAAGGTTAATGCCATCCCTACATGAACTAGTGATAAGGTCCATATTTCTTGACTCTCAAAAAAGCCATTGTGATATCTACTGGTCAAAATTGCAGCTTTGATGGTTGAGATATAATTATTTCTTCTTTCTTTCATTCTTTTTTTAAAAAAATATTTTCTAGTTGTCAATGGACCATTATTTTAATTATTAATATGTGGTGCTGAGAATCAAACCCAGTGCCTCACACATGCCAGGCTAGTGCTCTACCACTGAGCCACAACCCTGGCCACCAATTGTTTCTTTATAAATGAAAATTTGGGAATTTTTTGTCCCTAGCTTAGAGGTGTGTGTGTCTTTGAGTCCCCTTCCGCTTACTGGTTATTCTTTGGTCGGTCATTTATGAAATGGAATAATGGAATAATACACATTATTATAATAATGTAATATATGTAAAATATATAGCATATTACTATACATAATTATATAACTTTGTATGTATAATAGAAATATAATATAATACATAGTATTATAATTACTTAGTTCAATATCTGAATAATAATTTCCCCATTATCAGATGAGATGATATATGTAAAAGTCCTTTGTGTTGTTTTCTTATGATCATTAATTGGTAGAATTGCTTGTCCTTTTAAGGGAAGGATAGGAGGCATGCTAAGATATCATGGATGATAGGAGCTAAAACAACTCACAAGTTATTTTTGACAAAGTGTAGTCAATTTAAAGGTTGAAATATGAGTATTTTAATCATTCTGGTTTTAGATGTTCAGGTAATTGATAAAGCAGTTTTAGATTATCCTTTAAAGAAACACCTGTCCCCCAGTGCTGGAGACTGAACCTGAACCCAGGGGGTTCTCTACTACTTCTCTATATCCCCAGCCCTTTTTAATTTTTTATGTTGAGATAGGGTCTCACCAAGTTGCTGATGCTGGCCTTGAATTTGCAGTCCTTTTGCCTCAGCCCCCTGAGTCACTAGGTGTGTGCTACCACATCTGGCTGAGAAGAATCTTTTTTTTTTTTTTTGGTATCAGGGATTGAACTCAGGGGCACTCGACCACTGGGCCACATCCCCAGCCCTTTTTTTTATATTTTATTAGAGACAGGGTCTCACTGAGTTGCTAAGTGCCTTGCCATTGCTGAGGCTGGCTTTGAACCTCCCAAGTGCTGAGATTACAGGCGTACACCACCTTGCCTGTACACCACCTCGCCCGGCAAGAAGAATCTTTTTGCTGTGTTAAGAATTTATGGTTGAAAGAGCTGCTGCCTTTTTTTTTTTTAAATTCCCTTTTAAGGAAGGTATCTGTTATTTTGGTTCTCATTTTAATATACAGTTCTTTGCCAAATTGTTTATGCTATGAGGAAGCAGTTAACTTCTGATGTCAGCAAACTCCCGGTACTTTTATTCTAGTACCTTTTTTTTTTAAAGGTCTAAAATTATAAGTATTTGGGCTAATGTCTGAAGTATTGGTCTGCCTGGTGTTTTTAGGGATCCTTGAAAAGAGAACTTTTGTAATTCTTTCAAATTAGAGGCCATCTAGGCATAAGTAAGCAATAAAATAAGTCCTAAGATCAAGGAGAGAATAAAAACCTTCTGTTCTTTTGAATGGAAAATACGTTTATAGTTTGAGATTTTGTAGATTATAGTATGTTTTGTATGTGATTATGTTAGTTTAAAAATTTAGCCATTTATAACTTTTTAGAAGTCATTTCTTTTTTTCCCTGAATATTTTCCCATGGGTTTTCTTTGCTTTGGTTGCAAGGATTTTTTTTTTTTTCTTTCTTTCTTTTTTGGTGTTTAGTTTGCTTTATGGAGATATTCATTTGCAGGATGATTAAGGATGGAACCTTGGAGGAAGCAGCTGGTACTTTGAAGTTTGCATGAGGAAGTATGTCTTAGGAGGGTGTCTCTCTTTCTGTGAAACAATGTAATGTTTAGAAGGTTTTCAGATTTAATGGTCCTGAAGGAAGAAGCCTTGGTTCTTCTAGAAATTAGGATCAGATGTTTTTTCACCATTCAGTATTTGATGGACTTAAGAGTGTGATGCTAATAATTTCCTCTGATGTAATCAGGATTATTTAGGGAATGTGAAAAAATTTGGAACACTTTGGAAAATGTTAGAGGCTAAAAACTGGACATAAGTAACCAAAGCCAAAAATATTTGATTGTGCTAGGCAGATTTTTTAGATTTGCATGTTTCTTTAAAAGAGTTCACTTATTTTAAAAAAAAATTATAGGTTTCAATTGTTTTTTTTTGCATTTTTAAATTGGAGGAGGCTTCTGTCTCTCCCACAGGGAGCCCAGCTGAACAAGGACCTTTCCTGTTATGTGACTGACTACCGCAGGGCCATGACTTAATCAAATTTGCCAGTGGCTGAAAGGAAGCAATTTTCAACTTCTGGGTTATTTTTCTCAATAAAAACCAAGCTTTAGCCGGGCACGGTGGAGCACGCCTGTAAATCCCAGCACTTTGGGAGGCTGAGGCAGGAGGATCGCGAGTTCAAAGCCAGCCTCAGCAATGGCGAGGCACTTAGCAACTCAGTAAGACCCTGTCTCTAACTAAAATACAAAAAAGGGCTGGGGATGTGATCCAGTGGTCGAGTGCCCCAGAGTTCAATCCCCGGTACCACAAAAACAAAACAAAACAAAACAAACAAACAAGCAAACAAACAAACAAAAACCAACCAAGCTTTATCTTGATAACCATACTTTTCTTATTTGCATCATTGTCTTATTTGAAGTCATCATAGGCTGCCCATTAGCTAAAAAGATATAAGTGCAGCCTGTAACCATCTTTGTTCTCTTTGTAGTTCATTATTTTCTTATTGTTCCCTCATTCTTATTTTCTTATTGTTGATGTATAATTGTCAAATACAATTGTTATTATTTAAGGAATTTTGTTTTAACGACTTGCTGAGGTTACTGCTCCTTCTAAGCATTCTGTTGTTCAAGAGTTGTTATTGCCTTATCCTTTTGTTGTACCCAATTCGCAGGAAAAAAAAAGTCTCACAAGCCACTCACGTAACAGCCAAAGAAGCCTTTATTCTGGCCTGGGCCACCAACTCCAACCCGCATGAGGCTGGGTGGTTGAAGATGGCGCCTTCTTGTAGTTAGGGCAGGGTTTATAAAGCACAGAGTCAATACGCCCTCAGGTGGAGATGGTTTAAGGGTGGGTTAATACGCCCTCAGGTGGAGACGGTTTAAGTCACCTCTGCTTATCACATTTTAAGCCTCTTTTGTGTTTGTTGCACATTTTTTCACCCTAGATGTTAGTTGCCTTCATAGCTACTTTCTTTCTTCCTTCTTTTCCTTTTCAACAAGGTTGTGTTATTTTAGCACTTCAAAGCTAATAGTCTGGCTTTATTGTGATGTTCTTGATTTTTTTTTAATGCTAATTGTATGTTGTCATTTACTGATTTTGTAAAGTTGAATAGACTTCTGTAATTTTTTAGTTTCCCAAGGTATTTAGGGATCTAACATTGTTGCTACTTGGTGATGCTGTTGCTAGGTACTTCACAGATTGAAATCTCACATAGTCCAAAATAAAGGCATAGAAGGATTTGGGCTTAGGTAAATTTATATATGAAAAAAATCCAGAATGGATTATTAAAGAGAGGATATTTGGGTACATTTTTTTTTTTTAGGGAGTGAGTGAGTGGTTATTGGGGATTGAACTCAGAGGCACTAAACCACTGAGCCACATCCCCAGCCCTTTTTATTTTATTTAGAGACAGGATCTCACTGAGTTGCTTAGCGCCTTACTGTTTCTGTGTCTGACTTTTAACTGATGGGTCTCCTGACTCAGCCTCCTGAGCTGCTGGAGCTGCCATCATGGCGTGTGCCACCATGCCCTGCTATTTGGGTACATTTTTGATAACAACATTAACAAGGTCCTCTGTACTAGTTACCAAATGTTTGTAGAGAACTGCAACTAATTGAGAGATGAAGATAAATGATAAAATTTAAATTACAAAACATTTGTAAAAACCTAGAATTGTATGCCTGATACATGTGGAGTGGTGTTTGCTAATGTTGTTATCTTATTTTCTTTCTGCCATTTTGGGGAACAATCCATGTTTAATATCAACTCTGGAGTATGATAACAAGGTCAGTTTCAGAAGTGGAGTTGGAGGTGTATGCCCTTGTAATTTAGTAATTAATGAATCTTGAACTATCAAGATGAGGAATTAAAAAATGTATTGAATTATCCATTGTATTGTTAAAGAAAATATGTGACATCTGATTACCTTGGAAATGATACTTATTTTTGATCCTATTTTTTTTGAACCCTGGGGTGCTTAACCACTGAGCCACATCGCCAGCCCTTTTTAAAATTATATTTTACTTGGACATGGGGTCTTGCTGAGTTGCTTAGGGCCCGCCTAAGTTGCTGAGTTTATATTTGAACTCATGATCCTCCTGCCTCAGCCTCCCTAGTTGCTGGGATTACAGGCCTGCCACCACCATGCCCAGCTTTAATCCTACATTTTAAAAAGTTTATTTACTTGAAACATGGTCTCACAGTTGCCTAGGCTGATCAACTCTTGGACTCAAGTAATCCTCCCACCTCAGCCTCCCAAGTAACTGGTACTACAGGTGTGTGCCACTGTGTCCTTGTGCTTCACTTACTTTAGAAAGTACAAAATTGTGTGAAATAAAAAAAATCTATATTTACAGAGGTGAGGAAGCAGTCCTCTCTAAGAGGTAATTGATAGTGAGAATTGGGGTATGTATGGGTTGCTGGACATTACCTGTGTATATGCAAATGTATCATGTTATGTTTGTGTTGCCCCCCGCCCAATAAAATCAGTTCTGCAGGTTTATTTGCAACTTGCCTTTTAAACTTAATGCATAGTGGATTCTCTGTCCGAATTTTCCATTTTTATAAGAACACCAGTCAAATTGAATTAGGGCCCACTCTACTTATTTAATTTTAACTTGAATTGCCTCTGTAAAGACCCTATTTCCAAATAAAGTAACATTCTGAGGTACTGAGGGTTAGTTCTTCAAATTATCCTTATTAGGGGATATGATTCCCTAACATGAATGGAGCAATCAGGTCCATTATTACAGTCAGTATCATTGAATGTTCATTAAGTAGGGTTGTGTTCTAGACACTATAGAGATGCATAGCTATTTAAGTTTCAGTTCACAGGGCTTGAAGTGTAGTCTGGGAGACAATTCATATATACTAAGGTAAACAGTGATACACACTTTGTATGCTAAGGATTCTGACGTTTTTGGAATGAAGCCTAGATCAATGGGAAAAAGCTTGAGGAAGCAAGTAGACAGGAAAACTTGTTGAGATTTCAGAGGCAGTTTGAAAGAAAAAGAGGAAGGGAAAGGCCTTGGAGAGAATGTGAATTAAAACAACTAACATGAAAAAAAGTTAAAATTACTTAAGTAGTTTGATGTTTGTTAATTTTGTCCTCAAACTAGTTAAATACACTTAGGCGAAAATCTATAAAGGTCTGATAGTTTGAAAAGAGGAAAGTATTCTTAAAATTCACATGGATAGCCATCAGAACTGAATTTGCTAAAATGGTTAATGAAAAATGCTTTTGAAACAGTGGATAAAGAAGTGGGAGAGATACATAAAATACTGACTTTTCTTTCTAAAGTAATCACAGGGAAAGAGGTCTATAAAGTCTTAGGTCTATATCAAGTATGGCACTTACCACTTTATAGCTTAATATTAAAATTTATCAAGTGAAAAGGGAAGTAGTTTTCAAGAAAATGTATTTAAAAAGTCGAAACATCATTACTGTGGGTCATTTCATTAGTAAAAATAACTTATGCAGAATATATTTTTGTAGTATGCTTGCTATGATGAAATCAGTGTAATTCGTTTCAAACTGCTTTATTATTCCTTTCCCCCCCAAAACAACAAATGCAAAATCTGTGGAATAGGCACATTTTCTAGAAGAGGACATAGACACATAGAAAAAAATTTGAGTTTAGGATTTGGCCTGAAATCTATGTTCAGTGTAAGGCTTTTGCCACTGGGCCATACTGCTGCTAATGTAGGTATAAACACTTCTAAACAATGTCATTCACTCTTTCACTCCTCACTCCAGCCCCTCTGTCCCCCCTTTTTTTTCTCTCTTTCTCTCTTACACACATATACACAATATCTTAATACCCTTGGATTTTTTATCATTGTTGAAATTACTTGATTGGGTCAGTAGATTGCATTTGGTTGGTGAGTCCCTTTTTTCTTTCTTTCCTTTTTCCTTTCTAATTTATTTTTTGTAGTACTGGGGGTCAAATCCAGGACCCTGCACATGTTTAGGCACTTGCTGTACCACATCCACAGCCAGAGTCTTTTCTTTTTTATTACATTTATCTGTTGAAGAAATCAGATTTTCGCATAGCTTCTTCCATTTTTCTGCACTTTGCTGATTTCATCCCCCTTAGTGAGTTTAACATCTTCAGTCCTGTGTATTTGCTGTAAACTTGTAGATGTAGAGACTTAATCCCATTCCTTGATTTTTGTTTGTTTTGGGTAGAGGAGGAACAGTGGTGGTGAAAAACATAGATGATGCTTATTCTCTATTGCATCACATTATGGCATTATGTCTTCTCCTTATGATGTTAAGGTGACAGTGGGTTGGGCATTTGTCAACTTGGTTTTTCTATTATGTAGTTCCTTGGCAGCGTTTCACCTAGTGGCTTTTTGCAGCTGTTGATGATGATTGCCTAGATCCAGTATTTCATTAGTGGTTCAAGATAGAGATTTAACTGCTTTTATTGGTTTTTATTTTTTAAATTTCATTTTATTAAAAAATTTTAAAAAATAGTTGTAGATGGATGCAATACCTTTATTTTATTCATTTTTATGTGGTGCTAAGATCAAACCTAGTGTCTTACATGTGCTAGGCAAGTGCACTACCGCTGAGTCTCAAACCCAGCCCAGACTTTTATTTATTTTTTTAAATTTGTTTTAATTAGTTATACATGACAGTAGAATGCATTTATGCACTTTGATATATCATACATAGACGGAATATAATTTCTCATTTTTCTGAGTGTACATGTTGTAGAATCATTGGTCATGAGGTCACATACATACATAAAGCAATAATGTCTGTTTCCCTATACTTTCCTTCCTATCCCCACATTCACTCCCCTCCCCTTCCTTTCACTTCCCTACCTAATCTAAGGTAACTCTATTCTTCTTTAGTGCCCCACTTCCTTTATTGTCAACTAGCATCCACATACTAGAGAAAACAGCCTTTGGGTTTTTAGGGATTGGCTTATTGACTTATTTTGCTTAGCATGATATTCTCCAACTCCATCCATTTCCTGCAAGTGCTATGATTTCGTTGTTTTTTTAAAGCTGAGTAATATTCCATTGAATATATATACCATGTTTTCTTTATCCATTCATCTATTTAAGGACACCTAGGTTGGTTCTGTAGTTTAGCTATTGTGAATTGAGCTGCTATAAATATTGATGTGGCTGCATTACTGTAGTATGCCGATTTTAAATCCTTTGGGTATAAACCGAGGAGTGGGATAGCTGAGTCAAATGGGGGTTCCATTCCAAGTTTTCTAAGGAATCTCCATACTGCTTTTCATAGTGGTTGTACCAATTTGCAGTCCCACCAGCAGTGTATGAGTGTACCTTTTCCCCCACATTCTCGCTAACATTTATTGTTGCCTGTATTCTTGATGATTGCCATTCTGACTAGAGTGAGATGAAATCTTAGTGTAGTTTTGATTTGCATTTCTCTAATTGTCAGAGGTGTTGAACACTTTTTCACATGTTTGTTGATCGATTTTATTTCTTCAGTGAAGTGTCTGTTCAGTTCCTTAGCTTATTTATTGATTGGGTTATTTGTTTTTTTGGTGTTAAGTTTTTTGAGTTCTTTATATATCTTAGAGATTAATGCTTTATAGGAGGTGCATGTGGTAAAAGATTTTCTCCCAATCTGTAGGCTCTCTTCTCACATTATTGATTGTTTCCTTTGCTGAGAAGCAGTTTTTTAATTTGAATCCAACCCATTCAAGTTTTTATTAAAAAAAAACAAAACAATGTAGATGTAATTGTTATATTTGAAGTTATATAGATATAAACTTTGCATTTGCAGAATATTTTCATAGTTGTATTCCTGAAATAGGCTAATCTCTCTGACAGTGACTTTTTTGCCTCCCTCTTAAACTTACATAAAAGGAACCTTGTGATTACATTGGGTCCACCTGGATAATCCAGGATAATCGCCCCAAATCAAGGCCACTTGATTTTAGCAACCTTAATTCCTTTTGTAACCTTAATTCCTGTTTGCCATGTAACATAACATATTCATTTGTTCTAGGGATTAGAGGGTGGACATTTGGGGTGGGTATTGTTTTTCTAATATCACAATGTGTGTACATTTTTTAAACTTTAACAAAGAAACAAGCATCATATTTGATGTGGAGAATTGATTCCTGATCTGCCTGTAATGAATTTTGGGCTGTAGTGAAGGTACTTGGAGGAAGTTGAGTGGATTTGTAAAACACACAACTTTGCACTATGTGAATGTTAAGAGGTAGTTATCTGTTCTAGTTATAGGAGTAATATGGGAACTTTTACTTCAAGTATTATTAACACACTACCACCAGTCATAACGAGAGAAGTAGGGATGCAGTGGAGCAGAATTTTCAGGAAAATTAGCTAGTAGTTCTTCTGTAACTTTTATAAATAAGTAAATTCAGACTTCGTAGCATGATAGGTTATGAAAATGGATAAATGGGTTTCACGGATATTGTATGGCTTTGTTCAACAGAGAATATGTAGAATATATTTTAGGATTTTAAGATTGTATCAAAACTTTTTATATTTTAGTAATCCTAATGATAGTTTGGTTTCATTAAAATAATCTGTGAGGTTTAGAGAGAAGACTTTAAATGATGCCTCATAAGGAAGAAAGGACAGGAAAGGGTACCTGATCTATGCAAAACAGAAGATATGGAGATTGCTGTGGGACATGAGATAGGTTTTAATGATTAATGATAATATCATAAGAAACTCTTAATTTGAGGAATCTTAAAAGATATTTTGTTTGTAAATCGTTAAAGAACTTCCACAATTAGATTTTAAAATCTCAGTAAACTTAGGAGAAAAAAATGAGATGAAAGTCAGACATTTAGGGACTTTAATTTTTTTCATTTTGCTTGTGAGTCTGGAAAAAAATCAACAGAACAGGAGAGGCTAAGAAAGAAAAGACAAGTGTCTGGTCTGTGCTGGGTAAACAAGAATGGTTCTCGTTCCTAAGACAGACTGGGATATGTTGGGGAAATGATATTTAAATTCACATCCAGCAGAGAGCAATGCCCAAAACGTGTGGATACGAGCTCCACGAGGGTGGTCTGTAGAAAGGGAAAGTTTGAACAGTTAATTCTCAAACAGTAGCAAGATTTGTAATCTAATATTTTAATTAGTGGGTGGTAGCACAACCTTTTACTGTTAAAGGAAATGAAAAAGACCCAGTCTTGTCATTCTCATTTTTTTCCACTTTTTTTGAGGGTAGGTCCTGGGGATTGAACTCAGGGGCACTCAACCACTGAGCCACATCCCAGCCCTATTGTGTATTTTTATTTAGAGACAAGGTCTCACTGAGTTGCTTAGTGCCTCACCTTTGCTGAGGCTGGCTTTGAATCACAATCCTCCTGTCTCAGCCTCTGAGCTGCTGGGATTACAGCTGGGGTTGTGTGTACCACTACATCCGGCCTCCACATTTTTTTATTTTGGTACCGAGGATTGAACTTGGGGACACTCAACCACTGGGCCACATCCCCAGCCCTTTTTTGTATTTTATTAGAGACAGGGTCTCATTGAGTTGCTAAGTGCCTCGCCATTGCTGAGGCTGGCTTTGAACTCATGATCCTCCTGCCTCAGCCTCCCAAGTGCTGGGATTACAGGCGTGTGCCACCGCGCCTGGCCACATTTTGGTGCACTATAATTGTACATAGTGGTGGGATTTATTGTTACCTATTTGTACATGCACACAATATAATGATGTAATTTGGCCAGTATCATTCCCTAGTACTTCCCTTTGTCCTTCCCATTTTTGGAGTAGTTTATCATTGTTAGATTTATGGAACTTATTATTTGAGAATAGAAAATATTTTGTTACTTTGTGTATAATTGTATGCATGTGTGTGTATAATATCCATTTTGTGTTAAACAACTGTAAATTTATATCATACTTTAAAGTGAATTTTAGATTTGAACACTATATATTTAAATGTTGAACATCAAAAATACATCAAAAGAGATTCAGGTCAGGCATGATGCTGCAGGCCTGTGATTCTAGCAACTCTGGAGGCTGAGGCAAGAAGATCACAAGTTTGAAGCTAGCCTCAGAACTTAGTAAGCCCCAGTCTTAAGATGATGTAGCTTAGTGGTAAAGTACCCCTGGGTTCAATTTACAGTATCAAAACAAAAATAAAAAACCAAACTGAAACCCAAAGTTGACATACATATTTTTTCTTAAAATTGCTTTCTTGAGATGCAATTAATATATCATACAAATCACCCTTTTGAGATACACTTTAATGGTTTTTAGTATTATTATTATTATTATTTTTTGGTGGTACCAGGGATTAAACTCAGGGGCACTCGACCACTGGGCCACATCCCCAGCCCTTTTTTTGTATTTTATTAGAGACAGGGTCTCACCGAGTTGCTAAGTGCCTCGCCATTGCTGAGGCTGGCTTTGAACTCGAGATCCTCCTGCCTCACCCTCCCAATTGCTGGGATTACAGGCGTGCACCACCGTGCCTGGCTGTGTTTTTAGCGTATTGATAGAGTTAATAGTCAATTTTAGAACATTTTTATTGTATCAAGAGCTACTTTATAACGTTTGGCTACCATCCCTTTTCCACTCTTTGCTTTTCCCCTTTGCACTCCTGCTCTAGGCAACCACTTATAAATTCCACGTTTAGATATTTCCCTGTATTTATTTTCTGGCCAATTGCTTTCACTTAGCTTGTTGTTTCCAAGGTTCATTATGTTGTAACATATATCAGTACTTCATCACTGTTAATGGACCAATATTTTATGGTCTAAGTTTACTATATTTTGTTTAATTGTTTGTCCATTAATGGTTGTTTGTACCTTTTAGCTATTGTGAATAATGCTGGCATGAACCTTGGGGCAAGATTTTCTGTGAATGGTTTTCTTTCTTTTGGGTATATACTTAGAATTGCCAGTAACTCTATATTTAATCATTTGAGGATCTGCCATATTGTTTTCCAAAGAAACTATACTATTCCTGTCAACAATGATGCATATTCTGTTTCCTGTACATCTTCATAAGTGCTTATTGTTATCTGGCTTTTGATTCTAGCCATCATCTTTGGTATGAAATAGTATTTGGTGGTTTTAAGGTTTTAATTTGCATTTCCCTAATGATTAATGATGTTGAACACCCTTTCATGTATTAACTGGTCATTTATATTATATTCCTTGGAAAAATAATGTTTATATATTTGCCTATTTTTAAATTGGGTTGTCTTTTAATTGTCTCAGTACTAGGGATTTTGTTTTTAAATATTTATTTTTTAGTTGTAGGTGGGCACACAATATCTTTATTTCATTTTTCTTTTTTTTAATGTGGTGCTGAGGATCGAACCCAGTGCCTCACATGTGCTAGGCAAGCACTCTACCACTGAGCCACAACCCCAGCCCAGTACTGGGGATTAAACTCGGGTGCTTTACCACTAAACCACACCCCAGATTCTTTAAAAAAAAAAATTAAACCACACCCCAGATTCTTTAAAAAAAAAATGTTTTTTGGGTACTGGGGATTGAACTCAGGGGCCCTCAACCACTGACTGAGCCACATCCCCAGTCCTGTTTTATATTTTATTTAGAGACAGGGTCTCACTGAGTTGCTAAGTGACTCATCATTGCTGAGGCTGGCTTTGAACTCCTGATCCACGTGTCTCAGCCTCCCAATCTGCTGGGAGTACAGATGTCCTTTTAAATTTTGGGACAGGGTCTCCCTAAGTTGCCCAGGTTGGCCTCAAATATGAGATCCTCCTGCATCAGCTTCCCTGGTCGCTGGGATTATAGGTATGCACCATTATACCATCATGTATGGTCTCCATTTTCTTTCTTCCCTCCCTCCCTCCCTTTTTTCTTTCTCTCCCTTCCTTCTTTCCCTTGCTCTTTCCCTCCTCCCTACCCCTACCTCCTTCCCTCCCTCCCTCCCTTCCTCCCTCCTTCCCTCCTTCTCACCTTTTCTCCTTCTCTCCTTCCTTCTTTTGGATTGAACCCAGGGTGCTTAACCACTGAGTCACATCCCCAGCCCTTTTTATTTTGAGACAGGGTCTCACTAAATTGCTTAGGGCCTGGCTAAGTTGCTGAGGCTGGCTTTGAATTTGCAGTCTTCCTGCTTCAGCCTTCTGAGCTGCTGGAATTACATTTTCTTTTTTTCAGGTGATCTTTTAGGGGTTGCTGTAAGCGTTTACTGTATACATTTTAACTAATCTGAAACAGCTTCATTCAGATACTAGTTTAATTCTAGTGATATATAAGAACATTATAGGTTTATTCTTTTGCCCTCATTTTAATGGTATTATTCTTTTTTTTTTTTTTTTTTTTTTTTTTTTTTTGTGTTACCGGGGATTGAACTCAGGGGCACTCGACCATTGGGCCACATCCCCAGACCTTTTTTGTATTTTTTATTAGAGACAGGGTCTCACTGAGTTGCTAAGTGCCTCGCCATTGCTGAGGCTGGCTTTGAACTCGCGATCCTCCTGCCTCAGCCTCCCAAGTGCTGGGATTACAGGCGTGCGCATTATTCTTAAACATATAACATCTGGTGTTATAAACTTAATAGTACATTATTGTGATTAGTACTTCGCTATTTTTATTTCTGTAGCTCACTACAACCCATCTCTTTTGTGCTGTTATTGATAAACATCTTACAGATTAAGTATTCTTTATCTGAAATGCTTGGGATCATAAGAGTTTTGATTTGTTTCTTTTTTTTTTTTTTTTTTGAATATTACCATTTATACAATAAGATATCTTGGGGGATGATACCCAAGTCCAACATAGAATTCATTTATGTTCATATACACCTTATGCATACATTCTGAAGTTAATGTTATACAGTATTTTTGTGTTTATGTTTTGCTTGTGAACTCATCATATGAGGTCAGGTGTAAAATTTTCCACTTATTCAATCATGTTAGTGCTCAAAGAAGTTTTGGATTTTGGAGCACTTTGGGCTTTGGATATTCAATTTAGGGTTGCACAATCTGTAACTAATACTACATCTCTCTATGTTATAGGCTCAATATTATATGCATATATATTATATACATTTGATTTTTTTAAATCAGTGAAGAAAAGAGAAAAAAATTATTTGTGGTGTCCTTTATAAACAGTAGTTGTTACAGGTGTTCTTTTTTGTTTTTTGTTTTTAATATTTATTTATTTGCTTTAGTTGTATACAATGCCTTTATTCTTACGTGGTGCTGAGGATCTAACCCAGGCTGCACACGTGCTAGGTGAGCGCTCTACTGCTGAGCTGCAATCCCAGCCCAGGTATTCTTTTTATTTATTTATTTTGTGTGTGTGTGTGTGTGTGTGTGTATCGGGGATTGAATTTGGGCAATCTATGACTGAGCCACATCCCCAGCACTATTTTGTATTTTTATTTAGAGACAGGGTCTCATTCAGTTGCTTACTGCTCAGCTTTTGCTGAGGCTGAATTTGAACTTGTGATCCTTCTGTCTCAGCCTCCCCAGCTGCTGGGCCCTGGATTACAGGAGTGCCAACCATGAACTATAGGTGTTCTTTTTAGTTGTTTCGTTTCATGAGGACTTGGAATTTTTTTTTTTTTTTTTTTTTTTTTTGGTGCGGGTATTGAACTCAGGGGCACTCAACCACCTGGCCACATCCCCAGCCCTTTTTTGTATTTTATGAGAGGCAGGGTCTCACTGAGTTGCTAAGTGCCTTGCCATTGCTGAGGCTGGCTTTGAACTCGCGATCCTCCTGCTTCAGCCTCCCAAGTGCTGGGATTACAGGCGTGCACCACCGCGCCTGGCAGGACTTGAATTATTAAAGTTACTTCTGGCCTGAACAATTTCCTTTAGTATTTCTTGTAAGATGTGTCAATTATTTTCTTTTTTGGGGGGTGGTCTGGGAAAGTCTTCATTTCACATTTAGATTGAAATCTTTGCCAGAATTAACAGCCTTGATTAACAGGCTTTCTTTGAGTACTTTGAATATTTTACTTTGCCTTCCAGCTACCTTTGTTTTTGCTGAGAAGTCAGCTTTTTGTCCTGTTGGAGTTCCTTTGTAAATGATACATCTGTTTTTTTTTCTTTGTTTTTTTTTCAAGATTTTCTTCTTGGTCTGGGGATGTGTAGTTCAATGGTGGAGCACATGCTTAACGTGAGAGAGGCACTAGTTCTGTCCTCGGCATTGTGTGTCTCCCCCCTTCCCCAATTTTTTCCTTGTGTTTGACTTAAAATTTTTATTATCATGTCTGTCTGTTGACCTCTGTATTTATGACATATATATTCTTAAATCTTGGTACTTCAGTTGAAAGTATTTTTTATTTCAATATTTCAGTTATAGCATATTAACTTTATAAGTTCACAAAAAAAAAAAAATCACAATGATTAGTTCAGTTTTTTTTTTTTTTTTTAACGTTTCAGCTGAGAATATATCACTAAAATATTACAAGCCTTTACACAGAAGACATTTTTAGGAAAACTGAAAAAAAAAAAAAAAAACCCTCAAATGAAGTGGTAGTATGAATTCCTTCCATGTGTTGATTGCTTGTGCCTTTGGATGACAAGCACTGCTTGCTCTTTACAAAGATAGTGATTACTGAAGTGTCAGGTTGCACCTGAATAGTTATCTTGAACTGAGTGGCTTAGAGTAACAGAAGTTTATTGTCCTCAATCCTGGGCGCCAGAATTCCAGAGTCAAGATGTTGGCATGGCCATGTTATCTCTGAAGATGCCAGAGAAGGATCTGCTCCAGGCCTCTTTCCTAGGGTTTTGGGAGCCTCATACAAGCATTGCTGGGCTTGTCTGTCCTCTTCTGCCCTGTGTCATGGCTTCCCTTGTGTTTTTGTGTCCAGTTTTCCAGTTTTCTTCCAGTTCCATTGGATTGAGATCCACTCTTTTTGATCTCATTTTAACTCATTTATATCTGTAAAGATTCTGAAATGGATACATTGTGAAGTTTTGGGGGTGAGGACTTCAATATTGTTTTGATATGGAGTGCACAATTCAGCCCCTAATAGATGGATTGAAGTAATATTGCCATCTTCAGTCCTTTTTGAAATGGGGTAGGGAACTAAGGAACTTTACCTTTTCAAGGGGAGAAGCAATTGGTTTATTTAGGTATCTTTTTATTTTTATGGTACTGACTATTAAAGGGCCTTGCACATGGTAAGCGAGCGTTTTCCCACTGAGTTACATCCCCAGCCCTTTTTTATTGTACCTTGAGACAGGTATGACTGAGTTGCTCAGGCTGGTTTTGAACTTGTGATTCTCCTGCCTCAGCTCCTGAGTAGCTGAGGTTACTTACACACACCACTGTGCCCATTTTAGGTATCTTTCAAACTAAATCATTTAAGTATCTCTCAACCCACTTAGCCCATTTAAAGTTTGCATTGCAATTCAGCAGTGGTGGAACTTACACTTAATTTTGCATTAATCTTGTAATGACTGGCATTTTCTGGAAGTGGATGTAGTTAACTGCGCCCCCCCCCCCCCCCCCCCTTAACTGCTCATTCCCTTCCCTACCTTTCCTGTAGCCTTTTTCCAGTACAATATTTTCTTCTAGTTACATGGATACTTTTAAAGAAATTGTAGTGTTTTACTATTATCAAAGGAATGTGAATTTATGATAGAAATGTGCAAAGAAGAAACTAAATCACCCATGATGTATTTAATCAGTCACTTTTAACTTTTCTGTATATTCTTTTTAGCTTTTCCATACATGGCAAGCATACTTTTTACACCAAAATTTGGGTCATTACATATTCTTTTTAACACTTCTGTGGGGAATTTAAATAAACTGTAAATGGTAGTACTCTTAAAATCAGACACTTTTTGTGGTTTCTGTAATTGCTTAGGACCTAAGACATTTTTTTCATTGTTTCTCATTTTCTTCATTGAAACAAAAATGTAGTATTATAGAATTAGAGTTTTGTTGTTAAAAGGGACCTTGGGACAACTAGCCCTTAGTGACAAATAAATATTGAAGGAAAACTAAATCTGAGATCCTATTTCAGAGTGATGGATCTGGTTTATGTTTAAGTTGTTATTAATTTGTCTTTCTTTTTGAAAAGCTACCAAACCAGAATAACAAGCCTTGGAAGAACATGGTTATGCAGGAAGCCTTCAGCTAACAGGTTGATTTCCAAAGATTCCTTTTTTTAGTCAGTTGTTTTGAGCTTATTACTCATTTTCCATAGAAACAATGTCTAAATTTAGCTCCTTAGTCAAATGGACAAGGTACATTTTATCACTATTATTCCCTTTCTTCAACATTATGGGGGAAAATTGACTCTTAGGGGTTGCCCTTGCCATAAGGAGAAAAATGTGTCTCAGAATTTCATGTCTTTTGTCACATGTCCTTCTTCAAGAGGGAAATTCACTAGGAAAGACATACGATGGTAGTTATTTGAGGAGAAGGGAGGGAGGGAAGTGTAGTGAAGAGTGCAAGGTCTGTGTTTGACACACAGTTTCGAGACCTGTGTTCAAATTCCCTCTGCCATTTGTTAGTTAACCATTGTGGGCAAATTATCTTAACCTCTTTGACTTTATTTCATCTATAAAATGGGTCTAAAATAAAATTTGCTAACACTGGAGTAGTACTTGCTATGTGCTTGACATTGTTTTATGCCCTTTACATGTATTAACTCATTTTATCCCCAGAACAACCTTGTGAAGTTAGCACAAATAACTTAAGAAAACTGAGGCACAAAAAGGAATTTCCCTAAGGTCACAAGATAATTAAGCTGGTAGAGCTAGGATTTGAATTCCTAAGGTCTGGATCTAGAGTGTTCATGTATAACAATCATATTTGCTTATTGTCCAAAAATATGCTTTAAGGGTTATTGGGAGGAATAAATAAATTAGTGCTCTATCAAGGCAAGGGCTCAGTTTAGTAAATGTCAGTTCCCTTAACTCTTTAATTCTTTGCTAGGAACCCTGTGTTTTCATGCCTACCATCATCACAAACTGTGAATTCCCTGTATCAGCAGAAGCTTTTTTTTTTTTTTTTTTTTTTTTTTTTTTGTGGTACCGGGGATTGAACTCAGGGGCACTCGACCACTGGGTCACATCCCCAGCCCTTTTTTGTATTTTTTATTTAGAGACAGGGTCTCACTGAGTTGCTAAGTGCCTCGCCATTGCTGAGGCTGGCTTTGAACTCGCGATCCTCCTCAGCAGAAGCTTTAACAACATCTTAAACCTTTCTTGGTTTGACTACTACATACTACCTTCTTTGTAAAGGTGAAAATCCCAGGTGAGAATTTAGGGCAGTTTTGGAGAAGGAAGGACATGCAAGTGCATGGTAGCAGTATCACTTGATGCTAGAGACTTCTATCTGGGGACTGATTGAGTGCCTTGTCTGTACTTTTGAATTGTACATACTCATCTCTTTTTCTTCCAAAGAAACATTTTAACCTTTAGATTAATAGATAGAAGGGCTGGGGATATAGCTTAGTTGGTAGAGTGCCTCACATGCACAAGGCCCTGGGTTCAATTAAAAGATAGATATATTTGATGATTAAAAGATGGATATATTTGATGATTAAAAGATAGATATATTTGATGATGGAATTGAATACTAAGGAATGAATAGGTGGGTAGTCCCTAGATGAGTCATCTGAAAGCAAGGACATATTTGTACATAGCAATTCCATTTTCTTAGCCAAAGAAAGTAATTTTACTAATATCATTTAATATTTCAGACCATATTCCAGTTGTCCCAGTTGTTGTAAAAAAATGTCTTCTGTCGTGTTTTTCCTTTGAATAATAGTCCAGTCAAGATTCATGCTTTTCATCTGGTTGTCTCTTAAAAATCTAGAGCAGCTTCTTAAGTTTTTCTCTGCAGTTACTTTTTGAACATATGTACTGGTTATCGCAGAATAACCCTATCTGAACTTGTCTGAATGCTTCCTTGTGGTGTCTTCTACTTTGTTTCTTTTTTTTTTTTTTTGGTACCGGGGATTGAACTCAGGGGCACTTGACCACTGGGCCACATCCCCAGCCCTTTTTTGTATTTTTGTTAGAAGCAGGGTCTCACTGAGTTACTAAGTGCCTCGCCATTGCTGAGGCTGGCTTTGAACTCGCGATCCTCCTGCCTCAGCCTCCCAAAGTGCTGGGATTACAGGCGTGCGCCACCGCGCCCGGCTTCTACTTTGTTTCTTTATCCTTATATATCCTATAAAATAGAAATTAGGTCTAAAGGCTTGATTAAACTGAGGTTAAACAGTTGTCTGAGAATACTTGTCAAGGGATGCTGTGAATTTCAGATTGTGGAACATAATGGCAGTTGTATCACTATGTGGTGCTGAGTTTGCTAACCCAATTAAAGTGGAACCAACCACATGCCTTCACTATAAAGTGAAATACTTTGCAGTTGCCAAGTATTCTGAGAGATTTGTCAGTTTGCTGGTATCTTGTTCCTCGGTGAACCTGTTGATGATTAGGGTATTTTTAGTTCTTTCATTTGGTCTTGCAAAATGGCACAATTCTTATGTTGTTATTTCTTCTGTATTATTAGTAGACATTCTTCCATAAAGAACTTTGTCTCATTAATTGGGATTGAACCTTAAATATTTCATTCTCCAGTTACCAGTTTTTGGAACAAGGAATTGGGATTGATACTCCCTACCATTGGCGTGAATGAGTTCCCCTTTATTGTTGTTCTACTCTTCTCTGTTTTGAATGTTCTGGATTTTTAATAATTTTTTTTTTTTTTTTTTTTTGTACTGGGGATTGAACCCAGTATGACTTTACCACTTAACTACATCCCCATCCTCTATTATTATTTATTTTGAGACAGGGTCTCACTTAGTTGCTGAGGCTGGCCTTGAACTTGATATCTCCTGTCTCAGCTTCTTGAGTCACTGGGATTACTGGTGTGCACTACCATGCCTGGCTGGATTATTATTATTTTTTAAGTGTTATAATCGACTATAGTTGGTTTGATAATTAATTATAACCGTGTTATAATCTTTTTTTTTTTTTTTTTGTAGTACTAGGGATTGAATTCAGGTGCTATCACTGAACCACTTCCCCAGCCCTTTTTCAAAAATTCTTTTTATTGTGAGACAGGATCTCATTAAATTGGCCAGGATGACATTGAACTGACATCCTCTTGCTTCAGCCTTCCAGGATTATAGGCACGTGGCACCAAATCTGGCCATAATCATTCTTTGTATATGCTCAAATTATTCCAAGTTTTGCCAGTGGAAGCCCCTCCAATTTGACTACTATGATTTTGTTAATTTAAAAAAAAAATACTTTTTCAGTTTTTGATGGACTGTTATTTTATTTATTCATTTATATATGGTGCTGAGAATCGAACCCAGTGCCTCACAGGTGCTAGGCAAATGCTATACCACTGAGCCACAACTTCAGCCCAATTTTGTTAATTAATTTTGATTTTTTAGAAAAGTTGGAAGGATAGTACAAGATATCCCCAAATATCCTTGGCCTGAATCCACTGGTTGTTTACATTTTGCTTTGCAAATGTTTGTTTGATTTTATTTGAACCATTTGAGAGTAAGTTGTATAACTGTGTTACTTTACCTTGAATTTAGCCCCAGCACTAAAGAAGAAAAAAACACTCTTAAATTCTGTAGCGTGTATTTCCGAGCAACATGGATAGTCTTTTTCATAAACAGTATTATTTTAAAAATCAATACCATTATCTAATCAATGGTCCATTTCTAAATTTAGTCAGTTTTCCCAGTAATATCCAAAATCGAATGATTATCATGCAGTGTATTTGTCACATTTTTTTTTGGTGGTACCAGGGATTGAACTCAGGGGCACTCGACCACTGGGCCACATCCCCAGCCCTTTTTTTTGTGTGTTTTATTTAGAGACAGGGTCTCACTGAGTTGCTAAGTGCCTTGCCATTGCTGAGGCTGGCTTTGAACTCGTGATCCTCCTGCCTCAGCCTCCCAAGTGCTGGGATTACAGGCGTGTGCCACCGCGCCTGGCTTGTCACATTTTTAGTGTCCTTTTGTAACCATTTTTGAGCCGTTCTTTTTTTTATCGAACTGTTCAAGGCAGTTATTTTGCATACTGTTTCTCTAGTTAGGTTTGGCTGATGTTTCTTCTTTGTTAGAGTCAGGTTATGCCTATTTTTTCTTTATTTAAAGCAGTGATACATTTTACTTGAATTTTGGGGGAGATACCTCTGAGTCTGATTAGACAATACTGTTCTTTATTAAATTTCATTTATCAGTTTTAGGAGTTTCTATGTGTCTTAGTTGATATTTTACTGAAAGAAATTTATTCCTTTATTTGTGCATGTGCTTATTTATACCAGTGTTGACTTATAATTTGTTCATTGGATTATGATCCACTATTGTTATTAATTTTAATGTTCAAATTATTCTTGGTCAGTAGACTTCAAGTTGGTTCCTGTCCCTTTGTCATGTACTTATCATTCTTTTGTGCCCATTTCTATTGGGGTATTATGGTTAATAGGCTGTTTTAGTGGACATAGCAAGGAACTTTTTCTTTTTTCCTTTGAAGTAAGCTCACCATCATCATAGTTGCAAGTTGAATTAATCTTAAAGGTTTTTTTCCTTTTTTCTTCTTTGAATATTAACTTCTATCTTTTAAATTTGACTAGCTACAGAAGGCTTTAGAGAAATTTTTGTGTGGCATTAATTAAGTTAGTAATACTGTGTAGTTTTAGTTTGTTCTGGCTGGATAAGCTGTCAGCCAGCTTGGATTAATTGTGAGTAATGATCTCAAAAACAAATGAATATTTGCAGTTTGAAAATTTGAATTTTAAGTTAAAAATCTTTTGATTTAGTATATCTAGATGTCGGTTTATTTACATATGAAGAAAGACTAGCAATCAAAATTTCTTGGGATTCAAAGTGTTATAGGAAAGACTTCAGTCTCTAAATAAAATACAGAATAGTGCTGGGGATGTTGCTCAGTGGTTGAGTGCCCCTGAGTTCAATCTCAGGTATCAAAAGAAAAAGAAAAAAATGACTTCAGTTTTATTATCTATAAAATTTGGCTATTATCTGAAAAGCTTACTGCTGAAGGCCAGCTTCAGCAAAGATGTTAAGTTCTTCCCGTTTTGGTGCTGAAGGGAACGTCGACGACAGGAATAATCCACACACGAGTCAGGTTGTAGAAAATCTTTCTACTGTTCTCTTTTTACTTTTCTCAGTATGGTTTTTTATACATTTCAACAAGCACAGTAATTCACATTTTTTCTTAGGGAGGTAACATAAAGGAATTTCAGTAGAGAAGATTACAATAAAGGGTTTCCAGGAATTATCTATACAATAAAAATTTCCAGTAATTGATTATCAGGTTTCCAATAATTAGCTCAATAAGGAATTTCAGGAATTAGCCATGATAAAGAATTTCCAGTAACTAACAGTAAAGAATGTTAGGATTTAACTATAACAAAGAATTTCCAGTAATTAACTGTAAAGGGTTTCAGGAATCACCTAGGGAAGATCAGTTATCTCAACTACTGATTAATCTTATCTATAGGTAGGGGAAGGTATTCTAAAAGTCTTAAAGCTAATGTTAAAAATTCTTTAACTTAGCCGGGCGCGGTGGCGCACGCCTGTAATCCCAGCACTTTGGGAGGCTGAGGCAGGAGGATCATGAGTTCAAAGCCAGCCTCAGCAATGGCGAGGCACTTAGTAACTCAGTGAGACCCTGTCTCTAATAAAATACAAAAAAGGGCTGGGGATGTGGCCCAGTGGTCGAGTGCTCCTGAGTTCAATCCCCGGTACCAAAAAAAAAAAAAAAAAAAAAAAAAAAATTCTTTAACTTTAGGTGTGCCTGATCATAAAGTTATGTTGTCCTAGTATCTTCTTTAAACTTCAACTGGGCTCATCCTACCGGCTTAGCTAGTTTCTGGCTTTAGATTCCACAGGGCCATTGAACTGGTTTTATTATAGATAATTAAATATATTAGAACCTGGTGGTCATACAATAGAAATACATCAAGAGTACAGACAGAAAGCACACAAACTTAATTCTTGGTGGTCGCATAAAGTGGCATCTCATCCGCAAAGAGGAGCGGAGCTCAGACCTCCAGGCATTTGGAGGGAGCTTGGGCTCAAACTCATTTGCATAACCAAGGAAAAACCCAGATCTCTGGATAGACAGACACCTGGCTTGATTCTTGGATTGGAAGAACTAGGCCCACACAGCCCTGAATTAACAGGTTGGGGGTAAGCTCAATTCCAGGTTGGGGAGATCTCAGACTCACAGCCCCGAATTAACGGGTTGGGGTCGAGCTCAAATCCCCAGATGAGAAACACCACAGCTTACTTTGAGGATAAAATTCTTAAATTTTAAGATCATGCATGTAAAGTTCTCAGTACTTGGCCCATCATAGGTTCTTAATAAATGGTACTTAACTCTGTTATAAATGAATATTATGCTTATAATCATCATAACTAGTTTGATTAATAAAATTTCATACTCTAAAGCTTGACTCCCTGACTCCCTTTGTGTTTTCATAACTATACTGATTTGAAAATGCAGATTTTACATAAATAATCCTCAGTTTTCTGAATAAGTAAATGTGTGTGACAACAGAATATTGTCAGAACTCTTCAGGCTTTCCCCCATCACCTGCACCATCTTCACTGTCACGGGTCAGTGTATGCATTATTTTTATTTTTTCTCTATTATGCTCTATCCAAAATGTAAACAAATCTGTTTTCAAGATGAGAACTGCATTAGATGAGAAACTTGAAATGGGTTTTGTAAATAGCTTATTATGTTGCATATTGTGATTTTTAATGTAAGTATTCCAGTAATGTATTTTGTAGATAGGGAGTACGCTTAATTTGCAGTTTATTATAGGGTAACCATTTGGACCTTTTTGATGAGCGAGAATATCTTTTCAGTATCATCTGTTCATTAGTTATGAACAGCAAAGGTGGAATTGCAGTTTCCTTGCTCTCCCCCCCCCCATAAGGATAAGTCATAACTGTCTTTAGCACACATAAGCCATGTAAGAAAAAAATTTAAAAATACATATGAGAATCAGTTGAGGCAAGTACATTTAACAGTTGTATGTGAGTTCACCTGCATTTATTTATATTCCCCCTCCATGAAAGAGCTTTGGGTGCAACTTGCATGCATGAAATTGCTGTAGAACTGTTTGTAAAGAAATGTCAGGTATTACAAATTGATGAGTAATTACTTACAGAAGCAGTTTTATACAAGTATGTAGCATAAGTTGTAGGAAATTTATAATAGTTGCAGGCATATTAGAGTATATCAGCATTATAGAAAGAAACCACTCCTTTTAGACATAAGGTAGGTAAGGTAGGCTGTGACGCTATGTAGAGAGCTTTTTTTTTTTTTTTTTTTTTTTTTTTTTTTAATATTTATTTAGGGGCTGGTTTTGTGGCTCAGCGGCAGAGCGCTTGCCTCGCGCGTGCGCGGCCCAGGTTCGATCCTCAGCACCACGTAAACATAAATGCATTGCATTTGTGTACAACTAAAGTAAATAAATAAATATTTAAAAAAATATTTAATTTAAAAAATAAAAAATATTTATTTATTTGCTTTTAGTTGTACACAATGCGTTTATTTGTATGTGGTGCTGAGGATCGAACCCGGGCTGCACACGCGCTAGGCGAGTGTTCTACCGCTGAGCCACAACCCCAGCCCTGTAGAGAGCTTTTTAAGTGGTTCTGCATCTTAGTATTGTGTCTTGATTTGTATGTTGAACTTTTTGCCCAAATAAACCATAAATCTAGGAAAAGTGCAACAAAATGTTTCTGAAACATTTATAGATATGAAGTGGATGCCATAGGAATAAACTGAAAATAACTGGATAAGGTTGCCTAGAAAGATAGTGGTTAATATATAGGATATGATTATAAGGCTGAGTGGTCATTTGATTTATTATCTAAAATTGGACCCTTTGGGAATGAAAAGCCATGCTATGAGTTATGTTGTGGCAATTGATGCATATTGTTCAGGCAAATTGGAATATCTGATCACTGCGTTAGTGGGTAGGCATGAATTTCTCTGTCATATCCTAGAGCTCTAGAGTTAATATGTCTTTAAAATTTAAGCAAAGGAAGTAATAGTAGCATAACACTACACAAAAATCGCAAATGTGGAGCTTCCTATCAGAAAACATGAGTTTATAGGTAAATAGGTTATTGTCTTATTTTTGTATGCTTTGTATTATTATCACAGATTTAGTGACTTAAGCCAAGTCACACTTATAATAGTCTCTCTCCCCCACCCCTCCCCACCCCAGTATTGGGGATTTGCCCTCAGGGGCATTTTACCACTGAGATATACTCCCAACCTTTTTTTATTTTTATTTTAAGACAGGGACTCACTAAGTTGCCTAGGCGGGCTTCAAATTTTTAATCCTCTTGCCTCAGCGTTGCAAATTGCTGGGATTACAGGCTTATGCCACCTTGCCCTGCACACTTCCCGATCATAATGTGACTAATACAAATTAATAGTTTAATTTAGAATAAAATTAGGAAATGAATCTCAGATAGGTAATTGATATAAAGATTTCTTTTGTTTTTAATATTTTGGAAACCTTTGGAGATTGTTGCATGCAGTAGTATCTAAATTAAACCAGCTTTGTTATGGGCTGAGTTTCTGATGAGATTGGTTTAGCATCAGGTACTCCTTCTGTAATTATAGCTTGTAGTTATTTGTTAGCAAAACTTTTTATGTGATAGACAATATGAAGCGATATTTTCCTTGTTAAATGATTGTTCATATTTTATAAGAATTTTGTAAAATTATATTTTATAAGAAATATGTTAAAAAGCAAACGTAGGCATTTTATAATAATTATATATATATAAGCCATCCTAAGGCAACCTAAGGTTGTGCACATCCCATCTTCTTAAATTCCATGGAAACAACAGAAAAACGTGATCTGGGAGTGTGGTGAGGATGGTGTTTCTGCTGTTTATTAAACTATAACAGAGCTAGAAGATGAATGATGCTATCAACAGGTCAGATATTTTTGAGAACTTCTCAGAGGACTGAGAAATAGTACATAGGATTAAGGAGACAGGTGAGAGTAGAAAAAGTTACAGCAGGAAAGAAAACCAATAAGCCTCTTCTCATGAGCATTAATGGAAGCCTAAATTTGGTTTTCAACTAAACCTACAGATGATGCATGGACAATTTTATTATAATTATAGAAGCACATGTAAATGTTACAATCCTTGAATATATAAAGAAGTAATTGGGAGGTGGAGGAAATAGGACTAGTAGAAGAAGGTGAAGGTGGTCATTTCCTTTGTTTCACAGAAGAGATTTCTTAAATACTGTGTAAGATTGGTCTATCTAGATAGAGATTTAGAGGTGTAGCCACTAGAAGCCCCCAAACAATACTGTGCCCAGTAATACCTAATAAAATTTTGTAGATGGCCTGGAAAGGAGAGTGGGGGATGTGTGCACCTAGTTTCTCACCTTACAAAGATTTTGACTGAGTCGTATAATCTGCTAAAAGTTATTATAATAATCACCATTATAAAGTAAAACCATTAACCACGTTGTCTTAGGGGAAAGGGACCTTTAAAGGAAGGAGTGGCAAATAATATTTTGATTTTTAAACTTTATACCCTCTATGATTTGAATTATTTTTAGGTTGTTAATTTGCAGTATTTATAAAATAAAGTTTTACACAAAGCATACAAAAAGAGCTCTTAGTAGTTGGTCTAGTACTTATAACAACTGTTGACAGGGAGCTAATTTCAGACTTTTACATGGGTTAAAGCTTAGAATCTATTTTTTTTTTTTTTTTTTGGGTTCTTTTTAGTTACATGACAGTAGAATCCATTTTGATATAATTATAAAAGCATGGATATATATTATTCTAATTAGGACCCATTCTTGTGGATATACATGATGGTGGAATTCACTGTTATAGTCAAATATGTACGTAGAAAATTATTTTAGATTCATTCTACTGTCTTTCCTTTTCCTGTTCCCCCTCCCTTCCCTTCATTCCCTTTTGTCAAAGTTTCCAAATTTCTTAGAATCTTTGCTGTATACCTACACAGTACAGTTCAACGAGATACTTTACTCTCTTCTGGAATTTTCCATCGTGTTGCTCATTTTGGTTAAAATGATCACTTAGAAAATTTTAAATGACTAATGTTTCTAGTAATACTTTTACATAGTGCCTTAGGTTTGAGAGTACTTTCACATTCATCATTTGATTTCCATAACAATGGTGCGAGGTAGGCAGTTTAGTTGTTTTCCTGTATTGCAAAGTGATGAAACTTAAGACTGATAAGTAACTTGCCCAAATTTTGTGATTTGTGAAGTGGTGATAGTTTGGACTCAGCCACTTGTTCCATAATGATTCCATTCCTGCTCCAGGCTTTTCCTGCCCCTGAGACTGCTGCAATCTCTCTTACTAGTTTTTTTTTTTTTTTTAACTTTGTTATGTAACTCAAACTTGAATACAAATTCCAGAATGTAGGAAGAAATCAATGTCAGAACTTGAATCCCATTTTAAAAATGAGTTTTACCACAGATTTTACTGCAATTTGAAAATGCCTCACAGAGACATTGTATATCACTTGGCCTTGTTATTTTCATAGGTAGGTGATACTTCCTTACCTTGGAGAATTGATCTTTTCTTATTATATAGGTGCCTTCCGGAATTTTTCTGATAATGTTTGTTTTGAATTGTCACGTTTGCTGAAGCAAAGCAGTAGATTTCAAATGTTGGTTCCAAGAATTAATCTTTTTTTGGCTTGTGGTGTGGTAGCAAGACTTTACCTCATCTACACCCTGAACATGTGGTGTTCACCCAGGAAATTTTGGGTTTTAACAAGTGAGTTGCTTTCCACAAGAACAGTTGATGAGGAAGTATGTTCAGCTCTTGTGTTGGGAGCCCAGTGTAACACCATTGATCATGTTTTTTGTTTCTTGGGGTTTTTTGATTGTGAAATATGTGCAAAAATTTTGCAATTTAACCAGTACAATTCATCAGTGTTATCTTTTTCCCAAATGATTTTCATTATCCTAAAAGGATATTCAGTAGTACTTCCTTATTCTTCCCTCTCTGGAAATCCTGGTAACCTCCAACCTCTTTATTGACATTCCCTGTATGTTAATGTTACAGTCTTCTGATTTCCTTCAGAGGTACTTTGATTAGTACCTCCCCCTCCCTCCATATGAAAGCACTATATTTTGCAGCTTCTTTGTATGTTTTGTTATTTGGGTGGGGGTGGGTTGGGGTGGATGGATAAGAACTGGGCTGTTTGGATATTACAATGTGGTAACTCTGGAAATCAGACTGTCTTTCTCCTCTGTTATTGCTTTTGAGGGTTGAAGTTCCCTGCTTGTGTAATGACTTTTTTAAACTAATTTGCAAAGTTTGTATTGCTTGTTTTGTGTGGTCAGTGAAGTTTCTGTTTTATTATTTCTGGTTATCTTCTGACCTGATGGAGATTTACTTAAATGTCTGTCCCCCAACCTCCCTTAAAGAAAGACAAACCAAAAGAGAAGTTGTTGCAGCCCAGGATGGTAGAAACTTAGGCAGGCATCTATGCTGTTCCTCCATTCCACTGCCAGACAACAAAGTACACAACCCTAGATTTTGGAGGGCAAAGTCCTCACTGCTTTCCTTGGCACCAGGTAGCCAGCCACTCAAGGGGGCAGGAGTGGTAACTGGTTTGCATATATGCTCTCTTACCTCTCCCTTTTTCAGCACTTTTCTGTATTTGGTGTCTGCTTCAATTCCAGAGTTCAGCAGAACAGTTGATTCTGTTTTTTTTTTTTTTTTTTTGTACCAGGGATTAAACTCAGGGGCACTCGACCACTGGGCCACATCCCCAGCCCTTTTTTGTATTTTATTAAGAGACAGGGTCTCACTGAGTTGCTAAGTGCCTTGCCATTGCTGAGGCTGGCTTTGAACTCATGATCCTCCTGCCTCAGCCTCCCAAGTGCTGGGATTACAGGCGTGCGCCACTGTGCCCAGCTCAGAACAGTTGATTCTGATGTTGTTCTCAGCTTAATGGTTTTGGTGTAGGAACTGACCTTTGGAGCTTCCTATTCTGTTTTCTGTGATGTCACTTCACCCTTGAATTATTTGGATGTGACTACACTTGGTGGCAACTGCAGTCAGTTCTTTTCTCTTTACCCACCATTGTTGAAACAGTGGTGGTGGTGAGGTTGTTCTTCAAGGAACTGAAACTACATTATTGTGGGAAGTCCCTCATAGTACTTGCCTAGCACCCTTCACAAAAATGATGCACAGCTTTAGAGTGACATTCGGTTTCCGAGATGTTGACAATGTAGTTGCTCAGAATCATCTTTACTTCTGCAGAACTTAAAAGTTAGTTTCTGTTCTTGCCAGTTTATAGCTGGAAAAATGGTTAAGAGTTAACCAAATTTTATAGGTCAAGGGAATTGAGACTTAACAAACAGAAGTGGTAGTGATGATTCTATTCTTCTTTCTGTTTTACTCTGGCTTACTATAATATTTCTATTACTTCAACAATACAAAAAAAAGCCAGAAGTAACTATTTTTAAAAAATTGTGTTAAGAATTAAGAACCCAGAAAGACAGTTCTTCACATTGTGAGTACGTTATTTATTTGAAGCATGTGGAATATTCTTATTATTTGACAAAACAGTAAATAAGTTTGATGATAATTTCACTTTAATTAGGTTGGCCTGGAATTAGCTTCTGGTATCTGGAGTATGAATTTGGCAGTCATAATCTAAGCCAGTCAGTAATTTACTTTGTCACTTTTGATTTCATTTAAACTTAATAACAACACCTTGTATTTATATAGTGATTTTCTTTCCAGGAGTGGGAGGTACTTTACAAATACTACATTATACTATAATGTAGGAGTTGGGAAAAGTAGAAATGTTTATGTTTTTTTAAGTGGAACAGAATCGAACACAGGTTTTCTGATCGAGCATCATCAGTCAAGTCAGTAACCCAGACAGGTTTTCAGGGTGCCTGATAGCCATCTAGGATTCTTGTTTTTTATGGCATGGAAGCATTATTTGGTCAAACTGTCAAATATGATTATAAAGGCTAAAATGATGAAATAGTACTACTTATAACTTGTTCATCTCTGGTGAGTAGGTAGAGTGCTTGCCTAGCATGTGCAAAACCCCTGGGTTCAGTCCCCAGTATTGCAAAAATCTTGTTCATATTCTGCTCTAGGTAAAGTACCAGTAATACAGGTCAGGTACAGTTATGTTTTAAATGTTTAGCTATCCATGAGAGTATTATATTTTTGGAGAATGGTTTTGGTATTGATAGAAGAATAGGATTTGTAAATTTCATTGTGTACACTTAAATTGTTAAGTGTGTCATTATGCTAAGTTTGGTCATAGTTGAGAATTTTCTGTGTTATTGTTAAGCCAGATAGGAAGGGTTGGCAGAGTAATTTTTGGTAAGCCTAATGTTATTAGTACTTACTGACAAAGGTGAAGGAAGGGTCTCCTTTAGGTAGCTCATTGTCTCATTGCGGATATTTACAGATCAAAAACTTCTTTTTTTCTTTTTTTTTTTTTTTTTGTGGGGGCAGGGCGGGGAGTGTACCCAGTTAGTGTTTTATTGTTCTTGTTGACTTTGATACAATTTCAGGATACACACATATATTTTCTATAACAGATATGGGAGTTAGGCCTTCTTTTTGATTTTCACCTTTTCCTCACTTAAGAGATACAAACTTGTTTCTTGCAATGTCTTTTGTACTTTGGATTCATATCTTTTACTCACAGTGTCTTTTATACTTTGGATTCATCTCTTTTACTACCTGCATTTGCCTCTTTTTGGTGTTTATGCCCTCATATCCTCATATTGGCTGCTTCCTGTACTCCAGAACAGTTCTTAGTTTACCAAGGTTTCTTGGCTTTTCTCACCTCTAGGAAGATTTCCTGCTTGATCAATATTCAACTTGGAATGACAAATGCTAACTTCTAAAATGTGATTTGAAAAATGAAACTGGGAAAAATGTATTGAATCTCATGTATTTGTATTAAAGAACAACAAAAACTCTGTGGTAAAAGTTTGTCATAACTTTAATACAACACAAGAGGAAATGTACTAATAATTTCATTTTCATTTATTTAAAAATATATTTTTTTATTTGTAGATGGACACAATACCTTTATTTTGTTTATTTATTTTGATGTGGTACAAGGATCAAACTCAGTGCCTCACAGGTGCAAGGCCAGCGCTCTACTGCTGAGCCACAACCCCAGCCCCATTATTTTGTTTTAAGCATTTTTATTTCTTATCGAAGTATATTTTTTACATTCATAAAGGTATATACTGAACCCACTTAACTTCAAAACATGTCCTCATGGTTACCTGAAAAAAAAAAATTCTTATCTTTAGATGCGGATGTTTGTAGGCCAGGAAATTGCTAAATTAAGGAAATAAGTTAATTTCAAAATAAATTATTTTCTTGTAAACATCCATGATTATTAGTTTGCTTCGGTATAATTTATATCTTATAATGGCAGAATTAAAGCTAGTTCATTGTGTGTTTTTCATGGTTGACTATGTAAAAATTATTTAATCAGAGGACAGCTGTCTCCTATATTATTTCCTTTTTTCCCCAATTGCAGATGTTATCTTAGGTTTGCCAACAACATTTAGTATATCATTTTTAAATTATCAAAACAATAGACCCAAGGTATGCTTGCAGTTTCAACTTGCAAATTGCAAGTTCTTCTTTCACTTGGTTGGTGATTTCTTGGTATGGGAAGAACAGGACTTCATGTTTTCAATAATTCATAAACTAGGTGATTTAAGGAGGTACATAGCACTTCATAGCACTTGCTTTCTCACCTACAATTCTTGCTGTTGGTTGACTGTGTTTAAGACTGTATTACTGTATCCTCACTTTCATTCAGGACTTGTTAATGTTTTATCTTCAATAGACTATTCAACATTTTATTGTTAACGTTTTAACGAGGTGGGATGAGCTGATGGATTCACATGTTGATGGCAATGTGGGGATGGAAAGAAAGATACTATAGACATAAGGATTGTGTGTCTGAGGAAACCAAGGTTCCACGGTTCTGACTAGGACCAGACTCAAGCCTGTAGTTTTGCCAGTTAGTTAATCTGGTTACCGTTGTCCCCGTATAACACTTCTGTAATGGGTCAGTTCTGTCCTGGAATCTTTTTTTGGTAAAACATTTCCTCATTTTCTTGCCCAGGGTACCTGAGGCCTAATGTATGCTAGCAAGCATTCTACCACTGGGCTACATCCTCAGCCCTTTTTAAAAATTTATTTTGATGTAGATGAATTGCTGAGGCTGGCCATGAATTTGGGATCCTCCTGCCTCAGCCGTTCAAGTACCTGGGATTACAGGTGTATACTGTAGCACCCGGCGAGACATTTCCTTTTCAGTTAGTTATGCTATATTGACAGGAATATTGACTAAAAAATATACAACTCGATATTAACTTTAATTCTTAAGCACACCATTGCTTAGCATGCACAAAGCCTTGGGTTCTGTCTCCAGCACAGAAGGGGGTGGGGACGGGACATGGGAATTATCTGCTTAGATTATTTCTTGTTCCTTCTTAAACTGAAGGTATAACTCTCAGAGTCCCAGTTCCATGCTGGGATTTCCTGTTGTGATCCAGGTCTTGCTTGGGTGGGCCTCATGTTTTAGCACCTGTTTCCTGTACTTCGTTCCATTCAACTGTTAAAAGAGACACTAAAAGTCACTGGTTTTGAAAAATATTATCAGTGTGAAATTTGTCTTTGCTGATTGCTTACTTTCTCCTGGTTTCCCATCACTTTGTTTTTTGGTTTCGATGGATTCCTTCTTTTGCTGGCTTAATTCTTTTTATTTTTTTATTTTTTTATTTTTTATTTTCATCTGGAGGGGCAGAAGTATGTAATTGTTTCTTCACAATGAATTCTATAACGCTAATAGTTACTAAGTCTAAAATTATCTTTTGCCTAGGTTACAAAAATAGGAGCAGATCAATCAGGAAAATACAAATGTCTTCTCTGTGTCATGTTCTCTGAAAAAAAAAAAAAAAAAAAAAAAAAAAAACCAAGGAATCCTGCTAGAGCAGGGATTCTGCACACCACCATTCTTTGCCATTCTTTTAAGAATGGCAGATTTCATGAGCTATTGTTAGTTTTGGTAGGGTCATATTTTTAAGTGTCGGGATGAAAATTATTCGGAGCATTTCTGTTGAATGTTTATTTGTTCAAGGCTCATTTTAAATCCAGGGGTGCTTGATTGCCATTATTTGACATGATGAAATTTGTCAGCCTTAAATTCCTTGAAGAATTTCTGTGTTGTAAACTTTTCTAAGATGTTAAAAATCATACAGCAAAAGTTTGGTTTGGCAGTTGATTTCTAGCATTCATATCCAATTATAGTGTTGAAAACACGTTTAAAAACCACTTATTGGGCCAGGCACAGTGACGTATGCCTGTAATCCCAGCAGCTCAGGAGGCTGGAGCAGGAGGATCATGAGTTCAAAGCCAGCCTCAACAATGGTGAGGTGCTAAGCAACTCATTGGGACCCTGTCTCTAAAATGGAAAAATGGGTCTGGGGATGTGGCTCAGTGGTCAAGTGCCCCTGAGTTCAATCCCTGGCACCCCCCCAAAAAAACAAACAAACAAACAAAACACACACAAAAAAACAACGCATTGGAAACCGGATTGCTTAGCATAATCACCTTTCAATTAGTGTTAGGCTAGAGATAGGAGTTATTTTGATCATTATGGCAGAGAGAATCTTGAATATGTGCCGTGGGAATGCTTCTTTTGTCACTGGAATTTTAGGCCAGCCAGGATCATGACTTTGGGACGTTCCAACAGACCAGGTCTGACCACTTGCCTTAGAAATAAAATAAAAAATTAACGAAGTAGGGAAGGAGTTTATTCGATATAGCCATACTGGGAAGACAAGTATAGACAAAGTGTCCTTAGCTCTGGCTTTGGGTGTGGATTTAAATAGGGGAAGGAACTAAAGTGGGACCAAGAAGTGTGCATCATAATTAAGCAGTCTTGGTCAAACTGTGGTCTGGTTCATCATTTTTCAGGTCTGATTCTGTGAAGTCCTGATGGCTTCTGGGGGAATGGCTGCACTTGAGGGTGCAATCTGGTTTCCATCAGGAGATGGGAAATGTCTAGGGGGGGTTTTCCCATCATGGGGTAATGTGCCTGAAAGGCTCACTTTGCCTGGAATCTTGAAAGTATCTTAGTTACACTTGATGTCTTCAGTCTTGAAGAGGAATGAGAGAAGCTCTATAAATTTAGGACTAATTAACATTGTATTACCAGTGTTTAGAAACTTCTAAAGTGATTAACACATGTACATTGATCGTGTTAGGGTAGAGAGGAGACAGATAAAATGAAGGCAGAGATGCCAAGCTTTTGTCCTGCTTTTAGTTAGCATCATACATCTTTTTATATATATATATGTGACGTATGCCTGTATTTGTTTTAGTTGTACACAATGCCTTTATTCTTATGTGGTGCTGAGGATCGAACCTGGGCCTTGCACGTGCTAGGCGAGCGCTCTACCGCTGAGCCACAACCCCAGCCCAGCATCATACATCTTTAGGCCTGAATGAACAGTTGGTACTTTTGGAAAAGCAGCCTCTAAGAAGTAGATATTATACTTTGCCTTTGCAGAAAATCTGTATAGCAGCATAACCATAGTAAGGTGTAGTTTACTGTGATATGCTTAGTTTAGATCTATAATAAGGTGAATTCTTTTTTTTTTTTTTTTTTTTTTTGTACTTTTTGTTTTGATCTGCTATACTTCCTCTCTCATGAGGAACTCATGAGCTGTTGAATTGTGTTACTTGGCATGTATCGATTGGCTAGGATTTCCCCAGAGTTTTGTGTTCGTTATAGTAGTGTCTTCAGAGGCATTGATAAATATGATGGAAAATAATAGAACATTAGAAGGGATTTTTTTAAATAACATAATCTTTTAATATTCTGAATAGTTTCAGCTGTGAAAATCTTAATTCATATACAGCCTTTTTTGAAAACCTGATAGACTTGGAACTGAGAGTTTAGAAAAATCACTGAGCTTCTTAAGTCCAGAAAGATTAAATGACAGTGATCTACAAATGTTCTTATTCTTGTATTCTTGGCTTTTTCTTCCCAGCCTTCTGAATTGGCTTATGGTTCTGCCTTGTTGTTGGGATTTGGGGGGAGTATGGTGATGATAACTCTGGGACCTCTGTGCTGGTACTTGCCAAACCCAGGAAAGGGTCTTATTTTTTGTTTTACAGCTGTTTCTTTTCTTTTTTTTTCCCTCTGTTTTTTGTTTGTTTGTTTGTTTTCTTCTGTTATTTCTTAGCTTTTACACAGAGCATATCAGATTTATTACTGTGATTGGCTAATGAAAGTGCTTATTTTCTTTGTGATTGAAGGGAAGAGAAAGAAGGGTACCATTTATGGAACACTTGCTTATATGCCAGGAACTGCCAGCTGCTTTACAGAAGTTAAAACTCGATTAATTTGTAGTCACCCTATAAAGTAGTTGCTGACATTTTCCTTTATATCTGGGAAACTGAGGTACAGAGAAATTAATACTTGACCCATAGTTGAAACTGTGAAATTAAGGGAGTGGGAAAAAGGGCTTTTTAAGTGGGCATGAAAGTACATTATATGTAGGTACAACTGGACATTTGGGGTGATTGGAATACAGAGTGTGTTGCTGGAGAAATAATGCTCATATGTCATTCTGTTCTTATTTCATTTTAACCCATTATGTCCTATCCTATGTATGGGACACTTACAAAAACTTAAATTGAGCAATTTTGTAGCTGTCTTATAAAAGTTTTTTTAGGTTTTTATAGGTGTCCTATATCTAGGATGATGGGACATAATAGGTTAAGGGTCAGAATTGCTTTCCTAAGGTGTGTGTGCTGATATTTTGTTTTGTTTTTTAGAGTGATAGATGCTTGAGGGTGTATTTTATTTATTTGTTTTCATTATTTTATTTTATTAGAGCATGATAGTTATACATACATCCTGACAAAATCATACATGCATGGAATCTGACCCACTCCATTTTAGTCTCCTCTCTCCCAGCCCCCTCCACTCCACTGCTCCTCTTGCTCCTCCATTATTCATCCTTGATTGGTGCTTTACACACACACACACACACACACACACACACACACACACACACAAAGGTGAAATGCCCTGGGGTATTTATATATACACATAACATTTTAAAAATTCACTGTGCATTTTGAAGTATATTTCATATAATAGTCCCCCCCCCCCCTTTTTTTGTGTGTGGTACCAGGGATTGAACTCAGGGGCACTCGACCACTGGGCCACATCCCCAGCCCTTTTTTGTATTTTATTTAGAGACAGGGTCTCACTGTGTTGCTAAGTGCCTCTCCATTGCTGAGGCTGGCTTTGAACTCGCGATCCTCCTGCCTCAGCCTCCCAAAGTGCAGGGATTACAGGTGTGCGCCACCACGCCTGGCCCTTCTATTTTTTTTAATATGTATTTTTTAGTTGTAGGTGGACACAATACCTTTATTTTATTTATGTGGTACTGAGGATTGAACCCAGGGCCTCACACATGGTGAGATGAGTGCTCTACCACTGAGCCATAGTCCCAGCCCCAGTTCCTTCTACTTTTATGGTGAAGGGGTTTGACTCATTTGAATGAATAATTTTCAATTAGAGTTTTTAACAACAGGTGGTAAAAGCATGGGTTTATTGATTATTTTCTACATACATGAGGAAATTTTGTGACAAGACGTTGGAGCTGGCAGGAGTGGAAGAGGGAGGACTTGCAGCATTCCACCAGTTTTGTTCAGTGCATTTTGAAGCTGGTTCTAATAATTGTAGTTGTTACAAAATGTGAACCGATACCCAGTTTTAGAACTAAATTATATCCATTAACTAGTGATTGTATCAAGACTTTACGTAAAACCTAAAAGTAATTCCTAAATTAAAAATTTTAAATGATATCCTTTTATATAACAAGTGCCTGTTGGCGGGATATTAGAGGAAATATTTTGGTGGGACTTGACCACCAACTTATAGGTATCTTTAATCAATGCTTATTTTCAGTCTGGACCTGTCAGGAAGTTGAGGATAGGAATCTAACAAAGGTCTGGGCTTCCCAGGTTCAGGAGCAAGCTCAATAAGGAAGCAGCAGGTATGAGATTCTGAGCACTGATAGGCTGTTAACCATACCCAGTGAGTTGAGAAGGCAGGTTGTGTGTGCTGAGTCTATGTAACTCTTTCAAGTGTCATTTGTAGATTTTTTTTTTTTTTCTTTTGGGTGGTGGTGGGGGGATTGTATTTACCTGGTAGTATGCTTTCTTGGGAGTTTTCAGGATAAACATATCTAGAGTTTTCTCATTCTCAGAATTGCTTTCATTTCCCCTTTGAACTTCTTTGAGAGTCCAGGTAGTGGTCTTCGTGTGTGTGATAATCTATACTGGTGCTCTTGGCCCCGGTTCCTCCTTCTCACTTTCACTATCAAATTCTGCTCCTGTTTGAATACATGATTCAGCATGAGCTTTCATTCATTACTTAGGGAAAAGGAACACATTAGGAATAAAATTCCTTGACTGATGCTTTGGTTTCATGGCAAAGTTCTTGTAAGCTAGTTTTCAGTTATATTAAAAACCATTACTCTTCTCTTTGATATCATCCTTTATTTTCTTTCAATAATGTGAAGTTAGTATGATAGGAGAATAGATACAGCCTTTTAAAGGAATGTAATGCCTATATGATTGGACAAGGTTATGGAAATGCTGTAAGTACTAAGATTTTTTTTTTTTTTTTTTAATTTTCATTTTACAGGGCGCCAATGCCTCGGCATTAGAGAAAGAGATTGGTCCAGAACAGTTTCCAGTAAATGAGCACTATTTTGGATTAGTCAATGTAAGTATCCATTGATACTTAGCTTTCAGAATCATGTTTAGAAGCCAGTTGAGAAATGATGAATGCACTTTATAATTTATTAAAGAAAAATTGATGATTGGTGTTATTAGAATTTGATGCCATGAGACTTAATTTACAATTGTAAAATGATGAATGGAAGGGAAAGTTGCCTGAAGTTTTGAGTCTTAGAATAGTTCCCTGTTAGCTTCATTTTTCCTAGTGTGTGTCAAAGGTTTCTCAACCAAACTTTCATCTATAGTGTAGACCAGGTGATCTCTTGATTTTTTTTTTTAAAAAAAATTATTTAAATAGAAATAGAATACATGTACAGGTTTTTAAATATAGCTATGTAAATGCCTCCATGTGTCCGAAGGGTACTTGTTAGTTTACTTCTGGCATAACCAGTACTATACATATAAAGGCGCAAAGTAAAGGGAAAAAATACATCCCTATCTTTGTGGTAACAATTCTAATTATGCATTATTAAAACTCTGGAAGAGCTTTAGAATTTTTAACTCTGAAATGTTGTTGATTCTGAATCATTGGAGATTAGCACAAATCTGTTTATATAATTGTTGTTAGTTTATTTAATACTGTTGTATATCCTGTTAGGTGGATTCATGGCGAATGTTTTAAAAATATGTGTGTGCACACTAACACTGCTAATGCATTCTATTAAATAAATTGGTGTTTCATTAAATATAAGTATGTGATTAGGATGTATGAGATGAATTTCTTTTGGAATTTCCCCCTTGCTTTGGGAATCATCTGCATGTGCTCTGTGTATAGAGTCTGTAAGGAAGAATCCATAGTCCCTCTCCTTCTTTGGTCTTTCACAGAATAGGCTGCTCATTACTCCTCTACTGGTTCTTTTCTAGAAACTTCTCTTTTCTAAAACTTCTTGTCATGTTCTAAATAAAGTGCTTATACTGCTGCTTTTTTCCCCCATAGATATATTGATTTCCTGTATGGTAGATAAGAAATTTTGCTCTCTCTTCTACCACCCTCCAACCTAAAACTTCACTTTCTTCTTCTATGTGTTTATATAGTAATTTTTAGTTCAAACAATGTTCAGTGTTTTTTAAAAAATTTTTTTAGACGTTGATGGACCCTTATTTTATTCATTTATTTATATGTGGTGCTGAGAATTGAAACCAGTGCCTCATACATGCTAAGGCAAGTGTTCCACCACTGAGCTCCAGCCCCAGTTCCAATGTTCATTGTTTGAGCTGAGTTATACTATGATTGTATTTTCTTTCCTTTTGAATAACTTTGTTTTCTTAGAATTTATTAATCCGTACTTTATTTTTCCATGTCCTTAATTTTCATTTGTTCTTCCCAAAGTCCTCAACAGAACTAAAACATACAAACAAAAGACCCACCACCGCCAAAAAGATTTCACTACCAGTTTACACTGAGTCCTACCCACCAGATAGATTCTCAGTAGTCTGATGCCCTTGCTCTGGATCCTTCTGTCCTGTTCCTGCTGGGTGGACTCTGCACCTGCATGGAAGTCTTTTCCCCCACTCCAGATGTTCCCTATACCCTTTCCTTTTTTCTTAGATCCCCTGTTTTCCTTTTTAATTTTCCCTGCTTTGTAGTACACATTCTGAAGTCACTTCTTTAGGAAATGTGAATGGGAGATAAACTTTGATGTAATGTGTATTTAAGATTATTTTGGTTATTGTTATGGTTAGGTATGGATTCCTTCAGAATTTTTAAGGCATTACTCTTGCTTTTTGGCTTCTTTTCTTACTGTCAAAAGGTCTGATATCATTCTGATTCTTGATGGCTCCTGAACATGACTTTTTTGTTTTAAAACTTCTTGGGGCTTTTAGCATTATCATCATCTGTAATATTTTGTAGTTTAATGATGTGTCTGTGTCTCCCTCCCCCATTATCATGTTGGGTATTGGGGTCCATGGACCCATTTAGACTAAAGACTCATTTTCTCAGTTCTAGAATATTTCTGATACTGTTGTTTGGCTAATTTCCTCCCTGTCAATATAATTCCTCTGCACTTTTTAGATGTCCTGTTAGTTACATGTTGAAACATTTAGACTTGATTTCTCCAGTTGTCTTATTTTTCTCCCGTTTTGATCATTTTGCCTTTTTGTTCTAATTTTTAGATAGTTTATTCTGCTTTTTTTTTCCCTAGCTGTGAACTTCTTATTTCTCAGAATGTTACTTTTATTTTTTAATATATTGCAGAGGTGATGTGTTGTTATTTTTCTGTGGATATCACTGCTGAGATTTTTATTATGGTTATTGGGTTGTTTTTGAGACCTCTGAGTTTTTTCCCTGTTTTAAGCTTTGTTTTGTTTGTTAACTTTCCCCAGGTTTTATTCATGTAGAAAAGTGCTATTCTGAGAAGTTGATTGGAGGCTTTGTGTATAAGACAGGTGCTTGTTCAGCATGGGTTTCACTCAAGGGTCTCTTCCTAGCAAAAAGGCTTTAACCAAAAAAAAAAAAAAAAAAAAAAAAAAAAAAAAAGCTCCTGAGCTACCCTGTCCCCTTCCCTTTTCAGTAGTAGAGACCATTTTTCTGAGGCTTTCTTCCCGTCTTGTTGGGAGGATTCCTCAACTATCTGCCTCGAAGTGGCTTAATTCTGTGTTTTATTAATACTCTTTGCTGTTCAGTGTGTCTCTCTGCAGTCCTCTGTCATGGAACCCAAAGGCTCTTGGTCAGCTTCTGTAGAGACTAAGCCTACAATTGTCTTCTGCGACACTGAAAGAAGGCTTAAAGACTTTAGTGGACTTAGAGTCAGACTCGTGTTTTTGAGACACCTGCCACTCCCAGTTCAAGTGTCAATATACTTTCTCACTTCTCTCTCCCTTCCAGGCACTTGGGATTCATTTTCCCTCCTATCTGCCTTCTACTGTAAGTTTGCTGACCTCTGTAGTCTGCAGTTGTTTTCTTTATTGCACTCTTTGGGCTTTTGAGTTTTTATCTAATATCCCTTTATTATCATTTTACTGGGGTTTCACAAGGAGTAGAGTTAAATGCTATGTTTTAAAATTTCTCTTATTTAACAAGAAGTCTGGCCTCTACTTTTTTTTTTTTTTTTTTTTTTTTTTTTTGGTACCGGGGATTGGACTCAGGGGCACTCGACCACTGGGCCACATCCCCAGACCTTTTTTGTATTTTATTTAGAGACAGGGTCTCACTGAGTTGCTAAGTGCCTCACCATTGCTGAGGCTGGCTTTGAACTCGCAATCCTCCTGCCTCAGCCTCCCAAAGTGCTGGGATTACAGGCGTGCGCCACCGCGCCCGGCTGGCCTCTACTTCTAATGTTTAAAATGTTCACGCTTATGCATACGCTTATAAACAGAACTGTCTAGTGATCAAAAGCCTCATTTAAATTCTGGGGATGGCAAAACCCCATTTTTTCCAATCTCATTATTATTTCCCTACGACTAACCACTTTGTTTAGATTCAGACTCCAAAGCTAGTATGTGTTTTGAATTGTACTAAACCCTATAAAAAACTCCTGTTTGAAATTTAATTACCATTTTAATAGTGTTGAGAGGTAGGACCTAAAGGAGGTGACTAAGAGCCTTCATGAATGGATTATTGCCCTTACTTTGGGGAGTGGGTTAGTTATTGTGGGAGTGGGCTAGTTGTATCCTGATAAAGTGTAAGTTTGGCCACTGTCCTCCCTCTGTCTGGTGTACTTGCTTGCCCTTTTGCTGTGAGATGATAGAGCATGGAGACCCTTTCCAAACCCTGTCACCATTCTTCTGGGCTTCCCAGCCTCTAGAATTGAGAGTGAATAAACTTTTCTTTATAAATCATCTGGTCTCTGGTATTTAGGTATAGCAGCAGAAAATAGACTAAGGTAGTATCCCAGAAGAAATTATTTTCTTTGGAACAAGAATACTTTGTATAACAAAGCCTGTTTAATTTTCTCCCATGTAAATATTTCAGTTTTTTTCATTTTCTGCCCAGCTATTTTTTAGATAGTTTGAGAACAAGTAAAATAAATCCTAGAAAAAAAAATTAGATAAAATGAGTTCAAAGGTGGTACAATATTTTTCTGCTGTTTCCAATATAATATGATCTCAGTATCACTGATGATCAATAGTACTAGAATATTCTCATTAAACTGACATTCAGTAATACTAGTGCCAATTATAGAAAATAAGGATTTTGAAAAAGGCATCCTTTTTATTACTCCCCATGGATCAATCTTAATACAAAGGTAGTGTTTGTATGTCTCCAAAAAGCCAAGTAATAGTAAAATCAAGAGAATTAGAGGGAATAAAATTAGGATGAGACCATCAGAGGAAACTTGATTTTTCTTTCTCAGAGAGATTCATTTCATTTCATGATTTTTTTTTTTTTTTAATTTTATTTGTACCAAGAATTGAACTCAGGGGCACTTGACCCTGAGCCACATCTCTATCTCTGTTTTGTATTTTATTTAGAGACAGAGTCTCACTGAGTTGCTTAGTGCCTTGCTTTTGCAGAGGCTAGCTTTGAACTCATGATCCTCCTGCCTCAGCCTTCTGCACCGCTGGGCTGGGATTACAGGTGTGTGCCACCATGCCCTGCTGAATTTTTTTTTTTTTTTTAACAAAATATAATTTCTGGTCTTTACATTTTATTATACAAAATTCTGAGATCTTTAAGGAGACCATCTATTATAGATGGATGAGTGTCTTGAATGTGCTTAGAAAGTAATCCGTTGCCAGAGGAGATATGGCTGAAGTAGTAGTGGGATTAACTTTGATTTATACTGTCAGGCTTCTTTGCAGTTGTGTTCTTTGCCTTTAACCATTTATCTATAAGTCTTTTTTTTTTTTTTTTTTAATCATTTATTTTTTTAGTCATAGGTGGACACAATACCTTTATTTTTTTGTGATGCTGAGGATTGAACCCAGTGCCTCATGAATGCTAGGCGAGCACTATTCCTCTGAGCCACAACCCCAGCCCCTGTATGTCTTTATTTTTCAGCTTCTAAATTATCACCATGCTGTTTCTTCTCTTATCTACCCCTTTATTTGAAGGTTATCACACTACTTAACTCAAGGTTATAACTTTTTGCAGGGGGGCAGGGAGGTGGGGGAGAGTGTCTCAGTTAAATCAGAGGTTAACATTTTAAGTCATTTCTTTACCTGTCTGCCAGATGGCATTGTCAACAATAACTGTATGTAGGTGTTTTAAGAAACTTTGTTGTTAGGGGCTGGGGCTGTTATCAAAGTGGCAAAGCGCTTGCCTAGCATGTGTGAGGCACTGGGTTCGATCCCCAGCACCACGTAAAAATTAACAAATTAAAAAAAAAGGCAACTATAAAAAAAATAAGAAAGAAAGAAAGAAACTTTGTGGTTGATCTTTTCTAACAACTGGATTTTGTTAAAAAAATCAGTCTGTTAATAGCTAATTGTACATTTTCAGGCTTAATTGCTTTTATAAAAAGTATATGCAGAAAGAGTTGTCATTAAATTTGCCTGATTATATCCCTTTTTTTAGCCAGTGAGTGGTAGGATCACTCAAAAGCATTGCCTCTGGGAACTTTGGGAGCATGTATTTGGGCAGTTTCATTTTGTTTGGTTTTTAGTGGAGAGAAGAAAAAATAATTATAGTTTAATTGACAGCATAAAATTAAATAGTGTTATTATGAGCATTGTTAATGACAACCTGTTTTCCATTAGTTTCAGTTGCATATGTTTTTATCTTGGAAGAATATTTTCACAGATAATAACTTTCATGGCATCTAATTATTTTTTCTCCAGATAATTCTTAATGAGTGGTAATTTCTATATCTATTACTGTAATTTATGTCATACATAGAGTGGGGTTTTCTATTGGTTTTATCTAATTTTTTTTGGTACTGGGGATTGAACCCAGGGGCACTTAACCGCTGAACCACATCCCCACCCCCCACCCCCTTTTTAAAAAATATTTTATTTGGAGACAGGGTCTCTGAGTTGCTGAAGCTGGCTTTGTACTTTCGATCCTCCTTCCTCAGCCTCCTGAGCTGCTGTGATTACAGGCGTGCACCACTGCTTATCTGTTTTCTATTGGTATATCTAAATATTCATTAATATTTCTAATATTATTGGAAGTCAGGGAAGAGAGATAATAGTTTAGCCTAAGAACCTTTGGATAGGCAAAGGAACCTTTTTTGGCTGTGAAAACATGCCAGTTGTGTCTTCTAAAAGTTTTTGAAAACATTGGTTTAATCTGATAAGTCAGATTGCCTCCTTGTAGCTGGTTAGTACCTGCAGACATGCTGTATGATATATTGGTCAAGAATGGACAGCATACAAGTCAAGGATGGATGTTATTTATGAAATTGCTCCCAGGAGATTATAATGCAGCTAAAAAATTCTATTGCCTAGCTATGTCTGTGGCATAATGCAGTACATTGCTTACCCATCCATGGTGATACTGGTTTTAAAAAACTTATTGGCTACACTGCTAACAGTATAAAAATGTAACCCAGTATAGTAGAAAATATAACACTTGATATTAAAAATAAATTGACTGTTACTGGTTTATGTACTTACTGTACTTACTACACTTTTAGTCATAATTTTAGGATGTAATCCTACTTAAACAAAAAAGTTTACAGTGAAACAGTATGCTGGGTTTTGCTGGCAGCAGTCTCATACCTCTTGTTTACTTTGTGTCTTGATTGCAACAAGAGGCCACATCAGATGATTGACCTGCACCATCAGGCTTTGTGTAAATATGCTCTATGGTGCTTGCATAATGACAAAATCCACCTGGCAGTTCACTTTGCAGAATATATCCTCTGTGTTAAGCAGCACACGACTGTATTTTAGTATAGTTGGTAGAGTGATTTGAACTATTTAAATACCCTTCTTCCATTGTTTTACTGTATAGTTCTTATAATATAAATGGATTTGTGAGGCTCCTATGGAATGTCTTCCTCCCTACCAGAGGATTTTTATTATAAAATGATGATTGTCTTCCCAGACCATGTTATAAAAGGCCATTTAACTTGAATTCCTCCTAGTCGTTTGTTTGAGCAGGGTCCATTATGGAGGAGAAAGAAATAAAAATGAAGTTTTCTGTTTGTGATTATAAAGTTGATGGAAGAAATGTCTCTTGATTTTTTTTTTTTTTTTGCATTGGTTTTATTCTCATTTAGTTTCTCTCCACTTCACAGCCATAGCCTACTTAAGATTTAGGCTATCGGAGATCACAAAGAATATCTGTATCTAACCTGGTGATGGATTTCTGGTCCAGGTATCCTGACTAGATTGAATCAAGTGTCACATCTGTTGCATGGTCTGTGAAAGGGCTTGTTATCAATAGCCTGATAAAATTTGCATGGAGAAGCCAGTTTCCACAAGAAAACACGGGGCATCAGAATATGAGTTGTTCTTGAGCATATGGAAAGCCGTTGGATCAGCTGCCCAAGTTTGGTTCACTTGGGTGAAATGAGAGTGGTGGGTTGGGGTCCAGCTTGGGAACAGTGGAAGAAGTTGCACTTTTTCAAAAGTGGTTCCTATAAATAATATTTTTTAAAGTTTGTACTGTTAACATAATGATGTTTAAATTGGTTGTCTCTAAGTGGAGTGTGTAAGATGATCCATTGAGTGTAGGAAGAAACTTATTAAATTAAATTTCTCATGTTTGTTTTCATCTAAAAATGATATCTTAAGTTTTACTAATCAAAGCACTGTTTCATCTAAAAATGATATCTTAAGTTTTACTAATCAAAGCACTGTTTTAAAATCTAAAACCCATGGTTTATAAACAAACATTCTCAGTTTAATTACTGTCACTTAAATGTTAATAACTTAGTGGAAATAAGTTTTTTTTTAAATAATAAATTTAAGATAAAGCTTTAAATGCCTATTTTATTTATTTTATTTTATTTTTTGTACCAGGGATTGAACTCAGGGCCACTTGACCACTGAACCATATCCCCAGTCCTATTTTGTATTTTATTTAGAGCCAGGGTCTCACTGAGTTGCTTAGCACCTTGCCATTGCTGAGGCTGTCTTTGAACTCATAATTCTCCTGCCTCAGCACATGCCTGTAATTTCCAAGGATTACAGGCATGTGCCACCATGCCCAGCCCATTTTATCTTACTTATATTTAAACATACATAGTATAGTAGTACATAATTATTTTATAAGTAAACACATTATATTAGGGATATGAGATCAAATAATCTCTCTGGAGATATGATAAAAATATTTGTGGTATAATTTTTAAGGTTTGGAGAAGGCAATTTGAAAGATAGGATGAGATTGTGTTCACTCATCAGTTGAAAAAATCAGTGATCAGGAGCTGGGGATGTAGCTTAGTGGCATAGCATATGCTTAGCATATGCAAGATTCTTGGTTCAATCCCCAGGCACATCCCTTCACCTTAAAAAAAAAAAAAAAAAAGGAAGGAAGAAAAAAATGGATGAGCAGAACTTGAGAAGGTGGCAACTTTTACAATTTGCTTCCTCTGATTTTTTTTTTTTTTTTTGTACCGGGGATTGAACTCGGGGGCACTCGACCACTGGGCCACATCCTCAGCCTTTATTTTGTATTTTATTAGAGAGAGGGTCTCACTGAGTGAGTGCCTTACCATTACTGAGGCTGGCTTTGAACTCGCGATTCTCCTGCCTCAGCCTTCCAAGTGCTGGGATTACAGGCATGTGCCACCACGCCCGGCTTTCCTCTGATTTTTTTTTTTTTTTTTTTTTTGTGTGTGTGTGTGTGTGGTACCGGGGATTGAACTCAGGGGCACTCGACCACTGGGTCACATCCCCAGACCTTTTTTGTATTTTATTTAGAGACAGGGTCTCACTGAGTTGCTAAGTGCCTCGCCATTGCTGAGGCTGGCTTTGAACTCGCGATCCTCCTGCCTCAGCCTCCCATCCTCTGATTTTTAACCTGGCTATATCTTTGATCTTCAAACCAGCTGAGATAACAAAGGATAGGTTTCAATTCTAAAGCTCTATGTCTTGTTTAGAAAGGAGTACAAAAAAAAAAAAAAAAAAAAGCATTCTAGACATTTTGCACAAAAGCTATACATTTGAAAGATAGATTTTTAGGTTTCAGGAACTTGAATGAAAATTAATATTGAAAATCAAGGCAATTAAAATAAGTTTCAAAATTATTGAAAGGATTTAAAGTTATCTGATTCTGGAGAAATAGTAGTTTCATTCTTTTTGTTTAATGGGATTGATTAGAGTAAGTAAAAGAAGACTACAATAGCGGACCTCAGGGAATTGATTATAATATTACCTGCTGCTTTATAGTCAGAAGATGAGCAGGTTGTGTGGACAGAAGTACAAGGCTGGGGCTGGGGTTGTGGCTCAGTGATAGAGCACTCGCTTAGCACGTGCGTGGCCCCGGTTCGATCCTCAGCACCATGTAAGAATAAAGGCGTTGTGTACAACTAAAACAAATATGTATTAAAATAAAAAAAGAAGTACAAGGCTGACTTCATTAGTCTGTACAAAATATAGATTCCTTTTAATTTCTTATCCTTTCCCATTTGTTGCTTGTATTTCATAGGTAGGTCATTCTTCACTATTATAATATTTCTGATATAACTTTTGAGTTGATATTGTTTGTTTTTATCTACCTACTCTGGAAGTTAAAGTTAAATTTCCCTATTTCTTTAATAAAAATGTCCAGATTATGGAAATTTATCTTTTTTTTTTAGAAGACAGAACCAGAGTTTGTTGATCGTTAGATTCCTTAGGCTGTAATATAAATGCTAAAACTTTTCAGGTGGGCTTATGCTATAAAATAGTAAATTAATTTTTATAAGTATAGATTCTTTTGTAGTTGTACTTAACCACTGGGAAGGCTTTATTGAAGTATATCCAGAGTTACATTTAAGATCACCAATATCAGTAAGTCAGGATCACACACTTCCTTTAGCCTTCCTCTAGAAACACTTCATAGCATCTCTCTCTGAAAACCAGTGCTTTGTTTTGACTAGCAATGTGAATGTGAAGTCACACATTCTCATTGGGTCTCATCCTCATCCAGGTGACTTCATAAAAGTCAGTAAGTCCTGCTTTCATAAGAGATTCTATAAGTACTGTACATCTTAATTGGGGTAGAGAAATCTATTTGGTTATTGTATGTGGAAGAAAATGTGTTAAGACAGGAGGACACTGGAGATAGCAGGGCTTTTGAGCTTTCTTCCCATGGAGTTATTGGCTATGCCTAGTTTACATCTTCTCTCTGATTTAGACTAGTTATATCCTGTATTTGTTATGAATTTGACACATGATGATATAGTTTGCCTCAAAGATTAAACACTTGGTGCTCGCTTTACCAACACAAAATTGGAATGATACAGAGAAGATTAGCATGGCCCCTGCAGAAGGATGACAGGCAAATTCATGTAAACATTCCATATTTAAAAATAAAACAAACCACTTGACCTCACTTTTTAGAAACAAGAGTAAGGAGGCCAGTAAAGCGAATCCCCATATAAACCCATCAGTTCACTTAACGCTTACCAATATTTGGCTGATTTCTTTATTCTCTTCTAGTTACTTCTTCAAACCTTCAAGAAAAGGAATCCTAATCATGTCATTTTGGGCATAAAGTTTTAATTATTCTTTTCCAACTGATTGGGATATTTTAAAATTATGACCCTCTCATTCTCATACCAAGGTCAACTCACAATTAAGATCATCAAGTACTAATACATATTCAAATGTCTTGTCTTGTCTCCAGGTAATTTTATTTTTTATTTTTTGGTACCAGGAATTGAAACCAGGGATGCTTAACTCTGAGCCACATCCCCAGCCCCCCCCCCCCTTTTTAAATTTCATTTATTATTTATTTATTTATTTTGGTACCAGGGATTGAACTCGGGGTCACTTAACCACTGGGCTACATTCCAGCCCTTTTTTGTATTTTATTAGAGTTGCTAAGTGCCTCACCATTGCTGAGGCTGGCTTTGAACTCCTGATCCTCCTGCCTCAGCCTCCCAAGTGCTGGGATTACAGGCATGCGCTATCACTCCTGGCTTATTTTTATTTTGAAATTGGGCCCAGGTAACTTTTTTTAGTTGATTTATTCAGGTCATGATCTGGGTAAATAATCCTCCTCCTTCCTCCTCCTCCTCCTCCTCCTCCTCCTCCTCCTCCTCCTCTTTCTCTTTCTTATTCTCCTCCTCCTCCTCCTCTTCTTCCTCTTCCTCCACCCCTCCTCCTCCTCTTCTTCTTCTTTTTCCTCTTCTTTGTCTTCTTCCCTCCTCCTCCTCTTCTTTCTCTTCTTCTTCCCCTCCCTCCTCCTCCTCCCCTTCTCCTGCTCCCACAATACCTTTGATTTTTGTTTGTTTATTATTTATTTATTTATTCATTTATTTATTTTTTATTTATTTATTTTTATGTGGTGCTGAGGATTGAACCCAGTGCCTCACATGTGTGCTCTTCCACTGACCTACAGCCCCAGCCCCAGGATCTGGGTAAATTCTGTGTGTTACTGTTGTGATTTGAGTGTGATGCCTCTTGAGCTCTTCTCAGCCTGTTTTCTTTTTCATAACTGATTCATGCAGAAACGTGATCATTTGTCCTGAAACTATCCCACATTTTAACTTGGTTTACTCCCTTCTTTGTGGTATTGTTTAGCTTGTTCCTCCATTATCTAAATTTAACTACTAATTTATAAGATATTCAGAGGCTTGATTTAAGTTTAGTGGTTTTGTTTTTTAAAGTAAAGAGTATTTCATAGTATTTCATGAAGTTTATCACAAGATACAATAAACTACTCACTTCCATTTATGCTGAAATGCATTGGGGATTGAGGACAGATCCCTCTGTTATAAGGATCCCCATCAACCTTTAACCTAATACTTTTAGTTAGCATCTGTTGATAATTGTCGCCTACTCTATTATTTACAACCATTTCTTCTCATTTTATTTGCTGGAATAATCCTATAAATGAGATTTCTTTCATTCATTATTTAGTGCCCCTGAAATGTGGTTCTTATAAAAAAGGCAAAGTAAAACTTGGATGTTTTGCTTGCATATAATAGTTTGTAGCCTCTAATGGATACTAAATGAGGGTTTCTTCCTTTTTTTCTTTATAATGGCATTTTAAATTCCTGGATCCATTGCAGCAATTCCTTTTGGATGAAAGTAAATTCTTATATCCATACAAAAAGATCCCAGGCTAATCCTGTACATTGTGTATTTCTTGTCTTAGACCTTATTTCAGCCAGCCATACTTCCAAGGCATCCTGGTTCCTTTAAGTGGGGAAAAAAGGTATTCAGAGATCACATTCTGGGTGAAGGGGAAATTACACATGCACATTACATACACATTTATGCATCTATGCAAACATACACATGCACATAGACACATACACATATACGCATGAGTTTATATAGACATTTACAATTTAAATTTACAGGGCTTTTACTTCTTTAATTGTTATTACAGTATCTCTTTTTAGGATGTTTGGCTTCTAAGGGTATAAACATAATTCCTTGCGTACTTTATTCTATATGTATTTTAATTTCATAGTAACGGTATCAATAAATTTCTTTGTGGTTCTTTTTATTCTTAGATGATATCTCACTAGGCCTATGTAGTAAACAGTCTTTTAAAAGTCATTAAAATAATGAGTTTATAATTTATTACTATAACAACAATGGGAATTTTAAAGGAAAAAAGTTACCCAGATTCTTAATTCTTTTCTCTATATAGTTCTACTACCAACTTGATATTTTTTTTGTTTCTTTTATTACTGCTTGTTTTCTCTTTTTTAAATTTTTTTTTTTTTTTTGGTACCGGGGATTGAACTCAGGGGCACTCAACCACTGGGCCACATCCCCAGCCCTTTTTTGTGTTTTATTAGAGACAGGGTCTCACTGAGTTGCTAAGTGCCTCGCCATTGCTGAGGCTGGCTTTGAACTAGCGATCCTCCTGCCTCAGCCTCCCAAAATGCTGGGATTACAGGCATGCGCCACCACGCCCGGCTTCTTTTTTAAATTTTTTAAAATTTGTTTTAATTAGTTACATGACAGTAGAATGCATTTTGACCCATTGTTACTGCTTGATTTCAATTTTAAGTGTTTTTCCTCTTTCTTCAATCCCCCTTCCCCTTTTGTACCAGGGATTGAACCCAGGATTCTCAACCACTGAGTCAGGTCTCCCAACCCCTTTCGAGACAGGGTCTTGCTAAGTTGTTTAGGGCCTTGCTAAATTGTTGAGGCTGGCTTTGAACTTGCAACCTTCCTGTCTCTGCCTCCCAAGCTGCTGGGATTACAGGTGTGCACCACTGTGTGGGGCCTCCTCTTTTTTCCCCTGATATAGCTTATTTTATCTATCTATCTATCTATCTATCTATCTATCTATCTATCTATCTATCTATATGTGGTACTGAGGAAATACTCAGTGCCTCATGCTTGCTTGGCAAGCGCTGTGCCAGTGAGCTACAGCCCAGCCAGGTTTCTTTCTTTTTTTTTTTTTTCTTTTTTAAATAGGGGTACCTAGTAAGCATTTTGTACATAAACACACTAGGTAAGCACTCTACCACCGAGCTACATTCTCATCCTGTTATCTAGTTTTTTAAACTTTATATGTGATCTCACCCTGTAGTAATTATTTAATAATTATTTTTGTTCTAGCTTTATGTTTTATACTGTTTCCCAAGTCCTCATTAATTGACTTTTGGGTGTCATATTAGCTGATTTTTGGAGCCAATGTCTCTTAATATGAAATGAAAAATAAGGTAATAAATACTTATCAAACTGTGTGCTTTACTTTATATTGTGGGATTAACCCTTCCCCCATTTTTGAAGAGGAGGAAATTGAAGTTTGAGTAAGATATAGAGACATATTCTCAAGTCACACGACCACTTAGATAGATCCATAGTTCAGGCATTAACTGATGCTAATAAAGCAAGAATAATGCAATCTAACTTTTCAGTGGTTGTTAGATTGCCAATTGATGACTTTTCAACATTTCAAGGGATCTTGTTAATTTTTTGTTTTTTATTTTTGCTTAATGTGTTTTGGTTATGCCTTAGAACTTAATAGAAAAATCTTATTTTTGTGTTGTTCTTAAAGAATTTTTGTGAGGTATATTTAAAAATGTATAATATATAAAATGTTTAGTATGCCATTATAACATTGGGAATTTAAGGAAAAAAATTAAGAGTCCTATGCCCTAACTAATCTTTGTTCATAACTATATAGTTCTTTAAATCAGTTTTCATAGAGTCCAAGTTTATTGCATATATTTTATTTCACTTTCAACCTGAAATCGATGCCTAAAGCATCTATTTAATGTTAAAATGGCTAATATGCCAAATAATTATTTCTGTGCTTTCAGATATTTTTTATGTGGATCTTATGTTCCCTTTCTTTTCCTTCTGTTCTAACTAATCATAGGAAAATTCTTTCTCTTGAAATGCATTGCCCCAAATTTAACAAATTTTTTTTTTCCCCGTTCTAGTTTGGGAATACCTGCTACTGCAATTCAGTTCTTCAAGCACTTTATTTTTGTCGTCCATTTCGGGAAAAAGTTCTAGCATACAAGAGTCAGCCTAGGAAGAAGGAGAACCTTCTTACGTGCTTAGCAGATCTCTTCCATAGCATAGCCACCCAGAAGAAAAAGGTTGGAGTAATACCTCCGAAGAAGTTCATAACAAGATTACGGAAAGAAAATGGTAATTCTTCTACTTCCCTACGTTATTTCTTACATAACAGGAAGGCTAAATATAGCATACTATAACCCAAGCGTTTATTGAGCATCGTCTTTATGCCTGACAATATATTGCCATTGAGGAGGCAGAGGTGACCTCCTATCTTTAAGGAGGTACTAGTTTAGTGGAGGAAATAATTTTGCAGTAATTAATGAGGTGTGCTTGGTATTTGAAAGTGTGTTATATTATACAAAGATAAAATTTCATATGTCAGGAAATGAGAAGTCATGCTTTCTCTTTTCTGCCTACTTGGCTTTTCTATTGAGAATGAAGTTTTTTCCCAATAGGATTGTGATTTGTTGTATGCATAGTACTTTCGTTTCATTAACTCATGTGATCTATTTAGTAATTTTAATGCATTATTTCACACAGTAGCCAAGGGGGGAAAATACAGAAGCTAGAAACTTGCCAGAAGTCAGGGAAAGGAGAGAGAATAAGAACTTAGAACTTCTGGTTAAGTTTTAATCCCCCCTCATTTTTTTGAAAACATTTATTGAGTAAGCCCCACCTATCTTTAATTTTTACAAGCCTTTAAGTTAGACATTGCTTTATTTTCCATGAGGTGTTTTTTATTTTGAGATTGTAGCAATTTTTATTTACTTAATCCTGCTTATTTGCATTTTTCCAAATATCAAGCATTTTTGTTTGTTTGTTTGTTTGTTTTTGGTACCGGGGATTGAACTCGGGCACTCTACCACTGGGTCACATCCCCAGCCCTTTTTTGTACTTTTTTAAAAAAATATTTATTTATTTGCTTTTAGTTGTACACAATGCGTTTATATTTACGTGGTGCTGAGGATCGAACCCGGGCCACACACGTGCTAGGCGAGCGCTCTACCGCTGAGCCACATCCCCAGCCCTTTTTTTTTTTTTTTTTTGTATTTTTATTAGAGACGGGGTCTCACTGAGTTGCTGAGTGCCTCAGCCTCCCAAGTGCTGGGATTACAGGCTTGCGCCACTGCGTCCGGCTCAAGCATTTGTATTTTTAAAAATTCTTTTCAGTTATATATGACAGTAGAATCTATTTTAATTTATTTATGTGAACATGGAATACATGGTATTCTAGTTGGGACCACAGTCTTGCATATGTATACAGGATGGTGAGATTTACTTTGTTGTATCCATGAGTTTTAACTAAGACTCAGTGAAGTGAATCAATTTGTCCTAGGTGATACAGAGTTACCAAGTGACAGACCTAGTTTTCACCTTATTCTGCCTGATACCTAATAAGCCTAGCATTCTCTCTCATGGTATGTTGCCTCAAAAATTCAAATGAAATTTAGGTAATTTGGAAATCTAGGTTTTGTTTAATGTAGGTGTTTCAGTCATGTAGAAATAAAGTTATATTATTAGATTGAATCGTTGGGTATCATGTAGAAAAATGTCCACAGAAGTATGATCTGAGATGTGTTTAAGATTGATTATTAAATATCTTGTGAAATCTTGTTAAAGTAATCAGTTATACCAATCATTATCATGTGGATTGAGATAAGCCTGAATCATATATGGTGCCATGAAATACAAGAGCCTGAAATATGACATGTCTATAGGTTATTATAGGCTTGTTAAATAGGCTTTGTTCTGATAACACATTTAAAGATTTGTTCATTTACCCACACACACCCACACACACACACCCCTGCACAAATATATAACAATTGATTATTGCTCACAAAACCATGTTTTCTGTAATGAAGGGTAAATATGTTTATTTTTTAGATAACGGATCTATAGTAGTATCTTGTTTTTAAGAAAACCAAATGCAACATTTTGGATGTAATTGAGCAATTCCAGTCCTAGTCTTTTTGTCTGTATTTGTATGAGGTATGAACCTTTAAAGAATTTATCCTGAAAATTAATGTTCATGTAAGTTGAACTTGACATCTCTTATTGGTGACTATTAGTAATTTAGAAACGTTTGATATCAGAAGTTTGTAACTTAAACAGAGTACATGTTATTTTCCTTTTCATTTAATAGAACATTTTTCTAGCCCATACTTATTAATCTACTGCATGTGCTTTTTAAATGTACAGTTTTTTTTTTCTTTTCTTTCTTCTTCTTTTTTGTTTAAGTTAGACTGACTCATGCTGAACACAGAGTTCAAGTTACTGTGTCATGTGTGTGTGTCCCCCAGCCCTTGTGCTGGGTATTGAAACCAGAATCTTGCCAATGCTAAACATGTATTCTGTAACTGAACTATATATCCGTCCCCTCAAGTTACTGTGTTTTGGATTCTATGCAGTTATATACTTAGGATTTTATATTTGCTTGACAAAATGTTTTTATAGTATTTATTAGTTCTTAAATTTTTTATTGGTGCATTATAATGGTGAGATTCATTGTGATATATTCTTGCATGCACAAAACTTAATTTGATCCCATTTTATTCCCCAGGACCTCCCCTTTTCCTTCACTCCTCCCTCCCTCTTCCCATTCCTCTACTCTACTTATCTTCCCTTCTATTTTCATGAGATTCCTTCCCCCTGCCCCTTTTTTTTTTCCTCCCTTTAGCTTTCACACATGAGAAAAAACTCCCTCTGATTTTTTTTTTTTTTTTTTTTTTTTTTTTTTTTTAGTACCTTTCACACCATGAGCCTTTTTTTTTTGTATTTTATTAGAGACAGGGTCTCAAAAAAGTGCCTCGCCATTGCTAAAACTCTTGACTTTCATCCCAAAGTCTGACTTATTTTGTCTTTATGGCTGAATAAAACTTTATTTTGTATATATGCTACATTTTCTTTATTCATCTGTTGACAGACACCTAGGCTGGTTCTATACCTTGGCTATTGTGAATTGTGCTGCTATTAACTTGGGTATACATGTATTGCTGTAATATGCTGACTTTAATTCTTTAGGTTGAATATTGAGAAGTAGTATAGCTGGGGTATATAGTAGTTCCATTCCTAGTCTTTGAGGAACCTCAATGCTGATGTACGCGTTCCTTATTCCTCAGTTTATTGTTTTCTAATAGTGGAACATTTTTTCCAGAAGTGTTTTTTTTGTGTGTTTAGGGCAGAGTAAACTGATAATACAATAGTGAAACTAATTTCAAATTGTGTATTTATTTATTCCAAGCCCATCTTCTCATGAGTTTTTTCCCTTAATTTCAGAAATAATATTTAATAGAAAAGTTTTTTTTTGGGGGGGGGGAGGGTACCAGGGATTGAACTCAGGGACACTCAACCACTGGGCTACATCCCCAGCCCTTTTTTGTATTTTATTAGAGACAGGGTCTCACTGAGTTGCTAAGTGCCTCACCATTGCTGAGGCTGGCTTTGAACTCGTGATCCTCCTGCCTCAGCCTTCCAAGTGCTGGGATTACAGGCGTGTGCCACCATGCCTGGCAGAAAAGTATTTTTGTTACTACATATTGCTAGCATTTGTAAATATGTTTCAAAACATTGGGCTTTTGGATTTTCCCCTGAAATTGTATATAGAAGTGCATACAAATCAAAGAGGATTTAATGTATTCTCTATTGTCTGTCTTTTTTCATATTTTATTTTAAATATCTAAAAATGTTATCTGTTTTAGTATTTACACTAGTAGACTGTTGGACAGTTCTTAATAGATCATTGTTTCCTTCCATACTGTGTTAAAAAATACTTTGATGTCCTTTGGAAAAAACAATTGTAATTTCTACTCATTAATGAATTTTTGTTTAAAAATTTTTAACTCAGCATAAGAAACTATTGAACAGCATTCTTCCATTCTGTGTGACAACACTAGCTTCACAACTGTACAATCTTGGATGATGGGATGGTACTAGTTGATTGATTATTACGTATCCATTTCTGTTGTGTGCCAGGCAGTGTCTGTACATTGGAGATGTAGAAATAAGCCATCAGGGAACTGACAGTGATATTATATAGTGTGTCATTGCTAGGAAGAAAAATAAAGCAGGGAAAGGGTGTGGAGAAGGAGGGTGTCATCTGTATAGACTGGGTGGTTGTGAGAGTTGTCACCTCTATTAAGGTAACATTGGAGATTTGAAGTAAGAAAAAAGACATTTGAAGATCTAAAGTTAAAAAATGTTACATGTGTAAACAACAGAAAGTGTAATAAAGGAGGATGGTCTAAAAGTTAGCATGGTGTGAATGGAGTAGGATAAAGATGTAAGTAGATAGAAAGGCAGAGGCTTAGAACTTGGGTTTTATTTTGAAAGAGGTGGGAAGCCATTAACAGTTCTGAATAGGTGAGTGGTTCTGAATAGATGAGTGATAAGTCCTGATTTGCATTAGGAGAAGATCCCTCCAGAGGGGAAAGGGTGAGCGTGGGCAGTGTGAGAGCAGAAGCAGGAAGACCAGCTGGAGGCTACTGTATCAACTTCATCTGTTTAGAGCTCTTCTATAGGCTCTGCTGTTATTTTGGAAGAAAGAAAACACAGGTGGTGATCTAATTGTGTTAGCTTGAGTTGACTGCCAGCTGGTCATTTAATTTAGAATTATTTAAAGTGGGCTTCAGAGTCATATCAATTGGCCTCTCTATAGCTATGTGCCCCTACACACTCTGATTTTTGGCAATATATATAGTTCAAATTGTTGTTTTAGGTCAAATATGTTTTTCTCATATCATCTTTAACTGTAAACTCCCATTGTTTGTTTATTCATTCGTTCAAAAATTGTCAAGCACATTTTAATACATGGCAAGTACTATTGTAAGTGCTAGGTATATATCAGTGCATGAGATAAAAATGATTCTAGTTCTTAAGGAACCTGCACATATATGGTTCAGGTGCTGTACCTCTGTAGGACAGATACAGATCGTATGTGTTACATCACACACACACACACACACACACACGTCTTGGTCTTCCTTAAACGAGGAAATATTAGTCATTTACAAATAACACCTGTAAAATAGATTTGAGTAAATAATTTCTTGTATTTATTTCAATTAGGTCTTTTCCCCAAAGAACATAAAAGGTATCATGTAATAAAAGCTATAGTTATTTCAGAATTATGAAAAGACAATAAGCAGTGACTTAATTTTTTATTCTTTTGCGTTAATGTTGGAGCCATATCAGGATTATAATGGTTTATAATCATACATTTATTTAATAATGAAATTGTCTGTCTCTCCCACTAGACTGTCAGTTCCATGACGGAGGGAACCCATTTGTTTTTGCTCACCATTGTTTTCTCAGCATATAATCCAGTTCCTGGCACATAGTAGTGCTTACTAAATGCTTGTTGAATGAGTGAATGAATGAATGAATTAGTTTAATTTACCAAAGCCGTTTTAAAGTCCATCTTTCCCATTATGTTCCTTAGAGTATAAAGCCAACCATAAGAAAAAAATTAAACATAATACCATTGACAGGGATTCTTACAAAGTCATCATATTGATGTTTTGATATTTATGTTGTCCTGGTTGATATTTATAAAGCTATCATGTCTGTTTTCAGGCATTGCAATATTCTATTATATTGACTATGTTTACATGAAAGGACTGTAAATAACTTTAGAATCACTTCAACAGAAGTTTAAAAAGAATTTATAAAGTCTTTTACTAGTCCTCCCCCATTATCTCTGGATTCTTCCATGACTTTTAATTTATTTTTGCTTTTCTTAAATCCTTTATCAACTCTAGCATGGTTATCTTCTGCTCCTTATGTTAGTGAGTGAAGGAAAGGTGAAGGTGCACTTAAGGAAGCTGCCTTAAGTTTAGGGTGTCAGGGTTACTGGAAGTTAGGCCATTAGTAGGTGGGTTTGCAGGTAGAAGGCCTCAAAGAAAAGAGGGTCTAGGGTCACAGTATGGCCAGATCTTGTATGCTGTTTTCATTGTTGGCAAGTTTTGATACGTAAGCAGAAGTGGAACAATTTTGAAATGGTAGCAGAGAGCTAGAAAGGTTCAAGAGAGTTTGTTTAGAACAGAATGTGGTTCCTAGAAGCAGCAGAAAGTGCTGAGAATGGAGAAAACCCCAAGGATGAGGCAAAAAAAAAAAAAAAAAAAAAAAAGGTATAATAAGTAAATTAGCATGGTAGTGGATAGAAGATTAAGATTAAGGATTGAAGTATTTATTATTTTTCGGGAAAGGAGAATTATTTCATTGAGAGACAAGGTTAAAGATGATTGACTTCTGTTTTCTGAACTTTGGTCTAGACCTTTTTGTGGTGGAACCATCTGAAGGTTCTAAGCCTGACAGATTGGCTTCAAAGAGGTAGAATGGACCACCAAGAAGTTTTGCAGAGTAAACAGCCTGCCTCACAGTGTTGGGGTGGTGGCTGCAGTGGCTTCTAGTGTGAGCTGGGATTGGAGAATGGCGGCACAGAGCTTTGGATCTACTATCCATCATAGGCAAAAACCAGTGGACACATAGTATACCAGATTCAAGATCAAATAAATATTAAGTGTACGTGGGCTGAATATATAGGCTAAATTTAACATAGGGAATTTGTTAAGGCTAATGGAATCCTTCAGGCTAAAATTATAGCAGGGAAATTAAATGTGGCTCCAATTATATTGTTAAGGTCTTTGATTTGAAGGCAAAATTTGTGACATGAATTTTGGGTATGTGAAAATAATGAAATAATAAACACAAAAAGTTTATGTGGATTTTACCATGCAATGTAGGAGATGTTTGTTAGGGAAAAATCTTTGGTAGGATCCATGAATCACACTTTTCTACTTTCACAGTGAAATTAAATGAAAGGATCCTTTGTTAGTGGATTGAGTAAGGGGACCTGACTTGAACCAGGTAGATCATAAAAGAAATGGTGCAGACTAGACAGATGTAAGAATGGTTCTTAAAAAGTGAGAGGGCTTAGGAAGTAACTGGATATGAAGAATGTGCAACAAGCAGTGATGTTGAGTAGGAAAATGGGCATTTTGTATGAAAAGCCCTTGTTTATTGTTGCATATGCAAATAATAGATGCATACATTCTTTTAGTAAAAATCTCCATACAGCAAAATAGAAGTTCCTGTGGATGCTCTGCCCCCTCTCCCAACTCCTCAGTTTCCTCTTCCTTAGAAATGACTTGATCTTGGACTGGGGATGTACCTCAATGGAAAAGTGCTTGCCTAACATGTGGGAAGCCCACCCTCCCCCCCGCCCTTCCCCCTCAAAGAAAAATTTGATCCTAACAACCCCTTTTTTATACATTTAAAAATATGTGTGTGAATGTGTGTGTGTGTGTGTGTGTGTGTGTGTGTGTGTGTGTGTGTAATCTCCAAATAGTGATAGTTCCAATTTGTGAAGTCTTCTGGGTGTTTTATTTTTCATAAATGGGGAGGTCTCTTACACATCTTCAGCATCTTTGTTTTACTTAGTGTCTTAGAAATTTTGCCATATTAATTCATATAGAATGAACCAACCCAACCACCCTCCCTTCCTTTCTTTTTTCCTTCCCTCCCTTCTCTTCCCTCTCTCCCTTCTCCTGTCTCTCTCCCTCTTTTTGTTACTGAAGATTGAATTTTGGGCATTTTGTCACTGAGCTACATCCTCAGAACTTTTTATTTTTGGAGATAGGGTCTTGCTAAGGTGCTGAGGTTGGTCTTGAACTTGGCAATCCTTCTGCTCAGCCTCCTGAATTTCTGGGATTGTAGTCTTGAGTCACTGGGCCCAGCTATGGAACTACTTTCTTTTTAACCATTTCTTAGTATTTCCTAACCAAATTATACCATAATTAAAACCATTCTGTTAAACATTTAAGATGTGTTTTGGTACATGCATGGATATTTACTTGGCACTACTATCTAGAGGAACTAGATTGCATTTTATTAAAAGCATTAATTGAAATTACCCTTTAAAATATGCCATTCCAGGGGCTGGGGATATAGCTCAGTTGGTAGAGTGCTTGCCTTGCATGCACAAGGCCCTGGGTTCAAACCCCAGAGCACTACCAAAAAAATAAATAAAATATGCCATTCCAATTGCAGGCCCAGTAGTAGTGGGTGAGAATGCTCATTTCTCCTCACTAATGCCAACTTTGAATACTAAGTCATTTTATTAAGTTGCTTTTTATTTTGTCAAAGTGGTGGGAAAATGATATTTTGACATTATTTTAATTTTTATCTCTCAATTGCTTGTCATGTATTATTTGGGCATTTGCATTTCTATTCTGAATTGCCTGTTGTTTTCATAGTTTTCACTTGTCTTCATTTATGTTGTCTTTGCCATACAGAAGCGCTTAATTTTTATGTAGCCAGTCTTTCTGGGCTTTGTGTTCTGTTCAGTATCATCAACAATAATAGTAGCAATTGCTCATGACCTTTCAGTACTTACAGTATTGTGTTCTAAGCACTTTTAATCTTCATAACAGCCATGTGAGGTAGGTACTATTATTAGCCCCAGTTTTTGGATGAGAAACTGTGGCTTAAGGAGGTTTGGTAGATTACCTATGATGTAGATATATTTAGAGATAGAACTACAATGCCAATCCAAATAGTCTTGCCCTAGCATCTGCAGCTTAAATTGGTATTTTTAAAAAATATTTATTTATTTGCTTGCTTTAGTTGTATACAATGCGTTTATTTGTACATAGTGCTGAGGATCGAACCCAGGCTGCGCACGTGCTAGGCGAGTGCTCTACTGCTGAGCCACAACCCCAGCCCTTTAAATTGGTATTTTTAAAGGTCTTTTTGATATCAAGATTAAAATTATTATTTACCTATTTTAAATATACCTCTCCAATTAATACTTTTTACTTATTCTCATTTTATTGTAATTTTGCAAAGGAAGATGATATCCTTATTATACAGGCAGGATAGGCAAAAACCTTGTTTTATTGCATAAGGTTGAACATTTTCTCATGTTTCCTGGCCTTTTTGAATTTTCTACAGATCATTGATTTCATGTCCTTTTTGGTTTTCTTTGGTATGAGATTGTTTTCATGTTTCATTTTTTTTTTTAACTTCTAAAATGGTTTCTAATGCATAGGACTTAATTTTGTGCAGTCATAGCTGTAGGTCTCTTAAAATGTAATTTTTCATTCTCTTTGCTTTGACATTCCGTAAATTTTCTTCTAAATTATGCATTCATTTAAACAATGTAATTTAATATTTATGGAATTTATTGTGTTCATTGAGGATCTAAAATTTCCTAAATGGGTAATTTTTTTTTTAATGCAGTTTATTTAATAATGCATAGGTGTTTTTGTTTAGTTAAAGTTAGGTTCACACTGTGTATTCCTACATGTATGTTGCCTGGTGGAGTCAGGCTGCCTGGTGTGAATCTTGTGCTCTGCCTTTCCTGGCAGTGTGACTTTACCCTTTCTGATCCTAATTTCTAACTGTAAAATAAGGTTACTAACAATATCATATGGTTGTTAAGAGGATCATATGAGATAGTGCCTGTGGCATCTTAGTGGCATCTTCCTTAAGGACAGGGCAAAATCGGTACAGCTTATGGTGGTCTGCCAACAATATGCTGCCCTCAGCAATCATGATTGGGAGCCCTATGAACTAGGCCACGGTCCTTGACAGGATGTGGAAGTCTAAATCATCCATGGGAACCCTTCCCAAAGGCAACTGTTCTGTCCCATGTCTTCCCCTCGGCTGCCGTGGCTTGCTGGCCTTGGGTAAATCCACCTGAAGTGCTAGATTGGCAGCCAGAGATGGGTAAGATCTCCAGAGAGGAGACAACCTAAGACAGGCGCACTCTCGAGTAAGGTGGGCTCCCATCAATAAAACAGAAAAGGGGAAAAGAAATGTTGGGGACATTAAGAACATGTCAGCCAAAAATATAACTCTCTGACTTCCTGATATATGGACTTTGCCTGGCCCTGCCGCCCTGACACATGACGAAAAATCAAACCACCACAAGGATAGGCTAATGGCTGTTCCTCCAATGTGATCTGCTCGTGTTCCCTGTGCTTCCCTATAACCTTTCTGTTGATAAAACCCTCTCTTTTCATGAAAGATATCATGGTGCTGAAAGAGTTAACTTTGACTGCATAAGTTCTCCTATTTACTTGCTGTTCTGTTCTTTATTCATATATATGGCCACCAGATATCGCTATTTCAATTATTTAGATCGAGACTAATTCTGTAAATTTAACCTTATTGAAATCTAAACTAAATACATAAAGTAAAAATAAGAACCTTTTTCTATAAGTACTCAGTTCCTAGTTAATAAGCTTTAAGAGTCTTTTTGTGATTAAAAATAGATTTCTCTTACTTTTAGAGTAGATATAAATTCCTTAGAGTAAAAAGTCTTTCTCAGAGTTAACATTCAGCTTTGCCCCCCCTTTCCCTGCTTCTAGGTTTTGTAAACAACTGCTATAAAAGAAAAACAATAGTGCTTTGGAATCCCAGACAGAGAAGGTTGACTTTTATCAGACAGCCTGAATGGTGTGCGGAGAAAAAACAGTTTCAGAGAATCCGTGAGAAATAAATTTTTTACCCAGACTAATTAGATAAAAATGACAAAATTATAATATGCCCAGTTACGTACAGGGTCTTGAAAAGGTGTAAGTGACCTCAAAACCTTGAAATATATAAAATAAGAAATTTAATGTCTAAAAAGTAATCTAAAGTCATGTCTGTAATGAAGTCACAAAAGAAAGTATAAACAATTTGTACTGCCAAAAATTATGCTTAAAGACCTACAACAAAGTAAAAGTAAAGAGAGAAGATTCCACAGCCTGACTCTTGTGTCGGTGTGTTATTTTCTTCCCCATCGCTGCTCCTCTGCCTTCGTACTTCGCTGAGAGCTCGCGTTGTACGCCTTGCTGGAGGCCGGCCCCCAGCAAGTGCCTCTGAAGTTCTTACAGAGTTCTATGACAGGATTATGTCATGTCAAAGCCCAGTGCTTGATATTAGCACTGTCAGTGTTTCCATTTTATCTCCTCATTTGTATAAGTATGGGGAACATTCATGAAATTTAAAAATCTCACAGTTGGAGGGCACTCTAGAGATGATCTGGTTTAAATAGATAATTCCTGATAATGACATCAAAACCTGATTTCATAGCAGTGTTACCCAGAGGAGCTTTGAAAAGCTCCCAAGTTCTGTGTTTCACTCCTCACCTATTAAATCAAACTGTCAGGATTTATGGCCCAATAATTCACTTTCTTCTTTTTTTGTACTGACATTGAACTCACGGGTACTTTACCATTAAGTTACATCCCCAACCAACCCTTTTTATTGTTATTTTTTAATTTTGAGGCAGGGTCTTGGTTGCTGAGGGCCTTGTAACTTACTGAGGCTGGCCTCTAACTTACTTGTTATCTCCTGCCTCAGCCTTCCGAGTTGCTGGGATTACAGGCATGCACTACTATTCTGGCTTCAGTAATTTGCATTTAATAAACTGTGGCTCTTAAGCAGTTGGCTTATCCTTGGCAAATGTTTGTCCAGCTTCTACTTTAAAGCTTACTTTGTAGAATAATTGATTCTTATCTTTCCATTATCTACTGTGCAAATGTGTGAGAAGAGGGTTTATCCTTTTCTCATGGATCAGTATTTTTTAAAAAAAGATTTTCATTAATCTTTATTTTCTTTCAATCCAGTCATAATTTTTAGATGTAAAAGTTTCATTTTCTTGTATGTTACAAATAATATTAAACATTTTTCCTTTTAGTTCTGATAAAATTACTATTTGTTTTAAAATTTGTTATGAAGGTATTAATTCTGAAATAATTCTGTAATTCCATTTTTATTTTTAGAGCTTTTTGACAACTACATGCAGCAAGATGCCCATGAATTCTTAAATTATCTACTAAATACAATTGCTGATATTTTACAAGAAGAGAGAAAGCAGGAAAAACAAAATGGTCGCTTACCTAACGGTAATATTGATAGTGAAAATAATAACAGCACACCAGACCCAACGTGGGTACATGAGATTTTTCAGGGAACATTAACTAATGAAACCAGATGTCTTACTTGTGAAACTGTAAGTATATCATTAAATTAAATTTTGTATAGAAAAAAATTTAATTCTTTATGTTAAAAAGTTTGAGGATGAGAGTATGGAAGATAAAAGTTAAAATTCTCAGGTATAATGTAGATGTTAAAGATGTACTTTCAACTTTAAAGGAATCTGTGCTTTTATGTAATGCTGCTTATTAACAGTGAATACCTAAGATGATAGAAGGATACTTGTTGCAGTCTGAAGTGTTTGATTTTGTTTCAGTTTAGGAGGTCAGAAGAACCATGTTGTGGAAATTGTATGTCTTACTTTGGTAACCCATTGGAAACCTAATAGGTCCGGGAGGTAGAGTTATCCATCTCTTAATGACAGGGATACATTCTGAGAAAAGCACTGTATTAATCAGCTTTGCATTACTATGACCAACATGCTTGATAAGAAAATTTGGAGGAAGAAAAGTTTTATTTTGGGTTCACGATTTCAGAGGTTCAGTCCATGGTTGGCCAACTCCATCGCTCTAGGTCTGAGTGAGGCAGAACATCATGGTGGAAGGTCATGATGGAGGAAAGGTACTCAGCTCATGACAGTTGGAAAGCAGAGAGAGAGGAGCCATGGACAAAATATGATCCCTAAGGACATGTCTTCCAGTGACCTACTTCTTCCAGCCATGTCCCACCTGCTATAGTTGCCACCCAGTAATCCATTCAAATTATTACCCATCAAATGGCTAGGTGTGTCTGAGTGTTTGAATACATTAATAGTAATCTGTGAAGATGTTTTGGGTTAGAGTAAGGATCTCTGGCGATTAGGTTACCACTCATAATCTAATTGTTTTATGTCTAAGCATTCCCACATTGTCTATCACATGAACTTATTGGGGAACACCTCATATCCAAACCATAATAGTGGCATTAGGTGACTTTGTCATTGTAGAACATCCTGTGGGGTACTTACACAAACTAGATGGCATCAGTCAATTATTTGACATGGCCTCAAGAGACATGGTAAACACATGGTATATGAGGCTGCTGCCAGTGTAAAAAAGCATACTTTTTACAGTAACCTTTTCCTGTGGAAAGAAAATAGTGATTAAAATTATAGTATAGTAAATACATAAAAATAGTAACAAAATCATTTATCATCAAGTGTCCTGTACTGTGTATAAAACAGCTGGCATCAATCACAGTAGGTTTGTTGACAACTAGCATCATCACAAATGCATGAGTAATGTGTTGTATCACAATAAGATGGTTATGACATCATTAAGCAATAGAAATTTTTCAGTTCGATTATAATCTGATGGGACCACCATTCTGTGTGTGGTCCAGTTGTTGACCAAGATGTCATGTGGCATATGGTTGTATGTTAATTTGTTTTTCCTTTTCCTGTAATTATGTGTACTGTATTATTGTAATAAAAACTGAAGCATACTTTGTACACTCAAGAAGGGGAAATATCTTTTTTGTTGGATACTTTGTAAAGATGAAGCTTAAAGATTTATCAGATCAGATAAGCCAGCATCTCATTATGTTCTTAAACTTGTCATCCAGTTTCTCAACTGTGGAATGACAGATTAAATTCAATAAGCATCATCTAATTAATGATTATTATCAATAGTGTAATTTTTATTAATGAAGGACACAATACTAATAAATAAAATTCCCTTTTCTAAATAAAGTCTTAGTGGTCAACCACATTCAAGTCAAGTGTAGGAGGTGTGCCTTAGTGTTTGAATACATTAATGAAGATGAATGGTGTGAATATACTTTGTATACAACCAGAGATGTGAAAAATTGTGCTCTATATGTGTAATGTGAATTGTAATGCATTCTGCTGTCATATATAACAAATTAGAATAAAAAAATTTTTTAAAATAGTAGTCTCTGAAGATGTTTTGGGCTAGAGTAAGGATCTCTGGTATAAGCTGGTTTTCATGCTTCAGCCGTTAGTTAATTGTGGTAATGATCAGCTGGGCAGTGTTCAGTGTCAGGAATTGGGCTGAACACTCATCTGTGCACGAACTCTTGTTATTTTAGCAGGAGTTTTTAGATGTGTCTTGTAAAGAGAAATGTTTCTGTAGCTGAATTCCGAGCTTTGAGAAGCATAGTGCCCAGTCATTAGGATAGTATTTCATTGGAATACTATATGTAATTAGGGAATTTGGAAGTATCTTGATACTTTATTTTAATGTAATTTGATTTGTGTTAGAAGATGTCAGAATATGTATAATTTAGTCTTATTCAATGAAGAAAATAGTTGAATTTGCTTAGCATGTTAAGACGTGCAGTAATGGTCAAGGCTAGCAAGGTAGATTTGGGGCCCTCTGGATGCCTTTGGGATACTGCCAAGGTCCTTAAAAGTATGTTTTGTAGTGTAAGAATGGGAGGGGATAGAGATGCAACATTTTTGAAGGAGAAAGTTATACCAACCCTCCTTGTTCAAAGGGCTTAAATACTAATGTGACTTGTAAGGGATAGATACTGATCTTTTTGTCCATTCTTCACTAAGTCCTTCTGTAACCTGCAGTGTATATTTGTAGATTGTTTTACAAGAATTAAGCATGAATAGAGAATATTTCCTCAGAATTGAAATTCATCATTGTGCAGATTTAGTAATTGATCATAGTGCCATGTCTCTGTCAAACTAGACTGGAGGGATCAAATCCAGGACCCCTGAAGAGTGACTATCATTTCTTTATTCAGTATTGCACAAATATTTAAGTACTAACTATGCCAGGTAGATGATAAATAGTGGATGGCAGAAGATGATTAAGACATTAAATCTCTGATATCAAGATGCTTGTAGTGTACTGAAGACCAGCCAATAATAAGTAGGCCCTGCACAGTGTTATGGTAAAGGTAAGCACAAGATGCCCTGCAAGTCAGAAAATGATAGACTAAATGGAAATGGAAAATATTTGGAAGGTGAGAGATGGGCTTTCTGGAGGAGCCAGTACATGTATTTTAGTAATGTGGTTTAATGTTTCAGTGGGGAGCAGACTGGCTTCTGTAACTCTATCTTCTGGTATTCTTTGTTTTATGAAGGTTCCTTCTCAGTATCATTTCTTGGCTTTCTTCTTCCATTTTTTCTTTAAATGTGGGTGTTGCTGAGGGTTTCTTTGTGGGTTGCTTTTAACACTGCATTGGAGTGTTTATTTTTATTACCATATGTACTGATAAGTCCCAAGCTCAGTTCTCAGATGGAGAACTGTCTTCCCTGAGTTTTGTGCTGGTATCTGCTGATAACTGGATATGACATTAGCGCACATTACATTAGCCCAGCAGCTATCAGGCTTCTCTACAACCACTTCTAAAAATGAAATACTGCCTTGTCTGATGATTGGTTGGAACCAGTATAATCACAAACACAAACATAGTAACTCAGATATACCTAGATGATGCAGAGCAGCCTTGTCAGAGTTTTTATATTAACTCAAAAGTAAACATTTAAAATTCAGACCCCTGGCAATATCTGAGAACCTCATTTTGAGAAACAAACCTCTTTCCAAGAAACTCCAGGCTTTTTAATATTTATTTCTTTTTAGCCTACACATAAACCCCTTCGAGCTGGCTTTAGCCGCCTGCACTTTATTATCCCTTGTCACCTATTAATTTGGGCTAATTATTTTTCTTTAAATACATCATTTTCCCCTTATTGTTTCTGAATTGTGTTTCTTCCCCTTTCTTTTTTTTTTTTTTTTTTTTTTGAGATTCAAATTAGTTACAGTATTATTCTACTTTGTGTTGTATAGTGGAATAGTATTTTATGTGAGAATTTAGGTTTTAGAGTTAGCTTAATGTAGAAATTAAGTAGAATCAAAATCACTCTTGAAATTCCCTTAAAACTATATGTAAAATATAGTATGCACAGTACCTCTGTTTACTTCTGTTTGTCTAACTATATCATGTGTACAGCCCTCTAATCACAACTTCATGATACTGAGCTTGTAACATTGATGCTTTCTTAAAACAAGAAACCTTTGATTCACCTGAGTGTATAGTCAGTATGGATGTGAGGCACAGGGGAACTGAGTCAGGCATGTCTCTGGCATGCTCACTTGGGGTCTAGACTTAAGGGAAAAGCTAGTGAAATTCATCTCAAGTTCTGTTCTATTTTGTTGTTCAAATAAGCAAGAGTAACTTTGTAAGATGTTTTACTCATAAAACAATACTTTGTATTGGGAGAAATAAAGGTAGGTTATAAAAGAAAATTGTAATTTGGCCTTTTGGACTAAATTATTTTCTTATAAAACATTGCAGTTAACATGTCCTTTTGTCAAATATTCTAATTCAGTCTCAGCCTATTTTTAAAGAAAGAGTATATGTAGTATAATTTGTTCCATGCTTTGAAATAACACTAGGATTTTGGAAAGTAATGAAAATTTCCAGCATACTATCCTTTGGTACTAAGAGAATCAGTCACATGTTTATTTTGGTGTTTTTATCTATATAGGTGACAAGGGTTATTTATTCATTGTCCTTTTGCATAATCCAAACGAAATAGTTTGTTTTTGAACTTAAAGAAAAAGAATAATTTCATGTGATTAATAGAATGCATTTAATTCTATTAGCTGGGAACCTGGGGTTTCTTAATATTTGAATAAATCAAACATAATTGCCCATTTTTACAGATAAGCAGCAAAGATGAAGATTTTTTAGACCTTTCTGTTGACGTGGAACAAAACACATCAATTACTCACTGTTTAAGGTATGTGAAGAATTGTTTATTTTGAAATTTATTGATTTTTGTTGTTTAAAATATTTTTTAAAAATGAATTCATGATTTTCTGGTATTCACAAAATAAATTTATTATGAATTTTATACAGGGGCTTTAGCAACACAGAAACTCTGTGCAGTGAATACAAATATTACTGTGAAGAGTGTCGCAGCAAGCAGGAAGCACATAAACGGTAAGTTAGTGTCTTGAATGTTTCAGTGATTCTTTGGCCCTGGGTGTTGGAGATGGGTTTTTCTAGATGAAAGTGATCTTTGAAATTTTACACTGAGTCAGTTTTTAATGGTGTCCCAACAGTTAAGGCCCATTGTGTATTATTAGATAAATGATATTCTACCCAGTCATTGCTTTTGTTACAAACTCCCTACCTTCAGGTGATTTTGTATGGTTAATGATTGCATGAATAATAAAAAACTAGTACACATAAAAGTTTGAAACTGTTCTAATTATTTGTACACTTTTTTCTCCCTCTGGAAAAAGTGTGTCTTGCACTCCATTCAACTTTCTGCTATTCTGCCATAGGATATTGTATGTTCTCCTAGTGTGTCATAAGGACTGGTTTTGGTGTCAAGGAATGTAATCATCACTATCATTGTGACTTTGCTTTTTATTTTGGAGCATTCTCAGAGAAAAGCTGTATGAGTAATACCAGGAATGCTTTTTTTTCCCCCTCACTCTAAACCATTTGAAACTGCTACTGATATTGTAGTTCATGAACCTGGATACTTTAGTAGGCATTTCCTACTAACAAGGAAGTTTTCCTACATGCCCATTCAAATCCGGAAAGTAATAGACATTCAACTGTTATTCAGGTCTGATTCTGGTATCATAACCTGTTTCATTAATTTCTTATAAAAGCAGGATCTAGTTCAGAATCACACATTACTTTAAGTTTTCATGTCTCGCTAGTAAATTTGGTACAGTTCTTTAGTCTTTTCTTCACTTTAATGATCATAACTCTTGTGAGACTCATAGGTTCATTATTTTGTAAAATAGCTCCAGTGTTGTTATTGCACGATTAGGTTCAGCTTACAATTCTAGACAGGAAACTTAAAGAAGTGAAGCTGTGCTCTTCTCATTATATCCTGTTAAGCAGCACACAATTTTGATATGTGCCGTGTTTTGGAGCATCCCTGTGTTTGGTGGTTTCCTAGAAGGACTTATAGTTCTCAGGAAATGATTATGGTCACAGCCAAGTTTTGTCACAGAGAAAGGATATACAGCATAGTCTGCAAACAAGAAAGCCAGGCAAGCTTCCAAGAGTCTTTGTCCCAGTGGGTCATACAAACCCTTAATTCCTTCAGCATAGTGACATCATGGGAATCTCTTCACAGTCTCATTGCCTAAGAGATTTATTGGGGGCCAGTACCATGAGCACTCTCTGCCTAGCACACACCAAATTCCAGATTCCAAGAAAGGAAGTTGTTGTTCAACATAAAGCATATTGTTTGTTCAACTTAAAAACTTCTGCAAAGCAAAGGAAACAACAGAATGGAAAGAACCTGCAGAATGGGAGAAAATATTTGCAAACTATATATTTGAAAAGTTGTTAATATCCAGAATATATTAAGAAAAAATGCAGCTTAATAACAAAATAATTCAGTTCAAAAATTGATGCAGGACTCAAATAGGCATTTCTCCAAAGAGGATACACAAATGACCAGCAGGCATACGAAAAGATGTTCAGTGTCTTCAGACATCAGGAAAATGCAGATCAGAACCACACAATATACTGCCTCACACTTGTGAGGATGGCTACCATTAAAAAAAAAAGATGAAAATTTTGGTGAGGACGTGAAGAAGTTGAAATTCATGTGCACTGTTAGTAGGAATGTAAAATTGTTCAGCTGCTACAGAAAACAGATTCCTCAAATATTTAAATATATCATTAATGTTCTAAAAGAATTGAAAATAGGCTCTTATATAGATATCTTAAATAGATATTTGCACACTCATGTTCATTGTAACATTTAGTCACAATAACCAAACCTTTTGGATAAAGAAAATATGGTGTTTGCATAAAGCAGGACAATATTCAGCCTTAAAAAGCAAGAAATCTTGTATTATATGCCATAGCATGGATGAACTTTGAAGACATTATGTTAAGTGAAACAAGCCAGTCACAAAAATACAAGTACTGTTTGATTTCCCCTTATATGGTGTCTAACTAATAGTCAAACTCTTAGAAAATAGAGGGTTGTTGCCAGGGGCTGGGGAGAAGAAAGGGAATAGTTGTTTAGTGGGTACAGAGTTTAAGTTTTATGATGTAGCCTTTTCCAGAATTTATTTGCAGATAGGCTCCTTTCTTAAGGAGTTCCTCTTATATGCTCTCCCAGTGCTTTGGAGTGCTTCATTATCTAATCCTTCCTCTTTGAAGGACTCCCCTTGGGCTGCTAGAGAAGGGAATTTCTGGGAATTCTGGGAATTTCTTTTCAGCCTTCAGAATCCTTGATGGGTGACTGACAGGTGCTGAAGAGAGTGTGAAAGCCTACCTGCCTTGCTGTAATTGGGAGAAATCTGAGGTGAAATTCATAGCATTTTCCTGTAGGACTGGGTAGAACCTGCCCTCTCTGGAATTTTGTCTGGGATTGAACCCTTTCTTGCTTTCCTTCCCTCCCCAGGGAGCACCAGCATAATTAATAAGTCACAGGCATGTTCCTTTGTCTCTGGATCTGCTGTGGGGGAATATGACCTAAAATAGAGAGGAAGTTGTATTTTTATTGTTGTCCATTCAAAATACTCTAGTTTCCCTTGTGATTTTCTGTTTGTCCCATGGTTTATTTAGATGTCTATTGCTTAGTTTGCATATTTGGGGCATTTTCTAAAATTTTGTTTGTTTTTATTGGGATATACTTTGTGATGTCAATCTTTTTAAATTTATTGAAACAACTTTTATTGTCCATTAGCTTGGTGAATGTCCTATTGTTATTTTTTTATTTTTAAATTCTTTTTAGCTGGGCCCGGTGAATCTCAGCACTTGGGAGGCTGAGGCAGGGAGGATCGCGAGTTCAAAGCCAGCCTCAGCAATGGCGAGGCACTTAGAATCTCAGTGAGACCCTGTTTCTAATAAAATACCAAAAAAAAAAAAAAAGGGGCTAGGGATGTAGCCCAGTGGTTGAGTGCCCCTGAGTTCAATCCCCAGTAACCCCTCTCCCCCCAAAAATTCTAATTTGTTACACATGCTTGCAGAGTACAATTCGTTTCATATTACATATAAGGAACACAATTTTTCAAGTCACTGGTTTTACATAAAGTATTTTTACACCATTTGTGTTTTTATACATGTGCTTAGGGTATTGATGTCTAACTCGTTCTGTCATTATTCCTATTTCCTTGTCCCATCCCCCTCCCCCCTTTGTTCTATTTAAAGTTCCTTCATTCCTCTTATCCCCCCTCTCCCTTGCCATTATAAGTCAGTATCATCATAGCAAGGGAATCATTTGACCTTTGGTTTTTTGGGATTGGCTAACTTCACTTAGCATTATTTTCTCCAACTCCATCTATTTACCTGTGAATGCCATGATTTTATTCTCTTAGTGCTGAGTAGTGTTCCATTGTGTATACATACCAAATTTTCCCTATCCATTCATCTACCGATGGACATCGGGGGTTGTTTCCACAATCTAGCTATTGTGAATTGTGCTGCTGTAAACATTGATGTGGCTGTGTCCCTGTAGTAAGCTGTTTTTAAGTCTTTTGGGTATAGACCAAGGAGTGGGATAGCTGGGTCAAATTGTGGTTCCATTCCAAGTTTTCCTAGGAATCTCCATGCTACTTTTCAGATTGGCTTCACCAATTTGCAGTCCTACCAGCAGTGTAAGAGTGTGCCTTTTCCCCCACATCCTCGCCAGCATTTATTGTTGTTTGTTTTTTTTTTTTTTTTTTTTCTTTTTTGATTGCTGCCATTCTGACTGGGGTAAGATGAAATCTTAGAGTTGTTTTGATTTCCATTTTTTAATTGCCAGAGATGCTGAACATTTTTTCATGTATTTGTTGATTGATTGTATATCATCTTCTGAGAAGTGTCTGTTCATTTCCTTAGCCTATTTATGGATTGGATTGTGGTGTGGTTGTTTTTTTTTTTTTTTTTTTTTTTTTGGTGTTAAGGTTGAGAAGACTACGTATTCTGCTGTTTGGGATAGGATTCCATAAATGTCAATTAAATCCATAATTAGGAATTAATGTCTTCCCTGTGTATACTAAGTTTTTGTAAATGAGACCAGCCTGTTAAATGCTTTCCATTTTCAACAGATACTTAGTTCTATGAAGATTTTATCTTGGGCTGGGGTTGTGACTCAGCACCGAGCGCTCTGCCTAGCATGTATGCAGCCCGGGTTTGATCCTCAGCACCACATAAAAATAAAACACATTGTGTACAGCTAAAGCAAATAAATAAATATTTTTTTAAAAAAAAGATTCTATCTTAGCAATTCTGATTATATGCATTTGTCTATTTCTTTAATTCTATACAAGTTTGATGTTTTGACATTAAGTACATTTTTTTAAGATTATGTCATTTTTTTATTAAGTGTCCTTTGTCTCTGGTAATATTCCTTGTCTTGAAGTCTACATTTTCTGATATCAGAATAACCAGCATATTATTAATGTTTACCTGGAATATCTTTTTCCATTCTTCTACTCTTCTTTTTTTAAAATATAGTTTTAAATTATAATTAGATATTTTCAGGAAAGATTAATATCTACTGGAGTGCAAACTGAACCACCTTATTATTTTATTTTAAAGATGTAAAAGTAAAAAACTGGGTAACTTTATAAATTGTTCATAGAAAATTTAAATAGTTGTGTGGTGGTAAATAATCTTTTTAGAAGGAACAAATTTAAATAGAAAATTTATTTGTAAATCAATTTACAGAAGATACAAAAAAAATACATGTTTAATTCAGAGTTCAATTATAAATAACTAAAAATGAAAAAAAAAATCTTCTTACATTCTTCCTTTTTTGCTTCATTTTGGGTGTTGGGGAATGAGCCTAGTGCCTCATGCATGCTAGGCAAGCACTCCACCACCAAGCTACACCCATAGTCCTAAAAAATTTTGTTACATTCTGAGACAGCCTTTTTGAAAACAGGGATGGTGATCAAATGTGCCTGACATGTAACTTCTTTCCATGCAAATTTGAATGGAGGGAAAACAAGAATCCTGTCAATTCTTTGGTGTCTTGATGGAATTGGTTTTGAGCAGAAAATAACATTTTTTTCTTCTGCTGCAGAACGATAAATTTCACATTCCTTATATATATGTCCAAATGCTTTTCCATTTTTCTTCCAGAACCGTTTAGTATGAGGGAAATTTTATTAGCTATTCCTCATCTTTAAAATATGACTCCCTAAGTATCTGTAACAATCTAATGTTTATCTCCATGGGTGTTTCGTTTCTTGGTGTAGTAGTTGATAGTTTTTCTCTGGGAGGAAAATTTTTTAAAAAATATTTATTTATTTGCTTTAGTTGTATCCAGGCGATTATTTTTACGTGGTGCTGAGGATCGAACCCGGGCCGCGCACGTGCGAGGCGAGCGCTCTACCGCTGAGCCACAACCCCAGCCCTTTTTTAATTTCTTAAAGGATATTTTTTTTCATAACTATCAGGCTATGTCCATTCTCTCTCCTTCCTGGTCTTTACTGGTTGCCATCAGTTAACATTCACATTTATTTATTTTTATTTTTATTCTTTTTGGTGGTGCTGGGGATTGAACCCAGGGCCTTGTTCACATTTATTTTATGTGAAGAATATTCTCTTGCATCTATACTCCATTGGAAATTTCAAAGGGTACTTAGTAATTCTATAAAGATTTTGTTTCAGCAACTGTAAATTTGTTTAATCACAGGTCTGATGGATTATTTATGTAAATTTTATGCCTTTATATTCTTTTATTTAAAAAGTATTTTCCTGCTTAGAAACATTCATGGTCATTGTTTGAAGTTGTATGATATCCTCTATTCTCTATGATGTTTGTTTTGTAATTTATTTCAACATTTCTTATTACTGAATTGTTAGAATTTTTCATATTAGATTATTCTAGAAATAGATTTTCTCCTAAGTGCTATATTTGAGATGACATTCAATTTATATTAAAGAAATAGATTTCTGAGATATAGTCCACATAGGCTATTTATTTACATTGATGAATTGCTTTCAAGGAATGGCTAGGCGTGGTTTTTGTCCTTTTTTTTTTTTAAACAGGCCAAATTAAACAGTAAATATTTTTGGAATAATACACTGCCAACGACATTTAGGATTTGTAGAATTCAGATTTCACATATTTTTGTAAGATGATTTCCCCCTTCATTAGAGGCAATGGCATAATTTTATTTTTTAAATTATGAAATTTAAAAGTTTGCCCCACTGAACCCATATCAAATTAAGTTCTACAACATTAGGCAAGTATAGGGGCTGGGGTTGTAGCTCAGTGGTAGTGCGCTTGTCTAGCTCGTGTGAGGCACTGGGTTCAATTCTCAGCACCACATAAAAATAAATAATTAGGGGCTGGGGTTGTGGCTCAGTGGTAGAGCGCTCGCCTAGCACGTGCACGGCCCGGGTTCGACTCTCAGCAACACGTAAATATAAAAGGCATTGTGTACAACTAAAATAAATAAATATTTTTAAAAAATAAATAATTAAAATAAATGTGTCTATCTACAACTAAATTTTTTTAAAAATTAGGCAAGTATCATGTGCAAGACATGTTGTTAGATCGTGGAGAAATAAAAATGAAAGAAATGGTTTCTGTATGCTAGGAGTTCAGATCTTAGAAAAAGAGAATGAACAATAATCAACTACGTTTTTTACTATGTAATCTTGACATTTATAAAGAGTTGATATAGTAGTGAAGTGTACAGTCATTTGTGCCAGAGAACTTAACTCTAGAGCTGGCCTTGGAAGAATAGACTGTTGTAGATGACGTGGGGAGTGCCAAGACAGTCTCAAGGAGAAATAGCATTAGTGCTCATAGAGAAGATTATTAGAATGTAAAGGATAAGCCTGGTTTTACACTTAAAAACTAAAGTCCTAAATTTCCAGGTTATTTTATTTCCTTTCTAGGATGTATGTCATTATCATTCTTGATTCTTGATATGGAGTTCTTTTTTTTTTTTTTTTTTGGTACTGGGGATTGAACTCAGGGGCCCTTGACCACTGGGCCACATCCCCAGACCTTTTTTTTGTATTTTATTAGAGACAGGGTCTCACTGAGTTGCTAAGTGCCTCACCATTGCTGAGGCTGGCTTTGAACTCGCGATCCTCCTGCCTTAGCCTCCCAAGTGCTGGGATTACAGGCGTGCGCCACCGCGCCCAGCTGGAGTTGTTTCTTAACTCTGCCATACACCCTTAGTTCAGTGATCTTTAATACTTCTCGTTGTCTCCATTTTCTATTGTCAATCTGTTCTTGCTTTAACTAGATTGATAGAACAAATGGATTTCAATCTATACTCAGTTCATCGTAATTGGCAGCTTCAAGGAACCATGTTTTTCCACCACTACTCCTGGGCATCATGTGCATTTAATTTTTTTATAGGGGCTCTGTGGTTGAAAAACAAATTTCTTATCAAAGGACCGGTGCCATTTGCTCTGTTTCAGAGCCATATTGAATGTTGTACCAAATTATGTGGATTGGTGATGGTGGGTGAGGCAGTCTTAAGATATTCACAATGTGGTTTTGCCAATATAAAAATAATTGGTAGAAATATGTGAAACTGGGCAGTGCTGGACTATTAAAACTGACATTATCTGTTAATTGGAAATCATAAAGTTTAATGTGGACATGATCTCTTATGAAATTGTATTTTTCATTTTTGTTTTTAAAATAGGATGAAAGTTAAAAAACTGCCTATGATTCTAGCTCTACACCTGAAGAGATTTAAATATATGGATCAACTTCATCGATACACAAAACTTTCTTACCGGGTAGTTTTTCCTTTAGAACTCCGTCTGTTTAACACTTCAGGTGATGCAACCAATCCTGACAGAATGTACGACCTTGTTGCTGTTGTGGTTCACTGTGGAAGGTAATTGCAGTTCTGAGGCCATGGTAGTGAACAGAGCAGACACGTTCAAAATGTTCATGAATGATTCTAGGGGAGAGCTTTTAAGACATCCTTTATTCTTTACAAGTTTACTTACTTTAAAATGGAGTTTTCCATTTTTCCTTAAAACTTTTCCATATTAAACTATTGCTTTTTTATTATTACTCTAAGGGCACTACATCTGAATTCTTAAAACTGTCAGTTTTGGGGTTGTGTGTGTTTTCGTATGTGCATGTGTGTAGTGTGGTTCTTGGTAAATGATGCTGCCTAAATAGATTTGCAAAATAAATAATGTCTCAGATTAATTGGATATGATGTTCATATTGTTAATGGTTATGAAAAACATTTGAAATAACTTTGGAAACCTTTTTGGTTTTACCAGTGTGAGTATTTATCACTGGATAATTTAGTCTTTGTACTCATGCTCCTTTCCAACCCAGCATGGTTCATACATGTATTCTCTGCAAGAAGCTGGGCGGCGGGGGTGGGGTGGGGTGGTGTTTTTTTTAATTTATAACTCAAAAATTCCAAACTACAAGAGGATCATGTAATGAAAACTTGCATTTGGAACACACAGTTTTCAATGACTGCCCACAATTCCTTTTAATAATTTTAAAAACAGGGTACTCATCCTTTTCCCCTTGGTTTTGGAAAATTTGTACTGATTAATTTTTATAATTGGACGCCATTTCAAACCAGTGTAGGTTTAAGTTTGTTTTAGAAAGAATATATAATAAATATCTGTTCTAAGTTTCTCTATAGAACATGAAATTTAGGTTATGAAAGTAATATCAATAAAGTTAATTCATACCAAATTAACTTTTTTTCTTTTTTCCCCCATTTTGTTTTAGTGGTCCCAATCGAGGCCATTATATTGCAATAGTTAAGAGTCATGATTTTTGGTTGTTGTTTGATGACGACATTGTAGAAGTAAGTAGTTTCTTATTTTCATAATTTAAAAAATATTATGTGTATATTTTACTCTTTACATTTTTTTTCCTCATAGTTTCTCATTCATATATGGCTGATGATGAATATTAGATAAGTGTCCAGGTCTTTAGATTGTAAGCTGATTCCTATTTTTAAATTCCTAATGCCCAAGCCTGGAGCTTAAGTGGCCAAATAACCTTTACATGTTTAGAATAAACAAGGGAAAACTTTAAATAATGAACTAGTTTTTAAACATTTTATTTTTAAAAAATATTATCAAGTGGACTGGGTTGTGGCTTAGTGGTGGAGCGCTTGCCTAGCACGTGCACGGCCCGGGTTCGATCCTCAGCACTATGTAAAAATAAAGGCATTGTGTACAACTAAAACAAATAAATAATTTTTTTTTTTTTTTTGTGGTACTGGGTATTGAACTCAGGGGCACTCGACCACTGGGTCACATTGCCAGACCTTTTTTGTATTTTTATTTAGAGACAGGGTCTCACTGAGTTACTAAGTGCCTTGCCATTGCTGATGGCTGGCTTTGAACTCGCGATCCTCCTGCCTCAGCCTCCCAAAGTGCTGGGATTACAGGCGTGTGCCACCGCGCCCGGCAATAAATATTTTTTTAAAAAATTAAAAAAAATATTATCAAGTGGTATAATAACTTACATACAGTAAAACACAGAAGTATTAACAACTTGATGAATTTATGCTTGCATGGGCTTACACACACACTGGTAAGCACCAGCCAGATAAAGATGTAGTGTGTTTTTAACACCTAGCAAGCTTCCTTATTCCTCTTCTTTGGTTAGCACCCACAGCTCTCCCTGAAGAGGCAGTACCTCTGCCCTCCATCCCCTGGAACCACTGTTTGGACTTCGATTATTTTGGTTAATTTTGACTGTTTGCGTATAAATGGATTTATGCAGTCTGACTTTTGTATTTGATTCTTTTCACTTAATAATATAAATGTATATGAAGTGAGATTTGGTTTCATTGTTGCCTATAGCAGTAGTAGTAGTTCTTTTTCATTGCTTTGACATTTTCTGTTGTGTGAATATACCAAGTGAGAAATTTGGCTTTTTGTCAGTTATTGACTATTATTGAGCAAAAGTGCCTTAATCATTCTTGTGCAAATCCTTTTTTGGGCAATATGCACTCAGCTTTTCTTGGATTTATATTTGTTCAGATCATTGGAAATTACCATTTTTTAAGTCCAAAATGGTTGGCAGTAGTGTGTTTTATATGGTTCAGCCTAAACCTAGAGCTGTAATTGCTGGATCAAAGGGTAGTTGTATGTTCAGGTTCAGATATATTGCTAAACATTTTTCCAAAATGACTATATTATTTTACATTCACACTAGCCATGTGGGAGAGTTCCATTTGCCTCCATTCTCACCAATACTTGATATTATTAGTCTTGTTAATTTAAGCCATTCTGTTTATGCAGAGCTTGTTTATGTCCTGATGTTTACATTTTTGCCTTACAGAAAATAGATGCACAAGCTATTGAAGAATTCTACGGGTTGACATCAGATATCTCAAAGAACTCTGAGTCTGGTTACATCCTTTTCTATCAGTCTCGGGACTGAGGGGGAACCGTGATGAAGAGATACTTTCTGCCTCATTTCTTCTCTGGTTATTTTGGAAAGGATCAAGCACTGATTTTTCAAGAAAAGAGAAATGCAGGAAGCTCAGGGGGCAAGTAGCACACTTTGCACACAATAAAGCAAAGACTCTGGATTAACAAGCCCTTCCTATCATGGTCGTTGATTTATTTGCTCAGGTATCATGCTGTCTGTGCAGTTCCATACAACAAGGAAACAAAATCAGAGATACCAGCTCCTCTTGTAAAACAGCCTTCCAGTTGTTGATATGCATTTTCTCTTTATTAATTGCACCAATAATGATTTGAATTCCTTGGGGGTGCGGTAGAAAGAATTGGAATCTGTGCTAGGTTGTATTGATGATTTAAGGAGAGGATACTGAACACACTGCACACATGCCTGTGTTTGGTATGTTTAGAAGCATATTCCATGGTCTTTTCAAGCATAAACCAGAAGTACTTTTGGGCCCAACACTTGCAGTTGCCTTCCTGATATAAAAAACTTAACAGATACTAGAATCCAGTGTCAGGAAGACAAATATGTTTTGCTTCTCTAAAGAAGCTTATAATAATATACAGTATATGTATATGTAGGGAACAGTTGGTCAAAAGTGGCTTTTTGTTTCCCCAAGGGGAAAGACTGGCTTTGTAATTATAATTTTTTTCCTTATTTATTTTACTTAAAACTGGTAGAGTCTAAGTATTGTATGAAGTGCCCATGATTCTGTCAGTAAATTTTAGCATATTTTTATTAGTTGTATCAGCTATTTAAGTAGTCATTTAGTTTGTTTCTATTTTTAAAGTGAATTTTAAATTTTATCTGAAATCACTAAGATACCTTGAGAAAAATTGCAGTTAGAGAAGGTAAATATTCTTTTCCAGGAGGAACTGATATCTCTGGCTAAATATTTATTCTTTGGTCATAGTTTATAAGTCAGTCATTTTATTCTGCTTTAATTTCACTTAAAAAAAAAAACAAACTTAAAAATTCCCTGTAGTTCTTCGAATGATAAAAGCAATTCTGGTGCAGTGGTGATATACCAGTCTTTAGAATTCTTAAATATTTTAATGTTCCAAGTTGAGCCACACTTGGGAAAGATTCATGTCATTGCAGTTACATTATTTTCAAATATCTTGTCTTTTACCTTGGAAAGAAGTGATATATTCATCGTAACCCTAGAAGCCTGGATAGTAGCTAAAATCCTTTCCAATATTACATTTTGAAGAAATAGACCAGTAATTCAAAAAACAAGTCCCCTCCCCCCAACCATATAAATCTGAGTCTTCAGAAATGAAAATTTGTTTAAGATTGTTTTATTGAGGGTTTTAAGAAGTAATAAATGTAATGTAAAATGTATGTAAACCATTGCAGCTGGCATTTTTCCATGCATCGGTAAGTTGTCTGACAGTGGCTAAATGTAACTTGCAGGAAACAATTGAAAATTATATCAAAAATAATAGTAATCAGGCATTTGATTTTTTTTAATTGAATTCTTTTCAGGCATAAATTTTTTTTAAAAAATTCTCTAAATTTTCTAAAGTTATTTTACTAAAACTGTTGACTATGGAAAAACAACAAAAGAGAAAGTGTGTTTTGTGCTGCTATTTTAACAGTTATTATCTGTATCTTTTAGCTCAGGAAATGACTTCACCTATTCATCCCATAAACAGATCTTTAACAGGGTCACTTAGATAATTGGGTTGCTTAGACAGATGTGCTGGAAGAAAATTATGATATTTAGTATTTAGTATTCATACTAAATATCAATATTTTGACAAATTCATTTTTAAGATGCAGTTTCTAATGCCTTACCCTGGCTGGAGTTGTTTTATACAAATTATATATATATACATATATAGCCTGCCTGATCTACTGACATTGCACAGAGAATCACAACCAAGAATGTGAGGAAAGTCTGAGCAGTGGAAGTGCTTATAATTTGAAGGGCTTAAACCAAATTCTTTTGGGACTTAAAACTGTACTTTTGCAGTTTTCTGTACAGAGATAAAGGGTAAAGTGAAGCAGAGTCAGTTTTACCACCAGCTAGGACACAACATTTGTGAGAAAGATAGATGAAGTCATTTGCATAAAGGTACGGCATCAAAATACTGTGTCGTGTTTTCTTTTATGTCTTTGGATTATAAAAAAACATGCAGGAAAAACCAAGTTAAATTTCATAGTAGCAAGGTCTGGCATTTGTGTTGGGTTCCATGGTAGTCGTATTCTTTTTTCACATTTACACCGTTTTTCATAGTATGATTTGTCAGGGGAGGGAGTATGGGGTGATGGTTCTAAATTTACCTTTTATTCTTGGTGCAGCTGGATCTAAGTAAAATGTTTTGAAGCTTATCAGAAGCTCAGTCAGTATACTTTAAAACAAAATTTAGGGTTAAGATTGGGGAAAAATGAATAAAGGTATATAGTAAGTAAGAAAAGTGACCCACCTAGAAAGCAATGTGAGTTTGTCTGTTGGTTGGCTATGATTAAAGTGAGGGGCAGTTTCAAGCTGTAAATGGGGCTAATTGCTATATAACTGTGTACATGTTTGTTGGGATAGCTGTCCCGTATTTTGTATATTGGAATAAAAATTTCTATAAATTATAACTAAAAGTAAATATTCTAGATTAAGTTTTACTTCCAAGTCACATGGCTTCTGTCTTAGAAATTTTACTTTTTGAAGTACTTTTAAGACAGGAACCAGAAGGCTTTAGGAAAAGGGAAGGAAATGTACTATATGGGTCTTGTGGCCTCTAACCATCAGTATAGGGTTTTTTTCTTTCCTTGATGGCAGTAGAAAGACCTCATTTTCATAACATACTACCCTTGATACTTTCTTTAAAGATACTTTCATTAAAGATTGTCTCATGAGGTGTTTGGCTAGGAGCTGGGAGGCTAAGGCGCTTGGGTCCTGGCTCTTCGGTGAACTTAACTGTGTGACCTTGGGCAAGTCACTTAACCTCTCTGTGCTTCAGTCTCCCTGTCTTGTAAAATGGGAGTAATACCTACCTCACAGGGTTGTTGTGGGGATTAATTAGAGATAATGTCTGTAAAACATTTAATGTTCTTGAAGAAGGCGCTATATAAATACAAAATAATATCTATTAAAGTTGGTTTATTTGTGCTTGTGGGTTTTTAAGTGTGTTTTTTCCTTTTTTGCCTAAAATATATTTGCAAATTAGAAGTACACTTTGGAAGTTGTGATACTCCTTTTACTAAAGTTATTACTTTTTGTTATCTGAAGAGATTTTCCCTAAGAACAGTGTATGTAAAACAATGTTCTGTACGTGCCTGTGTTTAATTAGCACATGGCTCGCTGTGTTGGTCCTCTTTCTGTTGTATGACAGAATATCAGACCATGATGGTACAAGTATGTGGTAGAAGAACTGCACACCTGGTGGCAGTCAGAAAGCAAAAAAAAAAAAAAAAAAAAAAAAAAGGAGGGACAAGGGACCAGGGTTCCAATATCCCCTTCACAGGCACGCCTCCAACAACCTAGCTTCCTCCCACTGGGCTCCACCTCCTTAAGGTCCTGCCACCTCCTGGTAGCAGCACAGGCTGGTGACCATGCCTTCAACACTTGGAGTTTTGGGGACACTCCAGATTGAAACTATAACCTTTGCATTTGTTTTAGTGTGTCTTTTGAAAAATCCCAAGTTTAAATTTTTACATTTAGAATCATAGTCTCTTAGACAATAAATACCTTACAGGTCACCACTTGTCCTCTTCTTCCTCCCAACAGTGTAGTGATTGTTCCTATAAAATCTGTTCAGCCTGCCCATTTCACTTTTTAACAACCTGGATTTTTGATGTATGTTGCCGTTTTGTAGTTCATCCTTCATTCTCTCAGGGCACTCTGTGTTCTCGACTGACCTTTGTATTATATGGTGTTCACATCATTCTTGGGAGCCCTATTCTGGAAGCCCTCCTGTATATTCAGATCTCCAAAAGTGTTCCCAGAATAAGCACAGCAACAAGTGAACTAGACTCTTGGTCAGGAACCAAGATGACATTCTCTTTATGTCACATATTTCACATTGAACTGTAGTAAATGAAGTCCAGTGTACCCAAGAATTTTTCATGGACTGGTGAAAAGCCAAGAGTGCCCATTCTCTAAGCCTTTTCCAAGTTCCTTTGTTACTGTCCATGTTACTGTTTTAAAGTTTTTTTTCACCTCTTCTTGTTCATATCCCCCCACCCCCCCGTAGAGGCATATTACCTCTATTTCCAGAGCTGTTTTTTTTTTTTTTTTTTTTTGGTACTGGGCTGAAATAACCCATTATTTTTGAGTGATAGCCTGCTTATGTGAGTGGCCCTATACTTGGCATTTGAGTTCTTTAGATGTTAATCTCAACAGCATTATCTCTGAGAAGTGATATCCTCTATGGCTCTTCAGAAGTTGAATAATGTTCCCAAAGTCACTCAACTGGGAAGCTGGGCACTAAATTAACTTCAGTGCCCAAGTTTTTAGCCCTTGTCAAGAGTTTTTTTTTTTTTTTTTTTTAATATTTATTTATTTGCTTTAGTTGTACACAATGCAATGCATTTATGTTTATGTGGTGCTGGGGATCGAACCCTGGCCGCGCACATGCTAGGCGAGCGCTTCACCACTGAGCCACAACCCCAGCCCTGTTTTTTTTTTTCTTCTTAATTACGCTAACATAATTGCAATTTTAACCTTTATTTATTTTTTTTCTTTTTTTGTACCAGGGATTGACCGAGGGGTGTTTTTCCATCGAGCCACATCCCCAGCCCTTTTCTGTATCTTATTTAGAGACAGGGTCTCACTGACTTACTTATTAGCACCTCGCTTTTGCTGAGGCTGGCTTTGAACTCACAGTCCTCCTGCTTTAGCCTACTGAGCTTTGTTATTTCAGGTGTGTGCCACTGCGCCTGGCACCATTTTAACCATTTTTAATTGTACAATTAAATGACAGTACAGTCACCATGTTACACATCTTTCACCACTGCATTCCCAGACCTCTTCATCATCCCAAACAGGAACTCTACCCATTAAACAAACAGTAATTCTCCATTCTTCCCAGTTCTCCAGGCATCTGGTAACCTGCATTTTACCTTGTGTATTTGTGAATTTGATTGTGGAATTATGCAATCTTTGTCTTGTGGTTGGCTTATTAGCGTAATGTTTTCAAGGTTTATGTTGTAGCATGTTCCAGAATTTCCTATTTAAGCTTGAATAATATTCCATTGTCTCTGTGTGTACCATGTTTTGTCTGTCCATTTATCCCTCGACAATATTTGGGTTGTTTCTACCAGTTGTTTTACTATCTGGCAACTGTGACTAATAACTGCTGTAACCATTGGTATTGCAAGTAGCTGTTTGAACCTCTGATATCAGTTGTGGGCATTTACGTAGGAATTGCTGACTATGCAGAATTGGACATTAACTTTTTGAGGAACAACCATACTGTTGTACCATTTTGCATTTCCACCAGCAGTGCACCTGTGTTCCAGCTTCTCCACATCCTAACACTTGTTATTTCTGTTTGTTTGATTAATTGCCATCCTATCAGGTGTGAGCTATGCTATCTCATTGTGATCTGCCTAGTGATATTGAGTATCTTTTCATGTGCCTATTGACCATTTGTGCAATATTGAAGAAATGGCTGTATGGGTCTTTTGTCCTTTTCAACTACAAAGTTTGAAGAATTTTCTCATATTTAGAGAGTTGTCATTTTAGTATCTTCATAGATAGTATCCTTTGGTGCACAAAAATTTTAAATTTTGATGCAGTCCAATTTGATCTTTCTTTCATTGCCTAGGATTTTGAAGTCATAGCCAATAAATAAGCCTCCAGTTCAATGTCATGAAAATGTTGCCCTGTTTTCCCTGAGAGTTTAATAGCCTTAGCTTATTTTGAGGTCTTTGATAAGGATTGCATTGAATCTCTAGATTGCTTTGGGTAGTCATCTGAATACATTAAATCTTCCAGCCCATGAACACTGGATGTCTTCATTTATTTAGGTTTTCTTTAAGTTCTTTCAGCAATGTTTTGTAGGGTTTAGTGTACAAGTCTTTTACTTTCTTGGTTAAATTTATTCCTAAGTGTTTATTATTTTTTTCATCCACATTGTTTTTTTTTTTTTTTTTTTTTTTTTTTTGGTACCAGGGATTGAACTCAGGGGCACTCGACCACTGGGCCACATCCCCAGCCCTTTTTTGTATTTTATTTAGAGACAGGGTCTCACTGAGTTGCTAAGTGCCTCGCCATTGCTGAGGCTGGCCTTGAACTCGTGATCCTCCTGCCTCAGCCTCCCAAAGTGCTGGGATTACAGGCGTGCGCCACCGCGCCCGGCTGTTTTGTTATTTTTTAATGCTAGTGTAAATGGCATTGTTTTCTTAAATTTTTTGGTAGTCTATAGAACTGTAACTGATTTTCATGTATTGATTTTATATCCTACAACTTTGTGGGATTTATTAGCTGTAACGTTTTTTTTTCCCCTTTTCTCGTGTGTGTGTGTGAGTGTGTGTGTGTATGTGTAAAACCTTTAGGGTTTTCTAAACATAAGATATTTCTTTTTTTCTGATTTGGAAGCCTTTTATTTCCTTTTCTTGCCTAATAGCTCTTGCTAGAATTTCCTATATTACCCTGAAGACAAATAGTGAACATGATCTTCTTGTTTTGTTCCTGATCTTAGAGGAGAAGCTTTCAGTCTTTGACCACTGCGTGTGATGTTAGCTATGAGTTTTCCACATATTGCTTTTAAGATGTTAAAGATGTTTTCTTTTATCCCAGTTAGTGTGTTTTTATTGAAAAAAGGTGTTAAATCTTGTTAAATGTCCTTTCTGTAACAGATGAGATGATCTCCCCCCCCCTCCTCCCCATCATAGTGACTATGATGAACCATCCTTCCATTCCTGGAATAAATCCCACTTGACTGCTGTGTATAAATTTTTAGTAGGTTGGTGAATTTGGTGTGCTAGTATTTTGTTGATGATTTCTCCATCACTATTTGATCAGGGATCTTGGTTTATATTTTCTTTTTAGTGTCTTTTCTTTGTTATCAGAGTAATGTTGGCCTCATAGAGTGAGTTAGGAAGTGTTTCCCCTGTAGCTTTTTAGAAGCATATGAAGTTTTCAGAAGATTTTTACTTGATAACTAATACCTATATGCTTACTTTAGGTCATTATTAATAAATTTGAGGCATAGTTTTTGCTCTTGAGAAATTTATCACCTGAAAGGGAGTCAAAGGAAAAATTAGCTATATAAATTAGCATATATATAACTGACAGAATAAGTAGGAAATGTGGGTTAGGACAGTGTCATTGATACTTAAGAGAGGTGCAGATTGCTAAGCCCATAAAGGGAATCTGGAAGTTAAAAATAGCCAAAGGGACTGGGAATACTAAGTATAATGAGAATTTGAAAATATTAACTTATGATGGTTTCTGTTTGGTAATAGAATTTCAATTTATAAGCCTGCTTCAAACTAATTTTTCCCCTAACAAAAAGCTCCAAATTCTTTGTAGGAATCTTTACTTGACAGACACTGTGGAGTGCTGATTCCTGAGAAGACAGTCCTACACTCTTCTACATCTTACTCGTTTATCATAATTCACCGTAACAATTGGTTCCCTTTTAAACATTTCCTCACCCATTGTCAGTGATTTTCTGTATGATATGGTAGAAAACTTAATGGAAAAAAGTTCACATACCTTCTGCTTATGTTCAATAAGCAGAACTGTCTTTTAAGATCAAGAAAAATTGTCCTGCCCCACTAATTTTATGAGCCATTCTTAAATCTGAATGATTGGTAGAATATTTCAGTTCTTGAGATCCATCCCCCAAAGATTTTGATTCACTGGAGATGAGGAATCTTGTTTTCAAAAGCTCTTAGGGGATTCTAATTGGCTTCCTTGGTTAAAACTCAACTAGAGCTCTCTGTTTCTGTAGTCACTGCCAGTCAGAGTTGCGCTGATATAGGAGAGTGTCACAAAATGGAACCACTTAAGGAAAGATTGAGGGAAACTTAAGGTGGTGGGCAGATGTGACACGTTTTCACATAGAACATTTGAAGGGTTACCATCCTGAGGGATGTTTTGCTTCTATTCCTGAATTGGCACAGTATTGGAAAGGGCAGAGAGGCACATACCATGTACCAGGAAGAGCTTTCTGGTTGGTGAACAGTGAGAGGTGCTGATAAGGCTAAAAAATGAAGTGTCAAATTGATGCCATTGGTCCTTCTTGATGGACTAGAAGGTTGTGCCAGCAAACCTTCTGCTGCTTCCTGGATGAAGCAACCAAGACTGGGGGACATACCCAAGGTCATTGTAAATCGCATAGTGGGTATCTGGGCCCATGTTTTCCATTCACAGGACTCAGATTCAGTTCTACATCATGCTACCCTTTGTCCTTTAAAATAGTTGAGTGTAGTGCTACAAATAGACTGTAGGGAGAATGTAGGTTGATCAGGATTGGAAATATTCCATCTGTCTAAAAAAGAAAGAGGTGGGTTGAACAAAGTGATAGAAGTTGAGATAGAATTGAGCCTTCAATTTGAGCAGGCATGATGGTTATCGGGAATTACTGGTCTTGGCCACCCTGCATAAATAAAACTCTTTGACTCATCCCTTAAAATACTTGCTTTGAAGAACATTCTGGTTCTTTAGGTTGAGGAACCTCTTGAGTTGTGGCCCACTTGATAAAAGACTTACGTTGGAAAGTACCTAATACTTTCCCGATGACTTCCTGAAAGTGCACAATACATTATTTGTGAATGAGATTGTAGGAGAATAAAATACAGTTTTGATTTCACTGTGCTTGGCTATGTCATTTTAGTCTCCATCCACTGTAAGGTTCAGAAGCAGGACAGTAATATACTGTCTGTGCTTATTTTGGGACAACAAATAGAGTGACTGTTGTTTTTAACCTATTTACTGAAACTTTTGTTTTGCTTATAGCTTTTCCCTTTAGTTAGAAACCACTTTCCAAATGGTGTTTATTTTAGGCTGCAAAAATGAATATTTTGTGGCTAGGCTTTTAGTGGCTATTAGTTTTTCACAACCTGCCAAGTTTTGCACTTATTTTAGGACAAAATAAGTGATAGAATGGTGTGGAAAGTAGACTTAAAAATTGGGCATCAATGGAATGGATTATTAGATGTCATCACAGAAGCCTTGGAAAATATAACTACAGATAAGAACTGATCTGCTTTGCCAGGATTACATATATTTCTCATTCCCCAAATCATCATTTGTTGTACTTTGATTAAATTTACTGTTGAGCAAATTAAAAAAAAAAAAAAAAAGTTCCAACCCTCCATCCCCCCAGATACATTCCTATCATAACACAAAATATGAACATTAGTGTTGGATTTCTACACATTATATGTACTCTATATTTTGTTACTCTCTATTTTGTGTATTAGAAATGCTTTGGAATTATATTGATTTATATCACTGGCCATAAGTTTCAAACTGAGATGTGGTTTATGATCCTATACCAAAGCAGGCAAGTGTGGAGAGGTTTGCACTTGTGGAAGATACCCGTGAGCAAGAGTACAGAGAGGAGCTTGGAAGGGGCCAGAGTGAGTATGAGACTTCACAGGGGCAAGACTTGACCATTTGCTGACCTGCTGGGGATGATTTCTCTAGTTTGCATAAGTGGGTAGGAGGAGAAGTCTTTTTCTGAGAATCCAGGAATAGGATCAGGTTTGAGGTTTGGAGCATGAGTATTCCATGGTAGGAATGTACCAGTTTGTTTACAAACATTTGCCTAGGAGCCGGGCGCGGTGGCGCACTCCTGTAATCCCAGTACTTGGGAGGCTGAGGCAGGAGGATCGCAAGTTCAAAGCCAGCCTCAGCAATGGCGAGGCACTTAGCAACTCAGTGAGACCCTGTCTCTAATAAAATACAAAAAAGGGCTGGGGATGTGGCCCAGTGGTCGAGTGCCCCTGAGTTCAATCCCCGGTACCAAACAAACAAACAAACAAACAACAACAACAAAAAACACATTTGCCTAGGTAAAAAGACCTTGCCTAGCTAATTCTGGGATGTCTATCCATGATGGCATGTGAGTGATTAGAATTCAAATGCTCAGATTCCACCTATTAGCTTCCATCCGACATACCACAAGTACAAAAGTTTTTCATGAGAATTTGAGATCAGGTAGAGTTGAAATGTCTGTTGTACTTCTTCTGTTGTGGTTTTTTTTTTTTTTTTTTTCCTTCCAGTTTTTGTGGTTTTATTTAAGCACACAAAAAATGTGCACATGAACCGTCTATTCATTTTCTTCACTGTGCAGCCTGGTGTTGGGATTGGTGACTCTGATGGCCAGCTGGGCTGCTCTTTCCATGATTGCTTTGCAGTTCTTGGAGGAAACGTTGTGAGCAATCTCAGCACAGTAAGATTTGTTGCACATGAGCAGAACTTCCAGCTCCTTGACATTGTGGACCAGGAACTTCCAGAAGCCCGTGGGCAGCATGTGCTTTGTTTTCTTGTTGCTCCTGTAACCAATGTTGGGCATCAAGATCTGGCCCTTGAATCTTCTCTGCATCCGGTTGTCAGTACCTCTGGGTTTCCACCAGTTGCACATAATTTTGACACATCGGTCTGACTGATGCCAGATGAACTTCTTGGTCCTCTGTTTTGATGATCTTGGGCTTCACGAGAGGTCTGAGGGCAGCCATGATGCCGAATATGGATGGCGGCCACCTCTGAAGGCAGCGCTGAAGAAGATCTGCTTAATTAGGTTGTTTTTTTGGTGTCCTTACAGAATGTGTTAACGAAGTCTACAGTGATATGAAATGTTTAATAATTGAGGACAGATGGTAAAACCAAATTAGCAGATTCATGTTAAAGAGCATTGGGTGGTTTGGGATATATAGCATGATTGTGTCAGTCATTGCAAGGAATATAAAGGTGACTAAGACTATTTCTGCTTTCATGGAGCTTATGGTAGAGTATATTATTTAAAAAAACAAAAACAAAAACAAAAAACAAGATTACATTCCTGTAATCCCAGCAGCTCAGGAGGTTGAGGCAGGAGGATCGCGAGTTCAGAGCCAGCCTCAGCAAAAGCAAGGCGCTAAGCAACTCAACAAGACCCTGTCTCTAAATAAAATACAAAATAGGGCTGGGATGTGGCTCAGTGGTCAAGTGCCCCTTAGTTCAGTCCCTGGCACCCCCTCCCCCCAAACCACCAAAAAAAAGCAAGATGAAATATTATAAAACATTTTTGGGGTTCAAAGGAGTTATTAGAGGTAGCCTAATGTTATAGGTGTGGAGCCCAGTGGCAAGCCACCCTCACCTCCCAGCCCCACTCCATCTGTTAACTTAGGGCAAACTCATTTACCTCAGTGTCCTCATCTATGAACTAGAGATCTTTGTGGATGTCTGTTTAACTCATATGTTATGAGGATCTAGTGTGTGGGGATTAAGCTGGATGTGCTAATAGGATATTAGCAATGATATCTCTACTCAGCACGTATTTATTGTCTACTGTATGCCAGTTGCCAAGAGCACACAAAAAGTTAAATGTATGCACAGTTAAATGAAGGAAGCAGACAAATCAAAAATAAATTGCAATGACAGAGGGTTAAGAGACAAAATGGGAACATAAATAAGATAATGTAGAGACGGGAAGGACATCTAAATCAGATTGTGGAGCAGGGAAGGGTTTGGGAGACATGCCACTCGAGTCCAGCTTTCAGAAGTAAGTGTTATCTCCATCTAGGTGCTGGTAGAGGCAGAGGTGTTATGAGTGTGAAGACAGAAACTAGCATGTGAGAAGGCAGTGGCACCTGGCACTCTGTGTTTAGGAAGGATGGGTTTAGTATGGCTGGGCAAAGAGGACGGGAGGTGAGAAAAGCAGTACTCTAATCCCAGAGGGGTTCATTTTTTCAGTGGAAGAGTTTGGATTTTGCCAAAGTGACATAGGGAACTTTGGAAGGAAGCATCGTAAACAGATGACTGAGTAATTTGGGGAAGGTAGGTCAGAGGGAAGAGTTCACCTAGAAGAGATGGACCACTGAGAAGATGGTAGTAACTCCACCAAGGAAGACCGAGAGCCTGGGCAGGTGATGGCACCTCTGGGAACAGAGGTAGGGAAACAGGACACAAGATGCTGTGGTCCAATCTTAAAGTCAATGTTCTCGAGCTCTATTGTAAGCCACTGCTCTCTACAACAGCCCTGAACCTTCCTACCCATTGATCTCTCTAGTCCAGTGCCCCAGGGAGGCCACCATCATCATGTACCTTTAGTCAGTCTTTCTACTCCAGGCACACAAAACCCTTCTCCACAGGGAAATTTGAGTGCTCTTTTAGAAAGTGCACACATTTGTTGAACAAATACCAGAAAGAGCTTACCTGCTTAAAACACTTCAGTGATTTCAGGTTCTGAATAAAGTCTATGTTTTTTAACATGTTCCCTGTTAATTTGACTCATGAATACCTCTTTACATCTTTCTAACTGTCCACCCTATTCCAAGAACACACCTCCACAATCTAGGCTTCCACTATACTGCTTTACTTGTAGTTCCTGGGATATGATGTACATTTTCTCTCCCAGTTACGTACACCTGTTGATGATTCGCCTGCCTATATCACTCCCACCCCAATCCCGAAATTCTTTACCTTGGCAACTCACAAGCATCCTTAAGGTTTCCAATCATGTCACCACCCCAGTGAAATCTTTCATCTTTACACCTTCCAAAGCTAAGGTGCAATCAGCTCCTTAGTGTTTTTGTGGCCCCCAACCCTCTCCATCACCTCCACAGTATATTGGAACTGCTTGTCTCCTGGTCCACCAGCTGCCTGCCTGCTCACCACACCATCACCAGCAAACCTCCCTGTGTTGAATATTTGGATGTGAAGTGTCCCCAAAAATCTCATGTGTGAGACAATGCAAGAAAGTTCAGAAAAGAAATGGTTGGGCTATGAGAGCCTTAATCCAATCAGTCAGTTAATCCCATCACTGGAAACTTTAGGTTGTAAGCAGAGGGTTAATGGCCTGTTCTGGTAGGAGCTCAGAAAACCAGGGCCCATTCCTGTTACGTTCCTGGCTAGGAAGTTGTCTGCATTTTGCCTGTATCCTGAGTCTGTGAGGCTGATTTTAAAAGCTGTGGGCTTCGTCTGATGGAAGAAATTTCTAAGCAGCATAGCATTGAAGCCATGGCATGGATATTGCTGGCAGCTTTTAGCCAAATTTATTGTGTTAGGAGCAGAAAGCAGAGCAGAAAGATTTGAAAAATTTGAACTTGAAAGGCAAGAGTAAAACAGGTTAAGGAAGTTGCAGTTATTGAAGACTTTACCACTGCTAAAGAAATGCTAAAAGATTTTGCCTAGAGACAATAAGAAAGATGGCCTGAGGGCATCTGAGGAGCTGCAAGACCACACCCATCTCAAGCTTGCGGGAGTAAATGTGAAAATTCTCTCGGGTAGAGACCAGTGAGGCACCCTTGTTGTACAAGGGGATTTAGGAAGGTTTTTCAGCGTGCTCAGCCACCCAGACACTAAGAGACTGCTGCAACCAGGGTCCCTGGAAGCTTGGGTACTACTGGAGATGGGAACAGACCTGGGCATCAACCTGGTACTGGCTCTGTAGGAATTCAGGATGCTGGAGTTAGATGTACATGAAGGCTTCCACCAAGATTTCACAGGAAGGCCTGGGAGACAAAAGTGCAGCAGTGTCAGAGTCCCTGCGGGCAGCCCCTGAGAACCAAAGTATGGAGATAGGAGGAAGAAGCCAAAGCTGCAGTAGAGACCCTCTAGATTAAGGGATGCCAGTAACGTGGGACATCATCCTAGGCAGAGACAGGCCAACAGAAAGGCCACTTGGTCTGCAAACAACAAGGCCACAAGGGTGGAGCTACACAAGCCCTTTGGAGAGGACATCATGCCATGTGCTCCAGATGCCGGACACAGAACCACAACACCTGTTTGCTCCGCTGGATTTCAATCTTGCTTTGGTTCTCCTCCTTTCTATGCCCCTATTTTTGCAAATGAAAATGTTTACTCAGTACCTTTATATATTGGAAACTTGTAAATTGCTTTTAATTTTACAGGAGCTCACAATGTGAGATTGCCTTGAACCTCAGAGAAGACTTTGGACTTTAACTTTGAGCAATCTTGGAACTGTTAAAACTATAGGGACTCTTGGGAATGAACTAAATGTATTTTGCATTGACAGATGAGTATGAGCTTTTGGGGCCGGGGCGGAACGTTATGGTTTGGATGTGAGGTTTCCCCTAAACCTCACGTGTGAGATAATGCAACAAAGTTCTGAGAAGAAATGACTGGATTGTGAGAACCTTTAACCAATCAGTGTATTAATCCTGTGATGGGATTAACTGAGTGGGAACTGGAGGAGGTGAGGCATTGGGGGCATGGCTCTGGGGTATATATTTGTTTTGTTTGATTTTGGTACTGGGGATTGAACTCAGGGGCACTTGACTACTGCCTACTGGGCCACATCCCCAGCCCTTTTTTGTATTTTATTAGAGACAGGGTCTCACTGAGTTGCTAAGTGCCTCACCATTGCTGAGGCTGGCTTTGAACTTGCAATCCTCCTGCCTCAGCCTCCCAAGTGCTGGAATTACAGGCGTGCACCACCGTGCCCGGCTTGGGGTATATATTTGTTTCTGGCAAGTGGAGACCTCTCTTTCCCTGCTTCCTGATCATTGTGTAAACTGCTTCCCTCTGCCACACTCTTCCACCATGATGTTCTATCTCACCTTGATCCCTGAGGAATGGAGCTGGCCTTATATGGACTGAGACCTCTGAAACTGTGAGCACTCAAATAAACTTCCTCCTCTAAGGTTGTTCTGGTTGGGTCTTTTAATCACAGTGAAACCGCTTTTTACCGTGACGAGTTCTTGCTCCCCGAACGCTGAAGAATAACGCTGAAGAAGCACTCCGAGGCAAGCGTAGAGTGGAAAGTGGACAGCTTTATTTAAAGGATAGCAAAAGACTTCCCCCAGAGGGAGAAGGGGACCTGGAAACCAGGAATCCAAAAGGAGGAGAGGCTTTCTCCCTTTTATATCTGAAATCTTTCTTTTGTCCCTTTCATGTTCCCTATCTCTGTCCTTCCTGGGACAGGGGACAGGAATGTCAAAAGATGTGACACCGAAGGGCCCATGGTGGGTGTGAGATTTACGGGAAGGGTTTAGGGCTAGTTGATTAGCATCTAGCATCTCTGTTTACTGGAAGTTGTTTCATTATCATTCCATGAGTCCTAAACTTGGAACATTAACCATCTTATCTCTCTTGGAGTTGCTCTGTGATTTTCCAGGACTCAGGCTGACTCCATTTTCCTTATGGACTCCATGTTCTTTATGAAACTCGATGTTAGACCCGATTTGCCTGACTACACTCACTACCTAGCTTTAAATCTGGCTTCAACAGCAGAGAAAAAGCTGACTAAAACAGTGTTTATCTTCTCTACACGTTCCAAATGAATAGCAAATAAATATGTTAGCTAACAGATGAGTGGACTTCCTAATCTTGAGATATTCCTTGAATGAATCAATGAATGAATGACCCCTTCAGTTTAAATATCTGTCCTGAACATGGCACTGTTTTTCAGAGGTTGACATGATTTTCTTCATTTAACCATAATAGAAGCCTAACTAGAAAGCCTGATTCCATACTTATGTTTTATTTTCGAATCCTTCCCCACCTGTGCCTGGTTTCTCTTCTATATCTTAAAAGACATTTTACTAACTGGAGTATTATGTTTCTCTCTCTTTGATAAGGCACTGATCTGTAACTTGAGCAACAAACATACTGGCTGACTACATTTAACAATTTGACATGAAAAGGTCACAAATATTGTTCCAAATGGCACTTTTAAAAATGGATTCTGATGAATCTCTACTCTGCTGGTCCACAGAGAAGTCCATAGTGGCTGCCAAGGGCAAAGGAGTTCTAGCAGTCGATGTTCCATCTAAAAAAGTTGAGTGTGTTTATGTATCTTGCTATGTCTAAGGTAACATGCCCTTCTTTCTCCTTTTTGGTATCCATAGCAGGATCAGACCCAGGAAAGTATAGTGACATATAGATACAAAACTTATTTACATGATGAGGTAAACACCTAAACTCGCTACTAATACCTTTGACTTGTGGCATCTCCAGGGCCCACAGTCCCTTCCCTGGTCTTCATGTCTGCTCTGTGCTTATTATCCTGGCCATGAACTGTATGTGAGGGGCATTATCAAAAAGCTTTTACTAAATAAATATCTTTATATACCCTTTAGCTGAATGGTCTCATCTACAAGGTCATCAGAGAAGAAACTTGGTACTGACTGTGGCAGATTATATTTTGCAAAGATGGCCGAAGTTGCATCTGTCTTGTGCCTTAGAGGCCATGGTTAATCCTCTTATGGTGAATCCTGGGATGTATCCACAGAAGCTGAGAGCTCTCAGATACAAGTTACAGACTGATGGGACAGAAGTAGAGTACACAGAATGATGATAAAAAGAATTGAAAACCTTGGTGTCAGCTGCTCCTGAATGACAAATATGTCTGGACCCTCTTGACCTGGCAAATAACACAAAAGTGACCCCAATGTTAAGATCAGATGGAGGAACAGGTGAATACTAGAAGTTCTAGTAAGAAGCCAGAGTCCATCCTAGTAAATCATCCAAGGAAAGCAAAAACATGTAACTGTGAAGGGATCCATGTAAGTATATCTGAGAGTCTGGCAATCGAGAGAGACACCAGACAGTGTAGGACACGAGGCTACTATCACATTATTGATTTTTTTTCCAAAAAAAAAATTTATTTATTTATTTTAGTTGTACACAATGCCTTTTATATTTACATGTTGTTGAGAGTCGAACCCGGGCCGCGCAAGTGCTAGGCGAGTGCTCTACCGCTGAGCCACAACCCCAGCCCCATATTATTGGTTCTGATTCAATTTTATGCTCCTATTGGGTGTGGATAACTTTGATATAGTTGTTATCTATATTTGTTGGGTGAGGTGAAAGGAAATAGGGGAGGGATTAATGCATTAGATTTGAGAATGAACAATTGAAAGTACACAAGGTAGAAAAGAATGACAATATAGGAGAATTAACACCTAAGAAAAGGATATAAGAGATATTTATAGTACACTTAACCCAAAAAGAGAATACAGATTTTTTAAATATGCCCAAACCAGATACATCAATATGGACCATACATCTTCAAAGGAAAGTCTATAAGGGATATTTACAGTACTCTTAACCCAATAACAGAATACTGATTCTTATAATTTTCCCAAAGCACATAAATCAATATAAACCATACCCCATGCTATAAAGCAGTTATCAAATTTAAATGAACTGAAATTATACTCAGTGTGTTCTATTACCTCAAAGGACTCAAACTAGAAAACAGATGAAAGAAAATCTCCAAACTCTTGGAAAATAAGCATACTTCTAAATAATCTATGGGTCAAGGAATTTTAAAATGAAATAAAATAGACATTGAACCTAGTGAAATACAGCATTTGAGAGTTTTTAGAATATATCTAAAGCAGTATGTGGACAATGATAACATTAAAAACACATTAGAAATGAGAATAAGCACGAATTAATAATCATTTTTACCAACAGGCAGTTTTGGGTAGTGGGGTGGTGGGTTGTTGGAGAGCAAATGAACTAAAATCAAGCCAAAGAAAGAACTTAATAAAGACAAGAGCAGAGATTAATTATATTGAAAAATCTAAACACTGGGGCTGGGTTTGTGGCTCAGTGGTAGAGCACTTGCTTAGCATGTGCGAGGTCCTGGGTTTGATCCTCAACACCACATAAAAATAAATAAAGGTATTGTGTCCAACTACAACTAAAAAAACAAATATTAAAAAAAATCAAGGGGCTGGGGTTGTGGCTCAGTGGTAGAGCGTTTGCCTAGCACGTGCGCGGCCCGGGTTCGATCCTCAGCACCACGCAAACATAAATGCATTGCATTGTGTACAACTAAAACAAATAAATAAATATTAAAAAAAGACAACCCTTTAAAAAAAATTAAAACACTGGAATAAATCAATGGGACAAACTGCTGGTTGTTTTCAATGATTTGTAAAATTCACAAATTTGTAATAACATTGATGAAGGAAAGAATAGACTACAATATCAAGTATTAAGTGGAATATTGATTATGACAATGCTGAATAAATCAAAGTGTAGTAAGGAAATAGTGTTGCCAGGCTTTGGGTAATCTGTGCACATGCCTCAAGTGTTCATGTATTGGAAGCTTGTTCCTCAGTGAGGTGAGGTTGTCCAGTTGAATCTTTAAGAGGTGGACCAAGTGAAAGATATTGGGTTATTGGGTATAAGGAATTTGCAAGATCATATCCACTAAGGACATGCACTTCCCTGAGAAGCCCAGGAAGTCATATAATTGTGTAGATTGAGGTAGAAATATCACATGACAAAATTCAACACCTATGGATTAAAACTCTTGAGAAAAGTAGGATTAGAGTGTGTTAGGGGTTAAATTGTATATCCTATAACATGTGCTTAGGTTCTAGGAGCAAGGGCTTTTTTTTCTGAAATGCCTAGATTATGATGTAATTACCTAAGATGGGGTCAAAATGGAGTAGGTCAAGCTTTTGTTTCAGTATGACTTGTGTCCTAAGGAAAGCAGGGCAGGCTGCTGGTTTAGTGGCACTTGTGACCTTATAAGGAGAGCTGGGTGGCCTGCTGGTTCAGTTGGAATTGTGTCCTTATAAGGAGAACAGGACAAGCTCCGAATCGCTGTGCCTTGTATCCTTTTATCGTTATCTTTTCTCCTATTAAATTGATTTTTGGAGTGAAATATTTAAATTTCCATCACTTATATTATAGATATGTTCTACAGCTATTTCTGTGCAGTTCCCAAAGGCAATCCCTTTAACATGAGAAAAACAAAAAAACTCTGGTGTGAACCTACAGCACAACAACTTAGGTAATATGGAGAAGGCTGTTCTTGTACATCTCTATCCTGGTCCCCCTCACTTACTGATGACACAATGTAATATGTATGCATTGTGTGTGGAATCAAGGCTGAGGTGACCTGAGTGCCTGTGTGCTGCAACATGGTGAACAACCTTTGAGGCATCCCCAGGCCATCAGTGTCCTATAATCTCCTTTCAAAGAAATATTCTCTTCTATATTCTGGAGCCCTTAGTGGCTATGGTCGTGCAAATTCCTGAGATATGGTCAGGTCCTCTTTCCTACTGTTTGTGCAAAGTACCTGACATTTCTATAGGGACTCTAATCTCTTCAACAAGTGCATCTTCTTTTTTTTTTTTTTTTTTTTTTTTTGTGGTACCAGGGATTGAACTCAGGGGCACTCAACCACTGGTTCACATCCCCAGCCCTTTTTTGTATTTTATTTAGAGACAGGGTCTCCCTGAGTTGCTAAGTGCCTCCCCATTGCTGAGGCTGGCTTTGAACTCGCGATCCTCCTGCCTTAGCCTCCCAAAGTGCTGGGATTACAGGCGTGCGCCACTGTGCCCGGCTTCAACAAGTGCATCTTCTTGAGCCTCAGCTTTACATGCACCTTTCTGGACAAACTGCAAGCTGTTGAAATCTTTGATCTCTGTTTTCTGTCCCCCATTCTCATAGTAAAGCAAGCTAAAAACTGCCAGCAACAGCCATGCCAGTTACTAAATTCTGTACTGTCTTGACATTTCCTCTACCAGTTTAATTAGCCCATTGCTTTAAAATTCAGCCTCACACAGAGTCTCAGGACATGGACAAAATTTAATCAAATTCTTTGCCAGACTATAACACAAGTGGTCTGTAGTACGACTTCACATAGGGTCTCATTTCCCTCTGAAAGCTCATGAGTAAGATTTTGCATTTCTGTTGGTATTCTGGTCATCTGAGCACCAGAATCCCTGTTAAATTCTTACAACGTTCTAAAGCATTCCAGCTTGTATCTCTACACTACTAAAAACTCGTACTGCAAACTAGCTTCAGAGGTTTCTGATTCACATGATTAGTTTATGAAGAGCAATGACCCCCTTCTCACTATACCAGTTTCTGTTTCAGTTAGGTTTTGTGTCACTCTAACCAAACCCTGTGATGAGAACAACTTAGAGAATGAAGAGTTTACACATGATCCCAGAGGTCTCAGTCCGTAGATGGTCAACTCCATTTCTCCAGTCCCAGGATGAGTCAGCATGTAATGAGGGAAGGACCCAGTGGAGGAAAGCTGCTCCCTCATAACAGCATGGAAGCAGAGAGAGGGGAAGGGGTCACAGGAAAGAAGCAGCCTTCCAGGGCATGACCCCAGTGACCCACCTCCTTCAGTCACGCCCCACCTGCTTACAGCAGCACCTAGTTATTCCCCTGAAACATGGATGATCTGATTAGGCTACAGCTCCCACAACCCAATTATTTTAATGCTGAGTATTCCTCCATTAACACAGGACCTTCTAGGGGACACGTCATCTTCAAGCCATAACAGGTGGTGAGCCCATCCACTCAGTTCACTAAGGCAGGACAATCACACATTCAAGCCCAGCCTGATTCAACTTAGCAAAACCTTGTCTATAAATAAATAAATGGCTGGGGATGTACCTCAGAGTCAGAGCACTGGCCTGATAAGTGTGAGGCCCTGGGATCAACCACCAGTATGTGTACCTTCCACGCCTTCCCCCCCAAAAAGTGCTTGTGGGATTGAGTTCAGTCCTTCTTCCCCTTGCATTATGTGAAGATACAGCAACAAAATGCTTTGACCTTGAACTGGAGAAGTAAGTCCTGCTAATAAATTACCTAGTCCAAGGTATTTTGTTATAGCATCACAAAAGACTCATTCATCTGGGATTGCCTCCATTTCTTCCCAATTTGACAAGAAGAATTTTGCTGGTTCTAGGATTCTTGCTTCCACATTTTGTCCTTTATCACTTTGAATATATCAACCCCTGTTTTCTGAATTCCAGGGCTTCTACTGAGTAGTCCCTGGAAAGAGTGTATGGGGAAATGATAATGAAGCCTTCCTCCCTCTTAAGCCCATAGGTGTTAAGACTGTGCTCTACAGTGTCTTAGGAAACAGCATTTTGTTATAGTCTCATGATGGGAGGGAGGTGCTACCTTACTTGGACACCAATTATTTGGAAGAAAAAGGAATTGGATACCTTGTGTGCAGATACCATAAGGATTTCCAAAGCCCAGAGTTATTAGAAAGATTTAGATTAGAAATGGCAAGTCCTCTGAAGTAGTGTACACATTTCAATTTGTAAACAAGTAAATATCAGCCTCCATAACCCAGGGAAGCAAAAAACGTCTGGAGGCCTTTTTATTCTTATTGTGATGTGGGAAGAGTTCTGGAGGCTCCAAAGGGAGATGACCACTGTGGGTTTTGGCCAGGCATGATTGGACCATTTCTTGCTGTGATCTCACGAGGAGACAATTTGAAGACGTTTCAAAGGGCAGGTATATAAGAGGGTGGCTGTGGCTGGGTTTTTGTCCACAAGTACAGGAAGCTCTTGATGGTGACCTGTCGGATTCCCAGATAGTTAGCACGTTTGGTGGTTGGTGGTTGGTGGTTGGCGGTTGGCGGTTGGTGGCTGGCGGTTGGTGGCTGGCGGTTGGCAGTTGGTGGCTGTGGTGTTTGGATTTTGGTTTTTTGATTTGGATTTGTTGTTTTGTTTTGGTTTTTGATTTTTATTTGTTGCTTTGGCTTGTTATTTATTTATTTTTTTTTAAGCTAGCATCCTTAGTTAGTGTTCCTGTTTAGGATGTATAGCCAGAGTAGTGAGAGTAGTGTAGGGTCGTTGTGGGGGCCAGTCTCCTGTAGTGTGGCAGCCTTTATGGACCACTATGAGTTCATGAGGGTCATTGGGCGTGGTGGGTATGGTGAGGTGAGCCTAGCCCGCCATCGCCTCACTGGGGCAGAGGTGGCAGTGAAAGTCCTGGAATTGGTAGCGCAGAATTTGCCGGCCCTCTCCGAACCAAAGATGCTGATAACCCTGGAGCACCCCAACGTGGTCCAGCTGTTTCATGTTATTGGCACTGAGAACAGCATCTACATGGTGATGGAGCATGCAAGTGGGGGACAGCTACTAGAGCACATCACACGTGGCATGCAGGAGGAGGAGGCCCGAAGGGTTTTCAGGCAGATCGTGTGTGCTGTGGGCTACTGCCACGACAGGAGCATCGTGCACCTTGACCTGAAGCCAGAGAACATCATGCTGGACTCCAGGGGCAATATCAAGCTGATCGACTTTGGTGCCGCCACCAGGTTCAGGCCTGGGCAGAAGCTGAGGAGTTTCTGGGGTACACTCCCATACCTTGCCCCTGAAACTGTCTTGTGGGAAGAGTATGAGGGCCCCCCAGTGGACGTCTGGAGCCTGGGGGTCATTCTGTACTTCATGTTGACCCGGAGCCTCCCATTTATGGCCAACACCTCTGGGGAGCTGCTGAGGCGGATCCTTCTCGCAAGGTACAGTGTCCCTCCTTCTGTGCCCTTCAGAGCCCGAAGGCTCATCCACACTATACTGACTGTGAAGCCCAAGAAGCGGCCCACAGTCAAGAAAATCTCTCGGCACCCATGGCTGAAGCAGGGTGAGGAGAATTTACCTCCTCAGGGTAGTCAGGCCCTTCCCAAACACCCAGACCCCGAAATAATGGCGCTCCTGGTTGACATGGGTTTCAATGCCTACCAAGCCTGGGTATCTCTGGCAAAGAGAAAGTTTGATGCTGCGATGGCCACTTACTTGATTCTGCAGCACCAGAAAAGCCAGGGGGCAAGGTGTATGTTTCAGGGGAAGCCTGTGCCTCCCAGGGTTATGCCTGGCCCAAGTGCTGTGGATCATTCCAGTTTCCCTGTCCTCCCAAAGAGGAGCACGAGTGAGCCTGCCCTTCACACCTTGCCCTTGCCCTGTAAACCTCACCTGCCTGAGGAGGCCAAACAGCCAGGGCCCAAGGGCATCAGAAGGGCCAGCCTGCCTGCTCTTTCTCTCAGCTTCCTGCCCATAGAGGCCCCTACTCCCGGCATATCGTCCCAGTCTGACTCCATGTCCTACTTGCCCAAACGCTGGAGGGACCTGCTCAGGTTGGTTCGGAGAGCCCACAGCAGTTCCTCCCAAGATGCATCCCCAGGGCAACAAGGAGACCACAGGAAGGGCTGGTCTAGGAGGATCGCTTCCTGTGTCCGAAGAATGTGCTGTTGCATGCCCCGTGTCCGCAATAGAGTGTCTCCAATGGCACAGAGAAGAAGTGAGCTGGATCTGTAGACAGTGTGGCTCCAGTGAAGTGGAGAGCGGAGCCAGACAGGACCAGCACACAGCCTGTGTCTCCTCTGCCCCCACCTGCAGAAGACACCAGAGACTGTTCTGCCTGGGACACTTCGCCCTGCCCTGCCCCTCTCTATTTCTTCTCCCGTTCTTGAGATGTTTCTTAATAAATTGGTTTCTGTCAAATTGTATACTAAAGTTATTATTCCAAATATTGGAAAACGGGCTGATTCAAAGAAAGGAGGGGGCCTCAGGGTGGGGGCAGGTGAAGCAGCCCCAATCAGGGAGATGGCTATTGCGGTTAGCTGGAAGCCATAAGTTCCACCTGATAATAATCATACATTAAGTATGCACGTGACGCACCTGTAAATGCACGTGACGCACCGCAAAGCTAAAGGTATATAACCGGGTGAAAGCGGTCAGAAGCGGCATTCATTCAGTCAGTCGTTCAGTCGCTCAGTCGTTTGGAAGAAGAGTTCGGGTCAGAGAAGAAGAAAAGAGTCAGAGCGGCCAGAACGTAGTCAGAAGAAGAAATGATTCGGAGCGGTTAAGAGTTCGGTCAGAAGAAGCTAGAGAAGTCAGGCCGAGGCTGCCGAAGAAGAAAGAAGAAAGAAGAAGAAGATAAAAAACCTTCTTTCATCTTCATTCTGCCTCTGAGTTTTTCTCCTGTGGCGTTGTTGCTCCAAGTCAAGAAGCAACAGGCAGGAGCCCACCAGCCATCCTCTCCCAGGCCTAGACCACTGTGCCTCCCTCTCCAGTGCAGATAGACTTCCTTGCCCTGAGAATAGATGGGGACTCCCTGGCCTTGAGCCAGTGTAGAACATTCATTTGCTTTGACCTAGTCCAAACAGACTCACTCCCCTTGACCTGGTGTGGACGCAGCCTCTCCCCTTGTCCCAGGAGAGACATGACTTTTAGCTGATGACCATGGCCAGGAGGAATCCCTCCCTGTGGTGTGGTGTGTGGGCAGGGTGGGTGAGAAATCATACCTAAGAAGACAAGGGAGACCTCAGCGTGTTCTAGGGCATCATCTTCATGATACTATGTGTACAGAATAAAGAGGTGGGCCAGTGGGCAGGGGCAGGCCTGCCTGCAGCAGTGGCTGGGTGCCTCACCACCTGCCCTGCAGCCTCCCTACCCAAAATCATCACCTCATGACTGTTGCTAAAGGTATTGGGCAGGGAGTACACAGGATTTCAGGAGTAGAGGTGTCAATCCATCTGATGGGTGCAATTTTACATAAAGGTAAATTGCACCAATGTGGAGTTTCTCTCACCTTTGGGTTCTGTTAACACAGTTTTGCAAAGCCAAGTGTGCACAAATGTAAATTAAGAAATGGTCAGGTGAATCAAGGGAGGTGGCTTTGGGCACCTTCCCCCATCTCTGACATCCCCACAGGGCTGGCACCTGGAGCTGCTGTGAGGGCAGTTTTCTACTCTTTCCACTTTAGAGTCAGAATGGACACCTTGTTAAAAAGCATATGTCAGTGTTTTCAATATAGAGGTCTTTCACCTTTTTTTAAAAAATATTTTTTAGTTGTTGATGTATCTTTATTTTTTATTTATTAATATGTGGTGCTGAGGATCAAACCCAGTCCCTCACACACGCTAGGCAAGTGCTCTGCCACTAAACCACAACCCCAGCCCCCTCTTTCACCTTCTTGGTTAGATTTATTCCTTTTTTTTTTTTTTTTTTTTTTTAGTTATTGTGAATGAGGGAGAGTTTTCCTAATTTCCTTTGCTCCAGATTCATTTTTTTTTGGAGTAAAGGAAATTGACTGATTTATAGGTGCTGATCATCTATACTGCTACTTTGTTCATTAGTTTTTATCAGCTCCATAAATCTTTGTTGATTTCTGTGGTCTTTTACATATAAGAGAATCACATATTCCTTTAAATTTCCTTCTCTTGCTTGATTGCTTTGCCTAGAATTTAAAGGTCTGTGTTGAATAGTAGTGGGGAGAATGGACATGCTTTCCTTGTTCCCACTTTTAGTTTTTCTCCATTTAATATGGTGTTGGGCTTTGGTTTGTTGTATATAGGCTTTAATATGTTGAGGGAAGTTCCTTCTGTCCTTAGTTTCTCTAGTGTTATGAAAATGAAAGGGTGCTGGCCTTTGTCAAATGCATTTTCTGCATCTATCAATGTAATCCTGTGATTCTTGTCCTGAACTCTATTCATGTGGTGAATTATATTTGTTGATTTGTATATGTTGAGCCCACCTTGCATTTTTTTGGAGGAAACCTAGTTGATCATTGTATGCTTAACTTGTTTTTGGATGTGGCATGCCAATATCTTATTTTTGTATCTATGTTCATCAAGGGTATTTTTCTCAATTTTTTTCCTTTGATGTATCTTTGGTATCAGAGGATACTGACTTCATTAGAATGAATTTGGCAGTCTTTCCTTCTTTTCTGTTTCATGGAATAATTTGAGGAAGTTTGGCAATAGTTCTGCCTTAAAGTTCTATTAGAACTCAACTGTGAATTTGTCCTGGGCTTCCTTCTTTGGAAGTCTTTTTTTAATAGCTGCTTCAATTTCATTCTTCTTATTGATCTGTTTAAATTTTCTGTATCCTTATGGTTCTATTTATTTAGGTCAATTGCATCTAAGAATCTTTCAGTATGTTCAAGATATTCTAGCTTACTTGAGTAGAAATTTTCCAAAATTGTTTTTAATGGTCCTCTGGATTAGTGTGTCTGTGGTGTTATCTTCTTTTTCACTTCAAATTTTGTTATTTGGATCTTCCTTTTAGTTTGTCTAAGTTTTTATTAGTCTTGTTTATCTTTTCAAGAAATGACCTTTTTTTCATTAATCCTGCGTATTTTTTATTCTCAATTTCATTAATTTTGGCTCTGATCTTATGTATTTCTTGTCTTCTACTGGTTTTGGAATTAGTTTGTTCTTTTTTTTTAAAAAAATATTATTTATTTGCTTTAGTTGTACATAATGCATTTATTTCTATGTGGTGCTGAGGATCGAACCCGGGCCGCGCACATGCTAGGCAAGCGCTCCACCGCTGAGCCACAACCCCAGCCCCATTAGTTTGTTCTTAAAGCATAAGTTAATTTACTTGGGATTTGTGTGTGGTTTTATTTGTGTGTGTATGTTCTGGGGATTTAACTCAAGAGTGCTTTACCACTTAGTCACATCCCTACCCCTTTTAATTTAATTAATTAGTTAACTGTTACATTTTGAGACAGGGTCTCCTCACTAAGTTACTTTGGGCCTCACTACATTGTTGAGCCTGGCCTCGAACTTGTGATACTCCTGTCTCAGCCTTCCGGTAGCTGGGATTATAGGTATGTTCCACCATGCCTGGCTGGAATCTATTTTTTTAATGTAGGCATTTAATGCTATAAATTTTCCTGTTAGAACTGCTTTCATAATCCCAAAGATTTTGTATGTTGTACCTCTGTTATAATTTATTTCAAAGAATTTCTTTATTTTTTATCTTCTTTTATGGTTCATTTTGATCCATGCCTCCTATTGCAGGGAGTATGTTTTTGAAATCTTTAGCCTGTATTTCCATGTTCTAGTCTATCCTAATGACTCTAAGAGTTGTTTTCTTGATACTGTCCCAGAGTTCTTATATAGTCTGGGAATGTTCTTTTATTTATGTTTTCCCCCTTAATGCAAACTAAGCATTTATGTTCATATAACCTGTCTTCAAAGCCTGAAATTCTGTCTTCATGGCCTGAAGTTCTATTTTCTATGCAATCTAATCTGTTGGTGATGCTTTCAAATAAATTTTTAATTTGATTCATTGTGTTTTTTACTTCTAGGAGTTCTGATTGGTTTCTTTTGCATATGTCTATTTCTTTTTTTTAATTTTTATTTATAGTAGTATGTATTACAGTTCATACTATACATATATAGCATCTTTTTACACAAAACAGTTTGTATACCAAGTATATTCGCAGCATTCAAGTCTTCAATCATGCATTTAGAATAATGATATCCGTCTTATTCAACCACTTCCCCCCCTTCCTCCCTTGCTCCCTTCCTTCCCCTCCCTTCCCTTTGACCATTATAGTGTTCCTCTAATCCTCCTATGTACCCCAACCCAACAATACTGTGAACCGGCTTCCTTATATCAGAGGAAACATTCGGTATTTAGATTTTTGAGATTGACTGATTTCGCTTAGCATTATATTCTCCAGCTTCATCCATTTACCTGCAAATGTCATTATTTTATTCTCTTTTATTGCTGAGTAAAATTCCATTGTGTATATATACCACATTTTCTTTATCCATTCATCTACCAAGGGACATCTAGGTTGGTTCCACAACCTAGCTATTATGAATTGTGCTGCTATAAACATTGAGGTAGCTGTGTCACTGTAATATGCTGGTTTTAAGTCCTTTGGGAATAGACCCAGGAGTGGGATGGCTGGGTCATAGGGTGGTTCCATTCCCATTTTCCCAAGAAATCTCCATACTGCTTTCCATAACAGTTGTACCATTTTGCAGTCCCACCAGCAATGTATGAGTGTGCCTTTTTCCCCCACATCCTCTCCAACATTTATTATTGTTTGTGTTCTTGATAGCTGCTCTAAGATGTCTATTTCTTTATTGGTCTTTCATCTCCTGTGTTTGCTCTCTTAATTTGTTCCTTAGATCTTCTTTTAGTCCACTGAAAATTTTAATAATCAGGGCTGGGGTTGTGGCTCAGTGGTAGAGCGCTCGCCTAGCACGTGCGCGGCCCTGGTTCGATCCTCAGCACCACATACAAATAAACGCATTGTATGCAACTAAAGCAAATAAATAAATATTTTTAAAAAATTTTAATAATCAGTTATTTCCCTAATACTTTTCTGGAATTTAATCCACTTCCATATTTATGGGATCTTTTATTGGTGGATTGTGAATTTTGATGGGAGATTTATTTGCCCGTTTTCTCATATTTTCAGAGGTCTTGGACTTGGTCTTGGACTTGTGTGGGAGGCTGAGGCAATTGAGATGGATTCAACTCAGTGAGACCCTGTCTCTAAATAAAATTGGGGATGTAGTGGTCAAGTGCCCCTGAGTTCAATGTACCAAAAAAAAAAAAAAAAAAAAAAAAATCAATTGAGATGGATTCCCCTTCCTTTTGTATATAGTTACTTTTTTTTTTTTTTTTTTTTTTTTGGCACCGGGGATTGAACTCAGGGGCACTCAACCACTGGGCCATATCCCCAGCCCTTTTTTTTGTGTGTGTGTATTTTATTAGAGACAGGGTCTCACTGAGTTGCTAAGTGCCATGCCATTGCTGAGGCTGGCTTTGAACTCGTGATCCTCCTGCCTCAGCCTCCCAAGTGCTGGGATTACAGGCGTGCACCACCACGCCTGGCTTTTGTAGTTACCTTTTTTGATTTGGGAGTTCTTTTTCTTTTTGAAATGTGAGTAGATGCCAGGCTTGGGGCATGAGGACCCCCTCTGGTTGTTCCTCCTTGGGTCTGGTTGTTGGTTTGGGGATTTTGCCTCCCCAATTCTGGTTCAGATGGGGCTAAATAGTGTGGGGAGTGGGATTTACTGTTACTTGGCTGAATTGTGAGTATTTCTCTGTAGCAGGATCTCTTCTCTGTGAACTTAAGTGTCCCAATCACTTTCCAGCCTCTCTCAGAGAAATGGGTAATACCAGTAGCATTAATGTTAGCAACAGATGTACAGCTTTTTTTTTTTTTCAGTTTGAAAATTTTATTTCATTAACTTAAAGGTGAACAAAATGTGTATTTCAAATCTTTTTTTAAAATTAAATTATTTATTCTAATTTGTTATACATACTTGCAGAGTTCAGTTCATTTCATATTACATATAAATGCACAGTTTTTTCAAGTCACTGGTTTTACATAAAGTATTTTCACACAATTTGTGTTTTTATATAGGTACTTAGTGTATTGTTGTCTAACTCATTCTGCCATTATTCCTAACCCCTTGCCCCAGATGTACAGCTTTAAGATGTCTATTTTGACATCTATAACACAAGTTGCAGCCTGTATAGAAGTGGAGTGGTCAGCATTTGACATCAGCTATGACAGTAAAAAAACCTGTGAACTACATCAGGCATTAAACAGCAGCCACCTACTGTGTTGGCTACAGTATTAATAATCATAACATGAATGGGGTAGGAATTGCATAAACTATATAATTCTATTATGTAGTGGGATTGCAGTTTTTACATGGAAAGAAAGTAGAATAGGAAGGCAAGAAAAAGTTTGAAACAGTTAAAAAAGTGAGCACAGGAGAGGAAATAGGTAGCAGATGTCAACTGTAAAGAAGAAATTAAAAATTAACTGAAGGTAACAAAAAAAGAGAAAGAAGGAACAGGAAAATTTGGCTCTTAGTGGGGGAAGGGGCAATGAGAAGGCCAAAAATCAAGGTGTGAGCAAACAAGCAAATGTAAGAACAAAACAACTCAAACTCACCTATGTCACACCAAGGCTAAATAATAAACAGGTAAAGGAAAGCAGTTCAAAATAAATGTAAAATTCTATAAATATACACATAGTTTTTTTCAAAACTACTATTCCTATAGTGAGAACATCTCCCTACACACGTGGGCGCGCATACACGCGCGCACACACACACACACACACACACAATCCTGCAGAATGAGAAAAGTAAAAAATAGATAAAATCAAATGAAATCATATTTGGAAAATGTTTTTAAAGTCCAAATTTTAAAAAGAAGAAAAAAATAAGAAATACATTAAAATGGGAGAAATATGGGGGAAAAAAGAAAAAAGGAGATAAATGAAAGGAAAAAAAAGAGAAAAGCTGAGTGAGAAATATAGGGCTTATTGCCACTGAGATGGCCGAAACTGTTGGTAGAGTTGTATTTTCACTCTTTATATTTTTGTCTCTGCAATCCTTGGGTCAGGACTGGGCATCAAGTCCAAAATCTTTGTGCTCTCCTCTTAGGTGCCAGCCCTTGTTACTGGGAGCCAAAGCTGATCATACTAAATCACAATTTCCAGTCTTTCAGTATCGAGTGGGATAGAATGGGGAGTGCTAACAAATTATGTATTACTCGAGTGGTCGTGGTGTAGAGTTCCAAACTGGAAGTTCCAATTTTAGTCTTGGCTACACTTTGGAACTCTGGGACATTTGAGATTTGATTGATATGCCAGTTTCTGCAGGATGTCTGAATCTGTAGGGCCTCCGGTAAAATCTTCTTTTAGGGTGTAGGGAATAAACCTTCCAGGTTTCACTTTCACTACTAAGAGTACAAATTACCTGGTGTTTACCCTGGAGTGCAGATGCACCTGTGTGGCTGCTCTAGACATCTTCCCAATAGCTCTATGGGGTGTAGGCAACATGGGAGCATCCAGAGCCTGCATGGTCCAGGTACATTTTTCTTTGTGCCTGTTTCAGTCACTCTGGATCAGGCACACTCTGGGAATGACAATAGGTGGCTGCTTGTAACTTCCCTTATAAGTTCTGGATCTCTTGTTTCTGTTTGCTGCTGTGTAGCACTTATAGATGGTTCCTATGTTGTCACATGTTTTCTGCTCTAGCAATCCCATGTTCCCATGAACTATTCCTTGGGGTGAGTGATTTTGGAGTGGTTTTCACTGAACTGCTCTCCCCACTGCCTGTTCATTAAAACCAGCCTCCCTCTCTAATCCACATACTCCCCCCCTCCAAGCCATGTTTTATGATTTCATTTCTTTACCCACCCACTGCATGTCTTCTCTGTTTGCCTGCATTCATCCTTCCCCTCAGCCTCCATGCCTTCCCTTGTGGGCAACCAAATGGTGAGTGTCTAATGTATTGTTTCTTATATTATGTTTGAAGTTTCTGACTTTCTGTGCCTGTATGATTTCTTTTTCAGTCCACTACTAAGTTTCAGTGAGTTCCCTTAATTACCCACCTCATTGAGGAGCTTTGTAAATCTGGTGCTAAGGAAGCACAGGGAAGTGCATTCTTCCTCTAAGTCTCTTCATCTGTCTACTTTAAAGTGTATAATTTCTTCAAAAGTCAGTTCTCAGAACATACATTTATTAAAGATTTTATTTTAAAGTTTGGTAGATTTTACAACCAGAACATTATTTTCTTGGAAATTTAGTGTAATTTCTGTGGATGGGCCCTTGAATGGGATGTATGTACATGTTTGTTTTGCCCTACATGGCATGCTAATTGTTTTTTACTTCCTGCTTGAATTGTTCATTTTAAGTATTTAGTCACTTTGTTAAGGATAGGTGAAGATAAAAGCTTAAAATAAACAATAATTGCATTCAGCATTGGTGACATATTACTCTGACACAGGAATGTAAATTGGATCTGGATCCTGTGATGTCTTAAAGCTGAACTTACAAGTTTAGGGATGAAATGGTGTTAGTTTATCACGTGTGCCACGATGTTTTCTCCCCCTTTAAGAAGCTTCTTATGTTGATATTAGCAAAATATATTTGTGTTTTTCTAGGCATTCATGCAAGATTATTGGGGGGGTCATTAAAATAAATATATATTTTTTTGTACTGGGGATTGAACTCAGGGGTTCTCGACCACTGGGCCACATCCCCAGCCCTTTTTTGTATTTTATCAGAGACAGGATCACACTGAGTTGCTAAGTACCTCGCCGTTGCTGAGGCTGGCTTTGAACTCGTGATCCTCCTGCCTCAGCCTCCCAAGTGCTGGGATTACAGGTGTGCGTGCACCATGCCTGGTGCAAATATTGTTTTTGTTATAAAGATATAAGTTAATCAAAGGAAAGTAAATATGGTAACATGGAAAAGCAAAATGAAGAAAGATGTATAATACCTGCTTAGACACAGACTGTAACTTCATGGTGGGGGGCAGGTGTGTAGTTTGTGTGGGCGTAAAGGAAATCCTCTAGTCTAATCCTATTCATTGGTTATTTGAAAAAGTTGGTTAATGCATGGAATCATAAAATAAATGATACAAATATACTCTAAATACTTTTTGGATTCAAAACATGAATATTCTTTTTCTAGACATTTTATGTGCAGTCCGGAGTTTTCCTTTGAATAAATAAATGCTGATGCATAGGTCACCTTCATTGTACCTTGTCTTCCTGGCACTGGTGTTTTTTTTTTTTTTTTTTTTTAAGTAGAACAAGAACCTAGAGGGTTATACCAACCAATTGAGTGCAGAATTCTTCTTTTGAAAAAAATCTTTTTGATACTATTGCTCATTCATATATGGTGGTGCCCATGTGTATTTCTATTGAAATTTTTAAAATAATGTTTTTTGGAAGCCTTTGGTTTAAGTTTCATAGTAACAACAGATCCTTTACCAATGATATGTTATCTATTCATATGACCTAATTAATATCACAAAATTATAATAATGGTGATAATTACAATCTCAAGAACAGATTTGGAGCCAAACCCAACTGATTCTTGGTTGAGAACACAATTGTGTAAAAGTATTTGTGAGTAGAACCATTTCACCCATTCCTTATCAGGATGATTTTCTTTCTGTTTTCATTCATTTGTTAGTTTTGTCTTGTTTTTTAACTCTTCCTTTTCCCTTCACTTCTTCTGCAATTAGGATTTCACTTGCACAGAATTATTTATGAACTCCTAGATTCTCAGCAGTTGGCCCTTGGAAGCTTTCTCTTTCATTAGGATTTTTTTTAAAATACCAGATTTACTTGGTCCTCCTCTTACCCATCACTTCCTTTTCTTCATTGCTTTGCCTGTTCTCACATTTTAATAGTGGGCAGTTCAGACTTGTATATTTAGGAAGAAAAAGTAAATAATACCTTTTCCAGTTCCTTCTGCTAAACATAAAGACCTGGACACTGTGTGTGAAACAATATAAAAAGGGAGATAGTCTAGGAACCTTGGAATCCAAAGTAGTACATAAAGGTAAATTTGCTGGTTTTTCTTTTTGCCATATTTGGAGATGAAGTCAGAAACCCCAAATGTCACAGACCAAGGAAATCCCAAAAAATTCCCATTGTCTTAAGACAAAGGACTACAAAAATATACAGGGAATGGAACCCAGGCCTCAGGAATGCTAGGCCAGTGCTCTACCACTGAGTTATATCCCCAGCCCTCCATTTCAGTATTTTTTAAAAATATATTTATTTGTTTTAGTTGTACACAATGCCTTTATTTTTACGTGGTGCTGAGGATCAAACCCGGTCGTGCACAGGCGAGTGCTCTGCCGCTGAACCAAAACCCCAGCCCCCATTTCAGTATTTTACACACTTAATTCCCTGTTCTATGCATGAGTCTTGACAGATTCAGGCATTCCTATAAGTCTTCAAAATCAGGGTCAGAGTGAGTTTAATGAGAGAAATTATTGTTTTCCTAAGGATTAAAATAAGCAAAGAGAATGGATTATTACATAACTCATAACATTGGCCCCTTGATTAAAAACACAAATGCAATTTAGCTCAAAATTATCTTACTTTTCTCTTCTCCATAATTAGATTACAATAATAAATGAATTGGAACTCTTGAGCACAGGCAGATATCTGGCATCAACTGCCTCTGGGGGAATAGTTTTCCAAACCATATTTCCTATGGATGAAATGTTAGGAAAAATATTTTGACCAATCCCAACATTTGAATCATAGTTCCTAAAACCATTAATTATTGTTCTAAGATAACATGGCATAATGGAAAATACTTGGACTTTTGGAATCAGATACAAGATTTGATACTGGCTTCTCTATTTAACAAGCTGTGCCAATTTTGATCAAATTACTTAAATTTTCTGAGTCTGTTTTCTTTCAAAATGAAATAAAACTTTAAACGGGGATAAGTATGGCTATCTTACAAGGTTGTTTTTAGGTTTTCACATACTTTATATAAAATTACATAGTGGTCCTTTGTGTATATTAGTTCCTTGATATATGATAACTAATAATATTACAACTGCTTAGTATAACACAGATCAGAAGAAAGTTCAAATTGGAAATTGGTTCCAGAATTATAGGACTTTTTCTTCATCTTGGAAAGAGGAACACACTAATAAATTTCCATTAGAAATTCAAATATTCTGGGAAGTTTTTTTTTTTTTTAATGTCACTGTCCTAAAGGATTCTGATTTTAATGGACCTGGGGTGAGGATGGGTGTTCATGTTCTTAAACACAGTTGTTACACATCACCAGGGCTGAAAAGTCCTGTGCTGGGTCCTCCTCAGCAGGGTGTGGGGCGGCCCATGTCCTGGACCTTTAGGTACGCTTGCCCTGAGGAGTTACAAAGGTCTGGGTCTGGCTTTTATACTTCTGAACCCAGAAACCACCTCATCAGAGCCCTTGAAGCTACTGGTCTCAGAGAGACTGGCACCTGCCGAGAGTGAATGTCACCTCATTAATTTATAATGAAAAGTGTAGCTGTTGAATAGACCACGTGTTTGTATTGCCCTGAGCAGTATGTGCTCACTGTAAGCAAAATTCAGAGGAAGCCAAATGATCAGAGTGACTCAGATCAGAGGAAGTGATTATTTGGTTGGCATGTTGCCTGTCGTCTGATTTGATAGCCCATTAAGCTTGTGTGCCCTTTAGGATGATTCTATATTCTTCTGCTCCTATAGGGGTCCTTCCTCACCCTTGGTTGAGGTCTGGGTTGGCACATCCAGGGTGTGTGTTTAGGTCTCTCCACCCTTTCCCCTTTCTGCCCAGCACATATGTCACGTCAGTAGCTTCATTCAAGTCACAGCCATGTCTCCTAAGCTCGGACAACCTTTTCCCCTGTAGAGAGGGAGTGACTCTCCTGTATGCTGTTGACTTTTGGTTTTGTGGTTCTGCTCCCTGCAGGCTGACATTATCAGGTCATTTAGAAATGGCCCCCATGGTGTGAGTCCAACAGTAGAACCAGCCCACGTTGCATCTAAGAGAATGGCTTGCCAAAGTGCTAGGAAGTGGAGCGGTTTGACAATAGGCAAGTATAACAAACACCGTGAATGCTCACGGGGGAGGGCAGGATATTGGCTTTTACCTTGGCCCTCTCATCGCAGAGAAGAATTTATGTTAACTAAAATGCCTTCAGGATATAAACACTTAACTTTGCTTTTAGAGCCTGTTAGCTGTTCCCACAGTTGCCCATCTGGTCTGGGTTGCAGCATGGTGGACCAGAGAAGAGTTGCTGGGCTTCTAAAGCCCCATCATCTGAGAAGGAGTCTAGTAATGACAGTGCCTAAGTACCTATTGTGTGCAAAGAACAGGACACTGAGAAGAGAGTCTTGAAAGACAGGAGTATTATTGCAATGTGATCAATGGATGGGGCCAGAGTTCTCCATAAGGACCTGCTATGGATGTTCCCCCAAATTTTAGGTGCGGGAACTTCAAAGCCATATGTTAATGATATTTGGAGGTAGGGCCTTGGAAGGTGATTGGATCGTAAGGGCTGTCTTCACGAATGGATTAATCTACTCATAGAATAATGGGTTAATGGGTTATGAAGGGAGTGGCTTTGTTGTGAAAGTGAGCTCTTTAGCATGTTTGCTCTGTCTCACCACATACATGAGCTCTGGCATGTTATGATGCAGCACAAAGCCCTCACCAGATGCTGGTGCCTTGCTCTTGGAATTCCCAGGCTCCAGAATCATATGCTAAATAAACCTCTATTCTTAATAAATTACCTAGTTTCAGCTATTTTGTTATAGTAAGACAGGACTTCTGTGACAAATGAACAAAAGGACAGTGGTGGGGACACCTGGGGCATATTAAATGTTACATAGTTAGAAAAACAAGAATTAAAAATCAGATTTTGCTCTGGGTTTGAAATACCCGAAGGAATTGTTCAGAATTTAAAGGCTCACAAAAGAATTGAGAATGACTATCTAGTCATTCTCAGTGGAGAATGAAAACCAAGTTCAGTTTACTAACCAATATGGGCTGATTCTATCATTGAGACCCAGCATTCGTTATGGCTCTTACATTTACTTGAGTTCCTTCTCATGCAGGAAATTTCCTTGGTCAGGAAGGATTAAGGGAAATTTCTTGCCCAGGTTCTCTTAAGATCCTTGTTGCATTTAGCTGACTGTGCCAGTCAGCTTTTTATTTCTGTAACAAGTACCTGAGATAAAGAAACTTAAAAAGAGGGAAGGTTTATATTGGCTCACAGTTTTGAAGGTTTCAGTCCATGACCAATTATTCTTATTTCTCTGGCCCTGTGGTGGCACAGTCCATCATGGCAACAGCATGAGGCAGAGGAGACCTGTGAACAGAACAAGTATGAAAGAGAGAGGAAGAGGAAAGAATGGCATCCACAATCCCTTTCAAGGCAGGCCTTCAATGATCTGAGACCTCTCACTAGGCCCCACCTCATAAAGTTTCCATCACCTCCAAATAGTACCATGGACCAGGGACTAACACATGGGCCTTTGAAGGACACTTAATCAAACCATAGCACCGACCGACCTAATTTTGCCTTTTTGTTCTGTTCTGTGGGTGCTATACCAGTGTCCATCAGAACAGCTGTGTGCTACATTGGGGATTTTCATACTATAGAGGACATTCTATATTCCAGATTTCTTGAAGCCCATGCTCTGGCGCAAACTTGCTGGCAAGTGTCTTCAGTCTAGTGATCAATACACCTCTGAATTAAGAGGGTTTTTATTCCTAAACCAGTTTATGTCAATTTAGCCTGTGTTATTGTAATTAAGTAATTTAATTACCTGCCATGTAAACCAATTACATATTACACAAATCAATCTAATGAGCACAAAAAGAAATAGTTGTTTCTTGACAACTAAATAGAATGATTTGACTTAATTTGCTTTACATTAAATGTAGGGGAGATTGGGGGCAAACAATAAAAATCTGAAAGTATTTTACTGAAATTGCTTTTCAATAATTTTTAAGATCTTATGCTGCTTGAAAGAAATGAACTTTGAAATTATGGATAATGCTTTCTAGGGATGATTTATTCCAGAAATGATCCTCAAAGGGGGCATCACACTCAGAAAACTTCGGTTGCATGTCAAAATATTACAGATGAATTATCATATATGTGCTTTAAGTTAAAAATTTTAGATATTTATGATATTTATATCATTGATTCATTTAGTACATTTACTGAGTCCCTACTGTTTGTCAGTACATATGTTTTTTGACTTGTGATGGGGATAAATCTTGACCCATTTGTAAATTGAAGATTTCACAAGTTGGAAATGCATTTGATACACCCTGCCTATGGAACATCCTGGCTTAGCCACACAGCACACTGTGTGGAGTGTGGGTTGTGCCCCTCTTGATGGCAATGCTGACCTGGAGCTATGTCTCTCTGTCGCTATCCAGCATTATGAGGGAGGATTGGACCACATATCACTAGCCCACGAAAAGACCCAAATTCAGAATTTGAAGCACAGTTTTTATATAGCTTTTGCATCAGAAACTCACAAGTTTCTGTCTTTATGATGATAAGTTGGGGGCCACCTGCATGGTAGATTCTGGGAATACAGAAATAAATAAGACACACAAAGTCCCAAACATTTCAGAATTTACATTCTAGTGTAAAAGACTGCAGTAATAAGCATATGATGCTTTGTATTCATATGTAACATTATGCATGTTTATTTATTTATTTTTTAAATGTTTATTTATTTACTTTAGTTGTACACAATGCAATGCATTTATGTTTATGTGGTGCTGAGGATTGAACCCGGGCCGTGCACGTGCAAGGCGAGCGCTCTGCCGCTGAGCCACAATCCCAGCCCCATTATGCATGTTTATGAACTTGACCAGTAAGTAGATGACAGGGTGGAGAAGATATTTCAGTAGACGTCTCTAATGAGGAAACATAAGAGCAGAGATGTGAATCTACAGAGGAAGTAGGGGAGCCATATCAAGATTGGGAGGAAGACACTTTTTCTTAAAGGGTAACTCTGCTCCTGAGAATTAAAAAGGCTGGCAACAGGAAATGCACCCCCTGAAGCTCCATAGGTGACGTGAAGTGAGGAAATGCTGCCGGATTCCCCTGGTTCATTCTTCCCAAATAAACAAGAGCTTCATTAGGCTTCACTCTTGCTGACAATGCGAGGATTAACCAATTGCCAATTGCCAGAGGGCTCTAGAGGTCCAAGGGTTTAACTGCCACTATCTAGACCTAGGATAACTAGGATGATACAGTCTTAGTGCCTAAGTGGGACACTTATGAGACTAAAAGAGGTGCTATTAAGACATATAGTGGAACAACAGCTATAAACCAAAGCTGTCTTGGGCAAAGTGAGGTTGTTCAGAAAAAAAAATCTACAATGAAGAAAACTTAGTGTCCTTAGCTTTCTCTTATTATGACCCAGAACTTCTCACTAGCAGGAATTTTTCTAAGACACTTTATCCTCTCCTTCTTCCCCCAGAACAGACAGAAGGAGAACATCCCCAGATGCTGCTGAGTTGAGGCCACTTGGTAAAGCCATTATAGACTTCAAAGGTAAAGAAGGACATTGAAGAGATGTAGGCAGTGCTCCCATGGGGAAATAGCGGCTAGGGATTCTTAAGATACATGCGCAGAAAGGAGGAAGTTCTCATGGTTTGGTGGGGGTCAGAACACAGGCCTTTTCTTCAAACTCACATTTCCCTTGAAGGTCGAGAATGTGTTTGGGCATTGTAAATGTTTTGCTGAAATATGATTTAGGGCAAGTTCCAGGACTAAAGATTCAGTTTCAAGTCTACTTTCTCTTATTTCCATGGCATGCTGTGGTAATTGACAATATTTTTAGAAGAGGATCTTTGAAAATGAGAAGGCATTTATGATAGCAGAGTGATTCACTGTCCGTGCCTCTGTGCTTGGTGTCTGGGGGGCTGGGCATGAGGTTGCAAAAGACATTCTGGGACATGTGTGGACCTTAGAGGGGCACAATCTGTCAATGTTTATTGGGCGGGAACTCAGAGTCCTTCAACGGAGATGCAGGCTTTCAGGTAGACCAGAAAGAAGAGGAAGGAGTTGGGAATTTAGATTTAATTGCAGGTTTGGAATAAAGCTGGCACGTCCATCTGTGTGCATGTCAGTGAGCTCTGAAGCATATGCAGGATTATGACTCACCCCCTGCTAATCCCTGCCTTGTGTTGCCTTAAAGCCTCACTGGAGACATACCATGTGTGTTTGGGCACTTAATAGTGAATGCCTTCCAGCTCTGCTCAGCTTTCCCCTTAACCAGTGAATGTCCTGGCTTTTCCTCCTGCTGCCAAATCCAGCATTCTACTCCCAGTGGAAGAGTCCACCTGCAGGACAGGATGAGGCCTGGAAAAGGATGGATCCTGCCTGATCTTCTAGGCTGAGGCAGTGGTGACGGGGAAAGAGTTGTGATTTTTAATTTTTTTCTTCCAGAAAGAAGGAAAGTATAGACTTTGCAATTGATTCTTCTTCTTTTTTTTTTTTCATGAATTAGAAGAATTAGTATTGTTAAACTGTCCATACTACCCAAAGGATTATAGATTAATACAGTCCCTATTAACATCCTTGGGGTATTCTTTTACAGAAATAGAAAATTCATACAAAATCATTAAAGACCCCCATATAATCAAAGCTATTTGAGAATAAACAAAACTTATATATTATGCTTTCTGATTTCAAAATATATTACAAACTACAGCAGTTAAAACAGTATCTTACTATCATAAATACAAATATTTCAATGAAACAAAATAGAAAGTCCAGAAATAAAATCTATACACATATGGCCAACTAATCTTCATTGTAGGTTCCAAGAATCCACAAAAGAGAAAGGATGGCATTTTGTGTTTTTTTTTTCCAAATTTATTTTTTATTCTAAGTTATTAGAAATGACAGCAGAATGTATTACATTTCATATTATACTTGTAGAGCACATTTTTACATATCTCTGGTTGTATACAAAATATATTCACACCATTCGTGACTTCATACTTGCACTTAGGGTAATGATATCCATCTCATTCTACCATCTTTTTTTTTTTTTGTCTTGACCCTTTTGCCCCCTCCTTTCCCTTCCCTCCCCATTGGCCATTCTAGTGTTCCTCTAATCCTCCTATGCTCCCCATCCCAACGCCACTGTAAATCAGCCTCCTTATATCAGAGAAAACATTTGTCATTTGGCTGCAATTGATTCTTAAAGATATGCAAATTATAGTGGTAATGATAGTAATTACTGGACACAAGGGCAAACATTTACTGAATATTCTTTTAAAAAAATTTTTTAGTTGTAGTTGGACACAATACCTTTATTTTATTTATTTATTTTTATGTGGTGTTGAGGATCAAACCCAGCGCCCCACATGTACTAGGCGAGCGCTCTACCGCTGAGCCACAACCCCAGCCCCTTACTGAATATTCTTTTTTTTTTTTTTTTAAACATTTATTTATTTGCTTTTAATTGTACACAATGTGTTTTTACATGGTGCTGAGGATCGAACCCGGGCTGCGCACGTGCTAGGCGAGCGCTCTACCACTGAGCCACAACCCCAGCCCCCTGAATATTCTTAAATGCAGTATTTCAGTTAATTCTCCCAATAACGCTCTGAGGTTGGATTTATTATCCCCAAATTTCAGAGGGGAAGCAGAGGCACAGGAAGGCTGTCATTTGCCTGATATCCCGTTGCTGGGCAGTGGCACCAGTTAGGACTGTCAGCCTCCACAGTTCATGCAGGATACAAGGACAATGACAAGTAGTCAGTTGAGAATATCCTTGTGTCCCCCCTACCCCCGCCCTATCCTTTCCCCTGACTAGTGAGGAAGGAAGAGGCCTGGCCATCCCAAGGGACCATTCTGTCCTCTTTGCTCAGCTTTTCCTTCTTTATTGAATTCTTCCTGTCAGAATTTAATGTGTTCCCATTTCCCATGGGGGGAAAAATCAGACCAAACCCTATTCCTTGAGGACCCCATTCCTCTGTGTTGCCTTTCCCCACCACTGAACTTCTGGCAGAAACTTGTCTGAGTTCTCTGTGCCACCTCATAACCTCCTGCAATCTTCATTCTTCCCCAGCCCCCACACACTCCAAGCTCATCAGTAGTTCTGTAACTGAACCCAGTGTCCATCTTTGTCTTTGTCCTACTCACCTGAGAAGCGGGTTCAGTCACTGTTGGCTGTACCCTCTTTGGTGAGATGGTCCTTCTCTTTGGCTTCCCTCTTCTCTTCCCATGTTCTCTCTTGCTATGTTGTGCAGGCTGGCCTTTAACTTCTGGGCTCCAGCAATCCTCCTACCTCATCCTCCCATCTGAACTCAGCCACCATCTTCTCTTGATTTTTTTTTCTTCTCCTTCTCTACCCATTGTAGTGTAATTTCCTCTTCCAATCCTGATGTTAGTAATATGTGTCTTCTTGCTTTTCTTTCCTGTCAGTTTTGATAGAAGCTTATCAATTTTTATTTTCAAATACCTAGATTTTTAATTTTCTGTGTTTATTTTCCATTTTATTGATTTCTGTTTTAGTTTTGTTTTTTCTCTCCTTCTTGCTTTGGGTTTCTATTTCTAGTTTTTTAAGTGTTAAGCTTAGATTATTTATGTGAACTTTCTTCTTTTCTAATTTGAGTGTTTAATACTATAAATTTTCCTCTTAGCATGGCTTTAACTGCATCGCTCAAATTTGGATATGCTGTAAATTCATGTTTGTTCAAGTCACAATATTTTCTTATTTCTCTTGAGACTTCTTTTTTTGATCAATTATTGAAATGTGTCACTTAATTACCAAGTGTTTGAAGGTTATCCTGTTATCTTTCTGTTATTATAAATTTAATTTTATTATATTCATATTTGTTATGATTTCAATTATTTTAATTCTATTAGATGTGTTTTGTGACCTAGTTTGTAGTCTATCTTGGCAAATTTCCATTTGCACTTTAAAAAGGTATAATTTGCTTGTGTGCATGTATGTGTGTGTGTTGGTGTACTTTCCTATAAGTGTCACTTGGATACAATTGATGGTATTGCTTAGTTTGTCCCATATCCTTACTGATTTTCAATTAGTTGTATTTATTAGTTAGAGAGAAGTATTGAATACTTTAGTTACACTTGTGGGTTTATTTCTCCACTTAGTTCTGTCAGCTTTTTCTCCTTTATTTTGAAGCCCTGTTTTTTGGTGCCTACACATTTAGGATTGTTATATCTTCTTGATTAATTGACCCTTTTGTCATTACAGAATGTCCGCCTTTATCTCTTGATAATTTTCTTTGCTCCAAAGTCTATTTTATTATCTGCAGATATTAATATGGATACTAAGTTTTCTTAGATTCATATTGTGCGGCATCTCTCTCCATTATTTTGGCGGGGGCGGGGGGGGGGGGACTGGGTATTAAACCCAGGTTTTGCATATGCTAGGCAAGTACTCTTTAAATTTGATTTTGAGGCACGTTCTCACTAAGTTGCCCAGGCTGTCTTCCAACTTGCAATCCTCTTGCCTTAGCCTCCCGAGGAGCTGGGATTACAGCTAGGTGCCCACTGTGCCTGGAAATCTCTTCCAATTCTTTTAATTTTTACCTACATTATATTATTTTAAATAACAGCAAGTGGTTGGGTTGTATTTGAAAAGAAAACCATTCTGCCAACCTGAATCTTTTAAATGGCATATTTGGATTACTTATATTTAATGTCATTTGTGCTATTTTTAGATTTAGGCCCATAGTTTTATTATTTGTTTTATTTTTCTTTCCTGTTCTCCATTATTATGTTTCTCCTTCCTGACTTTGTTTTTTAGGTTAATGAATTAATTTTTAGTCATTTTACTATTTTAGTATATGTCTTTGTAGTTTCTATGCTTTGCTCTAGGGATTATAATATACTCAACTTTTCACAGTGTACTTAAAATCAGTATTTTACCACTTATGCAGAAAATAGAAATTGACCATCAGATTGGTATCATCACCCACACAACCTGTATTCTTCTTGTCTTATACCTATATACATGAAAACTCCCCTTCAAACAATGTCATAATTTTGGCCTTCAAGTATAAAACACTACTTAAATAACTCAACAGGGAAAGAAGAGTCCATTATACTTACCTAGATAAATTTATCACTTTTGTTGTATGTCCTTCATTCTGAAGTTCCAGGTTTCCTTCTGGCATCATTTCTGTCTGATCAACTCCTTTATCAATTCCTCTAGAGCATATTTGCTCACAATTAATTCTCTTATATTTTCTTCATTTGAAAATGTCCTTATTTTATCTTCTTACTGAAGGATATTTCCACTGAATAAGAAAATTCTAGGTTGGCAGTTCTTTTGTTTCAGTACATTACAGATGTACATAGACCTTTTTGTTCCTATTTTTTTTTTTTTTAGTGAGAAATCTATAGTCTGTTGAATTATGTTGCCCTCTAGGTAATATGTTTGCTCAGTATGAGAGCAATAACACTTCCTTACTGTTATTGGCTGCTTTTAATTATCATGTATCTTAAATCGAATATGGAGTCTGAAATCTCCAAGCATACTACTTCAGCCAGGTCAATTTTTTTTTTTTTTTTTTTTTTTTTTTTTTGGTACTGTGGATTGAACTTGGGGGCACTCGACCACTGGGCCATATCCCCAGCCCTTTTTTGTATTTTATTAGAGACAGGATCTCACTGAGTTGCTAAGTGCCTTAGCCATTGCTGAGGCTGGCTTTGAACTCGTGATCCTCCTGCCTCAGCCTCCCAAGTGCTGGGTTTACAGGCGTGCACCACCATGCCCGGCTCAGCCAGGTCTTTTATGCTCTGGTCTTACTTCTCACATAGTTAGTGAAAATTCTTGTGTTCAATGAATTATCTTTGGGAAAGGTAGCACTTAAGCAGAGTTCTCCTTCTGAACCTACACACAAAAATTTCAAAACCATGTCGCTGCTCAAAGATCAAATTTTCTTTCACTGCGTCCGCTCTATCATTCTTTCTCTCCCTCACTGTTTTTCCCCTTCTTGTCACTGAGTGATATTTAAAGATTACAATTATTGGAGAAGAGAATCATCTTGCTCTATCATTAGAAAGTACCTGGTAGGTTAACAATTAGCCCTAGGCCTTATTCTCTGTCTTGATTTTATAGATAAAGCACCTAAACTCCCTTAGGCTGACTTAAAAACAACAACCTGTTTTAGCTTTGTTGGGTGAACCGAGACCAGTCTGCAGGGGCCTTCACAAATAGGACAGCACAAATGTTGGAAGACATGTCTAGGCCTGAGGGCTGCTGGTGGTGACAGCAGGAGACAGTTTTGACAGGCCCTTATAAAACAGAAGAGAGCAGAAAAACAGGCTGTGAGAGTTCATAGGCCAATTAAATAGAACGTTTCATCTCATTCCTTGTGTAGTTTTCCCAGGGAGATAGAACTGGTTTTTCCTCCATGGGTCATGTGCTTCACCAGGACACAGGGCAGGTGTGCAGGGAGGGCGAAGAGGTACCAGTGCTCACCTTCAGGATGGTCTTTCTGTGGCGTGACCTGGATGGGTCAGCAGCAATTCCTTCTTTTTAAAGAATGTAGCAGTATTGGCTCCTATGATCACGTTTCCAAAGTATAGTGTGTAGAGATACGCTTCTTTCCCCAACCCCTTTTATTGTTAAATGTCATTATGTGCAAGGCACTGCCCACAGCTCAAACTTCATATTGAAAATGGCTGAGGAATATTGGAGTTTATGACAACGAATGACCTGCTGGTGGGCAGTCTGTGTGTCATTCATCTTAGCCTCACAGAGCCTGGCCTCAGCAGGGATACTGCAAGTGCTCGGTATGCCCAGAGCCTCCCTCCTTCCTCAGCACTCACTCTTACTGCCAGCCCTTCTTGCACCTCCTAGCTTCTGCTCCCTTCCCCACCTCCGCAATCCCCCCAATCCCTTTCCTGGCCTCTTCAGTACCCTGTGCTTTCTCTGGTGGCCAGGTCTTCAGAGGTGCCTCTGTTTCGCCACCCTCCTACATGGCTGCGTTGTGAGCCCTTGATGTTCCGACATCCTGGGCAGACTGTGCTCAGATTACACTGTATTTCTTCTCTGCATTTCCCCATGACTAGACCATGAGTTTAAGAACATTTGGAGCCTACCGTGTGTCTAGCCCTGGGTAAAGATGAATGAGAAGTAAGTTTTGTCTTTGAGGAACTTCCAGGTTATTAGACTAGAGTTGCTTAAAACGTTGGTCTTTTGTTGTCAGGGGAGAGACAGTAGGAGAAGCAAGAAAAAGGCTGACTTGCTTCAGCAGCGCAGAGGTCACTGCCACCCAGATGGAGCAGGCGCAGCAGTCACTAGTTCCCAGATGAGTAAGTGGGCTGCAGGGGATGAGAAGTGAGCAGTAGGTGGGACCTGCAGGCGGGAAGGTGGGAGTGCTGCCAGGGAGCTTGGTGGGAGGGGTTTGGGGTTAACCAGAGGGAGAGAGAGCAATGATCCCTTGAAAGCTGTTACTGCTTTTGTTGTTTATTGTTAAGAATGGAGATCTGCCCATGTTTAAAAGGTGGTAGAAAAAAGATATGGTAGGAGAGATGGAAGTGTAAAGGAGAGGGAATGGTCCATGGAATGAAGTTACTGTATTAGCGTCCTGTTGCTGCTGTAACAAATGACCCCGGAACAACAGGTGTTTAGTCTTTCATACTTCTGAAGGCCCTAAATCTGGAAGAAAGGTGTTGGCAAGGTTGCATACCCTTGAAGGAAGGCTGTGGAAAGAATCTGTACCTTGTCCTTTCCAGCTTCTGGTGACTCCAGGTGTTCCTTGGCTTGTGGCCACATCACTCCAGTCTCACTTTCTCCTCTCTCGTGTAAAATTTCTTCCAGCCCTCCTCTTATAAGGATGCTTATGATAATACTCGGTCTCATCTGGATAATCCAGAATAATTTCCTTATCCCAAGGTCCTTAATCACCTGCATTGACCTTTTCTCCAAATAAGGTTGCATCTATAGTTTCTAGTCATAAGCACTTGGTACTTTTAGGGCTATTATTTGATCTATTACAGTTTGTGGAGATGGGGAGGGAGGGAGGGATCTGGATTGAGAAACACTGAGTTGGGCAGGGCACTGCTGGAGGAGCAGAAGGCAAGAATGGGTGGAGCTCAGAAAAGTTCAGAAAAGGAGTTAGGGTGGGAAGTGGGAAGGTGGTGGTGGGAACTGGTAGGAAAGGGCTATGAAGAAGATTGTGACTGTGAAATAACTTCTGAAAGTATTTAAGAGGTGACTAGAGATGGGAAAAACTGCCAGGCCATATGGGACCACCTGTGACTGGAGGCCATAGAGGTGTTGTGGCACCAAACCTATGCTAAGGGACATTCTCTGATAGGTTAGGCAGCCCGTGTATGTGTGTGTGTGAAAATAAAGCAGCTGTTCAATTTTATGCAAGTCAGAGTTTAGCAGGTTGAGTTTAAAAACAGGACACACAAGTATTGAGAGTATGAACATCCCTCCATATTCACAGACGTTTGGTTCCAGAATTTCCTTCAAATAATAAAATCCAAAGATGCTCAAGTTCATTGTATAGAATAGTACAGTATTTGAATAGAACCTGTGCACATCCTATTGTATATTTAACTCATCTCTAGATGACTAATACAATGTAAATGCTGGGTAAATAGCTGTTACACTGTATTGTTTAGGGAATAATGAAAAATATTTTTCTCAAATATTTTTTGCACCAGGCTTGGTTTAACCTATGGATGCAGAACCCAAGGAGGGGTTTTCATCAGCTCCAGCCTAAGGTATGGTTTGGTTGCATAGATTCAACTTTCAACTGCAGAAATGAAAGCTTTGCTCAAGAGGTCTGCTCAGCTTGGTGTGGCTAGCTCATGGAACCCTGGCAGTCAAGGTGAGAAAAAAAAAACACAAGCCAGGCTGCTGGACATGGATGGCCGGGGAACTGCTCCCTGGGGGCTGACAGACTGGAGAACCATCCTGTGATGCACAGTCAGGGTCTGTTCTTCCAACAAACTCACTATGAGCAGGTGAGGTTTCAGGCCCTTATGGAAAAGTCAGAAACTTCAAATAGGGGAAGACCTGGAAACCGCACATAAGATAGTCCTAAGGTAGACAAGAGGACACTTTGACTCATAATTCAGGACTGATTTCCCTCAGAAATAAATACAAAGTCATAAGACACTGACTTCTTAATGCAATTAACTTATATTTTTGTCTTAGAGTTGCTTTAAATTTTCTCAGTGTGGCTCTAATAGTTTGCCGAGTCCTCTTTGCTAAATTAACAAGGTGGGATCTCAGGGTGCAATTTCGTCTTCTTCATAGCATGTTTAGTCACATCTAATTTCCAAAGTTAATGATTCCCAAGTAATTTATACTGCTTGCACATAGTGAATACTTAGATGACATTTATATAGGCACCCAAAATACTTTAAATTACAATGTTAGCAGATAATAAAATAATAACATGCCAGTCATCCAGATCACCCAGAGGATCTCTGAGGTACAAGAACAGTCTGGCTCAGAAGGGAATAACCCAGGGTGGTCAGCTAAAATGAAGTCACCTGGATAACAGCATAAGCACAGCAATAATTGCCCTGTCCCACTGGTTTGAAGTCGTGTGATTCTTGGTGAATTCTTATAATCTGGGAACATTTTGAATCACTTCAAACTTTGCAAACCAAGTGAGGCTTTATTAATGTTTTTCATGGCACAATTTCAACTTTGCATAGTTCACATGAGCATGAGCTCTATCCATTCAGCCATCCAGTGTCTTTGGAACACTTTCTGTAGGGCAGACTCTGTCCTGTGTGCTTTAGATTCATCAGTGAACAAAACAATGTTCCACCCCCAGGGACTCTAGTCTGATAGGGAGACTGACAATATGCAATAATAGATGCATGACATGACACCAGATAAGTTCTGTGAGCAAACTTAATGCAGTTTCCTTAAATAGGGACAAAGAAGATGAAGGAAGAGGTGCCATTGCAGATAGGGGCCAGAGGGAGCCAATCAGATATTAGAGGGAAAGCATTTGAGGAAGAGGGAACAAGTAATAGGAGCATCCTTGTGACTAGTTAGCCCATAAGCGACTGAGTCTAGCAGTGACATAGAAGGTGACTAAAGCCGCTGGTTGTGGAATGAGACCCAAGTTAAAAACCCAGCTCTATCACCTAGTAAATGTGCCTTTGGACAAGTGATTTATTATCATTCCAAGTCTGTGGTTGTTTGTCTGTTGAATCAGGATAATAGAGATGCTTGGTTCTTGGGGTTGTAGTAAGCATAAAATGTGGTACTATCCACAAAACCTTATCTCTGACTGTAACACATACATGTGTCCAAAATAAGATGGCTGTCACTCTTGCAGTCACCATAGCCATGCACTGCCTAACAGCAGTGTCGTGCACGTATGTTATGACGTTCACACAACAACGGCATTATCTAAGGGTGCATTTCTCGGAATGTAACTCATTAAGTGACATAGGACTATATTATTATTATAGTTACCAGGAATAGTAACCCTTTGAAAGCAACATTTGTGTGGTTGCTACTGCCAACACACAGACACTTGGGTGGAGTACAAGGCTTGTTTCTGCTGAGAAATGTGTCTAAAATGTAAACATGTCTGTGGTTATTCAAACATATGACTCCCCTCCTGACCTGAGCTGGGGAAAGCCAAGGGCAGGAGAGCTCAGTGCAGAACAGGGAGTGGAGATCAGAGGGTAAGCAAGACCCTGTGAGAGGACTTGCTCTCTGCTCTGCTCCTGGAGGGCCTTCTGGGCTGAGTTTCTGGCTGACAGACTGAGTCCCACCTGAGCCCTGCGGCTCTGGAAGGCAGAGCACATGAGCTGTGTGCACAGCCACCACGTTCCACACCACCGCTCTGCCCTGATAGCTGTTGATTAACACCACAGATGCTGCGTAGAGCTGGCTGGGGACTTTCCTCTTACATATTCTGTATTCCCAAATGACCCAGAGCCTTTGTTCAGCCCAGGAGACTGGAGTCAGATGCAGCACAGGGTGGAGCACCTGCTGAGTGCAATGCAGAGAACTGAATTCGGCAGAAGGGAGCACTTGGGTTTTTATAAATCTGAAATTCTTTATCTTATTCCTGTTGGTGATGTACCAGATGTTATAGTTGCCTGTCACCTTTCCTGCCTCTCCCATTAGAATGGGAGCTCCTTGGAAGCTCCTAGTGCCAAGAACCTAATAGATGCTTGCTGCATGCAGTGGCACAGATCTGTACTCTCAACAACTCAGGAAGCTGAGGCAGGAGGATTGCAAGTTTGAGGCCAGCCTTGGCACCTTAGTGAGACCCTGTCTTAAAATAAAATAAAGAATTGAGATATAGCCCAGTGGTAGAGGATCCCTGGGTTCCCTCCCCAGTATTCTAAGTAAAGAAAAAAAACCTGACGGATACTTAAGAAAGAATGAGTGAATAAATGAATGAATGACTCGGATGTTATGAAAGTAATTCACCATAATAATTAGCCTTATTATGACTAGATACTGATTTTGCACTTTATAGTTTACAGAACATTTTTTTTATTAAATTATGACCCTTGACCTTTACTCTTGAGCAAGACATTGTTGCTCTTCTTGCAGATGAAGCAACTGAGGCTCAGAGACTATATATTCTTAAGTCTAGTTAGATAATCGGTGGTGGAGTGGAATGGCTGGGTTCCCCCACTAGACCACACAGCCTCCTGATAATGAGCAAAGAAGAGCTTTACAAAAATACATGCTTCATCCAGCCACCCACATACCCACCCACCTACCCACCCACTCATTTATGTATTCACCAGCATTTACAGAACACTTTTTTTAAACATTTCTTGGTAACAGCACAAGTGAGTGGTATGAGCTCAAATTCTAGAGTCACACCAGCTCTGAATTCAAGTGCAGCCTTCATTGGTCCCCAACTGGATGGCCTTGGGTATGAAGGTACCCTCCCTGAGCCTTGGTTTTGTCACAGATTGCTATGGTTTGGATATGGTTGGAGAATGTTCCCAAAGGTTCCTGTGTTGTGAGTTTGTTCCCTAGGGTGGTGGAATTGGGAGGTGGTGGAACCTTTAAGGAGTAGGGCCTACTAGGAAGTCTTTAGATCATTGGAGATTAATGTGATTTTGGAGGGACCCTGGTTAGTTCCTGTGAGAGTGCGTTGTTAGAAAGAGTGAGCCTGATCCCTGAGTCTTTCTTGCTTACTGTCTCACCATGTGGTCTCTTTCATACACACTCGTGCCTTGATGCTATCCACCATAAGGCCCTCATCAGAGGCCAAGAAGGTGGAGCAGCCCAATATTGGGCTGTGAGCTAAAAAAAAACCCTTATCTTTATAAAGTATGCAGCCTCAGTTATTTTGTTAGAACAGCAACAGAAAGCAGACTAAGACACAGGTCAAGCAACTATCACATCCTTCCCTGGAGAGTCAGGTCTCTCACCTCTCAGCTAGGGAGTTGCTAATCTAATGCAAGGAAAAGACAGTAAAGCATCATAGCAAGTGTGTCCTGGGATAGAGTCCCACTCTACTTGAAAGGGGGATCAGGGAGGTTTCTAGAGGAATCTTAAACAATTTTCTTCAGGCTGACCCAGGAGAGGAAAATATCATTCCTGGGAGAGGAAACACGTGTTCTGGATTCACATTTAATGACAGAAAATATTTCTGTTAACATCTTTCTAAGATTGGTTTCAAATTTTCTTAAGTTATTCAAGAGGTTACAAAAAGCAGCTTTACCCTTATGCTATCATTTCTTTTCTGCAATTCCTTGGGGCCTCCAGATGGGCTGCTTGCCCTCCATGGGGAGCTGGGCCACCTCCTTCCCCACTGGTCTACCTTCATATTCCCTCAGGTTGCCTTCACTCCAGACAGCACCCCTAGCACCACACAGTCCTGCTTTCTGCCACCCATTTCTCCAACTTGCTTTGAACATTGATCTCTTCTTTTCTCTCCCACTTTTCCCTTATCACTACTGTGCTACTTGACTTTTGTTCCAGGAAAACATCGCCTGGACAACCACAACCAGTCAAAAGTAGAGTTCCTTGTTTCCTACTTGGGAAATTGAGTCATGCACTCAGGCTTCCCTTGGCCTTCAGGGCAACACAGGTCTACACAGGTGAGCACAGGTATACCATGGTGGCTCACCTGGGAAGGAGTTTTCTGTGCACTCAGGCATCTGTGAGATACTGAGTATGTGTGTCAGAAAAGTGAGTGAGAGAAGTACCCAGTGATTTGGGGAGTGGGGACAGATGGAAGGCAGTGTGATTTGAGAGGTTCTTAGAAAACTGTGGTGAGGAATCTTGAGCCAGTCTGTTAGAGAGAAGGACCTTGGTGCTCTGCAGGCAGCCAGAAGGGCCAGGGATGGGCCCAGCTGGGTAGAAGGTTCTCAGGTATAGGAAATGAGTCCTTCTTTGGGCCAGTCTGTGCAGTGCTGACTTCCCTGGTCTCTCCCTCTCTTTTTTTCTTTTTTGGTCCTAGGGATTGAACCCAGTGGTGCTTAACCACTGAGCTACATCCCCAGCCCTTTTTAATATTTTATTTAGAGACAGGGTCTTGCTGTTGCTTAGGGCTTTGCTAAGTTGCCAAGGCTGGCTTTGAACTTGCAATCATCCTGCCTCAGAGCCCTGAGCCACTGGGATTACAGGTGTGCATCACTGCGCCCGGCTTCCCTGGTCTCTTGAAGCCTGTTGTGCCTGCTGTCTGTTTGCATGCTCTGCAGTCTTTATCTGAAAAGGGCCAGGAGTGTATTTGGGGCCTTACAGGCCATAGGCCTCTGTCCCGGTCACTCCACCCTGCTGTACAGTGCAGAGATAGCCATAGTGACACAAGTAAATGGGCCTGGCTGAGTTCCATGAACACATTCTTTACAGAATGGGCTGCACCCCTGTTTGAACTCGTTCTTTGCCCACAGCTGCCCTACCTGATGGCACCCATTCTCCTGGGGGAAAGCTACACACTCCCTTAACCCTGCCACTGTAGCAGAAATCCCAGAGCATGGCAGGACTGATGACTGCCTCACCCTAGAAGAAGCACCGCGAGAAAAGCTGTCTTTACCCCTGTATCTCAGTAACCGGAAATAGGTATTGTTGTGACTCTCTCCTCAGTGGGTGGACTGAAGTCTTCTCAGTCTTGTCTTGACTCCTGGAATTGGGGAGGCATTAACTCCAGGGCCAAAACTGAACATGACTGTAGAAGAATCAACCTGATATAAAAGAATGTAACCCAGATACAATCAAAGCAGTGCTTAATATCTTTTGTCTGTGTTCCATTGCTATGAAGAAGCATTTTTCAAGCTTCTACCTACTCCTTGTATAAGGCTTAGGTATGTTAGGAAAGGTATACAGTCATGCACGCTTACGCAAACCTCAGACATCTACCAGCTGCCAGGAAGGATGCTCTTTCTCCTCATGCTGCTTCTTGTCTATTTTTAAGGGTTTTTTTTTAACGTCTTTTTTTCCTTTCTGGCTGATGAAACCTATTCAGGAGTGTTACAAGCATTGGTGAAATCAAGTATAGCAGAATAAATAACACTTTGCAGATTAGAAGAGTGGTATTCAGTAAAAAGAATTTCTCTGAGAAAAAAACAGTTGTCATATACTGTCAGTTCTGGGGTTATTTTTGGTGGTGGTGGTGGTTTTTGTTTTTATTTTTAGTACTGGGGATTTAACTCAGTGCTTTACACATGCTAGGCAAGTGCTCTACCACTTAGCTAGCTATACCCCCAGCCCTGGTCAATTCTGTTCTAAAGCTTGTTTTTAAAACATGGGTTTGTTTTAAAGCAATTGGTATATTAAGGAACAATTTGAGCATAATATGAATTGGCCTTTGCCTGTGCTCATCAAATCGCATCCAGCTGAGGCATGCTGGGTAGGAACACACAGCACGCCCACCGCTCACACCCCACACCTCGACCGGCCACCTCAGCTTGCCACGTGTAAAATCCCAGAAGGTTTTGCTTTGTTCTCCTTTTACACATATGATTTTTTTCTACATTATAAACACCACCACCACCACTCACTCAACAACCTCAAACATGTCTAATCCTCATGGTTCAAAATGTCAAATAGTGGCTACAAAAAGGAAACTGAATTATCTAAGTTAGAAGACCTTGAATGGAAGTTGCCAAATTCTGCACAAAACTGACTCCACTTAGTCCCCACAATGGCTGATTTTGTGGTTTCTAGCGTTGCTTACAGTTTCCAAAGCCATGAGTACGGATGAGAATCGCAATTGAATTTGCAGCCATGATGCAGAAGTTGATTGAAGAAGACTATATATGGGATCAGAGTCCAGGGTTTTCACAAAACACATACTTTGGAGGATCCACATCAAAAAGGTGGAAATGCATGCCCCAGCATTTAGGATTGCTTACCTGTGATGCTGGAGGGCCAAGGACAGTGAGCCCTGCCCGTTCATGGGAGTGTTGGGACTCGTGACCTGACTGCACTCTCTGTGCGTGGATCACAGTAACACCCAAGCTGCAGCTCTTTCCGGCCCATCTCCATGGCAAACATAGGTCGTTTTTGAGGTAAAGTGTCATATTTGTTGTGGTGCTTTTGTATTTCTCAACTGTGTGACACAGTATCAAACAGTGCTGCAGTTTTTATTGAGTCCTATTTTTATTTTTTTTAATATGTCACTGATGTTTATCTCTATTTACTCCCATAAGCCCTGTACAGTTTATTGAGTGTTTTTTCAGCATGTGATGATTTTTAAGAACACATATTGTCACAATATAGCGGCATCAACTGTATTTAGAAATGGGCTGTCAGTTGTGTTACTTAATTAGGGTTAGTCATCTTGCCACGTGGCTTTGAATGATTCTTGAAGTGAAGGAAAGGGGTGGAGAAATGTAAGCCAGTTCCAAGATTAGTTATTTTCCTGTGGTACTAAGAATTGAACACAGGGACTGGTTCATGCTCGGCAGGGGCTCTATCATTGAACACTGCAGACCCTTGGTTTTTGAAGTTTTGAGGAGCCTTGAACATATTCATTTACCTCTTTGCCATTTATCTTTTTTATTGTATAAATTTGAGGTATACAAGTGAATACACATATTCAAGTGATTGCTACAGTGAAGCAAATTAACAATCCATCATAGTTACGTTTTTTATAGTAAGAGTCTACCCTCTTTGCACATTTTGAGTATACAATACAATATTATTGACTATTATCTTCATGTTGTGTGTTATATCTCTAGATTTAATTACCTTGTGTAACTGCAACTTTGTACCCTTTGACCTACTATTCCCCATTTCCCCCATCCATGGTAACCACCACTTTACTGACTTTTTATTACAAAGTTTTTCCAATCTCCATATATGTTCCTTCTATTTATTTACTTACCTACTTACTTATTTGGAGGCAGGGTCTTGCTGTGTTGTCCAGTCTGGTCTTGATCTTCTGGGCTTAAGCGGTCCTTCCATCTCAGATTCCGGAGTAGCTGGGTACATGGCCACCATGCTGGACTCTTTCCTCTTTTTTGAATACTTAAAAATGTCTACCTGGACTCCTGGTGTAAGCTCTGGAAGGGGAAGAGTCATAGAAATACACGAAGTTCTCCACACAAAGAAATGATACAGGTTTGAGGTGAAGGATGTGCTAATACCTGATTTAGTCATTACTCATTGTATACATGTGTTAAACTATTATACTGTGTCACATAAGTATGTACAATTATGTATCGATAAATAAAAAAAGATGCCAGGGCAAGCATGGAAAACCTGGCCAGGGCAGTGGGACCTGCTGCAAACCCAACAGAGAACTGTGTAAGTAACCACCCAGGAGTGGTGCATGGTTTGTGGTGGTCTCTGAAAAGTGCAGGTAGTCCAGAGGTATAGATGGAGAAGAGTCTGGATTCCCCTGGATCCAGCAGGGAAGATATCCTGGGAGGAGGGTGCACTTGAAATTGCTTTGTTTAATCTAGTAAAGGGCAAATGATGCTGTGTGACTTCCAAGGTGGGTTCTAAAAGGCAATGCCATTTCCATCGTGTTAGTTGGAACCCACACACTTGGAGCCCTGCCACCCAGTAAGAAGTCTGACTACTGTGAAGCCACAGGCTCTGGGAAGCTGTGTTACATGGAGAGGCCATATGTGGGGCCTCCAGGAAACCATTCTGGTTGTGTGTGTGTGTGTGTGTGTGTGTGTGTGTGTGTGTGTGTGTGTGTGTGTGTATGTGTGTGTATCCTAGATACATAGAAATAATCCACCAGATGAGTCCAACTTCAGCTGAGTCTTCCAGCAAGAACACAGAACCATGGAGCAGAGACACCTATCTCCTCTGTACTTTCCCAATATTCCTGACCCCCAGAATCCATACACATGATAAAATGGTTGGGTTAAGCCCCTAAGTTTGGGGCAATCATTATTATTATTGCCTGATGGGAATAGGCCACAACACATGTTTATCGAACAAACAAATATTTGGTGCGTGCAAAAGTGTGGTAGAGGGCTGGGGATATAGCTCAGTTGGTAGAGTGCTTGCCTCACATGCACAAGGCCCTGGGTTCAATCCCCAGCACCACAAACAAACAAAGAAAAGTGTGGTAGAAATATCTGATAGTTGCATGTCAATGACAATAAGGAAGCCTTCTCAGCCAAGAGAAGACATGAAGCAAAGGTTACCCTAGCTTATTTTACCTTTCTCTACTCACTCTTCCTCATCCTTAAGGTCTGAGCCAGGATGGTATCTGGAAAGATGTGTTTCCCTGAGGTATGTGGTTGGTAGAGCATGTATACTCTGCTGGGGAAACTGGCTTGACTGTGTCTTGTCTGTCTCTATTAATTACATTCTGTTTATCTTTTGAAACAAGACAACTTGTGTGGCTATAAGATGTGTCTTCATTATAAGCCATTGTCAAATGAAGCAGAATATTTCCTGACTCACATTTCACATAGGGAAGCCATTGGGTAATTTTTTTATGCACTAATAGTAACTAGAAAAACCACAGTATTGTTTTTTTCTCTCTCTTCCTCCCTTTCCCTTTCCCTCTCTCCATCCTTTCTTCCAAGACATAGTGCCTATTTGTTTTCTGGTTTCCTTGGTTACAGGGAGCCCAGTGTAGGTTTGCTCCTTCGTGTGGTCATTTCTTCTTGGTGCTTGCCAATCTGGTGGACCTGAGAATCCTACAGTCACAAGAAAGACCCTGAGGAATGACCTCCTAGTCTCTGAGGTGCCTAGGATAGTGTATGGCCAGTCACGTACATCCTCTTGTTTAACCTAACAGGAGAGCCAAGAGAGGCCAGTTCAGAGGTCAGCATGAGGATTCAGGATGCCTGGTTTGGGGTAAACTGTGAGTTCTTTGGCTTTGGAATCGCCCAGGCAAGAGTCTGAAATGGGTTGGAGATCCTTAATCTCCCAGTTTCTCCTCCTGTAAACTAGAGATGAAAACACCTAGCTCATGAAATTGTTGGGAGGATTAAGTATGGTAACACTGAACTCTCCATGTCTCTTGCTTCCCTTCAGCATTCATGTATGGGAAAATGATCAGCAAATCAATTATGTCCTTTTTACCTCCTGGAACAAAGAAGATGACCTCTCTGGATATCAGATGCGTCCTTATTATAAGCCATTGATAAATGAAACTGAACATTTCTTGTCTTATATTTCACATGGGGAGCCATTAGGTGATTTTTACATACTAGCAGTAACTAAAAAAGTGAATATATTAATATGCTCCCTGTCTCTCTCAAATTTAACCTAGCTACTTTCAGATGTATATTCTGCCACATACATTTAACTGTGTATATACAATTCCTCCCCACCTTCAAATCCAGCTACAACATAACAGAATAGATAAAAGATTTATTTCAAATGAATTTGAACAAAAAAAATTGCAACTGTGAGATATATTGTAAGGTCAAAAGTACAATAAAGAAGTCTTAAATTTTATTTAGTTCTGTTATCTATAGTAATTTTGAAGCATGCATATTATACGGTAAAATAATGGGTAATTTTTTTTTTTTATACAATGGGAGCTAAGATTTTCAAGGAGAAGGAGATCCAAATAAGAAAACAAAGAAGAAAGAAAAGAAAAAAACCTTTAGTGTTGATTTTGAATTGGTGATATTGATGTGAAATGCTTGGGCAAGTCACACGACAGTGGTAATGAACACACTGAGGTCCAGACTTTCAATTTTTAATGTTACGTTAAGACATGTGAAACTGCCATCTGTGTATGTCCAGGATGATTGAATGTCAGCAATTTTGTATAGTTAAGTCTTATATTGTTCCTTATTAAAGAAATCAGGGCTTTTGGAGAAATAGTTGATTTCATTTCAGATCTGGGCAAAGTATAAGCTAAGCCTGATGTAGCATGTGCCAAAAAGCAAGGAAGCTGCCAAAGGTTAATGGGCTGTATCAAAAAGATAGTCAATTTGAAGGGTATCCAGCTGGTCACATTGCTGATAATTTAAGCATCAAAAAAAAAAAAAAAAAAAGAAAAGAAAAAAGTATGATTGATTATACATCAAATCAGTCAATCAATCAATCAATCAGTACAAATCCATAGATCCATATTTTACTGAGACACAAGGGTAGGGGAGGGATGGAGACAGGGGACAGAAAGAGGAGGAGGAGAGGGAGGAGAAGGAGAGAGAATCGTTTACCATCACAGAATATGACATACTAATTTCTTTCCCTCTGGAAGTTTGTATTAAAGGGAAATAATTAAGCATTTTTGTTGCCTTTTGAGGAGTAAATGCAGCTCATTGCTTAGTAATGAAAAGCAGATCTTTATAGAAAAAGATCAACTTTTATATATAAAACTACCACCCCCTGGAGCCACTTGGCTTACTGATTCTGTACACCTGTGAGCTAAAATGTTTCTTATTAAAGTTTTATATAGTTGGGGAAAAAAACAAAAGGAACAGTATTTCCTGACATGTGAAATTTATAATTCAGATTTCAGTGTCTATAGATAAGATTTTATTGGAATATAGTCATGCTCATTTGTTTACATATTGTCTGTGACTGTAATTTGTGCTATAGTGGCAAATTAGAGTGGCAGCTGGAGACAATAAGGCTCACAGAGACTAAATTATTTGTATCTGGAACTTTATAAAATCCTTTCTGAAAACCATTTTGTGAAAGGAAGTTGTGGAAGGGAATATTTACATGGTGCCAGTAATTTCACCCAATAAATGACTCACTAATTGCAAAAATAAAAAATGCATGTTTGTAATGGAAAGGTCTGGCAGTCACCACTTTATTAGGTTATTTAACCTTAGCATCACTAATATAGGATTAGCCTGGTCTTAGGTACCATTGACCTAAGGCAATATGGTGTGTGTGTGTGTGTGTGTGTGTGTGTGTGTGTGTGTGTGTGTGGTGCTGGGGATTGAACCCAGGGCCTTGTGCATGAGAGGCAAGCACTCTACCAACTGAGCTATATCCCTAGCCCCTGACCTAAGGCAATATGAAGTCATTGAATCAACTTGCAGTATTCTTTCTGAACATGTTTAGCCTGAAAATTTTAAATAGCTTTATTGAGGAATGCTTGGTATATAATATACCTGTGAAACCATCACCACAATCCAGATAATGAACATACCTATCATCTCCCAACGTTTCACAGCTCTCCTTTCTTGTTGGTATGTGTTCTATCACTATAGGTTAGTTTGTTTTGTAGATTTTAAGTAAATGTATTATGCACTGAATATTTGGGTCTCTCCAAATTCATATGTTGAAATCCTAACCTCCAATGTGATGGTCTTAGGAGGTGGGGCCTAAGAAAGGCAATTATGTCTTGGGGATGGAGGCCTCATGAGTGGGGCAGGTGCCTTTCTAAGAACAGCTTGTTTCCTCTCTGTTCTCAGCTATGTGAGGACATAGTGAGAAGGCTACCATCTGCTAATCAGAAAGGGAGCCCTTACCAGAACCCAGCCGTGCTGGCTTATGATCTCAGATTTCCCAGACTCTATAATGATGCGAAATAGTTTTCTGTTGTTTAGGTCACTCAGTTTATGGTCCTCTGTTATAGCCACATGAGCATACTAAGACAAAATTGAATCATACTGCATGCAGGTTTTTTTTTTTTGATCTAGATTCTTCCATTCAGCATAATTATTTTGTGATTCAACCATGTTGTTTCATGTATTGATAGTGTATTCCTTTTCATTGTTGAGTAGATGCCACATACTATGATTTGATTTCCTATTTACACATTGATGGTCCTATGGGTTGTTTCCAGTTTGGAAGTATTAAAAATAGAGCTATTACAGACATTCAAATACAAGTCTCTGCATGGTCATATGCTCTTATTTCTCTTGAGTGAATTCCTTAGTAGAATTGTTGGATCATATCATAAGTTTATGTTAAGTATATGCTCATCATACTTGGCATAGTAAGTTTTAAAAATTATAAAAGAAGTGTAGTGGCATTGGTAGTTTTAATGCATTTCCCCTGAAGACTCCTGTGTTGAGTATATTTTTATGTGTTTTTGGCCATCTGTAAGTTTTTGGCGTAGAGGGTGCTCAAATCTTTTGCCCACTTAAGAAAAAAGTATGTTGTTTGTTTTCCATTAATATTAAATTTTGAGAGATTTAAAAGACATACTCTAGATATAATTTTTTAATCAGATATATTATTTTAAAATATTTTCTCCCAATCTGTGATTTGCCCCTTTTTTTTCTTAATTTTTTTGAAGGGCAGAAATTTTAATTTTTGCAAAGACTAATTTATCCTTTCTTCTATGGATCATGCTGTCTTTGTTATGTCTTTGTCTATGTCTAAGATAGCTTTGCCTAACACAAGATAGAAAGGTTTTCTCCTATGTTATCTTCTAGAATCTTTATGTTAGATTTTGCACTTAGCATATTATTTATTTTGAGTTTATTTTTGCATATGGTATGAGGTTTGGACCAAAGTTCTTTCTTTTTTCAAATTTATTTTTTATTCTAAGTTGTTAGAAATGATAGCAGAATGTATTACATTTCATATTATACTCGTAGAGCACATTTTTACTATCTCTGGTTGTATGCAAAGTATATTCACATCATTTTTTACTTCATACATGCACTTAGGGTAATGATATCCATCTCATTCTACCATCTTTTTTTTTTTTCTTTACCCTTTTGCCCCCTCCTATCCCCTCCCTCCCCATTGGCCATTCTAGTGTTCCTCTAATCCTCCTATGCTCCCCATCCCAACCCCACTGTGAATCAGCCTCCTTATATCAGAAAAAACATTTGGCATTTGGCTTTTTGGGATTGGCTAGCTTCACTTAGCATTATATTCTCCAATTTCATCCATTTACCTGTGAATGTCATGATTTTATTCCCTCTTATTGCTGAGTAGTACTCCATTGTGTATATATGCCACATTTTCCTTATCCATTCATCTACTGAAGGGCATCTAGGTTGGTTCACCACAGTTTAGCTATTGTGAATTGTGCTGCTATAAACATTGGTGTGGCTGTGTCCCTGTAATATGCTGTTTTTAAGTCCTTTGGGTATAGACCGAGGAGTGGGATAGCTGGGTCATAAGGTGGTTCCATTCCAAGTTTTTCAAGGAATCTCCATACTGCTTTCCATATTGGCTGCACCATTTTGCAGTCCCACCAACAGTGTATGAGCGTGCCTTTTTCTCCACATCCTCACCAACATTTATTGTTGTTTGTGTTCTTAATAGCTGCCATTCTGACTGGTGTGAGATGAAATCTTAGAGTGGTTTTGATTTGCATTTCTCTAATTGCCAGAGAGAGATGTTGAACATTTTTTTTCAAGTGTTTGTTGATTGATTGTATATCTTCTTCTGAGAAGTGTCTGTTCAATTCCTTGGCCCATTTATTGATTGGGTTATTTGTTTTCTTGGTGTTAAGAATTTTAAGTTCTTTATATATTCTAGAGATTAGTGCTCTATCTGACTTGTGTGTGGTAAAGATTTGTTCCCAATTAGTAGGCTCTATTCACCTCACTGATTGTTCCTTTTGCTGAGAAGAAGCTTTGTAACTTGATCTATCCCATTTATTAATTCTTGATATTAATTCTTGTGCTATAGGAGTCTTATTAAGGAACTTGGGGCCTAATCTAATATGTTGGAGATTAGAGCTTACTTTTTCTTCTATTAGGTGTAGTGTCTCTGGTCTAACTCCTAGATCCTTGATCCACTTTGAGTTGAATTTTGTGCATGGTGAGAGATAGAGGTTTAATTTCATTTTGTTGCATATGGATTTCCAGTTTTCCCAGCATCATTTGTTGAAGAGGCTATCTTTTCTCCAATGTACGTTTTTGGCGCCTTTGTCTAATATAAGATAACTGAAATTATATGTGTTAGTCTCTGTGTCCTCTATTCTGTACCATTGGTCTACCAGCTTATTTTGGTGCCAATACCATGCTGTTTTTGTTATTATTGCTCTGTAGTATAATTTAAGGTCTGGTATAGTGATGCCCCCTGCTTCACTCCTCTTTCACTCCTCTTGCTAAGGATTGCTATTCTGGGTCTCTTATTTTTCCAGATGAATTTCATGACTGCTTTTTTCTGTTTCTATGAGGAATGTCATTGGGATTTTGATTGGGATTGCATTAAATCTGTATAGTGCTTTTGGTAGTATGGTCATTTTGACAATATTAGTTCTGCCTATCCAAGAACAGAGTAGATCTTTCCATCTTCTAAGGTCTTCCATAATTTCTTTCTTTAGTGTTCTGTAGTTTTCATTATAGAGGTCTTTCACATCTTTGGTTAAGTTGATTCCCAAGTATTTTATTTTATTTTTTTGATGCTATTGTAAATGGGGTAGTTTTCCTCCTTTCCCTTTCAGAGGATTTGTCACTGATATATAGAAATGCCTTAGATTTATGGGAGTTGATTTTGTATCCTGCTACTTCCTGAATTCATTTATGAGTTCTAGAAGTTTTCTGGTGGAATTTTTTGGATCGTCTTAGGTATAAAACCATATTGTCAGCAAATAATGATAATTTGAGTTCAACTTTACCTATCTATATCCCTTTAATTTCTTTCATCTGTCTTATTGCTCTGGCCAGCATTTCAATTACTATGTTAAATAGAAGTGGTAAAAGAGGGCATCCCTGTCTTGTTCCAGTTTTTAGAGGGAATGCTAGACATTCACTCTTAATTATGATACTAGCTTAGGTTCTTTGTTAGATGTCAGTCATCAGGTTAAGCAAGTTCCCTTCAATTCCTAGTTTTATGAGAGTTTTTGTGAGAGATGGACTTTTTAAAATATAAAATATTTTTTGCCTCTATGAAGATTATTGGGTAATTTTTGTTCTTTTTTCTTTTAATATGGCAAATTACACTGTTGTATATATGTTATATATACATTAATCTATCAATATGTATATAAAACTATGAATTTATCTCTAAGTATGTAATTTTTATACATTCCATAAATTTTGAGATGTTGAATTTTTCATTTTCATTCAGTTTGTTTTCATTTTTCTTCCTTCATGTGCACTTGAAAAAAAATGTGTAATTCTCCCATTTGGATAGTAGTTTTTTTTCCCCCCAAGTCACTTAGGTACTTATTGATATTCTGTTTAGTTTGTTATATGAATTATTGAGAAAAGAGTATTGAATTTTTCAACCAATTGTTGAATTCCGTATATCTCCCTTGAGTTCTGTTAGGTTTTATTGCACGCATTTTGGGACTCTGTTATTAGGTGCATGTGCATTTTTAATTGTTATATTCTCCTGATGGGTTGATTATATTATCATCATCAAATGTTGCTCTTTGTGTTTAGTAATATTGCATGACTTATCTATTTTGTATGATATTAACATTAAGCTATTTGTCTAATATATTTTTCTTATTTTTTAATTTTTACCACATTTATCCTTTCGGGTCTAAAGTGTGCTTCTTATAGACAGCATATACTTGGGTCTTCCTTTTTTTTTGTACCGGGGATTGAATTCAGGGGCATTCGCCCACTAAGCCACATCCCCAGCCCTGTTTTGTGTTTTATTTAGAGACAAGGTCTCACTGAGTTGTTCAACACCTCAATTTTGCTGAAGCTGTTTTGAACTCATGATCCTCGTAACTCAGCCTCCTGAACCACTGGGATGCACCCAGCTACAACTTGCCTTTTGATTGAAATGTTTTGTCTACTTTTATTTAATGCGATTATTGAAAGGTGACATTTATGTCTGTGACTTTGTTATTTGTCTTCTGTGTGTCTGTAGAAATACATGGTATGTATTTTGCTCTTCTTTTCCTACTTTGCTGCTTTCTTTTGTGTTAAATGAATATTTTCTAAGTATGTCATTTAAAATCTTGTGTTGATATCTTTTTTTTTTTTTTTTTTTGGTACCAGGGATTGAACTCAGAGGCACTCAACCACTGGGCCACATCCCCAGCCCTTTTTTTTTTTTTTGGTTTTTATTAGAGACAGGGTCTCACTGAGTTGCTAAGTGCCTCGCCATTGCTGAGGCTGGCTTTGAACTCACGATCCTCCTGCCTCAGCCTCCCAAAGTGCTGGGATTACAGGCGTGGGCCACCGCGCCCGGCTTGTGTTGATATCTTAAGGCTTATTTTCAGACTCTTAATTATTAGTGCACATTTTAACTTACCTGAACCCACTTCAGGCTAATACTGACTTAATTCTTGTAAAATATGGCAACTTTCTTCCAATATAACTATATTTCCTTCCCCTGCTTATTGCTATTACAGTCAGAACCAAATGTGACAGATATTTCCCTGAACCTGATTTCTGTCCTGCCATTCCTATCTGGAGTAACTCCTCTTTCTAACCACTCCCATTTCAAGTTATTCATGAAATTATGAAATCCTGTAGACTCTGACTCCTTTATATTTTTTTCTTTTATTTTTTATATTAGTTTTATTTCTCTTGTTTATTTTTTTTCTACATTTTTTATTGGTGCATTGTAGTTGTACGTAATGATAGAATTTGTGGTTGTGCATTCATACTTGCACACAATATAACAATATAATTTGGTCACTATCACTCCCCAGCACTTCCTCCTCTACCTCCCAACCCCTGGTCCCTTTCCTCTATTGATATCCCTTTGATTTTCATGAGATCCCTGCCCCCTCTATTTCTTTTTCTTTTTCCTCTCCAGCTTCCATATGAGAGAACATCTGAGCTTTGACCTTCTGAATTTGGCTTATATCACTTAACATAATTCTCTCTAGTTTCATCCTTTTTCCTGCAAATGACATAATTTCATTTTTCTTTATGGCAGATTAAAATCCATTGTGTATATATACCACATTTTTTAAAATTCATTTATCCACTGATGGTCACCTAGTCTGGTCCCATAGTTTGGCTAGTGTGAATTGTTTTGCTATAAACATGGGGTATGCACGTATCTATATTTTCTACTTATCCTCTCCCCCTCACCTCTTTGGTTTAGAACTGAATCACTTCTCACCTAAATTGCTAAATGACACTGGAGCAATTCTTGCTATCACAACCATTCTCCACATGGTTCCTAGAGTGAAGTCCATCTTTACCCATCTTTGCTGAACTTAACATTCTGAGAGAGCTGAGATTGGGTATGTCTGTTCCAAGGAATGAGTGAGTTCCACTCCCCCACCCCCAGTATCTATTTCTGGCTATTGATTTAAGTGAGGGCAAAGAAGCTCCCTGTGGACAATACTTAAAAGCATATCCAAAATTGGGCTCAGTGCACATTCAGGAGTGGTTAGCTATGGGGCAGAAACCATGATGTGAAGCATGGGTGGACAGATGGGAATTACAATGTGAGGAAGGACTCTGAAGCATTTGAAAGAATTTATCTAGGGACCTGAAGAAGAGCAAGGAATGGAGATGTGAGGTGTGTCTTCAGGAGTATTCCAAAGGCTAGTGTTTAAAGCTGTTCCTACCCCGCCCTCCTGATGAAGTGTGTGCTGAAGGGAGAAAAAGACTATGGATGTTAACTCATGGGTCAGTTCCCTAAATTCCAGCACTGCCTAGCCAAGCAATTTGATATGGGAGCTGTTCTCATACTCATTTCTCAGGGTCTGCCAGGCTGTCTGGTCACTGTGAAGTCTGAAGTCCTTCAACAGACTGAAGCTTCAAGGCTCTGCTTTGGATTTGGACATCACAGAAGGAAAGAGGTAGTGGGTGACTCCCTGTCATGAACCAACAAAAGACTGCTTTGGGACTGCCAGAAATTAATGGAAGTAAGGACTGAGACTAGTGGTAGAAGTGGGAGCTAAGAACCAAAGTTGTATATGTTTTGAGTTCTCTAGCACTAGGGCCTACTCAGTAGTCACTCTTGGTCTTCTTTGTTAAAATCTGTTTTTTTTCAATCCAACACTAGTGGCAGTGTACACACAGAAGTTGGGTCCAACCCCAGGGATTAGTCATGATTGTTGGAGACATCATGATACTCTATTTTCCTTTGTTATTGACTGGTTTAGGAGTGGGCATATAACCCAGTTATGATTGATGAAATATGGAGGGGGCAAGTCATGGGGTTAATTTTATTCATCAACTTGACTGGGCCACAGGGTGCCGAGATATTTGGTCAAACATTGTTATGGGTATTTCTGTGAGGATAATTTTGGATGAGATTAGTGTTTAAATCAGTAGGCAGAGTAAAGCACATTTCCTTCCAAACAGGGTGAGCCTCATCCAATCAGATGAAGGCCTGTATAGAACAAAAGGGCCAGTGTTCTCTGGGGTGAGAGAGGATTCTTTCTACCAAATGGCCTTCAATCTGAACAGTGGGTTTTTTTCCTGCCTTTGCACTTGAACTGAAATATCAGTTCTTCTGAGTCTTGAAGCTGACAGACTACCCTACCTGCTCTCCTGATTGTCAGGCCTTCAGACTTAGGCTGGAACTTAACTAGGAGCTTGCCTGGTCTCCAGTTTGCAAACTCACCTACAGATCTGGGACTTGTTAGTCTCTGTAATCTATTTCAGTCAATTCTTTGGAATAAATCTCTTTATATTTATTAAATGTCTCTATTTATCTAGAGAACCCTGGCTAATACAAGGCACTTTTTTTTTTTTTTTTTAAAGAAAAGCAGGGTTTATTAGGGGCCATGTGGAAGGGAAGGGGGGTAGGGAAAGGGTGGCGTGGAAGGGCAGGGAAGGGACCAGGGAAAGGAAGAACAAGGGGAGAGAAGGGAAAAGGGCCATCCAAGGCACTTTTGAGAAAGTTTTTCTCCTTGAAAAGAAAAAGTTTGTGAGGAGAAGAATCTTTGCTTCTGTCTGTGACTCTGTTGTGGAGGATGGGCCGGCTAGAGCTGGTTGTAAGAACATAAGGGGAGAATGAGAGTTGTGCCTAGGATAGCCAAGTAGACAGAAGAGTCTGTGCCTGGGCAACACTGCTAAGCCGTTGAACTGCCATATCCCAGGCCGGTCCAGGCTTCTTGCTGTGTGAGGTAAGACTTCTCCTTGGTGTTTAATCCTTGCTGTCCAAAGTGTGTCCACAGTGCATATCAACTGTATGATCATTATATTTATCAATTATGTTATCAGTTGGATTCTGCATTTCTAACAAGCTTGTACAAACCTCAGGCCTATCTTTATAACCAGAATCATCATTTTAACAAGATCCCTGAGTGATTTGTGTGCACACTTGAGTTTGAAAAGCATATACTTGAGTGGCTTTTTAGCTGGGGTTTCTGTTTCTTGCATCAGAGAACACACTAATGTAGCTGATGTGGCCTCATTTGGATCTATAGACTAAGGTTTGTTAATAATGTAGTTTTCTGACCATGCGATGCCCCTTTTGTTTAGCCTTTCCTTTGGACAGTGTGATCTCTCCCTTCCTCCCACTTTGTCATGTGACTAGCACATATCTCCTTTAAGACTCAGCTAAGCCATCACCCCCACCAGGAAGCCTCCCAGAGTTTCTCCAGGGTAAGTCAGGTGCTCTGTGTTACATCTTATTTGTATCTTTTCTTATCAGACTTGTCAGTTAGAACCCAAGGGCCTTGAAGAAAACTTGTTTTTACTCTTTGTACTTCATGCCTATCTGCTGTCTGGCACATACAAACAGCTGAATGAGTGTCTTGGAAAGACAAAGTAAAGATCACTTTGCCCACCAGCTCCTGCTAATGCTGCCTTTCCTTCTCGGGCTCAGAGTATTGCTTAGAGGCATTGCCCTGGCAGGAAGCCTAGTGTGGGATTAGGGAATTAGGAAGCCTGCTGGCCTGGCAGCTGTCTTTCCTTCCTATCCTGCCCCCACATCCCCCAGGGAGCACAGGGTTCAGAAGCAGCTGCAGGGGCTCCTCCCTCTCCCTCCTCTTCTTTCCTCCTCTTTCTCAGGAACAAATGTCACAAACCAGCCAACAGCTGAGAAAGAAATGTTTTGGCATAGAGAAGATCCCACAAACTTGGAACTAGAAGCGCTTCTCCAGCCCTCTCCCCGAGCCAAAGCCCATCTGTGGATGCCACCCAAAGCAGCCTAGGCTCTGGCAATTGTCATTTTTGAAGTGGAATGGCAAATATAACATAACAGGGACAGGGGCCATGATGACCTCTACCAAATGGGATGAGAGCCTAAGTGCACTTACTGGCACTTTCTTACCAAGAAATGATTTAAGATGAGAGATTTCTCCCTTGGTAGATGCTTTGCCATCCATTTGTACATATTGAGGTTTTCAATAAAACCAGGCTGGTTTCAACCTGGGGTATTTATGGGGCTGTTGCTTGGGAGCAGCATTCCTGTGGTGGATGTGGGAGCCAACTGTCCAGGCTTGACCTAGCACCCTGCTTCCAAGGCAGAGGTGAGGTGTGTGCCTTGTTTCTCAGCCAGTGGCATTAGGGGCTGCTTTCCTCATTAGCAGGAGCACTCCAGACTATCTGGCGTGCGCACGTGCAGGAGCACACTTGGGAAATCAATTCCTGAGCTCAGATGCATTGCTCCAGCTGGTGCCTGCCCGGCTCAAGGTGCAGATGTGCTAATGGCTTGGTCTGACTAAAAGAACAGAGTGGAGTCAGGATGAGGAAGCAAGAGTGCATCCCCAGAGATGCCACATGGTACATTCCTTTGGGAGCCAGTGGAAATGGTGAAGCCATGATTAATTCATTTACTTTGCAAATGTTTGCTGAGCAAGTCCCTTTATTAAGGAAACTGGCTCTGTGCTGGGACCTTGTGATTCAGATCTCGAGGATCTGCTCCCACCCTCAGAGCTCCTTGTCCACTGGGGAGAGAAACACAGGTAGATGGATGCCTCCAATCCAGTATGGTAAGAGCTGCAACAGAGGCCAGTGCAGGACACAGGGTCAGAAAGCCATCCTAGAGAAGAGACAGATGAGCTGTATGTCAGAAGGATGCTGGTGTAGGGGAGGACACCAACATTCACCCTGTGCTAAGTCTGTGCCAGGAAACCTGCTTTGTAGGCAGGGAACGCAGGCTCAGGGAGGATCCCTGGCTGCCAGAAACTTAACCTGTGCTGTGCCATCCGTCACTCATGACAATCTTAACCATATTTTTTCTAGTCTCTGTATCAGATGCTTTGACATCTGGGGCTTTGCAGACAGGGAAGGACTGCCTTCCAGGGCTGACTGATGTCTAGGGAAAACAAATCACATGCCCAGGAGCTTGCTTGAGCTCACACCTTGTAGGGCACTATTGGCTTGCCCTAAACTCCCTGGAATCAGGCACCAAGTAACTCAGGTTAGCCCATATACCCAGAGCTCACTAAAATGAATCCAACCAGCCAATCTCAAGTCAGTTATCCTGCCTCACCTGTTCCTTCTTGCAGAAACCACAATAAAATCTCCTTCCTATGCTTTTCCCTCTCCCTCTGCCTCTTGACCAACCTTACTGCTTCACTGTGTGGCCCAGCATGGTGTGGCCCTTCTCTTGGGCTCCATGAGTAATAATATCTTTTCAAAGTCACTTGTTTCCTGATTCATTGGTCTTGCCACACCTGAATAATAATAAAACCAATACTTTACAGTCAAAGGGAGTAGTTGGGGTCATGCGACCAACAGGAGGGAGTTTTGCACATCCCATGAGCTGATGGTAGAACTGGAGCCTGGGGTGTGGGGGCCCGGGAGGGTGGGAAGAGGCCAGTGGGGCACACTGAGGAAACAGCCTTACATCCCAGAGGTGCTGAGGGGCTCTTGAAGATGTGAAGCTGATTTATGATACAACACAATCTAACCCACAGCAGCCAGGAGAGTAGACAGATGAGAGTCAGAGACAGGGCCCTTTGTAGAAATCCTGATGTGACAAGAAGAGAGACTGAACTGGGGGCAGGGTCAGTGGGATGGAATGGAGGGGACAGATCTGAGGGGTATTGAGAGACACAATGGTCAAAGTTTGGTGACTGATATAATGAAGAGGTAGAGTGAAAGAGAAGAATTGGGTTTTGGCAAGTACCTTACACACACACACACACACACACACACACACACACGCACACACACACACACACAGTTGTAGGCAGACACAATACCTTTATTTTATTTTTATGTGGTGCTGAGGATCGAACCCACTGCCCCACGTGTGCCAGGCAAGTGCTGTACCACTGAGCCACGATCCCAGCCCCGAGTGGGTAATTTTTAAAGAACAGAAATTTATTTCTCATAGTTTTGCAGGCAGAGAAGTTCAAGATGGAAGCACCAGTATCTGGCAAGGACTGTGTCATCCCATGGTGGAAAGCTAGAGGGTGAGAGAGAGAGAGAGAGAGAGAGAGAGAGAGAGAGAGAGAGAGAGCAAGAGATCACACTTGAAGCAACAAGCCCTTTCATAAATGGTGGTAAGCCACTGATGAGGAGGAGCCCTTGTGACCTCAGTACCTCCGTTGTTACTGGAGATGGGCTCTTTTGGCATGGAAACAATAGAAATGAAACTGAACCAATCTGTGATACACATGGGTAAGGCTTTAATTGGGGCTCAGCTGAAGGGTGACAGCAATGATTGAGGAGCCAGACTCTCCCCAGTGAAAGGAGATGTAGGCTTTTTATTGATTTGCTGGAGTGGGATAAAGTTTGGCAATTTCTCACTGGCCAGGGGCATGGTTCCAAAAGATGTTTCTTCTTGCACAAGACTTCGACCACTGGGCGGTCATAGTCAACTTGTCCCAGAAACTGTTGAGTTACTCTTGCAACAGGTACCATCATCCTTGCAAACTTCCTGGCCTTATGGCTCATAATATCTGGGTTTTATGGTTGAGCTGAAGGATTTTGCTTGGGCCTGTGTAGCTGCTGAGAAAGCACAAGGGTACTGTAGAAAACACACACCAGTTAAAAAAAGAAAGAAAGAAAGAAAAAGTAATACACAAACCAGCTCCAACAGGCAATCATCATGTTAACTTGCAGAACTGAGTAGAATCTGACCCTTAAGGCAGAAAAGGGGACAGACATATGAAGACAGAGATGCCAAACCTTTTCATTCCACTCTAGTCACCCATCATATATCTTCAGGTCCAAATGTAATTAAGACTTTACAGAAAAAGTTACCTTGATATCCCTGAATACTAATCTAGGTAACCATTATCGTCATAACTCACACATCAGCAGTGTTATCTACAACAAAGCTAGTGGGAGACTAATAATGTAATGCCCGGCTGTGTGATCTTCAGAATCAATGATTTTTTTAAAAAGATTTTTTAAGAAATATTTTTTAGTTGTTGATGTACTTTTAAAATTATTATTTATTTATTTATTTATTTATTTATTTATGGTGCTGAGGATCGAACCCAGTGTCTCACAAATGCTGGGCAAGCACTCTTCCACTGAGCCATGATCCCAATCCAGAATCAGTGATTTTTAAGTTGGCTAAGAGCAAGTGGAACTAGGGGATTATTTAGGGTTTTTCCTGGTAACAATTTTACCTTGTGCTGGTGTTCTGCTTCTATAGTTTTATCAGGGTCTCACAACAGGTCTGTTGAAAAGAGCAGCAGGGTAGGGAAACAACATGACATGGATAAGGGGTGGTAGTTTATTGCCTAGGGTTTATTTCATGGTTCCAGGCTTTTGTCCCTTGACTGTCTTACAATTAGTCATCACCTTCCAACACCCCACATTGGAGTTCAAGTTTCCAACCAATGAACTTCAGGTAGGAGACTAGAGTTATATCTGAGGCTCATACTAGACAGCAATGTTAAACTTACTTATCTTTTGTAGTTGGTTATTGCTAAATACTTCTCACAAAAATTCAATGGAACATCTGACTGCAAGCAACCATGTAATAAAACATGTACTTTTAGATGTAAAGGCTTCTACTTAGGGACCATGAAGATGCTCTTTGTCTGCATCCCTTAAAACAAAATACCACCACCCTGAGGATTGACTGATTAATGGCTACTGAGTTACAGCTGGATAGGAGCAAGAAGCTCTGGGGTGACAGTAGGGTGACTGTAGATAGCAGTAATGTACTGTATATTTCAAAAAGCTACAAGAAAGGATTTTGAATGTTTTTCACCATAAAGAAATGATAAATGTTTAAGGAGATCAATCTGTTTAATCTGATTTAAACCTGCAATGTATATGTGTATCAAAACATAATATGGTACTCCATTAATATGTTCAATTTTATGTATCAATTTAAGTTTAAAAAATTAAAAATTACCATCACCCACATCAAAGAATCTGGGAAAGCTTATGATTTGAAGTGGAACACTGTGACAAGGAATTTGAAATGGGTTCCATCTTGAAATCTGAGAGTGATTGGGCAGACATTCAATATTCCAGAATCACAAACATTCAAAGTTCAGACAGGCCAAAAATGACTGACACAAAGAAGAAAGCTTCTGTGTGCCGCTTGAGGACCAGGGAGCAGTTATGGACACTAACCACTGCCTTTCTCTGTTCTGGAACAGTTTCACGAGGGCTGTGGGAATTGTGGGCCCTGGCCTGGGGATTAGGTATGGGGTGGCCTGAGTGGTGACCTCCAGCCCTGAAAGCCTGAGGGCAGCTGCACATGGGACCTGAAAGTCTAAAATGTGTGTGTGAATGAGATTTTATTGCAATGACAAAGGCACTGCTTTTGAAGTGCCTCATAAATGTGAGGTGTTTGAGGGATCCTGGAGAAAATGGTTTGAGCCTCATTCCCAGCGTGTTTCCAGCCTACAAAGTTACCAGACGTATGTGAAGGACCTTCAGATGCTTTGAGGCAGAGTCAGCATTATGTGGAGGATCCATGCTAAAGCCAAAGCCATACGCAGTGGAGGCTGATCCCCGCAGGTGGTGTGGAGGTGCACGAGCCTTGGAGTAGAATGCCTGTCTTCTGTCGCTTCATGGTTTTCTGTTCCTTGATGGTCTTCTCTATGTTTTGAGTGCCGTCCATGGGCTGTGTGTGGACTTTGTTACCATTACAACCTAGTGAATAGGAACATCTGGTGTCTGGGAACTTCCAGTGGACATTTCCTCTATGTAAGACTGCCCAGAGACATTGTGAATTCCTATTCCACTCTGCAATGTCCCACACAGCACCAGAGATGGGTGGGTGTGACCTACCAAGATGCCAATCAACCTGCTGACTGCAAGACATCCCATAGCAAGACTCTGTCCTTGAAACCTTATCCCTCCCTGCCTTTGATGTACCCCTTCAATAAACCACTGGAGCCATCTTCTTTTGTCTAGCTCCAACACCCATTTGGACCAAATCTGTCAGGGGCTCCGCTTTTGAAAATATATTTCTGACTCTTTGTCTTTGTTCTTCACTAATTATTCTAGGCTTTCATTTCCCAGGTGGCTTACACCCTCCTTGGCAGAAAGAAGAACCCCCCAACAAGATGCTGGCCGTCACCCCATATCTACAGGTGATGGCCATTTTAGTACCTGTATTCTCCCCCCGAATAGTGTTTCCAGAGCTGAGCTGAGGTCTCCTGCATTCAGGCACCTTGAAGAGTAGGTGCTATGTCTGCAGGATCATGCACTGTTATAGGATAGCATCCCATAGTATAGCAGAGCAGAGCAGAACATAGTACGGTATTATATAACACAGTATGTCAGTTTCCAGCATAGCACAGTATAGTATTGTGCAGTATGGCATAGTATAGTATAATACAGTGTAGTAAAGTACATCATGACATTACAGTATGGCATGGCACACAGTATAGTATAGTATAGTATAGTATAGTATGGCATAGCACCTATGTTCCACAATGGTAGAGCACCATACAGTAGAGTACAGTCCAGCACCATGTGGTATAGTACAGGACAGTATAGCACAATGCAGAATAGTATAGTACTGTGTGGTGTAGTGAGGTGCCTCTACTGATGGCCAGTTGAAATTGAATTCTTCTTGGAGCTTCTGAGGGGAGAAGCCTGACATACACACTTGTTTTAGTGTTTGAAGGAATAACCATGCCCATTCATTTTCAATAAAAGCAGATAAGTCAAAATTGGGGGGGGGGAGGGTTTCTGCTATCAGGCCCCCTCCTGTATGGTGGGAGTTCTCCTAATTAAATCCTACTGAATTTACTCTTCCCTTCTATGACTTTCCATAGATTTTATTCTTCAAAATTTTGTGAGATAAGAACCCAGAAGAAAGTTGGCAAAGAGAATCTGGTCTCATCTGAAAACTCCTGTTTCGTCTTGGTAGCTCGTATGCGGATTGTAGGAAGAAGTGGTTGGATTTCTTGGTCTGAATCCCTCAGATTTACTGTTGCTGGTTGTGTCTGGAGAATATTCTTCTGGAAAGGCATTCCTTGTTGCAGAAGCTGAAAGAAGACCCTGACTTTGCAATCCAGGGAGTATTGCATACCACAAAACAATTACGTTTTTAAAAAAGCATAATTCAAAAATTCACAACTAGGGATCAAAGAGTTTTTGCTCAACTTGATTGGATTAAGATATGCTTAAGATTAAGAGGCTGCTGGGGTGTCATTGAGGGTGTTTCCCAGAAATGATTAGCATGTGGGACAATAAGGGGAAGTCCCCCTAAATATGGTCAGTACAGTCCCACCCAGTAGGCTAGAGGTCTGGATAGAGTAAAAATGTGGAAGCCGGGCGCGCGCGGTGGTGCACTCCTGTAATCCCAGCACTTGGGAGGCTGAGGCAGGAGGATCGAAAGTTCAAAGCCAGCCTCAGCAATGGCGAGGCACTTAGCAACTCAGTGAAACCCTGTCTCTAATAAAATACAAAAAAGGGCTGGGGATGTGGCCCAGGGGTCGAGTGCCCCTGAGTTCAATCCCCGGTACCAAAAAAAAAAAAAAAAAAAAAAAATGTGGAAAAATGAAGACTCGATGCAGACACAAGCTCTGTTCCTCTTGTGTGGGTGCTTCCATTGCTGCTGTGGTCACCCGAGGACACTGGACTCCAGCTCCTTTACTCTCCCAAAGCAGACTCGGGGAGTTTCCAGGCCATCCATCCCAGACTGGGGCTATGTCATTGGTCCTTCTTCCAGAGTACCAGCTTCAAGAATTGAGCAGTTACTGGTTCCTCCAGCTTTCCAGTTTGTAGACAGCCATTGTGGGACTCTCCATCTTGTGATCCTATAAGCAACTGAATGAATCCCGTTTAGAATCACCTATATCTCCATGTCCTCTTGGTTCTGTTCCCCAGAGTGAACCTGGGGCCTCCTGAGGGATACCTTATGATCAGTTAACATAGGAAGAGAAGACTAGGGCCTGGTTTACAGGTGGTTCTGCACAATACATAGGTATCACCCCAAAATGGGCTGCAGCAGCACTACTTCTCCTCTCTGGGACATCTCTGAAGGACATCGGTGAAGGGAAATCTTCACAGTGGGCAGGACCTTGGGTAGTGCTCCTGGTTGTGCAGTTTGCTTGGAAGGAAAATGGGCAGATTGCAATCGTACACCAATTCATGGACTGTAGCCAGTGGCTTGGCTGTATGTTCAGGGATCTGGAGAGAACAGGATTGGAAAATTGATGACAAAGACATTTTGTGGAAGAGGTATGTGAAAATATTTGTTTCCCATGTAAATCTTCACCAAAAGGTGACTTTTGTAGAGGAGGACTTTAATAATCAAGTGGATGGGATGAGATCCAGTCTGCGAATAGTAGTCAACCTCTTGCCCCAGCCATCCCTGCTTCTCACTGCAAGAGAGTAAATTGCTATGAAGACATGTGAAGCTGTGGTCTAAAATAGGAAGCTATTTTTTAAAAAAGCAACTGAAGTTATCTTTAAAGATTTCAAGGGCTGGGGTTGTGGCTCAGTGGTAGAGTGCTTGCCTAGCATGGATGAGGCACTGGGTTCGATCCTTAGCACCACCTAAAATAAATAATAAATACATAAATAAAGTTATTGTGTACATCTATAACTAAAAAAAAGGCAGTTAGTAACTAAAAAATGATTTCAAATAAAAATATTTCAATGCTTTGTGTTATAGAATATTCTAGAAGATAATGTATCAATGGCCTTTTTTTTGTATTAAGCACAGTTTTTGCATTCATTTAACAGAGCAACTCTATTCACATTCTTTCAAGGCAGTGTGCAAAATTTAAGAGCCGATAATGAGAAGGGGCTCTGGGGACCATTAGTCCTGTCCACGGGTGCACACTTATCACTGGTATTTATTGACTTCACCTTTGGAGCTAAGCAAGACACAAAACATGTCCTTTCATGTTGGAACCAGGAGATTTGTTTCCAGTGATCACACATTATTTTCACAGAGATTAAGACTTAGATGGAACAAATGAAGAGGAAATAAGAAGGCCTTGCAGCAGAAGGAGGAAACTGTCTCTCAGAGTACAGTACAACCTCTGAAAGAGGGTGAAGGAGCAGAGGCAGATCCAGGTTGGTCTTGGTTATCCAGCTCCACCTCCACTAGGTTCATCGTTCTGTTGATTTCTCCCTCCCCACCCCTCCTCCCCCTCTCCTTCCCTTCACTCTTCTCTTTGGCACTAGGAAATTGAACCAGAGGCACTCTACCACTGAACTACATTGTCAGCCCTTTTCATTTTTGAGATGGGGTCTTGCTAAGTTGCTGAGGCTGGCCTCAAACTTGCGATCCTCCTGCCTCAGTGCCCCAAGTGGCTGGGATTATAGGCATGTGCCACAGTGCCTGGCTCTGTTGTATTTTTTAATTTATTTGTCTTCCCATGAAAGAGGACATTCTGGGGGCACACACTTGGGTGGCAGACACACATAGTTCCTGATGAATACACACATGAAAAAGTCCATAAAGAACCCCTGGGATTGGGCTGGGGTTATAGCTCAGTTGTAGAGTGCTTGCCTAGCATGTGTGAGGCACTGGGTTTGATCCTCAGCACCACATAAAAGTGAATAAATAAAACAAAGGTACTATGTCCATCTACAACTTAAACAAACAAACAAACAAACAAACAAACAAACCCTGGGATAGAGCTGTGCTTGCTCTGTAGAGTACCTGGTCTTCGATGCCAAGCCAGCCACTACCTTGTGACTGGGGGTGTATCATGGTTGTCTTCTCAAGCCTTTGTAGATGCAGCGTTCCCTCCAGGATGGGACCTGGCATTGTTTTTCTCATTTCGGGAAGGCTATTCTTATTTTTTTTTTTTTTTTTTTTTTAAAGAGAAGGCAAATTCTCTTGTGTCAGAAATATGGCATATATCTTTTTCACAGGAAAAACAAAAAAAAAAAAAAAAACAAGAAACAAGCTGTCTATAGCAGGAATGAGAGGGCAGAAATGTTCAGGCAGGCAGAGTTTATTCAGTGCATAGTATGTGCAAGGTTCAGAGCTAAGGCTTTCCGTGTACATTATTTGAATTTACCTCTGCCTCTTCCCATTCCCAGAGACTAAAAGGTATTTATTATTATGTCCATTTCAAATACAGAAAACCCAAATCACAGAGACACTGGCTGTCACACTCTAAGGCAAATTATGTGTCTTGACTTTTAGAGTGTCTAGAGTAATTTATGCTGAGTCAGGAGGGCTAAGTACTAGGAGATGAGTTTTCTCATAGGTGTGGCTGTCATCAAAGATACATCACAGTTGTCAACTTGGAAAAAGCAAAAACTCATGAAAGAATTTTCATATCTAGAAAAAGTGCTTTATATACATTGCCTGACCTAACACACACACACACACACACACACACACACACACACACACACAAGTCAATGTGAGAGAGTTGCAAGTATCATCCCCATTTTACAGGTGGTGAAATTAAAGTTGAAGATACAACACAACCAAGACAGTCTTGAAAAGTTGGAGGGCTCACCCTTCTGATTTCAAAACTAAGAGCTATAGTAATCAGAGCAGTGTGGTATAGGTTTAAAGACAAATAGACCATGGAATAGAGAGCCTGAAAATAACTCCTCACATTTGTGGATTTCAACAAGGTGCAAAGACCATTCAGTGGGGAACAGTCTTTTCAAGTGCTGGGAAAACTGGATATGTGCATGCCAGAGGCTGTACCCTTACCTAGCATCACATATAAAAATTAATTCAATGAATGTAATAAAATCATGTTATATGTGTATAATAAATAATAAATATTAAAAAAAACAAATAAGTGAGTGAAATGAAGATCAGCAGAGTAGAAGGAGAATAGAGGGAGAGAGGAGGGGAAGGAAAGGTGGGGGACTGTGGATTACAGTTAAATTCCACGCATGTAGGATTTTTGTCAAAATGAACCTAACTACTATGTATAACTATAATGCTCTAATTTTAAAAGCTAATTCAAAACAGACCCAAGATATAAACATAAGAACTAGTACCAGACACCTCTTAAAAGAAAACAGAACAGCTGGGCACAGTGGCACACGCCTGTAATCCCAGCACTTGAGAGGCAGGAGGATCACGAGTTCAAATCCAGCTTCAGCAATGGCGAGGTACTTAGCAACTCAGTGAGACCCTGTCTCTAATAAAATACAAAAAAAGGGCTGGGGATGTGGCCCAGTGGTCGAGTGCCCCTGAGTTCAATCCTTGGTACCAAAAAATAAAATAAATAAATAAATAAATAAAACAGAATCTTTATGACAACTGGATCTGGTGACAGTTTCTTGAATGTGACACCAAAGGTACAGACAATAAGAGAAAAATAGATAAACTGGACTTCACAGAAATTAAAAACCTTTGCACATTGAAAGATACTTCCAACAGAGTAAAAAGGCAGCCTACAGAATGGGAGAAAATATTTGCAAATTGTGTATCTGGTAAGGGATTAAAACATAGCATTTACAGAGAACTGAAACTCCACAATGAAAACACTAATTCCGAAATGAGCAAGGAACCAGATGTTTTTCCAAAGAAGATATAGGGTCAGTAAGCACATAAAAAGAGGCTCACATCATTCATTATCAGTGAAATGCAAATCAGAACTACAGTAAGGTACTCATACCCATTGGGATCGCTGTTATCAAAATAAATAAGAGCTGGTGAGCATGCAGAGAAATGAGAACCCTTGTGCACTGTTGGTGAGAATGTAAGGTGGCACAGTAGCTGTGCAGAGCAGTAGAGTGGATCTTCAAAAAATTTACCATGTGGTCCAGCAGTTCCATTTTTGGGTATATACCAAGGAAAAAACAAAGCAGGGTCTTGAAGAGACGTTAGCACACCCATATTCCTAGAAGCATTATTTACAATAGCTAAAACATGGAAGCAACTCAAGTGTCCACCAACAAAGCAATGGATAAACAAAATCTGACATATATGCATAATAGAATATTATTCAGTTTTGAAAAAGAAGGAAATTCTGATACATGCTACAATGTAGATGAATCTTGGACACCTTATGCAAAGTGAAATAAACCAATAACAAAAAGACAAATGCTACATGAATCCACTTGTGTGAGGTACTTAGAGCAATCAAGTTCATAGGGACAGGAAGTGGTTGCCAGGGGCTGGAGGGAATAAGGGATCACTGTTGAGTATACAGTTACCATTATGTAAGGTGGAGAAAATTCTGGAGATGGACAGTGGTGCTGGTTGTACAATGAAATGAAAGTAATTCATGCAACTGAACTGGACTCTTAAAAATGGGCAACATGGTAACTTTCATGCAATGTGTATTTTACCAAAATAAGAACAACTGGGGCAAAGCCCAGACACTACACAGTTTGCTCTAGGTCCTGCCACTAGCTGTGATGGAGCTAGGTAGCAATTAGAATGGCATATTTCAGATTCCAAAGCTCTGCAGCAAACACCTCCCAGTCTCTGTAACTGAGCCTGATCACATGTGAACATTATTGAATATGTTGACACCAAGGTCTCTGTGTGTGTGTGTGTGTGTGTGTGTGTGTGTGTGTGTGTAGGTTATTTAGCTACCACAGCTATGGGGTTTGCTACCTGCAGAGGAATTGCAGGAGTCTGGAGCAGCAGCAGACAGAAGCCACAGGGTGACAAATGCCATGAGCCTGGGCTCAGCACTCTCCTGTGTGTACCTCTCTCCTGGGACACTTGATCATCACAGTGGGGAGGGCGAGGGGACATCCTCACAACCACAGGCTCCTCTCTGCTGCCCAAACACGGTGCCCCTGCTCTCTCTGCAGAACAAATGAGAAAGATATTAGGCTCTTGCTGGGAAAATTAAACAAATGAGTTAGAATAAATCCCTCAGGATGCCTGGAAAATTCCACTGTCTGATTAGAAATCTTAAGGATGCTAATAAAGCAGACATGAAGTTCATGAATGTAGTGAAATCTCTTTTGATCTCTATTTAAGGATTTCACTTTGCAGATACTGATGCTGTTTGGGCACAAGTAGCTTATAAATAAATATTAACAGCTAACATCTACAAACAGTGTGTGTCAGGCACAGTGAGAAGCCTGTTCTTTGAACTTCTTCTCATCTCCCTTCATCCTCCTGCAGTGATGTAGACTACTGAGCCATCTTTGGTTCCACTTTTCTTTGGATTCCATGATGTTCTGGCATAAGTTAACCTTTTCTTTGACTTAAGCCAGTTCTGATGGTGTTCTGTTGTTTTCAACCCAGAGTTCACCACTGAGGTGGTTATACCCATTTGACAGATGGTGAAACTGATTTTCAGAGAAGTTAAACGATATGCCCAAAGCTAGCATATGGCAACACCAGGATTTGACCCCAGATCTGTTTGAAATTAGCCGGTCATCTCTGTCATGTTGCCTCCTGAGCACTGTCCCAGGTAGGTGGAGGTGCAGGATGTGGTCAGGTAGGCAAATGTTGCCACTGTCCTAAATGGAAGAGGGAGGTCCTTGGCAGGGACCTGAGGGTGGTGCCAGGGAGTGCAGGTGCATGAGGGCCATCCAGGGAAGAGCTCGCCTGAGTGTCAAGGGGATGTGAGGCAGTGGGAAGAGCCAGGGGTGTTGGAGAGGCAAGATTGAGAGGGTTTTGTGCTGGTTGAGCCCTGGGGAAGGCAGGGGCCTGAGGAGGCAAGGGGGGCACTCAGGGTTTGACTTGGTACCTGGGAACAATAGACCAGGAACCTAGGCTGGGGCAAGACATAAGCTCATCCGGGACTGTGAGGTCTAGGTGACCCTGACATTCCTGTGGAGGTGCCCATGAAATTTTGGAGCTTAGCAGAGGGTCTGGACTGGAGATGAGAATTTTAGAGTTCTGAAAACTGGAACAATGTGGGAAAACATGAGATTACCTGGGTTGAAAAGAAGACAAGAGAAGAGAGCCTGGGTAGGACCCCACATTTGATTCTATAGTGGAGACAGCCATGAAGGACTGTGAGCGGTAGAAGGGTTCAGGAAGAGACCTTGATTCACGATTGGGGGCGGAGAGGGATGCCCTGTTCGCTTCATCCGTGTTGTGCCCTTTCTCCTACTTTTGCCAATCACCGCCTCCTACAGCTCTCATTCCCCCCGCATGGCCTCCTCTTCCAGTGGGTCTTCTAAGCTCCATTGATGTCACTCTGAGTCCCTCTGTGAGTCTCTCAGGAGCTGCCAGGTGGCCCACCTGTTGATCTCCCCTCAGAGATTCAGATCAGTTACTCCACTGGCTCCTTCATTCTTGACCCAGGCCTGGCCCAGCTCTGAACAGAGACACCTGCCATATTTGTTTAAAAAAAAAAAAATAGAGGACAGGAATGGCAGATCCCAAAGGCAATTATAATATGGAATGGCAAAACCAGGAGCAAGACCATTTCAGGAGGAGTTGAAAAGACAGTTAAGTGTTGCTGTGAAGCTCTGCACAGGGAGTAGAGATGTCGTTAATGTAACTTATGAGAAATTCAGGAACACATGTAGACATTTTTATTTATAAGAACTTGGGTGGGGGAGTTCACAAAAAATTACTGGGCCTATCTCCCAGAAAGCACCTAGAAGAGTAATTATTGTTTGTGCGTCTGCAGCTCTAGTGATGTTTGTGAGCTCTAGATAGCATAGTGTATTTAAGTCAACTGTTTGTTTAATCCACAACAAGAGCAATAATATTAGCAAGCCTTTGTTGACTCTTCTATGTTGCTGGTACTGTTCTAAGAGCACTTGGATCTATGAGAAAGATAGGTTGATTGTCTCTCCTTTTTTTTTTTTTTGTTTTGGTACTAGAGATTGAACTCAGGGGCCCTTGACCACTGGGCTACGTCCCCAGACCTTTTTTTTTGTATTTTATTAGAGACAGGGTCTCACTGAGTTGCTAAGTGCCTCGCCATTGCTGAGGCTGGCTTTGAACTCGCGATCCTCCTGTCTCAGCCTCCCAAAGTGCTGGGATTACAGGCATGCGCCACCGTGCCCGGCTCTCCTTTTAAACTTGAGGAAACAGGAGCACAGAGAGGCTAAGTAAAGCACCCAAGGTTATGTGGATGGTAAGTGGCTGAGCAGGAACACAAACACAAGCCGGCACTTGGCACGTGGTAGGTGCTCAATCAAATGTTTGTTGAATGAATGGCTGACTGAACAAACACGTTCACTTCCAAATCTCAGTGCCTGTGCCTCTCCTACTGAACCCTTACTCTTCTGAGGCTTAGTTCAAAGATTGCTCCCTCTGTGACCACCTCCCATTCTGCCCCAGCTAGCTAGAATGTCTGCTGTACTTTCAGTGAGCAGTGAACTCATTTCACCTGGGAGTAAGGATGGGAATCTTTTTGTATCCCTTTTTGTGCTTTGAGCTAGTAGATGCTTAATAAATATTGTTGACTCAAACTAACTTGAAGTTGTAATAGAAGCCAAGATGTTTACTGGAAGAAATTAAGACCTGTCAGAATCCAAAGACATCAGGTATGGGGCCAAAGACGTAAGGGTCCCTAATGTCTGATGAGAAGCAGAAAACAGAGACCTGGGTCAGAGAGGTTAGATGTTGGTTGAAAGTTCCTAAGTGGTTTGTCTCACATGTTTCCAAGTTCTTTACAAATATGAATTTATTCTTTAGTCCTCATTAAAACTCTAAGAGGTGAGTGCTCTATCATCAGCATCATCAGCATTGTTCCCATTTTACAGAGTCAAAGCTGATGTACAGAGAGGTTGAGTGACATGTCCAAGTCCACACAGCATTAAATGGCAGAACTGGGCAGGGGAGCTCAGGGAACTCATTCTGGCTTCGGAGTCCCTGCCCATAATTGCAATACTTTGCACAGAGAGACAGTCTCTCTCAGATTTGTGTTTCCTTCTTATTGTAGCTGATAATGAACTGTGAACTTGAAGCCTTTGAGGTCTCACTAGCTCCACAGAGCTGTTCTATTCTGTGAACCAATTTCAAGGATCAGATGGCACAGGGAAGGGGAAGATGACCCACTGGTGTTCCTGGACTCTTAGACCCTGCAGTGCATTGTGAGCTTGTGTAAGGACTCTGGATCCTGAGTTTAGTGTCATTTCTGGGCATTGGGCATCATGAATTCTCAGAAAGCAGAGAATGGGCTCTGTCATTGACCCTGTGAGGGACGTGAAGAGGCAAGAAGTGAAAGAAGAGAGGAAAATGGGCTGGAAGGAAAGAGCAGCTGAGCACAGACACATAATATGAAGAGGACAACAGGAGAGAAAGCCTGCATTTCAAAGGTCTGTTCAGAATATTTCAGCATTGAGCTGAAGAGATCTTAAAATCTGACCAGTTAGTTTGATCAGCATTTGGTTGACTAGAATCCTTTTCCCTAATCCTTTCTGGAATTCTTGAGGTCAAACCAGGGCATGAAGGAGCCGTGGCAACAGGAAGTCCACATATCTGGGCTCCTGGGCAAGAGTCACACATCTCTGGCATGCCCCCACAAGACGCAGTGTTTTTGGCAATCGGTGCACTTGCCAAACCACACAGGGATCTTTAACCAAAGCACAGAGAGGATGTGATGTTGGGAGGGGCTCAGCCACGAACTGTGGGTGGGGGCGACTCTTTGTGCCTTTGCTTCCTGCTGGGACTCCCTGCTGCCACCATCTTTGCCACCAGATGGACCCAACAGTTCTGTAATGGTGAGCAAATTGAACTTATTTAATCCTCATTTAAAAAATGGCAATAACTGTAATGCCCCCCCCCCCCCCCCCCCCCCCCCCCCCCCCCCCCCCGAGTTGGGACGATTAAGAGAGACTGCACAGGGTGCTTCTCACCGGGCCAGTCACTGGCCATGACCAGTACAGGTGGTCATGGTACAACAATGACAATGTAAACAAAAATCATGGGGTCCTGGTGCTCGCTGTATGAGAAGCCTGAAAAACGGAGAAACAAAATTCAACAGGCTTTGGTGTCTGAACTTCACAATTTAGTGGTTAGCTATGTATTCTTGGATTTGAGCCAGCGTCCCCTACATGTTAGTTGCTGTCACATGTGGAAAAGAACAGAAGCCGATGTGAGTATGCTGAAATCCTTCAATGTGCTCAGCATAGTCCTCCGAGTAGAAGACCTGGCTGCATAAGGGTTGGACTTGGTGCTCAAACAAGGGAGGAGTTCATAGCTAGAAGGCAGAGACTGCATCTGGGGAATTCAGATTTTTCCAGCACCAAGCACAGCCCTGAGTATATAGTAGGCCCTCAATACATATTTGGTGTTGATACAATGAAGTTGAGCATCCCTGGTTGTGAAAGACAGTCTCCCACGATTTAATTTTCTTGGCTTTTTATTTTCAACTCTCAATATGCCCTACATCTCAAACCATACTGTTTTTCTAACTTAAAAAACTTAACTTTTTTTTTTTTTTTTTCTGATCTCTAGTAGAATCTAGGCTTAAGGGAGGAAAAAAAATCAGTTGAGAAAGGAGGAGTAATTCCTATAGGACTTTAGGCCCATTAGACTGTTGGTGTACCAATAGAGATTTGCTTCTTCCACATTGGAGCCACACCTTCTGAGTGCCCTGAACCTGACTGAATTTTGTCTCAGGGAAGTTACTAATCAGCCAGGTGTGTGTGTATGTGTGTGTGTGTTGCGGGGGCAGGAGGGTGTGAATGAATATGTGTACACACACACACACACACACACACACACACACACACACACGCGCGCGCCTTGCTTCACAGAGAATAGGTTGTCTTAACCTGCCATCTGCTGGCCAACCTGGTAGTTACACGTCTGTTATATATATCCTAACACACGCACACAGTGTCCATGATGGTTTTTTTTTTTTTACTCATATTCCACATATTTGGATATATTTTGTGTTCTTTATTACTTTTTAAAAATTATTTATTTACTTATTCATCATGCACAAGTATAGTATCTTTTTACATACAACTGCTTGTATACAAAGTATATAAGTACCATTCAGATCATCAGTCATGCATTTAGGATAATGATATCCATCTCATTCAACCACCAATTTTTTTCTTCCCCCATCCCCCTTGCTCCCTCCCTTCCCCTCCCTTTCCGTTGACCATTCTAGTGTTCCTCTGATCCTATGTACCCCCCTCCAACAACACTGTGAACTAGCCTCCTTATATCAGAGAAAACATTCGGTATTTGGATTTTTGAGATTGACTAATTTCACTTACCATTATATTCTCCAACTTCATCCATTTACCTGAAAATGCCATTATTTTATTCTCTCTTATTGCTGAGTAAAATTCCATTTTGTATATTACCACATTTTCTTTATCCACTCATCTACTGAGGGACATCTAGGTTGGTTCTACAACCAATGTCAAAATCGTTTCTTGCTTTCATGTCTAGTCATTCCCTTCCCTAGATCCTAAAGACTGGAAGAACTTGCCTTTTCCTTGTATCCTGCGACAGGGAACATCTTTGCACCCCCCCCCCCCTTTGTTTTCCCACTTCATTACTTGTTATTCAGTTTTCAACTCATTTCCGGGCCAACATCCAGCTGTGCCTCTTCTCTCTTCTGCCACCCTCCAGAACAGAGCGCAGTATTTCAATGAGCTAAGACCTAAATATAACACTCCCTCCAAACCCTAGAGCCAACTTGGTTCCTGGCCAATGATTAGACTCCTTCAGGGAAGGCATTTACAGAAAGGCTTCCTGGAACCTACTGCTGCTTCCCACATTCTTGGAGCTATGGCTAAGTCCTTGTTTGAAAGGGACCCTAGCAGAGCCTTTGAGGATGGTAGAGGGGTCACATCCGTATGTATGGAGGTGGGTCTATTGATTTCATATGCAGCCACATGGAGGCCTGTAACCAACATCCCCATCTTTACCAATCATTTAGTGGGACAAGTTCACATGATTATTTAAAAAGAGAAGGAGGAGAGAAGTATGAGTTCTGTCCAAGTACTAATCCTCATTTATTTAAAAAAAAAATCAATCATCAATGAAAAGAATAAACCCAGCTACATTAGGGTAGCTACATTTCCATATGTATTATTTGAATTTACCTCTGCCTCCTCCCATCCCCAAAGCCTAAAAGGTATTTATTATTATGTCCATTTCAAATACAGAAAACCCAAATTACAGCGACACTGACTGTCTCACTCTAAGGCAAATTATGTTTTTTTTTTTTTTTTTTTTTTTTTGGTACCAGGGATTAAACTCAGGGGCACTCGACCACTGGGCCACATCCCCAGCCCTTTTTTGTATTTTATTAGAGACAGGGTCTCACTGAGTTGCTAAGTGCCTCGCCATTGCTGAGGCTGGCTTTGAACTTGCGATCCTCCTGCCTCAGCCTCCTAAGTGCTGGGATTACAGGCATGCACCACCGTGCCCGGCTAAAATTATGTGTTTTTTGACTTCTGTAGTCTAGAGTAATGCTGAGTCAGGAGCGCTAGGTACTGGGAGACTGAGCTTCCATAGGTGTGGCTGTCATCAAAGATACATCACAGTTGTCAACTTGGAAAAAGCAAAAACTCATGAAAGAATTTTCATGTCTAGGCAAAGTGCTTTATATACATTACCTGACCCCCCCCCCCCGCCCCACGAGTCAGTGTGAGGGAGTTACAAGTATCATCCCCATTTTAAGGTGGTGAAATTAAGTAAGGTTGAAGATACAACACAACCAAGACAAGATTCCCCCACCTTTCCTTTAACTCTCTTAAGATTTATGTACACTAGTATCCGAATCACACCAAAACTTTAAAAAAGAAAGAAAGAAACAAACATAGGCTTGATTGCTAAGAAGCACCATCTATGGACTGTTTGTGGGGGGCACAGGACAGATTGACAGCAGGGTCAGTTCCACAGTCCACACCTCTCCTGGGAAGAACACTAGGTGAATCCCATGTGCTCAAGTGCTGGGGCTTGAGGTTGGGTGACTGGGGAGGAGGGGACGAGGTAGGAGTTATCAAGAGATCTCATTCTAGTCTTTTAATTTTAAAATTAATTACAATTTCTCTTCTGTAGTCCTCGATTTTTAAAAAGACGACAATCTCAAGTGGCAGCACGTGGCTGCCTTCCTGGCTCCAGGGGATTCTGTGTCCATGGTAGTTAGATGTTCTGGAGGACTCTTACTGCTAGGAAGTACCTCGATCCTCATTGCTAACAGGACTGGGGCCACTCAGAACCTGAGGTCCTCTGAGACACTGACAGCTTAGCTTCTGATTGAATGTGGATTGAGCTCAGCTTTGAGATAACTGGCTCCAGGAAGTTTTGGTTCTCAGATTTCCATTTTCTGGGAATCAGAGGACCTTGCAGCTGCTCTGAAGCTGAGCTGGCTGGAGGGCCAAGCAGGCCAAGTTAGGTAAGGAGGACGCTGATTACAAAGTCATTTGTCACCCGCAGACGGGTAATGTAAACTTTCCTTCATCAGCATGCTGGCCACATAACTCTGCCGGTGCAGAAGTTATGAGCTTTTTATTGGTGCTTCAGGGTGACATTCTGAACGGCCGTGGGGCTTACTCATTTCTGGTTATCAGCAAGCTGTAATGTTTTAAACTGCCAGTGGACGATCAGAGATAAACTTGGGCTAGCGTCAGACTGAGTGGCGCCTGTGACATATTTCATGTGTTGTGGGTTTTCTTTTCTTTTCTTTCTTTCTTTCTTTTTTTAATTGTAGGATGATACATTATTTTTTGACCTGAGAATATTTGTATAAATTACAGACTGAAAGAAATATCCCCCAAATCTAAGGGAGAATCTGCAGACATGCTGCTCTTTTCTTCTCTATACTTGAAGGGTAGAAGTGACAAAAAATATAAGACGGACAGTTCAGTGTTTGGGGGGACATGTCTCCTGGGAGAACAGAGCAAGAAGTGCTTTCTTACTACCATCAATTTCTCAGCTAGGTCTGAGGGCATCCTCAAAAAACTGCGGATCAGGGCTGGGGTTGTGGCTCAGCAGTAGAGCGCTAGCCTAGCATGTGCACGGCCGGGGTTCAATCTTCAGCACCCACGTAAAAATAAACACATTGTGTATAACTAAAGCAAACAAATAAATGTTTTAAAAAAACCCTGCATATTATTTCTATGTTTTGAATGAAGGTCAAGAATTCCAAAGTTTATTCATCTGTAGAATTTCTCCATTTTATTTCAATAGTCAGCTCTATCACTTGGACACCTATTCTAATTCGTTGTTGTGAGGAGAGAGAGAACTTCTGTTTTCCATAGGTTTAATGTGTGCCTGGGGTGACCACAAAGGGGAGGAGGGCTGCCTTTAGGTAGGACTTTGAAGTCAGGTTACTGACCAGATCTGTGGGAACTTAAACTGTTTGATGCCATTAACAGTACCATTTAGAACTCTGTAGACAGTCAACATCCCTTTCTCTTTGCACTCCCCAAATAATTTGTCTGAAAATTTCTGTTCTTTTACCTACCAGGTACCAGGTATAGTGTCTGGGTGGCCCCCATTGAGTGCAGACTTTTTCCAGCCATCGGCATGTCTGGGAGGGGTGGGGAAAATCTACCTACTCACGCTTCCTTTCTGACAACAGCACCAGACCATTTCCCAATGGTATTTCTGCTGTTCTGGTGACTTACTTGAAAACTAGATTCCACAGCAGTCTTTCAAGCATTGTAGAAGATCTCAGTACTTGGAGAATTTTGGGGTTCCACCATTTTATTCAAGATGGCAGGAAAAACCACCATCCAAGGCACAGATTGACATGGCCTAATGGTGCTTCAGAATTGAGCAGAACTATTTAACGCTTTAAAAAATGGGTGTAGAACAAACAGGTGAACACAAAATGCCAATTGTTAGGTTGAAAGATTCAGTGAAATATGTTTTGTGAAAACCAGCAGATTAAAAAGTGGAAACAATGCACCTTACTGTGGGAGGCTACCCTGCCCATGAGCTAAGCATCCCCTCTCAGCCTTGAGTGAAGGGGATGTCGGACTGGCATCGCACGCCATGTGCTGTCTAAGCAAGTGGCCTTCATTTTCACTCAGCAAAGAAGTTGTTTCAGCTCTGGACTTGAAATGGGATTGGGCAACTCCCTTTGAAACCTTATCCCCTTCCTTATTTGGTGTAGAATATTCTATTGAAAATCCTCTTTATTTATAGGGAAAAGGTGCACTTGCTCTCGTGTGGAAGAGGACCCTTGAGGTCACAGAGTTGTCTGCGCCCCCCTGCTTTGTGAAAAAATTACTTCCGTGCCTGTGTGGTCTTTTTGCCACCATACCCTACTTTGCCGGGACATTACTGTGCATCATCCTGCCAGCCAGGGACAAGAGCTGCTTGTGACATGGCCACCTGCTGGCCCAAGTCCTTTTATCACCCTTGAAGCACAGGTAACCCAGCCACGCAGTGCCCAGGTAGTGGGGACAGATGGCTGAGCTGCTTTTTGCCTCTGCAGTTTTAGCTAAATTGTGGAGGCAGAGATATGCAGAGAAACATCTTTGGGAAATACACCCAGGAGGTGCAATAAAACACTTCTGGGGCTATGTGTATTCTGTTTATCTAGCAGTTTGCGAGGTGAAAAGCACATCAGAGTAAACCACTTTTCTTCCAGACTTTTATCTTGCTCAATTTTATTACTATCTTTGGGTTTTAGAACATACAGATCTTATCACCTAAATTGTACTCAAGGAATAAGTGGAGATCTTCCTAGAAAACAATGATTCTTATGAATTGATTGCTGATCACTGCTGCTACCAGATTTGCCATTGCTATCACCAGAACCCCTTCCTAGAAAGGACTCTGTCATATAACTTGGCATACCACTCTGCAAAACAATGGCAGGTGTTGGCAGCAATGGCCAGAGCAGCCCTACCAGGTGATGACACTGACTGGAGGGAGGAGTGCTGTCCACTCAGTGGTTGACAGGCCTGGCCCAGGGCCCAGGACTCAGGACACTTGGGTTCTGATCCTTCCTTTCTTACACCCACCTGGTCCACTCTTCTTAGTTCACCAACTGCTCCCATTTCTGATTTCTCTACAAGAAATTGTGGCCTAAGTGATTTCTAAGGAGAAGACAAGAAGACTGGTGAGGGGACTGGAATCACCCACCTTTTTGTTTGCTTTCTCCTCTTCCCAAGTCCCTGGGATGAGGTGTGGGGGGAGTGACTAGGAAGAAAGAGAGAGAGAGAGAAAGAGAGAGAGAGAGAGAGAGAGAGAGAGAGAGAGAGAGAGTGTGTGAACCAGGAAAGTTCTAGAAACCTGTCTTCCTAACTGGATGGTTGATAGCAGAGAGGAAAAATTGGCAAACCTATTGACAAACTTTCTTAAGTTTGGGAAATGGGCTAATGGGTTATGGCTCCCTTCATGGAGTATACTCAGAAGGCTGCTCCCTGCCATGCTTGCGGCTCTGCAGGGGACAGCTTGTCACTGGCTCCTGAGCACTGGCTGGGAGAGGCCTCCTGAGTTTCTGGACTCATTCATCCCAGGGTGAGCGAATGCCCACTGCTTTGGGTCTGGAGGAGGTTATCTCTAAGCCTTGCTGAGCTCTGCTTCTTTATTCTTTGCCACCTCTTGGAACCAGTACTGGATCCTGGTTATTGGATTCTGAAAGGGGCTTTAGGACTTAGTGTGGTTTGTCAGTGAGCGGTGTTGATCATCACTGCCAGGTCAGCAGGTGGAGCAGTGGCTGAGACTCACCTTCCCTGGAGAAGAAAACGTCATGTGTGTTCTCTCGCTCAACTGTTTTATTACAGTCCCCACTGCTGATGTGGACGTTGACCCCACCTGTAGCCAGCAGCCTGGGAGGAACTTCCACTGGCAGGAGGGCGGGGCAGTTAGGGGCGCCACGTCATGGCCACACTAGGTCATAGCCCTGGCTGTGGGTAAGAACTGTAGGCTTACTGTGCCAGGGCTGGGCCACCGAGCCCTGTGTATAAAAGCTGGCACTTATACTGTGTAAAGACCTTGAAATTTCACATCAAACTATGGCAGATTTGAATCTGTGTTTCTTCAAACTCATTGTAGGAGGAGGAACACCCTGTCACATACCTCTGTTCCTTGCTTTCCCTGCAGACCTAGCATCAAAATCCAACCCTTTGGAGGCAGTAGAGACCCATACACAATTTAAAAAGTTTTAAAATCTCTATTGCTAGAATATTCAAGCATGCACAGCATATCCAAATCTGGCAGTTCATGTGCAAGAGTTTCTCACCATTGTGTACACAGAAGGCTAATGTGTCTTTCCTGGGCCCTCTGAGCTCAGAAATCTTTCAGGGATAGTAGTGGCTGTCCCCACTGATTATCACACCCTGTTTAATGAACATCCTTCTAATGTGATCTTCCAGATGCTTCCTCCTCTCTGGCAAGCTAAAGGTCATAAAGATGCAGGTTCTCTTTGAGTAATTCAAGTGCCAAGCACAATTTAGATGAAACACAATAACATAAAAATTAAAGTCGCCTGTTACCTTGCCCTCCACAGTTAGCTACTGCTTCCAGTTTGGGCAGTTATCTTCCCTCTCTTTTTCCTGTGCACGCACTTTTATGTTTTGACAGTCAGCAAAGACCCAGAGAGAAAGGGCATGCCAGGCCATTCAGAAGGGCAATTTAAACCACTATGGTTTGCAAACTTTAGTGCTCATAAGAATCACCTGGAGAGAGCTTATAAAACACATTCCTAGACCTGACCCTCAGGAATTTGACATTCCACACGTGTTAAGACCAGCCTGCTGCATTCAGCCCAAACTGTTCCACTGGGACAGCATGGGCTAGGCCCCAGCACCCTCTCCAGGCTCCTGGACTGTAGCTTCTGGAGGAAGAGGCTTATGTGAGACTCCATGTGGGCCTTCAATGATGAGTTCATCAAGATGAGTTCATCAAGTTCCAGGTAATCTTGTAAAGCCTGCAAGCCCTCAGAGGTCATGGTCTCCCCAGGAAGCTGCGGTGAATGGGTGGCTGGGGGGTGCCGGCACTGCCCCATCCCGGCTACCTGGCCTTGACCGAGCTACTTCCCTGAGAGCCAGCTCCCTCAGGTGAGTGGTGGGCAACCTCACAGCTCCTTCTCCATAGGCTCTTGGCGGGGATCATGACAAGATGAGTGCTCATGGTGACCTGACTTGGGTAGGCCCGCAGTAAGTCCTCAGGGAGTCAGAAACTCAGTGTAATGTGTGGCGTGGACACTGAAAACAGGCAGCCTGTGATGACACTGTTTGCCACTTATTTAAAGAGTTCCCCAAAGCATGGAATGGTCCCTATCTCAGGGGTCTGTGATGATAATTAGATGAAGTAAGCCACACAAAATGTCTAGGATAGAATGAGTATCCATTATATAAAATGTGTTTCCAATATTTGATACTTTTTTGAATTTGGGAATATTTGCACATACATAATAAGATGTCTTGAGATAGGACCCAAGTCTAAATTAGATCTCCATTTATGTTTCAATACACCTTATTCACAGAGTTGGAAGGTAATTTTATACAATATTTTAAATAGTTTTGTGCATGAAACGAAGTTTTATGGTGTGGGGTTTCCCACTTGTGGTATTTTGTTGATGCTCAGCATGTTTTGGATTTTGGAGCATTTCAGATTTTTGGATTAGAGATGCTTCACCTATGTAAGTTTAGCTTAGATTATGTGATCAATAAACATGAATCATTCTTTGAACTGTTTCATGGCTTTTCTCTATTCCCCAACATCTGTAGAATCTGACAATGGTCTTTTAATTTTTACATTTATTATTTCTCATTAAAAATTCCAGCATGCACAAATGTAGGGAGAATTGTCCAAGGAATGCTCATACACCCATAACCTCAATTCGACAAGTCGCAGGGCTCTGCCACCAACCACCTTTTTGAGGCTGCAGCTGGGCTCAGGTCTGGCTTGGAGAAGATGTCAGGGGAGGTGGGTGGCTCCTACCAGTAGTTATTGGACAGCTGAAGCCTACATAATGGAGGCAGCATGGCCTGAGGACAGTGTGAGCTGCTGGAGGACTTTGGGAGGCTCCCAGGGATCACAAAATGAACCTGAGCTCAAAACAAACCAACCCAGAAAAACTTTTCAATATACATTAGACTTAGCAATAACCACACACTGGGTGGCTGCAATTTCTAAATCCTTTCTCTCCCTATCAACTTTACTTTTCAACCAAATGATAACAAACAGCTAGGATGATCCTAGCCCCACCTTCTGCCTGTTTACTTGTCCCTGGACTTGGAAGGTATCCCGAGGCACAGGTGGAAGGGGGGTGATTTGTCATCTTCAGGTACAAGATCTCTGTGGGATCCAGTCCTGCACATCTCTGGGTCTTTCCTGCTTCCTTGGGGGCGGGACCAGTAAAGATTGCCATCATAACCTGATTTTTTCCAGTTGTTGGCCCAATAAATAGAAGGTTTTTCAAACAATGGAATGTCACGGGGTCTTCTTATTTGAACCATGATGTGGGTGAGAAGTGGAGGGGCTTAGTCTGATTTCTCAAAACCAAGAAATGAGGATGCTGCAGTTGATGGCACATTCCTGGATTTACCACATTTGGAGAAAGCGAGGCAGTGGGTACAGTGGTGCCCAGAGCATGGGTTTTGGAGTCTCACAAGTTTGTTATGGCATGATTCATTTCTCCACCTATAAAACAGGATGTACTAACCCTGCGTAGCTGGTCAGATAAGCTGACTCTATACTTTTATCAAAAGAACCCAGAAGCAGGTGCTTACCTATTGAAGGAGATATTTCCCCCTTCTGGTCCCACAACCACCTGCAAAAAGAAAACTTCCAGATAATTCATGAACTTTCATACTTCCTACTGAGTATGCTACACTAAAATATCCAGCAAAAATGAAATGAATATTAAATAATATTTAGTACTTTGATAGATGTGTGTGTGTGTGTGTGTGTGTGTGTGTGTGTGTGTATTAGAAAGTGACCAGCATCACTTTCACCGGGGGGAAAGTGACCAGCATCTGGGGCTTCCTTCTTGGAGGGCAGCAGAACTTTCCAGAGGAACTTGGAGCCACACCCATCTCCTGCAGGTCAGCAGGGTGGGAGCTGAATTCATTCTGGTGCTGCCCTCCTTGCCAGAGCCTCTAGATTTTTGTGTCACATAGCACGCATTATTAGTAAAGAACACTTTTCCTCCCAGATTCCCTTAGCAGGAGGAAGAGCTTGGGAGATATCTTTAAGTAAGCATAAGAATCATATGTTACCTGCAGTGTATTAGGGCTTTATAGCTTTATATAAACTCACAACCCTATAAGATGGGAACTATTGTTATCCCCATTTTACAGAGGAGGAAACTGAGACGCAGCAAGTCTCATGCCGGCCTGGGGGTCACACATCTAGTGACCACCTTGCCTCCACACCTGAATCCCCTTTCTCCTACCCTCTACAGCTGCTGTGGGGCTCTGTGGTCTGGAATCTACATGGAGATTTCTCACTGTTCCCATACCCACTGATGATAGTAATTCTAGCAGACCTGCCAGTACTCTCCCTCCTGTCCTTTCTGTCCCCTGGGTGCTGCTGTCCTAGGCTCTTATGGCCCTATGACACTTGATCCTGCCTGGCAGACAGGCTCAGGGCCTCCAGGAGGAAGCAGATGCCACACTGCCTTGCAGAGCCCATTGACACAGGGCTTGGAGGCCCTAAGCCCAATAAAAAGCCAAGGACCAGAAATCTGGAATTGCAAACAAGGGCCAGGAGAGACAGTGTCATCACCCAAACTTCAGAAAGGGTTTCTTGATGGACGATAAGACCAAATACAGTCAGCAAATGATCAGTACTCTGAGGAGGGCGGGGACCACTCTAGATTTGAACAGCTGCTCCCTGGCAGCCCCAACCAAAGCAAACGGCGAGTTCCTGCTGTGCCCACAGGATAATTACACAGTGGAAAATTGTCCTCACACTGGGCACTGACTAGGAAGGCCTTCCTGGGGACCCAGGCCCTCCATGTCGACCAATTGTGCAGAACATGCAACCAAAGACTGTGCCCACATGTGGATGCCCAGGCATGACCACACACCCCTGCACAGGCTGGGAGGGTGTGGTTCATTTGTCAGCTTCCAGCCTGATCCCTGACTTGCTTCTGTTATTCTGGCCCAGCCAGCAGGTGGGTTCTGAAGGACAATTAACATAGGGACAGTTAACATGACTGGGAGCTCAGAGCTTGTGGACCCCACCAAGTGAGATCAGGCTGTGAAGTAAGTGGGTGCAATGATCATTAGGGTGAGTGCACTTAACAAACACACACTGAACATCTTCCATAGCAAAGAGCAGCACTGGGCATGGGCTGGGAACCCAGACAGTGTCTGTCTTCCAGGAGCTTCCACAGGGAGGACGAGGCCATTCTGCAAACTCCTCATGTGAGGACGTCAGAGGTGGACTGGGTGATCCTGAGGGGCTGGAGTCTCTGTATGCAGGGTGTTGGTCATTGGGCTTCTCCAGTTCTTGCTGCCTTGCATCCCTGGTGACACATAGAGTAGAGTGGGCAAGACAATGGTCAGTGACATCAACCCCTAGGGCATGCAGCCTCTTCCTGTGGGACCACATCCCTGCAGGAACTCCACTTACCTGTAATGGCTGGAGGAGCCTTAAACTTGGTAAAGAAGGAGGGCAAGAGAGTGGCCTGCCCTGTTCCTGAAAGGCTTTTATGACAGGTGTACATTATTTGGACGAATCAGTTACTCTATAGAAAGAATGTTTTTTTGTTTGTTTTATTTTCTACAAGAGCAAAACCACTTGTACTTTGAAAAACTTGGGATTTTAGTAACTGGGGAAGAGGCCCTTACTATCCCTTTGTTGTTCTAAGAATTATTTTGCAGAGTAGACACTGAAGGCTAGACCAGAGCCCTCAAGCCTTGGCTAGCAAGTGGTTGTGGGTGCACCTTTATAGGAGATACACCCCCATCTGTTACTGCCTCCTTGTCATCAAGAGGGTAAACCAGGCCCAGGCTGCCTTCCCTGGAATCACAGGCCTGTGGGGAGCAGAAGATCACAGGGTTGCAGGTGTTTCAACAAAAGCAGTGGCCAGTTTCCTGGACATGAGTCCTGGTAGCCTTCAGCCAGAGTTTGCACAGCAGGTTAGAACAGCCCCCAGCTTCCTCTTGAGAAGAGTGTGCTGGTGCACAGAGAGCCAGGGAACATATAGAAGCCATGTTGGGACAAGGAGCTGTGAAACCTGGGCAAGGGGGAGGGTCCTCAAGATCTTCATTTGCCCAGGGAACTGGGGCAGGTGAGAATAGGGTGCCCTCTACTCTGAGGTCTTGGGGTGAAGATACTGGGGAGCCTGAAGTTTATGCAACTTAGAGTGTTAATTTTTTAAATATATATATATTTTTTAATTTGTAGGTGGACACAATGCCTTTATTTTATTTATGTGGTGCTAAGGATTGAACCCAGGGCCTCACACATGAGAGACAAGTGCTCTACCACTGAGCCATAGCTCCAGCCCCAGAGGGTTATTTTTAAGGAAAAGAATATAAAGTTGACTCAGGGTAATTTTTTAGAATAAGAAGAGAAAAATATTATCAAATTAAGATTTTTTTAAAAAACCAGTAAATACCAAAAATGGAAAACAAACATATTCACAGATCAGCTGCCTGACATGCCACTGTGAAACTTTCCCCCTGCATTTTCTACTTGCATTAAAAAAAAAAAAATCATTGTGTATCAAGAGACTAGAAAGGCAATGCAGAGTTCTGGATGCCAGGGTCAGGTGGCCTCTTTCCTACCAGCCCCTCAGGGAGTGAGACTTTGGCTGCAAGGCCTAGGAGACACCTGGTTAGTTTGAGCCTCCCGATAATCAGACCCATTTTCTGAATTCTTTTTTTTTTTTTTTTTTTTTTGGTACCAGGGATTGAACTCAGGGGCACTCGTCCACTGGGCCACATCCCCAGCCCTTTTTTGTATTTTATTAGAGACAGGGTCTCACTGAGTTGCTAAGTGCCTCGCCATTGCTGAGGCTGGCTTTGAACTCGCCATCCTCCTGCCTCAGCCTCCCAAGTGCTGGGATTACAGGTGTGTGGCACCGTGCCTGGCTTGCCTATATTCTTGATGATTGCCATTCTGACAGGAATGAGATGAAATCTTTTTTTTTTTTTTTTTTTTTTTTTTGGTACCAGGGATTGAACTCAGGGCACTCGACCACTGGGCCGCACCCCCAGCCCTTTTTGGTATTTTATTAGAGACAGGGTCTCACTGAGTTGCTAAGTGCCTCGCCATGGCTGAGGCTGGCTTTGAACTCGCGATCCCCCTGCCTCAGACTCCCAAGTGCTGGGATTACAGGTGTGTGCCACCACACCCGGCCCATGTTCTGAATTCTTGAGGATTTGGTTCCAAAATGAGCAGGGCAAGATGCAAAGAGAAGGCTCCTGTATAAAATGGGAGAAAAGAGGGAGGCATTTCCCCCCGTGATTCTCAGGTCTTCACTTAGAAATGTATCTGCATTTTGGAAGTTAGTACAGTTCCATTTTCTGCTGTGCTTTCTCTCATATACTGTTCGTGGCCCCTGCCCATACCTCCTGATTCACCACCTGTTTGCGTGTGTGTACTTTTGTCCCTGGAGAAGGAAGCCCTGCTGTATGCTCAGACGTCATCTACTTGTTTCTACCGTAAATGGTTCATGGAGAGGCTGAGTGTTCTTCTCTTTCCAGAATGGAAGTAGAATCAAGTTTTTCTGCCCAATCCATCCTCTATAATAATTTTTTTTTTTTGGCACTGGGGATTGAACTTAGGGGTGCTTTGCCACTGAGCTTCATCCGAAGCCCTTTTTATTTATTTATTTATTTTTGTCTTGAGACAAGGTCTAACTAAGTCACTTCGGGCTTGTTAAGTTGCTGAGACTGGCTTTGAACTTGTGATCCTCCTGCCTCAGCCTCCTGAGCTGTGGGATTATAGGTGTGTGCCACCACACCTGGTGTCCTCTATCATATCCTTAAGTAACAAAAACCCTTCTCCCCAAAGCCTCCACATGGCTCCTTATTGTCTTCCAGGTAAAGTCCCAAAGCACAATGTGGGCCATTCATGGCCTCCACAGCTTCCCGAACCATTGACCTTACACTCCTTCCTTCTTACCCCCCAGGCTTCAATACAACCCCAGACCCACTCCAGACTCAGCCCTCCCTCTGTAGGCATGTCCTCTCTTTCCATATACAGAATGATCTGTCAGAGTCCTGTTCAAATGACATCTGCTCCAAGGGGTCTTCAGGGAAGACTCAAGAAGTGATTCTCTTTAACTCAAGATCCCGTGGTGACACTTCCTTCTCCACCCAACCTTAGGTAATGGCATTCCCTGTGCACAGCGCTTGCTCCTTGAGTGCAGGGGTGGTTGTCTACTTCACTGTCATATCCACAGGTGGTTTTGGATGAATGGCTTTCCTTTTTTCACAGAGGACAGCATTGGTGCTTGGAGAGGTTCAGCAGCTAACCCAGTCACTCAGCTGTAGGATCTAGAACTCAGATCTGAGAACTCAGGCTGGTATCTCCTCCGATGCCCATTTCCAGGGTTCCCTGGAGCCACGTGACTAACACTCTCTGATTTAGAGTCAGTATAAGGATGATACAAGCCTTCTCAGGCTCTGTACTCCTCAAACTCAGGAGCTGTGTTGTTCATGACATTAAGGGAAAGGGGGGCTCCAGATGGCATTTTAACCAGTTCATCTGAGTGAGCTTGGTAGAGAGGTGAGGTACAAGAAAGAGCGAGATGGAGGTGTTGGTCCTTTCTCCAGATTTTCACCATTGTTATTTTTCATTTCTATGGGTTATGGAGAGGTCTCAGTGTTATTAGGATTGATGTACATGCAATTTGCAAAACACTTGTAATTATTTTAATCCTTATTATGATGATTTTCACAAAACAGAGGAAATAATACCATAAGTCCCATGTAACCAACACCCAGCTGTGACAGGCACCAGCCGACTTGTATTTTCCCATATTTTGGGTTCTGCTGATTGTAGCCCTGGATGTCATTGGACATTTTGTCCCTAGTCTTATATTTCCTATAAAGTACTAGTTGTACCTAGAATCTTGATTTGATTTGATTTTTTTCTTGTCAAAAGTACTTACTTTATAGGTAGTGGTGTAAGTACCAAAAAACAGGGCAGGCAGTGTTGTGGACATTTTAAAGTATAACATATTTTAAAGTAGATCAGTCACAATCCGGTCCATACTGTACTTTTCTGTATGTGCTAGCCATCAATTAAAACATGTTGGAGGCAAAAAAAGGTAGATCAGTTTTCTTTTTTTTTTTTTTTAATGTTTATTTATTTTTAGTTATAGGTGGACCACAATATATTTTATAAAAAATGTGGTGCTGAGGATCGAACTCAGTGCCTCATGCATGCTAGGCAAGTGCTCTACCTCTGAGCCATAACCCTAGCCCTGGTAGATGTTTTCAACAATCAATTGAATATTTTAACGTAGCTAGTAGAGAGGATGATGAAAGTCTGAAGTGATAGATATGCCAATCTCTTTGATCTGATCATTACACATTGTATACATGTATTGAAATATCTCACTGTACCCACAAATACGTACAATTACTATGTGTCAATTTAGTACACACGCACTGACTGGTAGGTCAGTATTGTCCTACACACTTGAAAAACATGAAAACTGATTTACCCCATAGACACTTACTGGAAATGGAAATGGTTTACTCTAAGTGTTGTCTTAATAGAATTTAGGAGATGAATTAGATAACAAAAGAATAGAAGCTCATTGCTCGGTGATGGGCTTCCTGGAATAAGAAGTTCCAGAACTGGGTACTTGTCTAACCACAACATTGCTACCTGTTCACTTAGTACAGGATGTCAATATCTGGTAACATCCTGGCACAGCTTTGAGTATCATGTGATAGATGTGTTGTAAGAATCAGGATATTTTTGTTTTCAAGGAACTATTCATAAATCCTCTTCTATAAGAATTTGGAAAGTGGTGGTAACTTCCATAGTAGGTAGAAATGATGCTTCAGTGGAGAGGGGGTGGCAAGGTTGAGGATAATGGAGTGACAGACTAAAAATATGAGTTGGAACTTTTGTTGGTGGATGAGAAGACATTGTGTAGCCAAATGGAAAGTGAAGAAACCAGGGTTGGCATAGAAGCTCATGGCACCATCTTGACCATATGACCTTGGGTGAATCACTCTTTGTTCCTTGCTATCCAATGAGGTAACACCATTGGTCTCTAGCTAACATGTGACTTCATAGGACACAGAGAGGCTTTAGAGATCCTTCATCTTGTAATCTTTCTTATCATTATTATTTCCTCTATGTTTGCCTTGCTGCCCTTTAAGAGAATTCTTTTAAACTCTGTGCTAAGACCACAAGAGACACAAAGCAGGGGCTTGGCAACCCTCATGAGTATAAACAGAGGCAGGAGTTCTGCGTTTAAAGTTGTTTTGAAATTTTAGAAGAAAGTTGCTGGAGAATTCCATTGCAAATCTTAAAAAGAATCTGAGAGCCCATAGTCCAGCTGAAAATCCTTTCCTGGTTTCACTGGAGCAGAGAGGCCCTCGGTGTCTTAGGACCTGCCAGGCAGTAAAGATAAGCATTCAGCCTTGTTTTCTTGGAAAGGCTTATCAGTCTCAGGTTTGGGGAAACGCTGCCTCTTGGGAAGACACCCCCTTTGTGTCCTCACCTCAAACTTTACCAGGTCCTGCTCTCTGGAGCTGTGATGTCAAACGGCCTGTTCCCAGGAGGGAGGCCCAGGCTGTTTGGTCGTTGAAAAGCGTGTACCCAGCGGGGCTGGAAGTGTTTGCGAGGATTGGCGCCAGGCAGGGCCCCTCCCAGGCCCTCTGCACTTGAGATAGGTTCAGGGGAACTTTCTCATTATCACTCTGACCTCCAGGGTCCCCTAGCTACCAGTTAATCATTACTCAGACAGGGCTGTATCCCTGGTTCTCGGGCCTGTTTTTTTTTTTTTTTTTTTTTTTTTTTTTTTTTTTTTTTTTTTTTTTTTTTGTGGCTGCTGGGTTTATTACTGGCCAAGGGGCCTTGGCGGTGTTTAGATTGCATGCTGACAGGCAGCCAACTGGCTCCAGTTCAGCCCTGGCTGAGGCAGGAGTCTTAGGAAACTGGAGCTTCCGGCTTGTTCATGCTCCCTTCCCCACAGTGTTGAGAAGCTCTGGCACCAAGCACCCCAAGTCTCCACCAGAAGAAAGTCCTGAAGGGAATCTGGGGCACAGGAGACCCAGATCCCTAGCAAAACCCCTCAGAGTTGGAAGGACAAAGAGGCCAGCAATGGCCTCACTACTTGGAGACTCTTTGCCCTGGGCCTGACAGCTGAGCCTGGCTGTGCGTCCTGCTCTGAATAAATCTTTGCTTCACGATTTCCACCTCCCTTTCTAGGTGTTCACATAGGAGCTGAGATAAACAGAGATGTCCAACGCTTATCTTGAAAAAGCAAGATGACTTACCCTAGAAGTATCACCTATCCTCTGGCAAGGGAGTGGGTGGCAGGGTGTACTGTGGATAGAACTGAAAGGCATTTTACCATTGAGCTACATTCCCAGTTCTTTTTATTTTTTAATTTTGAGACAGAGGCTTGCTAAGTTACTGAGGGTCTTGCTAAGTTGCTGAGGCTGGCCTTGAACTTGGGATCCTCCTGTCTCAGCCTCTCAAATTGCTGGGGTTACAGGCATGCACCGCCATGCTTACCTTACCTTGCTGTTTGATAATCATAGGAGAGTTCTTAGAAATTAAATAAGATTAGGAATGTTGTAGATCACTGGACCAAATGATACTTCGTGAAGTACTCAGGTTTCTCAAGAAAGCCCTGGCCCTGACAAGTCACCATGTGCAGAATATGCAGTGTCTGCTTGTCCATTTGCTTCTGCAGCCCTCTGAGCCTCATCTCATGCTTGTTTCCACAAGGACCCTGGTGCAGGGTCTGCTTTCCCACCTCCTCCCCTGATGGGCCAAGTCCTAGATCCTTCCGTTCTAGTCCTTCTTATCCAGATTGCCCCTCCTCTTCCTCTGGACTGGGCTACAAAGGAGCATTGTGTGCTGAGGACCCCTTGCTGCCCTGTACCCCTCCACACGAACACCCACAGTTCAGGGCTGGGGACTGCCCTGCTCCCGTCCGCACATTTATCTAGTTCTGGATTGATTCTGTGTTCTCCTTGAAGTTAGCCTTCCCAGGCTAGGGCTTGGCCTCTCCTTTCCTTTATAAGACTTGGGGTAGCCCAGGCTTTTTTCCAAAGACAGGGATGACATTCAATTCGAAGCAATACCTCACCCCATTTGTGTCTCTAGGAAAATCAGAGTTGGATTTGGGTTACTGTTGGCAGAAGATAAGAGAATAGTGATTCTCCTCTCCACCCTGAACTGAGGAGAGGTTGGTGGGAATGAAGGGTGGGTGAGTGAGAACGTTTAGATATAGAATACATCAAAAGAACTTTCCGCACCTCTATCCCCAAGTTCCTTTGGAGCGCAGGTCTCTACTGTGCATAGGGAAGAGAATACCACTGAGAGACGGCTCCCTGGAACTCGTGGGTGGGCTGCTCATCAAAAGTCCCCTCCTATGCCTTTCCTCCTGGGCTTGCTTTCTGTGCTTCTGAGACAAGGGGAATCTGTCCTCACAAATGAAGCTGCTTCCTTCCTTTTATTACATAGCAGATGGCATTAGTTTCCTCTGTGATTTCTTTTATTACTCTCCATTTTTATTAATCCTGTGGCTGTCGGTGATAACGATCTCATAAAAAAATAACTGAGTGAAATATTGCTGGGAGGCTCGTCTGGATGCATTAAATGAGGTCTCTTTGCTCCCCATGGTAAGGGAGTGCTGGGCACAAGTGCAGGGGCTCATTAATACCTCAGCAGAGCCTCAGGTATTTATGGTCCATGTCCTGTGATGGTGCTTCATGGCAGTGAAAGTCCAGATAAAGCCTCTCTGTGACCCATACACTTGACAGTTGAAGGGCTCAGATTCAGATGTGGTTGATGCAGAGATGCTGTGAATCCCGTGTTTCCAGAGAGAAATATGAGCAAATTAGGCTGAGGAATTCATCAGACCAATCACACCCAAGACAGCCTAGAAAAAGGGAAATAGCACCTCCCTAGCCATTAGGTGTCTACCTGGGAAGCCCCAGTTTTTCCTTGGAACCCACCAGAACTTTCCTTTCCTTTTACAGCTACTGAATGGCCTTTCTTTGTTTTTTGCCTCCCACCCTCCACCAACCAGCATCTCTACTGCCTACCATCAGCCACACTGCACTGACCTTCAGGAGAAGAGACAGGATTTCCTGACTCCAGGAGTGTGGCAGACTTTACCACCAGCCAGAGCACAGGTCCGAATCTTCCTTGGTCCTGTGGCAGCTGGTGAGAAATGAGGGACAGTTTAGCTTTGGCTTTCTCTGTGTTTATGTCTACTGCCTGATCCATTGACTGGTTTGAATTGGATATAGGACTCAAGAATACAGACTGTATTAAAGTGGCCATAGTTGGACGCATGGCACATGCCTGTAATCCCAGTGACTTGGGAAACTGAGACAAGAAGATGGCAAGTTCTAGGCCAGCCTCAGCAACTTAGTGAGACCCACAGCAATTTAGTGTAACCCTATCTTAAATAAAAATCCAAAAGGACTGGAGATGTAGCTCAGTGGGAGAGCATTTCTGATTCAATCCCCAGTACTGAAAAATAAATAAACAAACGAACGAATGAACGAATAAAGTGGCCTTAACTGCTTTGACTTAGCTTGCAGGCTGCTGTCACAGGGCTTCAGAATGAAATTTCCAGAAAATGCGACAACCTGATCACTTTTTAAAAAAATTTTATTTCATATTTTGGCAGAGCTGCAGATGGGACCCAGAGCCTTGCACATACCAGGCAAGTGTTCCACCCCTGAACTGCATCCCTGACCTCACTTTTCTTTTCTTTTTTTTTTTTTTTGGTACCGGGGATTGAACTCAGGGGCACTTGACCACTGGGCCACATCCCCAGCCCTTTTTTTGTATTTTATTAGAAGCAGGGTCTCACTGAGTTACTAAGTGCCTCGCCATTGCTGAGGCTGGCTTTGAACTCGCGATCCTCCTGCCTCAGCCTCCCAAAGTGCTGGGATTACAGGCGTGTGCCACCACGCCTGGCTCTCACTTTTCTTAATACTGAATTTTAAAGTGGCCAGGTAGGGATCCCATGTAGAATGCTTTTTTTGTTTGGTTGTTTCTTTTTATCTTTCTTCCATTATCCTCTTTTTCTTATCCTTGGCTTATGGTCATAATTTTTTTTTTCTAAAGAGGCACCCTTTATGTTGGACATTTCCTCATTTTTCATTTAACAAGTGGGAAGGCCTTTGGAAATTTTAATGGAGTGAGGAAGTCTTGAACTAGAACACAGCTTGATATACACATATCACATTGGGAATTGGCTGGTTTCTTGGTCCCTGGTCTGATGGATGCTCAGTGGTTGGATGTGATATGTAGAGCCAGCCCAATGTGAATGTAATGGGGACCTTGTTCTGCTTGCGGCCTGGGGAGGTGGGGGAGATCCCTGAGATGGAGACCTGAAGGTACAGATGAATCCCCCACAGCCTCCAGCAGCACCCACTGGGGAAGTGGGAGCTGGAGCTGGAGTTGGTGATCATTCTTATGCACTTGTTGAATGCATTACCTGGAGGTTCCTGCTTGTGGGCTTGGAAGCTGAGGGGAGTGAGTGACCAGCCCCAGCCCAGTGACCCCAAACCCTCTAGCTTCCAGTCAACCCTGCCCAGGGCCAGACACTTGCCCCACACCATTGCATTCCATGTGCTTCTGCAAACAATCCCTGCTGGCAAGCCACATCACATTTATGACCCACTTGCTGGGAGCTGTGATATTTTTAAGAGCCATTGGCCTGTATTTTAGTAGCACGTTATTGTTTTCTCTCTCTGCATTTATCCTCCCTTTTATTAAGTAAAAGTCAATACAAGGGGCTGGGGTTGTGGCTCAGTAGTAGAGCGCTCGCCTTGCACGTGCGCGGCCCGGGTTCGATCCTCAGTACCACATAAACATAAATGCATTGCATTGTGTACAACTAAAGTAAATAAATAAATATTAAAAAAAAAGTCAATACAAACATCCCATTTTCAGACTCCTGGTTTGCCTAACTCAGAGGGCAAAAGAAATTTGCTGACCTCACCCTAGTGTAGCCCAACTCCCATCCCACTATGTCCCCAATAGAAATTCTTCTTTCATTGCAGTTTCTCCATTATGCTGTCCTGTGTCCTAATGGCACTCCCCGTGCAGTCCAACCACTGGTCATCAGACCAGGGAACACACAACACTATTTCCAGTGTGAGTGTATAAATCAGGCTCTGCTATTCAAGTCCTGCTCAGCCCATGAAAAGTTCCATAAAGACCCTCTCCATTTTTGTTAAATGGAAACTGAGCGTGTGTCATGCCTCCATATCTGCAGGGGATTGGCTCTCAGGACCCCCCACAGATACCACAATTGGTGAATGTTAGTGTTCCTTCTACAGAAGGACGTAGTGTTTGCACAGAACCTACATGGCTCCTCCTGTATACTTTTAAACCATCTCTAGATGACTTATGACACCTAACGCAATAGTTGTTTTACTGTGTTGTTTAGGGAATAGTGACAAGAAAAAAGTGTCCATATTCAGCATGGATGCCACTTTTTTTTTTTTTTTTTTTTTTAATTTTCAATCCCTGGCTGATGTGACAAGAAAAAAGTTTCCATATTCAGCATGGATGCCACTTTTTTTTTTTTTTTTTTTTTTTTTTATTTTCAATCCCTGGCTGATTGAATCAGCAAATGCAGAACCTGTGAACACAGAGGGAAACTACTAAAAGTAATGTGCATGGATTTGACTCATAATGGCCAAAGCTGTAAACAACCCAACAAAAGAGTAGTAGAATGGGCAAATAGACTGTGACACAGTCCCACAGTGGCACACCATTCAGCAATAGGAAGGAATGGACTAAAATTATGTGCAACACCATGCATTATGTTGAAGGAGAGAAGCCATACATACACAAAAGAGAACTTACCGTATGATGCTATTTACATGAACTTCAAAAACAGGCAAAACTCATCTGTGGTCTTTGGTGGTGGTCAGGGTGGTAGTTATCCTGGGTTGGGCAAGAAGGGGTGTCTGGGGTGCTGGCCATTCTCTGTTTTTATTATGGGTTCAGTTACTTGAATAGGCAGGTTCACTTAATGGAAAAATTTCAAGCTGTATGCTTGTGATTCATATGCTTTTCTATATGTATTTTATGTTCTCCTCCTCATATAAAAGTTTTCTGGAAAAACCCTTCCTCTTAGCCACCAAGTTCCCTCTGGGTTTGGTGCCATTTAGGAATTTGTTACTTCAACCAAAACGACCTATTTCTTCAACCGTTTCCAGGACTTTTCTCTAGCCTGCCCACTGAGCATTTCTGGGACTGTGTCTTGATTTTTCATGGCCTCTTTCCAAAGCACTTTGCAGCAATTGGCATGATGAATCTGAAAGGCAGTGGTTTTCCTTTCCTTCCTTTATTGTTTGGAGCCAAGGGGCAGGAAACAGACAGCAGGGTGCTCATCCTGATCGTGTGCCAGCTCTTTCATGCCAAGAGTGTCATTTCACCCATCCTGCATTGGATTAATTGCTCTGAAGGTAGGGGCACTGGGGCTTAGGAGGATCATGGCTTGTCCCACTCTCAGAAAGAGTGACCCCATGTCATTGCTCATCAAACTACTTTATAGAGTTGGGGCTTTTCCAGGGAGACAGGAGTTGTCTATGAGGTAACAACTGACCACATGGTTTTGAGGGATCTCAAAGGCTTTGAGCTTGACAGCACAACCTTCAGGGAAGACAGGCACAAAGGGAACAAGGAAGAGAAGGGAAAGGATGAAGAGTGTGGGCCATGAATGAGAAGATGTCCAAGAGGAAAGAGTGCAGATGGAGTCCACTGCGTGGAGCCAAGAGCTCCTTTTCCCCCAGTTTCCGCAGCCCTCTGGGCTCTCTCCTGTCCCCTCAGTCTCACCTTCTAAGCTGGTGGGGCGTGCCCCAGGAGGTGCTCTCAGCCTGATCACCCTGGCTGCATGGACCAGCCCACTCCCCTTTCCTGTGGCTTCTCCACTGCCACCCCTGCTGAGCACAGCACCCTCAGCATGCAGTCACTCTCAGCATCCAGACATCTGTCTGACACTGCTTCCTCGGGCTCCTCCCTCTGCATATTCCCTACTTCTAAGAAAATGGTTGCTCAAAGGCTGCCTTTTTATACAAACAACCCTTCCATACACATCAGTCATGTATCCAGTTTTCACGGGTGCATGGCTTCTCCTCTTCCCTGGGAAGTGTATTTTGATTGCATGGAGGAGGTGCTGCAAGTAGCTCTCAGACATCACCCCTTGACTTCAAGCTGCACTTTCATCTCAGCAATATAAGCCAACACACCTGACCCTGGTGTCCTGTCCTCCTCCAGGGTCAGGGGCCAGGCATGGAGTCCTGCTCCATCTCTGTTACCACTCTCAGCCATGGTTAGAGGACTGAGGCCTGACACATCAGGCCCTTTCAGGGCAGGCTCTGGTCAAAGCTGTAGTGTGGGGACCCTCCCCTGGACTTCAGCTTCCTGTCACTCACTTTGTGGCAGGTTTGTGCCCGAGAAAAGAATGATATGGCCTCATCACAGGGAGAGGGAAGTAAAGATCTGGGGTACAACCCACACCTGCCCCATGATGGGCTCCCCTGGTTATGCATTAACAGGGGGATCAGCCTCGTGGCAGGCCAGTGCTGCAATCGAAAACCAAACGGGCAAGTTTATAGCCGGCAGCCTCCCAATAAATTACCTCTCCTGCCAAAAATGTGCCCTCTTCCCTTTTTAATGTCACCTTGTCACAAAGCTGAAATGACAGGTGAGCAAACAGCAGGGATGACGAGTGAGAAACCTCTGCTTTTCTGTAGGTCCACAAAGCTCCCCTCCACCTGACCTGGGCTGCATTATCGCCTGGGAACAGTCTGTGCAGATAACGGGGAACCACCATGGTAGGCTGGCCCAGGGCCGAGGGAGACAAGAGGCTCAGGACTGGGAGAGAGGAAGAGGTGTCCAGGTGGCCATGGCAAAGGGGAAATACACTTCATTGGCCCCAGGCTCCATGGTGAGCAGGTCTTCTCAGTTTCCTGCTTTATGATGTTGAGGAGTAGCTGTCTTTAGGGCTCCAGTGGACTCTGGGGGTGCCAAGGGTATTTGGACAGTTTGAGCCTCCCAAGACATTTGGGCTTTAGTCACAAACACTGAACACAAGGGACAAGCTGAGTCCCAAGGCCACTACATCAGGATTATGAGGCTATGGGCCCCCTTCTAGCCTACCACTACCTTCAGAATTCTGGGTAATGATATGAGAGAAAAATATATCAAGTCCTAAAATAAACGCAGTAATTCACACCAGTGCATTCTCAGACAGAAGTCACACACATAGACATCAGTACCTGTTGGCATATCTCCCCTCCCTGCTCATTTGACTCATCCCTTTATTCTCCTCTCTCTCCCTCTCCCATTCCTATTTGCCTTTTCTCCTCCCTTGCACAAGTATCTATTAAGCACAAACCATGAGCAAGGCTCTGTAGGAGCAGCAGAGAATACAGAGAAAGGCAAGAATAGTCCCTGCTCTGGGCAGCTCCCAGCTGAATAGGGAAGGAAACAGGTGTGAAGGGCTGCCCCTGACCCACAGTCTTTCTGTGGGAATTGGGGAAGGCAACCCTCTGGGAAGTCATAGCTAATGGACCCAAGGTTGGGGAAACAAAGGGCATTTTTGCACCAAGTAGGAAGGGGTGCCTTGCTCAGGGCAGAAGTGCCTTGTGTTCTGAGCCAGAAGCTGACTTTGGGCAGCAGCATGTGTGCAGTTGGCCGGGTGAGAAGGCTGAATGTCCCCTTAGGGCACAGGGATGGAGCCTGCTGCCCTCTTCCCTGGAGGGCAGATGGTGGCAGCCTAGTGTGTCTGAAGGTGTCAGGATAGAACATCTAAACTTTTTTAAAAAAAAATGTCGTGATAACATCCCCATAATGAAAAATTTACTGTCTTAATTCTTTTTAATGTACAGTTCAGTGGCATTAAGGACTTTCAAATTGTTGTGCAAACATTACCATCCATCTCCAGAACTCCTCTCATCCTGTAAAACTAAAACTCTGCACCCATTACACAATAATTACCCGCACCCCACATCCCCTACCCCCAGCTTCTGGCAACTGCCATTCTAGTTTCTTTCTCTGTTGATTTAACCACTCTAGGTACTACCTGTAGAAGTGGAATCATGTAGTATTCATCTTTTTATGACTGGCTTAATTCACTTAGCATAATGTTCTCAAATTTCATTCAAGTTGTAGCGTATGTCAGAATTTCCTTCCTTTTAAAGGAATAATATTCCATTCCAGTGTGGGCATGTACTACATTTTGTTTATTTATTCATCCATCAGCAGATGCTTGGGTTGCTTCTAGTCTTGGCTATTATGACTAATGGTGCTAAGAACATGGATGTGCACATACCCAACACCCAGAGATTTAAATTATTTGGAAGCCCACACATTCTGACTGAGTATGGGCTCCTGTATGGGCAGGAAAGGGAGGCAGAGGCTGCCAAGATCCCTGAGTACACCCTGGGGCTTGGTGCTGAGCCATGCACAGAAACGTGTGGGTGAAGAGGGAGACAGCAGAGGAATGATGTGGCCTGGCCTCTGGAGTCAAATGCTGGCTGGCCTTGCCTGTCCTCATCCCTGGTGTGAAGAAGAATAAGTCGTAACCTCATGGAAATTGTGCCAGTCTTGGCCTTGGCCTGGGATTCTCAGACTGGAGTCTTGTTGCTCTTAACTATAGGTTCTCTGCTGCTACAGTTTGGATATTGATTATTCCCCAAAGGCTCATGTGTTGAAGGGTTGGTGTCAACTTGTGGTACTATTGGAAGGTGGTGGAGCCAAGTGAGAGAAGTCAGATCATTGAGTGCATGCCCTTAAAGTGGATATTGGGACCCAGCCCCTTCATGTTTCTCTGTCTTTGCTTCCTGGCTTCAATGAGATGAGTAGCCTCCTCTGCCATACACTTCCACCATGATGACTGTGCTCCCACAGGCCCAAAACAACGGGGACAAGCAACCAAGGACTAAAACCCCTGAAACCATGGGACAAAATAAATCTTCTCTCCTCAAAAGTTGTTTATCTTAGGCATTTTATCACAGCAACAGAAAGCTGACTAACACATCCATGTTCTCATTTTGCTGGGACATCCCAGTTGACACCTGTTGTAACAGTGCCCACTTGCTCTCCTCACTGACCCTGTCTTTGGTGCCTCTTCACTCAGCAGCACCTCCATGGGTCCAAATCAGTCCAATCTGAGTGGAGTCAAAGCGTGGAACTTCAGAGCTAAGATTCAAGGACAGGTTCTTTGTCCTCATCAACCATGCTCTGAAACAATGGACATTGCAAATCTCAGCTGCCTTGCCTATAAAATGGGGATAATAAGCCAGGCATGGTGGCACACACCTGTAATCTCAGTGACTGGGGAGACTGAGGCAGCAGAATCACAAGTTCAAGGGCCACCTCAACAACTTAACAAGACCCTGCCTCAAAATAAAAGATAAAATAAAAAGGATTGGAATGTAACTCAGTGGTAAAGCTTCCTTAGGTTAAATTCCAAGGACTGAAGGAAGAAAAAAGGGCAGGGGATAATGACCACATCCACTTTATGTGTGTTTTGTGATCACAAACTGTGCAACTCTACAAGAAAGAGAATAGCTCTTTTTAAGAGATCTATGTTGAAATCTAAGCATGGATGAAAGTGAAGAAGAAGCAGGAGATTCCAAGCTTCAGGGCAAAAACCAGGTTTCATACAAAGAATCTGTGGATGTGGAGAACACACGAGCGTCACTGGCAATGTATTCTGAGCATTAATAAACAAAAATGCTGGCAACATCCATTAGCAGTAACAATAACCATTGTTGTTCAATACTTCTAAGGTTGTATGTGCATCACCTCATCTAATCCAGTAGTTTTATGATCCTCAATTTGTAGAGAGAAAACTGGGGCTCAGAGTTTGATGCTGAAAGTAGTAAATGGGAGAGCAAGCTGGCAATGAGGGCAGAGACAGGAGTTGTGCTCTTGACCGCCATGCTTCACCTCTCTTGACTTGAGGAAAATGCTGGGTGGCCTCCTGTCACAGGTGGAATGGGAGCTGGGACATGGTTCCCATCTGCTGTCCCTGAAGATGCTATTCCTCAATGTCTCCCACCCAGCCCTCCCTGAAAACCCAGGTCTTCCCTTCCCTGAGAGATACAATTCTTGGCACCAAAATCCAGTGGCCTAGAGACCATAGTGACAAAGCAGGAAATAGCCCTTTGAGTGGGGTTTCCTGAAAGATGGCTGCTTCCTTGGGCTTCCTTGGGCTGAAGTCCCCATGAAAACCCAACTGTGGTCCCTTGTTCCAAAATCACATGGGTACACTTTTGAGATGAACCTAAATAACATGGCCTATTAACCAAGGAGGTCTTAAGTCCATTGATGGAGTTCGATGCATTTCTGCTTATATTGATGGCCTTTTTTCCAAACCAGTGTTGGCTGGTGCTATGAGCAACATTTTGGGATGTCTTAGATGCTGCCAGCTGTACATTTTGGTCCCTAGTGACAAGTGAGCCTCATCTCTGTTTCTTCTACTTATCCAGACACCCTTACCCTCATGACGAGAACACTGAAACTCACTAGATTTCACTTGTCCACCCTACCTGCCCATGAGCCCGCAATCTGGGTGATGCACCAGGCAAGTTCATGACCTGATGGTGGGGGTGAGAGGATCCAGGTCCCAATTCTTTTGGTATACTCCATGGACCACCATTATCATTAGCTCCAGGTGCCTGGAGGGTACTAGAGCAGGTGCCTTATAAGGTTAGTCAAATAGTGATGGCCTCCACCCTCCTGAACACAGAAAAATTACCATAGAAAACCACAGAGGGGACATAGAACCCACAGAGTTCAAGGGCAGATGTACAAGGGTTTGTAACAATTTATTTAAAGCAATGAGGCAAGTATGAAGAATGGGGATGGGGGATAGAAAGAGAGAGAGATGAATATTCCACAAGATGGTCCCTGGAGGATGGGGGGGCGGGCGTTGGCTCCTTGGGGATACATGGGGGAGAGCCTCTCTATGCAGGGTTGTTGCTCAGCCTGGGAGCTTTCACTCATTAGGCTGCCATGAGGGTCCGTTTTCTTTACTTGGCTATAGTTGGCTGAGTCAGGAGAGATGAAAGACCTGGATGTTCCTCCCACCCTCCCCAGTTATATTATTCTTTGGCTTTGTAGCCTTTTGTCATCTCGAATGCAAGGTACTAAATAAAGGTGTGTCTACCTGGTGCATAAGTTTCCTCTGCTTCTCTCTGTCAGCTCAAGTGTGCTGTGTGCTATGCACTTGTGCACCTTTGCATGAGAGCTGTGGATGCCTGTAGCTTCATTCTTTCTTTCATTCATTCATCTAGTGATCATTCAACAAAAAATTATAGTGAGCTGCTTCCTTCTGTAACATGTGAGCAATCAGCTTTCTCTGCCCGGAAGCATATTAAATATTTTCCTGAAACATTTCCGGTTATACTCTGTACTTTCATCTCTTACTTTTTTTTCTTTTCTTTTTTTTTTTTTTTTGGTACTGGAGATGGAACTCAGGGGTGCTTGCCTACTGACCCATCATCCCCAGCCCTTTTAATTTTTTTTTTTAAACTATTTTGAGGCAGGCTTTGCTAAGTTGCTTAGGGCCTCACTGAGTTGCTGAGGCTGGCCTTGAACTTGTGATCCTCTTGCCTCAGCTTCCTGAGCCACTAGGATTCCAGGTGTGTACCAAGGTGTCCAACTCTTACTCCAAGCTTTCTTGTCTTCTCACTTTTCTTTTCTTCTAAGACATCTGGGTTAAGCCACTCAACTCCTTTGACACTTGCCCAGAAAATCCAACTAAAAAAATTTACAGACAGTGGAGTAGGAGGACTCTGTCTACTTCTGATAAACTCTGAGAGCTCCACTGATTTCCCCAGAAAACAAAACAGAAGTTAAAATATTTTTCAAATTTGTATTTTATGATGTATTACGAAAAAGTTATTCCTGCTTCTTTTTTTTTAAGTTCAATTATAGAATATGAGTTTACTTTGGGACATCAAGTAACTCCTTATTTCTCTGGGACTGTATTTTTGTGCTCACCCTTGTCCTAGCTCTTTGTCTGGCCTGGGGCCCTCTGTGCCCATACCAATGCTGAGAATTTGGGGCTGGGGGGCGGGGAGGTGCTTTCTGAATATGGGGTAAGAATCCAAACACATTGTGCTAATCTCAGGGTTTGGTGAAACTCTTTGCTCAGAAACTTTATGGCCAGTGGGAATTGATGGTTTGTGTTTGCTCTTCAAATAAAGCAACCTTGGAGGTAGAAAAGGGCATTTTCTGTGAGCTGCTGACTTCTGAAATCTTGAGCCCTCTTCCTTATCAGGCCCGTTTATTATAGGTTTCATAAATGTTTTATGAGGGACTGGTGAGGCACTGCTGACTAGGGGTGGTGGCAGCTGTCTCCAACTTTCCACATTGTTGACAAGATCAAAGGACAGATTTACCACCTGATAAGATAGGGTGGATAAGATAGGGCAGATCCCAAACTGACTTCTTGCCTCCATGCACTTAGGCAAACAAAATTGGCTTAATCTGCTGCCTTCTTCCTCCCTCACTGGGACTCTTTTGTCATTTGTAGAACCAACTGAACCTTCCCAGCAATTCTGGCTCCCAGAATTCTGGCAATTCTTCATACCAACAGTTTTAGATTTTTTTTTTAAAAAATGTACATTTTAAAGATATAAAAGTTTTTGTCTTTAAGGATGTTAAAGAGATAAAGATTTTAAAGACTTAAAAAATATCTGAGCACTTCACTCCTATTCTGTTCAGACAAATGACGCCAATTTTCAAGTATGCACAATGAGAAAAAGGAAAAAAACGAGTTCATGAAAATAATTTATGGCCAAATAAATCATCTCTAGAACATTTATATTTTCAGGTAGAGAAATTGTATTGACTTTATTTCCACCCATTATTGACTTTTTACTACAATTGCCTTAATAATCTTTGACAATATTCTTTTAATTCGTCTCATTATTATTGAACATTGGAAAATTCCTTTGGTCACCAGAAAGCTCTTTAATTTTTTTTTTTTTTTTTTTTTTTTTTTTTTTTTTTTAATAATGAGACAAAGGGAAAGATTCTCTCCTGAGTTAAAAAGAAGTTTCCAGCCGGGCGCGGTGGCACACGCCTGTAATCCCAGCACTTGGGAGGCTGAGGCAGGAGGATCGCGAGTTCAAAGCCAGCCTCAGCAATGGCGAGGCACTTAGCAACTCAGTGAGACCCTGTCTCTAATAAAATACAAAAAAGGGCTGGGGATGTGGCCCAGTGGACGAGTGCCCCTGAGTTCAATCCCCGGTACCAAAAAAAAAAAGAAGTTTCCAGAAATCCCTCACTTTGCCCACACTCTCTGAAGCTCACCTGAGTTCCTTCTACCTGCTGGGATTGCACAAGTTGGAAGGACCCTGAGGCATTTGCCTAATTCAGGACTGACTTTGAGAACATCAGGAATGTTCTCACAATGGTAACAAAGACATCCTGGGAACTCATGGCAGCTGCATGACAGCTGTTTTCCCCTCAGCAAAACATTAAGGGTCTACTTTATGATCCACATTGTCCTAGAAAGATTGTACAACAGACACTGGGGAAACTGTAAAACAGCTTCTCTACCTTGGTGTTGTTTCTTATGCTCAAAGATCCCTTCTCCCCATCCTAAGCATCTGCTCATTCCCTGAGTTCCCTGATTTTTTTTCTGCTGTAACACTCTCTTCAGTCCCCTACCCCACTTGGCAAGGTTGACTCCTTCCCTTCCACTTACCTCACTTTAAGATGCACTTGTTCTGTGTCCCCAGGCCTCTTGCAAAGCCAGTTGATAAACTAGTCCCCATGAAGGGGAGTGGGATGAGAGAGAACACTCATTCATTATACGTTTAGTCCTTCCCTCAAATTTCCAGTTTTGTAGGGTATTGAATGGTAGTGTGGTATTTCAGCCTATTATTATTATTATTATTATTATTATTATTATTATTATTATTATTCCCCACTGGGAATAATCAGGACTCTTGTGTATGAAACACACTTGTCTTCCTAGGCATGTGTTTGGTCTCATGCTTCAGCACCTGGATCCAGGCACAGGTGCACAGATGCTTTGGACTTAGAAATGGGCCCCTTTCCCAGTTCTAGGCATGGGCCGAGGGCTTGGGCTCCATCTTCTAACTTGCATTTAGAGGACAAAAGCATGCCCTCTTTAGGGGACAAAACTAAACCCTCCCCAAGGGTTGTGTGGGGTTGTCCTAAGGACTTGAGGACTAGTCTTGGACAGGATCAGGTTTGGATACTTTCATAGAGGAAAAGAGACTTGGAAAAGTCTTTGAGGGAAAAAGAAAGAAAAGGAAAAAGTGTTTTGTAAAGACTCATGTGAAAGTACGGAGCAAGCAATGTATGCCTGGAAGGTAGATTTAATTCATAACCATGGGGCAACCTCTTCCTCAAGCCCTCATTTAAATTAACCCTTAAAATATTCCCACTGGGGCTCAGCCCCTCTGTTCTAGTCCATGCAGTTAAGGGAGACCTTCAAGGATAGCACTGGGGGGACCCTATCCCCTTGGCAGCAAGGTGTATGAAAGATGGTATATATCTGTTTAAAATTCAGGTTCCAGATCCACAATAAGTTGGAGTGGCCCTCAAGTTTGCATTTGGTCTGGATTTTCCAGATGGTTCAGATATAGGACACTGACTTACATCTTGGAAATGCTGAACTGGTAGAATGAACAACTGGGATCTGGGGTGGGGGCACTTCCCAGTGCCCTGTATACCTCTAGTCTGCAACCTGACTTTGGATGGTCACCTTGCCTTGATGGGTTATAAAATACGCAAGGCACACATAGCCCTATTCCTCCAACCCCAACCCCAACTTCAAAATGCAGGCAGTATATACTAGTGTTTAATTGTTTTGTTCTGTTCAGAGATGGGGTGCACCAGAGCTCTGAGAGGAAATGTATCCACAGGGAGCCATCTTTCCCTGGAACACACCATGGTCTTAGTTCCAAGCAGTTGAAGTCAGGAAGCATCAAAGATTTTGACTTGTAGCCGGGCACGGTGGCGCATGCCTGCAATCCCAGCACTTTGGGAGGCTGAGGCAGGAGGATTGCGAGTTCAAAGCCAGCCTCAGCAATGGCGAGGCACTTAGCAGCTCAGTGAGACCCTGTCTCTAAATAAAATACAAAAAAGGGCTGGGGATGTGGCCCAGTGGTCAAGTGCCCCTGAGTTCAATCCCTGGTACCACACAAAAAAAAAAAAAAAAAAAAAAAAGATTTTGACTTGTGTTCCAGACAGAGAAAAACTGAGACTGACACCACTCCAAAGGCACTGGGGGAAAACGTTAGTGGATCTGAAAGACAGAGCTCCTTAAACGATGGCATTGGTTCCTTTCAGGAGTGTTGAGCTCAGAAACACAATAGTGGTCCTGAGGTACCTTCAGTGTGGTTGCACAGCTGGCCAGACCTGTTCCAGGAGGCAGAGTTTCCACGGCAAATGTTCCAGCAGCTCCTTTCTCTTCCTCCCTGAAAAGGGTAGAGCATAGTTTCCTGTAAGGACCCCTGGAATGTTGCCCACTCAGGTAGGAAGCCCGTGGCACATGGTGAGGGTGGCCCAGTACCTTTTCCTATGGAAGGGCCACCAAAGGCCTCCCAGCCTGTCTCAGCCCTAGGGAAGCTGGCCCTCAGGTGGAGTGCCGTGGCTGCTGATTGGTGGTGCGTATTCCAGTTCAGTCTTCACGGGGCCAGCTGCTTATGGTTCAATCCACGGAAGCTGGGTTTGGGATTGGGGCTGGCAGGGAGCATGCTAAAGAAGGCCATGAAAGGGAATTTTATTATCTGTGGAATTGTTTCCGAAACATTATCAGCTCAGATTATTGGCCACAAATTTTCATCCGAAATCAGAGAGTAATAGGCTTTTACAGTGCAGTAAAAAGCATATTAGCTGGTCCTGCGGTTGTTCTCGCCTCCCATTTACTCCACTGTTTTATCAATATTGCCATAATTTGACACTTGTGAATAGAGGAAGATTGTAAAGTGTCCATAGATCCTGTAAACTGTACTAAATAGAGATTAGTATTACTACTAAGTTTAAACCCTAGTAAAAGATAATTAAGTTGATGGATGTGGCTGTAAATCTCCCTTTTATCAAGTGCTTGCTCTCGTGCGAGCAGTCTCTAGCCTTATTATTTTACAGCATCATTAATGCCCTGGCAGTATCAGCATCTTAAGTGGATGCTGCTGTCTGCTGAATGAGGAGACAATAAGATGTGCCAGTTGGCCACAAAAATCTGCACAGGATCTCACTTCCCTTCCTTCTGCTTTATGGTGGTGCATAGCCATGTTGAGTGTGTACGCTGGGATGGCCCGGTGTCCAGGAGCAGGTATAGGTCACCCAAGAGTGTCCTGCAGCCCATGGCTCATTTTCATCCCAGCTTTCTGTAGGGGGCTCTGGGTGCCTAAAGGTTGCCGCTTCTTGCATGGACGCCTGTCTAGACATCCCTGTGGTGCTCTGCTTTCTCTAGAGACCGTTTTGCTGTCATTCAATAGTGCTGTTTCTGAAGAAAATAAAACTGTTCAGCCACAATACAACGGAGGCAGTGGAACACAGGCATATTCTTCAGAGGTGGTTACTCTCAGTGCCTCACTAAAAGGGGGTATTCCAGATGGCAGCCTGTGTCTGAATAGCCCCATCCTAGCAAAGAGGTCCCTCTCACACACATGTCAGTAGGAGCATTTCCCACCCTTGATGAGGGTGGGTGTTGCTTGGCACTGGGGCAGTGGATAGGCCCCTCTCTCTCTCTCTCTTTTTTTTTTTTGGTACCAGGGATTGAACTCAGGGGCATTCAACCACTGGGCCTCATCCCCAGCCCTTTTTTGTATTTTATTAGAGACAGGGTCTCACTGAGTTGCTAAGTGCCTCACCATTGCTGAGGCTGGCTTTGAACTCTCCATCCTCCTGCCTCAGCCTCCCAAGTGCTGGGATTACCCAGTGCCCGGCTGGGGTCTGCCCGTCTCTGAGGACACGTCTTTGGGGCTGCATGGCATGGAATTGCTGGTGCAGGGCTCCTATCCCCACGCCACCCTTCCCACGTGTCCAAGCTTTGGCCAAGGAGTGCCATCTCTGATCTTGGAACTGACTTCCAGATAGGGGCAGAGCTTGCCCCAAACTGGATCATCCTCCATCTGATCTCTTCTCTTCAGGGTCACCGGAAAGAAGTGGCATCTGCCAATCCATTTTTCTTTCATGAGAGTTGGCAAACAGATGCATGGCCTAAGAGGAGGAAGGTAGGTCGTTGTGTCTCTGGTCTCACCCTGGGCCTAGCTGAAGTCACCCACCCTTGAGGCTTCAGATGCCACCAAAGTCGGAGGGTAGTTTCTTTAGGTGCTGGTCTTTCCCAACCTCCAAGAGGCTCAATTTAGCCTCAAGAAAGGATTTATTTAGATGACTTCAACTCCCAGTTGCCAGCACCCCATTATTTATGAAATACAAGGACTGGAGGCTAACGTTCTTTGTCATACCAGCTCCTGACCTTGACTGAGACCTTGAATTGGGCCTACAGGTAACTAGGCTCAGAGCCTTCGGGCTGGCCTGGTTGATGAGGCCAAGTTCTCAGGCTGCTGGGTGAGCCACGCTCTTTGGCTGGCCTTGACTAGAAACTGGAACGCGGAGAACAAGGAAATAGCCCCACAGAGGAGTCATCTGGGAGAGACAGGATTTGGCTCTAGCAGATAAACACACTCCCCCCCCCCTTTTATTGCCCAAAGCTGAGCGATATGTACTTGGGTTGGAATTAGCAGGCTGAAAGTTCAAGTGATAAGCAGCTTCTCGGGGCATGCGGATCAGCAGGGCCAGTGCAGGGGCTTGTTGGGAGGCCCTGGTTAGGGCTTGTCACCTTTTGAACTTTCATACTGCTTGGCAGGCTCAGGGCCAATTCTGTGGCCTGTTTCACCATCTCCAGCAGTAGGAGAGTGAGCCCAGGAGAGGGCCGGCCAGCCCCTTTCCTCTACCCCAGTGCACCAGGGTGGTATGATTTTGGATCCTGATTCCAAGCCATACTGGGCCACCGAAAAGGAGGGTAGGGTCCTGTTGTGTGCTGAACCTCAGGGCCCCAGAGCCTTTCTGCGCCCTTAGGCCTGCCTACAGGGAACCCAAAGTAGAGTTTAACAGAAGAATTGTGAATCGTGCCTCTCCTGATGGGGGTCACAGGAGCAAATTAATCTCAGGACAGTGTCATTTGGAGTACTTGCAATTGCATGCTGTGGTTGTTAAAAATGTGCTTCTTGCCCCCTCCCAGGTCTACCAAGTGGGGGAGTGTGTAGGGACATTTACACACTCACGGTGGGAGCTCTTGACCTGAGACCTGACCCTGTTTTGTGGAATTCAAGAGCTCTAGTCTTAAAAGTGAAAACCCCCACTGTCTTACCTGGTGCAGAATCTATGAACGCCTTCTATTAGCATTTATTAAAAACACCTGTGTGCCAAGCACGCTCCAGGCTCCCAGGACGCCGCCGTGAGTGTCCCAGGCTTTGCCCTCCTGGAGGCTGGTAGGAAGTGGAGGAGATGGACAAGTGTGGCCTGGTGTGCATGATGCCCAGAGCCCCCTCGGGGCCAGACGGGGCCCTAGGCACAGCCCAGCTTCCTCTGATCCCATTGTCGAGTATGTACACAGGAGCGTGTGCGTGAGTTGGGGATGTCATGTACTCACCGGCCATCGGTGTTGTTCCAGACCAGGTCATCATGCTCCTGACCTCCTGGGCTTTCACCTTGGAAATTTTTTTACTTAGGAAAATTCTGCCCCTGAAGGAAAAATATGGAAAAAATATCTGAAAAACTGTTGTTTTTTTTTTTTTTTTTTTTTTTCCACTCAGGGGATATGTTTTAAAGCAGATGACGATGTGCCACATTTGCTATGTTCCTTTAAAGTGTCACGTTTGATTCTATTCCAGAAAGAAAGAACAAAGAAATTCGAGAAAAGGAAAATAACAACAACCATGAACAAAACCTCCAGTGCTCTAGCCCGAGTCAAACCCTCAAAATGATGCGGGCTGAGGCTAACTGTAAAACACTCTCAGTTGCTTAAGCTAATAAACGCGACTATCTTGAAGAGCAAACACCTTATTGTTTTGCCAACTATTAGATTTTTACTACTCTCCAATAAAGTGAGCACTTTATTCCTTTCAAATAATATTCCACTCATTGTTTCCTGAAGATTAGCAATTGAAAGAGATGTCAACAGTTTTCACTCTTTAAATTAAGTATAATAGGCTTTTATAGCATAGTATAAAGATATCAAGGAGAAAAGCTGCAATCACAACCGCTCGATTTTTCTTTTATCTGTCACTACAGCCCCAATTTGACACTTGTGAGCAGAGGAAGCTTGTAAAGGGCCCGCAGACCCCATAAAGCTGGCAACACTTAGATTAGTCTTACAGCTTATTTTAGGCACCGTAAAGTGATCATTCAATTAACTAATGGGGTTGTAAGCACAAAGGTTTATCTAATTAGCGTTCTTCTCCTTCCCTCCTGGTAATTTCAGCTGGGTGTTTACATATTAGCGCCAGCCTGATCCAGGACGGAGGAGGAGAGGAGCATTTGCACGAGAGTCCCCTGGCCTCCGCCTCTGCTTCTGTTTAGGGTTTTCCTGTGGAGGTGTGACATTGCCATTCCCAGAGGGAAGTAGGGCATTTTATCACAGCTCTTTTTGAATAGTTTCACAGAAGCTGTGAGGACCTCCTCTTCAGGTATTTGATACATTGTCCACAAAAGTTTTACATTGTAGACACCTGTGCTGTCATGCACAGGTGCACACTGCACACGTGTGGTGTGTGCTTGTAGGTTAGTGTGAGGGTGGATCCCAGAGGGAGCTCTCACTCTGGGTGGTGGCTTCACTTCTGTGTGGACGGACCTGCTTTCCAGGTCTGGAGGGGGAGCTGTATGCACAGCTCACCTCCCACAGAGTGGGAGCACGTGGGGATGGAGAGTCAGGAGCATTTTCTCAGCTCTGCTCCCTTAGGGGGGAGCGAAATCTCCACATAGAAATGTCACCCTGCCTCACAGGGCTCTCCTCTTTTCTTCAGGGACCCAGGAGGCCAAAGAGCCTGGAGGGGTCTTGGGCTTGAAGGCCACTGGAGGGGTCACCCCCCGCCCCCCGAGCTTCCAGAGGGTGAGCTGGGTGACAGGATCATGTTCACTGGGGCACAGAGCGGCTCGGAGAACAGCCTGGAATGAATGAAAGCCCTCTAGTGGCTGAGTCACTCCCTAGAAGGTCACTGCTGGGTTATGGGCAGGGGACTATGGTGGGTCGACACAACCTGAGGACAGGCTCTTCTCCAGGGTCCAGTACCAAAGGATGATTTTGCCACTGTTTGAGTCAAAAGGCACTATCCAAATTCGAGTTTTGGTGACTCCCAGTCTCATCCGAGCAGCTCTCAGCTTTGTGGCTCCAGCTGCCCAGCAAGGGGGAGGCCAGAGGAGCTCAAGAGGAGCCCAGTCAGCAGAGGGCAGAGAGGAGTTGTTGCAGGCTGGCAGGACTTTGTGCCCACCCTTCCAAAAAGCCTCTCCACTGTTTCTGCTTCAGTTTGGAATGACCGTCCCATTTGAGAGCTTTTCCATGTTCACTCAAAAAATGCTTTTGAAAATTTGTAAAACTAAGCTAGGTTTTAACTGATAAAATAATATAACAAGATTTACCATTTTAACTGTTTTTATGTGTGCAGTTTGGTGGCATTAAGTACATTCACATTATTGTGCAACCATCACCAACATCCGTCTCCAGAACTCTTCATCTTGCAAAACTGAAACTGCCTGTTCTCTTTAAACATTAACTCTCCCTCCCCCTCCCACTAGCTCCTGGCAACCACCACCCAACTCTCTGCTTCTGTAAGTCTGACCTCATTTAAGTGGAATCATACAGTAATTTCCTTCTCCCCTACCCCCAATCTGGCTTATTTCACATAGCACAATGTTTTCAAGGCTCATCCATGTTGTAGGATGGGTCAGCATTTCCTTCCCTTTACAGGCTGAATCCTAGACCATTGTGTGTAGATAGATACCACATTTTGTTCATCTGTTCATCTGTTGGTGGACATGGGTTGATTCTGCCTTTGGCTACTGTGAATGGTGCTGTTATGAACATGAGTATAGGACTGTAGTAATTTCTCCTTATCTTTAGGGTATACATTCCAAGGCGCCCTATGAATGCCTGAAACAGAACCCTATATGTTGCTTGAACACAAGCCCTGTGATACCGCAGTATTTGGTAACCAAGATTGTTTCTAAGTGAGTGATGGGAGTAACAGGAAGGTAGCTTATACAGTGTAAATACACTGGAAAAAGAGATGATTTACACCCTGGACAGGAATGGAGCAGGATGGCCCAAGTCATCAGCTACCCAGATGGCTCACAATTTAAAACTTATGATTTGTTAATTTCTGGAATTTTCCAATTACTATTTTCACACCAGAGTTAACCACACAAAAACTGTGGTAAAGTCATTCTTTCACTTTTTGGGGTATATATTGAGAAGTGGAATTGCTGGATCATGTGGTAATTTCATGTTTAATTTCTTTGAGCAGCTACTATTTTTCCTAGTACCTGCACCATTTTACATTTCCACCAGCTATGCACAAAGCTTTTTTCCACATTTCTCATCAACACTAATTATTTCCTTCCTTCCTTCCTTCCTTCCTTCCTTCCATCCTAAAGAGTATGAACTGTGAGGTGGTATCTTATTATGGTTTTGATTTGCATTGGGAAATGAGTAACTTTCTTTTTCATTATTTAGAGAATATTTTATTGGTTTCTGTAATGAAACTCATGTAGATAATGCCTTACATATTTAACACAGTGTGTTACTCCTGGACAAATGCAAAAAAAAAAAAATATTTAGACCAATATGGCTATTAATTTCTGCACAAGGCCAACTCAACATGGTAAACTGGGATACTTTTCTGAAGTTGAAAGAAGAGCTAAAGTTTCCAAAAATTCAGTTATATATATGTGTGTATATATATTTAAATAAAATATATTATATATAGATATATGAAAGTATTAAAGTATTTATCAATAGCAGTGAGAGCTTTTTAGGTTCTGCAGTAATCTGATAGAGACATCCATCACACATCATTAAAAAAAGGGACGAAAAGGGTTAAAAAAAACCCCAAACCAAACATGAGAAAACAGCAAAGTTCTATTACTTTTGTGAAACCTGGCACCATTTTTTAAAAATTAACTTCCAATCTTCATCTGAAAAGAAAACAGTCTAGAGCAACATCATTAAAACCAGCTCTGATAAAACATGGGCACTATTATGTATTATAAAGCAGGTACAAAAGATTTTACATTCACAATATAAATTGTACAATACAATTAAAAAAGCATTATTGGGGGCCGTAGTTCAGTGGCAGAACACTTGCCCAGCATGTGTGAGGCACTGGGTTCAATCCTTGACACCACATAAAAATAAACAAATAAAGGCATTCTGTCCATCTACAACTACAAATATATATATATTTAAAGCCATCATTGGAGACTTGATTCTACTTTTCCAGCAGAGGGACCAAAGGATGGTATGACATAGGTATGTAAAGAAATGTACTTAAGTACTCACTCTCTTCATGAACATCAGCTAAAAACAGTTAAAAAAAAAAAAAAAATCCAGGGAAAAACTCCAAACCAAAAACAAAACCCCTGTCATTCTAACAAGTGAGATGGATTCTCAGTGTAGTTTTGATTGGCATTTCTCTAATTGCTAGGGATGTTGAAATTTTTTTTTCCTGTATTTGTTGGCCGTCTATATTCTTCTTTTGAGAAGTGCCCATATAATTCATTTGCCCAATTATTAATTGGGTTATTTTTTTTTGTGTGTGTGTTAAAGTGTTTGGGTTCTCTATATAGCCTAGATATTAATCCTCTGTCAGAAGAGTAGCTGGCAGATTTTCTCCCATTCTGTAGGTTCTCTCTTCACATTCTTAATTGTTTTTTTTTCTGTTCTGCAGAAGCTTTTTAATTTGATGCCATCCCATTTATGAATTTAACATTATTTCCTGAGCTTTAGGGATCCTACTGTGAAAGTCACTGTTTGTATCTATATATATTGGAGTGTTGAGTCTATTTTTTTTTTTTAAGAGTTCCATGTCTCTGGTCTGATTCCTAGGTCTTTGATCCATTTTCAGTGGGCTTGTGTGCAAGTGAGAGATAAGGATATAGTCTCATTTTCCTACTTATGGATATACAGTTTTCCCAGAACCATTTGTACAAAAAGCTATCTTTTCTACAGGGTATGTTTTTGGCACTTTTGTCAAGGATCAGATGACTGTAGATGTGTGGGTTTGTCTCTGTGTCTTCTACTCTATACCATTGGTCTATGTGTCAGTTTTTTATGACAGTACCATGCAGTTTTTGTTACCATATCTCTGTAGTATAATTTGAATGTCAGATATTGTGATCCCTCTAGCATTGCTTTTTTGGTTTAGAATTGCTTTGGCTATTCTGGGCCTTTTATTCTTCCAAATGAATTTAGGACTGTTTTTTTTTTTCTAGTTCTGTTAAGAATGCCATTGATAATTTGATGGGAATTGCATTGAATTTGTATATCGCTTTGGGTAGTATCCTGGGAAGTGGGTAACTTTAAAAATTCCCCAGCAGGTGCCAGAAGGCATTGAAGGGAGAATCACTGAGTTAACTGAGCATGTATTCTATGCCAGGCACTAAGTATTTAATGTGTGTTTACTCAGTTGCTCCTGATGAAAGCTCAGTGAAGTAAGAAGCATTCTCTTTCCCTCAAATGAGAAACTTAAGCTCACAAGGTGGAGAGATGTCAGCTGGTTTGTGTTGCCAAGGTTCAAGTGCAGATGGGGTCCCAGAAATCCTGCTCTCTCAGCCCTGGCTTGCATGTTCTTCCCTGGGGGCATTTATACCTCAGAAGGAGAAATTGTTAAGGGACACCAGGGTAACGACAATTCTCCTGGGGCTCATATTGTCCTGACATGGTATCAAAATGCAATATTTACTTTCATTCTTGGACATATTTTTGACATCACATTTTTAGTAAGGTTTAATAAATAAGGGTTGTTTAATTCTAACTAGTCATAGATATTTCCATTTAAACTAACAGTTTAAATAGTTATTTTATAATAATTAATAAAAGCTAGAGCCTATGTATTTTTCTAGGGAAGGGAATGACCCAGAATCCATTTCATTTATACCTTGAGTAACTGGCTAGCACAGGGCTGTTAGAATTTGAGTGTGGCAATAGCGCCATCTCGTGGAAAATTGAAGTGTGGCAGTTTACACCAATGAGAATCTTAAAGTTAGGATTAAGAATGTATCCATTTCTGGTCACGGGCAGGTGAAGCCATGTTCTGTCTAAAGCATTTCATTCCCCTGTACATGCTGTGGCCTCTGTTACTCCAGGGATACAACTGGAGAGACGGAGGCCATGGTACAGTTCCTGTTCCTGTTGTCACTTGTAGACTCTCCTGCTATGAGGTTGTGGCAGGAGCCACGGGGTGTTGGTAGAACACCATCTACTACCCATCCTCCCTCTCCTTTCCTTCCTTCTTTTTCTCCTCTTCCTTACTTTTCTTCATAACTGCTTTATTGACATATAATTCCCATGCCATAGAATTTACTTACTGAAAGTGTGTAAGTTGGGTTTAGTTAGTATAATCACAGAGTTGTGCAGCCATCATCATAGTCAACTTTAGAATATTCTCACCACCCCTCAAAGAAAGTAGATACTCTTTAGCTGTCACCCCTCAAGTTTTCCATCTCTCCAAGGCCCTGCTAACACACTATCCTACTTCAGGCCTGTATGGATTTGCCAGTTGTGAACTTTTCATTTAACAATGGGAACTCCTTCATCTGTTCACTGCTGTGCTCCTGTGTCCCAAACAGTGATTGCCACACCAGAGGTGCTTGGTCTGTATTTGCTGAGTGAATGAGTGAAAAATTGCATTATAGGAATTAGGAGAGAGAATGCTGGGGTGATCAAGGTTGGGGAAGAGGTGGGACCAAGATGGAGATGGAATCAGAAAGGAAAGAAGTAAAGGTGGTGCTGGTCTCGTTTACCAGGATGTCTTCTGTGCTTCTGTGCCTGATGTAGATGATGCTCAATATGTGTTACAGTCATGAGTTAGTGAATGTAAGAAACACATCTGGGAGTAAGAGACAAAACGAACAGCAAAGCAGAAATATTCTCCAAAAATCAAAGACACCTGCAATCTCAATAAATTTCCACCGCAGTTTGCAGAAAGTGGCCTGGACCTGTCTGCAAAGCTTAGATTCTGCAGGGACAGTTCACTGAAGTGAACTTCCCCCATGGTCAGTGTTTTCTCCTGGTCATGGAATTTTCCCTTCATCTCTGCCTCTTTTCTACCCCTCAGAGTAAAAACATCTTTTCTCTCTTTCTACTTCTTGGTTCTGGGACACTGCTTGATCTTCTCTCCCACCTATTCCAGATTCTTAAGAGCCTTCCAAGAGAGGGACCCAAAGATATGGAGAGAACACTGGGAAGAAAATAGACACTAGATGTTTGGCAAACATCCCAAACATTTTGTTTGGCAAACATCCCAAACCCAGTCCAACCCACCCCTTCAATCTTGGCCAAGACACCCGGCCCTTTTTGTTTTGCTCTTATGCAATGTTACAGTTTCTTACTACCCAAGGTTTCACTTTAAAACGCCTGCACCTAGGGACTTAGGGACAGGCTTTTCCCTGCCAATATGTAAAGCAGTGGTGGAGGGAGGGAATTTTCCAAAGAGATGAGAGAGGGAGGAGGGAGGCCTGAAGACCACAGTATCAAGAGAGAAAAGTTTTAAAGGGATAGGAAGAGTCCACAGCATCAGAGTAGAGTCAAGAAAGATGAGGATTTATAGGTGGCTTTGGGAAACTGGGGCCTTTTCCCATTCCCACAGAGCTGGGGTGGAATAATGATAGCAGTAGGTTAAGGAGCCAATGGGAGATGAGGAAAGGGAGCAAATGCGTATATATTTCAAAGGGTAATGGGAGGCATGGCCATTGATGAGAATGCATGGAAGGGAGTGGAGAGATGGTTCAGGAACTGTGCTCACAAATCTGGAACAGCTGGGTGAACTGAGAGCTCTGTGGTAATGGGGGAGAGGGGAACTTGCTGTTGCTGTTCCCTTAGGAAAAGGCTATTTCCATCATGCAATGGATGGCCACTCTCTGTTCAATATCATGATTTGCTATGATTTGCTGGACCTGGTGATACTAGTGGTGGCTTCTGCCTCATAGTCATTTGATACCTCATGGGCAGGTATTCAGTGTCTACTGAGCATTCCAGGATTGAGGTGGCTTTTTTTTTTTTTTTTTTGCGCTGCTGGAAATGATGGAACCTGGAGTCATACATGCTAGGCAAGTGCCCTACTTCTGAGCTACACCCTGAGACTAGGATTGAGCTCTTGAATGGCAACTGTTTCACTGCCTCTGGAGCCATGGCTTTCCTCTACAACACTAAGGGACAGGGCAGCAACTCTCCTCTCGCAGCCACATGTCATCCTTACTTATCTTGGAGACTCTAGCACGTGGACTCTGTGGATTATACAGCACATGGTGGAGGGTGGAGTGCTACTTGCACCCCAGCCGGTTGTGGCAGAGTCCAAGCCTACTCTGAGCCCTACTAGAATATTTCTGAGTCATCTAATAAATAGATCAGGGCAAGGCCCCAAGTGTCGTATGTGTTGTCTCTACCACCCAAGAAGGCCTGTTAACTGCTGAGCCTCTTCCCTCATGGTAGGAGGCTCAAGGTACTTGTTCTTCCTCTTGGAGGAGATGGCTCAACACACCCATGTCCAGCAAACTCTGAAAATATTCACCAACGTGACACCATTCTGAGTCTTTTTAGAGTTTGTCTTGTACCCTGTGACATAGTTTTGTCATACCAGGGATTCCAGAGTACCTGGCAGTTGCTGGTCCCTAGTCTAATTAACATGATGTCATACATGTAGCAAAGCAGCACAGGGTTCTGTGGATGGTCCACTTGGTCAAGTTCTCTTCAGACTGTATGTTATTCCAGACAACAGAGAACTATCCTAGTCTGGCTTGGGCTGTGTATGGATGTTGCCGTCTATTGCACGTGAATGCAGCAGCTTCCTATCCTCTCCTTCTGGGGACTGAAAAGAATGTATTCTCTAGACCGAAAGCCATGTGCCAACTTCCTGAGTCTGTGTCAATTTTTCTAGTAAACTTATCACATCTAGTATGTCAGCTGCACTTGAATCCAGCATGGGGTTAAGTTTGCTTTAGTCCCAAATGATCCTTCTAATTTTTTAAAAAATATTTATTTATTTGCTTTAGTTGTACACAGTGCCTTTATTTTTACGTGGTGCTGAGCCGCGCAGGTGCTAGGCGAGTGCTCTATTGCTGAGCCACAACCCCAGCCCCAATCCTTCTAATTTTTGCAGGGACCTAGGCTGCAGAATTAAATGGGGGCACTGGTAGTCAGAGGTTGGATTGCTATGTGGTCACGTGCAGAGATGTGAATGAACACCTGAACAGTGTGCAACTGTAACACACTGTCATGAATTTAGCAGCTTAAAAGAACACACATTTATGATCTCACAGTTTCTGTAGATCAAAAGTCCAGGTACAGTGTGACTCAGCCAGGGTCTCTTCTTAGTCTCATAAGTCTGAAATCAAAACTTTGGGAGGGCTGCATTCCTTTCTGGAGACTTTGGGAATGAATCTGCTTCTAAGCACATTTAGTCCCTGGAAACTGTGGAACTGAGGTCCCTATTTCCTTGTTGGCTGTCGGTCAGGAGACTATCTTTGCTTTAAGAGGCTGCTGGGATTCCTTCCAATGCTTTCCATGTGCCCCCCTCTGGCAATGGGGTGAGGGGGGGCAGAGGTCAAGACCACCTCATGCTTTCAGAGCTCTCTGAATTCCTTTTTTCCTCTTCTGCCTCATCACTTTGACTCAAGCCAGAGAAATTCTTTGCTTAATTTAAAGTCTCCTGTGCCTAAATTGTGCCCACAGAGGTAATCTAGGATCATATTTTATTTCAAGTCTGTAACTTTAGTTACATCAAAAAGTTATTTGTCAGGTAATGCAGCATATTCATAGGATCCAAGTATTTGGGTGTAGGCATGTTTGGAAGCTCATTATTCTGTTTATCACAAGGCATAAAGATTTTCTCTGTTCATTTGTCTCAGGGAATAGAATATATTACAGCAGAAAGGAAGAAAAATGAATGTTTCCCTGACTTTGAGTTTCATGGTTTTCATCTTTGATGGAGGATTCCTATACTTTGACAACACAATACATTTTGGAGTTTGCAAGTCTTCCTGTTCCCAAGTTACTTCCTCTCCAAGAGAAGAGACATTTCCAAATTTAGGGAGAGCAAATCAAAAAGGAAAAATGAAAAAATCATGCACAGATGCAGTGGGAGTCCCATGAAAGAGAATCCCTAGATCTTGACCCTCACCTCCCCAGGCTGATCACTGTTTGGGGAAGGAATGTGAGAAACTCCAGGTAACTTTGGATGCTGTCTGCATCCTTCCCCTGGGAGGAAACCTTGGAAATAGCAAAACCTTGCAGAAGAAACAGTGGCCAAGTGTCTACATTTGGGCAGACAGATCCATGTGGTCTCATGGAATATCTCTGTCTCTGTAAGAGCAGCATAATCCCAGAAGGCCAGAAAATGATGCAGAAGTGGCTGAGAGAGCGAATGGAGGGACCAATGGCCAAGGCCCACGTGGGAAGATGGACATCTTAGCATGTGGCAGTGTGACCAGGTGGCCTTAACCCCAGTGACATGACCACACAGAGTCCTCCCTCTCAAACTTAGAAGCAACCTCATGGACAAAAGGGTAGAAATCCCGAGCTAAATGGGGTTCTATTTTTGCTCCTTGTGGACTGGCAACTTAAATTGAATGCAAGCTAAATTTTAGAAAAATAAGTAAAGGTACAGATATTGCACACTTTTTTTTTTTTTTTTTTTAAAAAATCTTGAGATTTGCACCTATAACATCGTTCTGGGAGAGTAAAAAGTTGGCGTTTACTGGAAAGGAACTTCGAAATCAGGTGTGACAAGGACAATTATTTCTACCTTAACAAAGGTTCTTTTTTTATTGGTTATTTTTAATTATACATGATAGAATCCATTTTGATATAATTATACAAGCATGGAACACATCTTATCATAATTAGAATCCTGGTCTTGTGGATGTACATGATGGTTAAGATTAACTGTGGTATATTCATATACGTACATAGGAAAGATGTGTCAGATTCATTCCACTGCCTTTCCTTTTCCTATCCCCCCTCCCTTCCCTTCATTCCCCTTTGTTTAATCCACTGAACTTCTAGTCACCCCACTCTTCTTGTGGGTTAGTATCCACATATCAGCAAAAACATTCAACCTTTGGTTTTTTTGGATTGGCTTATTTCACTTAGTATGACAGTCTCCAGATACATCTATTTACTGGCAAATGTCATAAAGTCATTCTTCTTATGGCTGAGTAATACTCCATTGTGTATATGTACCACATATTATTTATTCATTCATCTGTTGAAGGGCACCTAGATTGACTCCATAGCTTAGCTATTGTGACTTGTGTTGCTATAAACATTGATGTGTATTATATTGATTTTGATTTTAAATCCTTTGTATATATACTGAGGAGTGGGATAGCTGGGTCAAATGGTGGTTCTATTCCGAATTTTCTGAGGAATCTCCATACTTTTTTCCAGAGTGGCTGCACCAATTTGCAGTCCCACTAACAATGTATGAGTGTACCTTTTCCTCTACATTTATTGTTGTTTGTATTCTTGATAATTGCCATTCTGACTAGAGTGAGGCGAAATGTCAGTGTGGTTAAATTTGCATTTCTCTAATTGCTAGAGATATTGAACTTTTTTTCATATATTTGTTGACCATTCATATTTCTTCTTTTGAGAAGTGTGTTTAGTTCCTTAGCCCATTCATTGATTGTATTATTTGTTTCTTGGTGTTAAGTTTTTTGAGTTCTTTGTATATCTTGGAAATTAATGCCCTATCTGATGTGCAGGTGGCAAAGATTTTCTGCATTCTGTGGGCTCTCTCTTCATGTTTTTGATTGTTTCATTTGCTGTGAAGAAGCTTTTTTCAGTTTGATACCATCCCATTTATTGATTCTTGATTTTACTTCTTGCATTTTAGGAGTGTTGTTGAGGAAGCTGGATCCTAAGCTGACATGATGGAAAGTTGGGCCTACATTTTCTTCTAGTAGACACAGGTTCTCGGATCTAATGTCTAGGTTCTTGATCCACTTAGAGTTTAGTTTTGTACAGGCTGAGATATAGGGGTTCAATTTCAATCTACTATATATGGATTTCCAGCTTTCCCAGCACCACCTGTGGCTATCTTTCCTCCAATGTATGTTTATGGTGCCTTTTCTAGTATGAGATAACTGCATTTGTGTGGCTTTGTCTTTGTGTCTTCTATTCTATTCCATTGGTCCAGCAGGAAGATTCTTGAAGGAATTCTCTTTGTTAAAAAAAAAAAAAAATCGATGACTTTCTAGGGGTTAAAACAGCCTAAATAACAAAGACAGAACCTGTTCTAATTAAGGAAGTAGGAGGAATTTTAGCTTTAATCCTGAAAGGTGATGGTAGTGATAAGGCAGCAAGAAGAGAGGATGTGGCAAGGGGATGAAGAGGCAGAGGTCAGGGTCCTATGTGGTAAGAAGTGGCTGGTGGGAATTCCTCAGGGACAGTGGTAGTCAAAGGACAACTCTGAATGGGTATTTAATGGAACATTTTCCATTTATGTGATATAATTCTTTCTGCAAACTTACCCACCTCAAATACAGGTGAAGTCAATTTCTGGACAGTGTTTTGCAAGAAGCATTTTTATGGGAATAGAGGGAAGATCTTGGTTTGCATCTAGGTTAACGTGGTGTATGACAGACAATGGAAGCTGGAGCCCTGGGTGATGAAATGGGCAGAAGGATGAGAGTTTCCAGAAGCTCACAGAAATGTTAAGAAGGGCTCTGGACAGCCACAGAACATGGAGTTGGGGGTTTGTGTCCATCTTATCTAGGTCTCAAGTGTCAAGAAGTCTCCACCTGTCATTTGGATCACATGGGTTAGACAGCACCACGTTGTATGTAGGTTTTTGGACATTAAGGTTCAGAGTTTTAACGTTTGTTCCATATATTGTGGAAGGTTCTGGAATTTCTTCTGCAGAAAAATGATCAGATGAAATCAGCTTTTCTGAGGACAGAAGTATAGCATAGGACCAGAATAATAATAAAGCATGGTTCTATGACCATGTTCTGGGAGGGATGGCCAAGCATGGGAGCTTGTAATTTCCAGTGAGATGGACACTAATTGGTAAAAGCAGCAGAGACATTAGCACTAGTAGATGTTGGCTAGTCTGTCTTCCTAGCAGACTGTGAGCTTTTTGAGGACAGGGTTACTTTTTAATCTCCGTACTTACTGCAGGGCCTGGCATAATTATTCAGAATGGGTGCTACCTAGAGTGATGCTGACTGCTGTTGCAATAACCCCCAACTGTCATGGCTCAGAAATGGTGGAAGCTTATTTCTGACTCATGAATTTCATAATTGGTGCAGGACAATCCTCTGGGCGGCTTTGGTTTCCCACAGTTTCCTCTCGTTTCCTGCTTGAATCTCTCAAGAACAACTGTAGAATGTGCTTGGAACATGATAGACTGAGATGGATAAGAACTGCCTGAAACAGCCTGGGCTTGTTCCTCTCTCCTCTGGAAACAGGATGTCCCTCAGGCTTTTAGCCCATGAGTCCTGTTGTCCTTTAGGTATATAACCCAGGGCAAGCTGCCTTTTAGGATTCCTTAGCTGTGGTGTGCAAGTGGCACATGGGCATTTGAAACTTCCTTGAGCCGTGTGGGCCTGGATCACAATGATCCAAGGTTTCTTTTGTCTCTTGAAGCCTATGTCTAAGTCATAAATCCATCTCGTGTGTGTGTGTGTGTGTGTGTGTGTGTGTGTGTGTTCTGTCTCACTGGCCTCAGATGCGTTGGTAACTCATGTGCTGTGAAGCGGATCCAAAATCTCTGTTCCACCTCAGAGAAAGTTCTCCTCTAGGCAGTGATGGAGGTCCCAGCATCCTTCCATCTGGGGACTCCCCTGTCTCACACATGGTTTAAATGTTTTTCTGTATTAGCTGGTGGAAGGAAAAAGAGCAAAGAGACCCAAACACAGGAAGATTTTATGCACTGGGTGTGCCCACCACTTCTGTTCACATTTCATTGGCTGGGAGTTGGTCACGTGACCATAGCAAGCCAGAAGGGAGGCTGGGAGACATCATGTAGTTATGTGCCCATGGGTGTGGTGGACAACAGGTGGCAATTCCTGCTGTGGAATGATGTGGGACCTCTGAATGAACAAGGCTCAAGCATGTGAATGATGTTGCTCACAGAACGTGTGACTTTTGTTAGCTAAGGGGACATTATATCAGCTCCGAACAGAAGATTTACTTGGAAAGATGCTGGGCCCTGTCAAAGGCCTGTTGGCTCCGAAAAGCATCACACTTCTGGTGGTAGAAGCAGTATCAGTGGAACAAAGCTGGAGCTGTCTTCTAAACTGTAAGGCCCTACACTCAAGCAGTGCCAAGTCCAACCAACATCCTCCCCAGCAGACTGGGCTACAGTGGGAAGGCCCCAGGGGAGCTGGCTATGTTAGGGCCAATCAGGAGGGGTTATTTGAGTGGCCTTGTGTGTGGTACCGTAGGCCCAGGACCACAGAATCCCCTGGACACCTTCTTGGGATGGGAGGTAGCTGGGAAGGGCTTCTCTGAAACAAGGCCCTGGTGAGGCGGTATACAACCCTGGAAGAAGCCTATTGGGGTGCAGGTTGGTTGCTAAGCCACAGCCCCTCCTGGATGTGGGGGTGAAAATGGCTGTGACGGGAGTCCCATCAGCCTGTATACCCTTGCACACCCTGTATCTCTGTCCCCCAACCCGTACCTGTTCCTGCATACACACAACCTCTAGTCTCAGCTCCAGTCCATGTCTGCCTTTATCTGGATGGGAGGCTAGGGTCATGGTCCCTGTGCTCAGACAGCCCAAACAGGAGTGGGGAACAAGCAAACGGGCCAGGATGCCCTGCTCCAGGCTGGTTCGTGAGGGTCCTCATCATGTCAGTGCTGGTCTCTGCAGGTCTTCCCCAAGTCTGCAGCGCCCCCTGACTCCAGCTTCCCCCCTTCATCAGCACTCTTACCTCCATCTCTGCTCCTGTGCCCCTGACTTGGCTTCTTCCTTGGAGTTTGGGACATACCCATTTTTGTGATGTGAGCCCCAAGGGAGGAGAATGTAAGATGAGTCACTGATGTCTGCTGAGCACCAATTGTTATCAAGCGTTGTGCCCCCAGCCTCTGTTCTCCCCCACCCCCAGCATCCACATTCTTAAGGCACCTGTTATTTCTCAGGTGACTAGTGGCTGCCTGGGCTTCGTTTTTAAGTGTTGCTCCAGTTTTATCAGTTTTTGTGCAAAACAATTGTCTATGTCCACTTAGGCTGCTCTAACAAAAAAACACCATGGACTGGGTGGCCAGTCAATAAGCGTTGATTTCTCATAGTTCTGTAGTCTGGGGAGAGTAGCATCAAAGCACCCGCAGGTGAAGTGTCTGCTGAGGGTCTGCTTCCTGGATTATAGATGTCTCTTCCTTGTTGTCCTTCCATGGTGGAAAGACCAAGGGACAGCTGCTGACCATGACCAAGGACACTGTTATGGTTTGGGTCCTAAATGTCCCCCGGGTTATACATTTGGTCGCCAGTCTGTGGCACGGCTGGGAGGTGGTGGAGCCCTTAGGAGGTGGGGCAAGTGGAGGAAGTTGGGGCGTCAGGGTGTGCCCTTGAAGGGGACATGGGGCTCCCCCTCCGTCTCTCTCTGTTTGCTTCCTGATCACCACAAGGTGGGCAGCTTTCTTCTGCAACATGCTTTGTTGCCTTACCACAGGCCCCAAAACAACAGGGCAAAGTGATTAGGGATTGAAGCCAGGAGCCAAAATTAACTTTCCTTCCTTTGAAGTTGTTTACCTCAGGTGTTTCCTCATGACAATGGAAAGCTGACTAACGCAGACTCTAATCCCATTCACAGAGAGCTCCACCTGCATTATCTAATCACCTCTCCAAGGCCTTTAAGAGCAGCCATCACATGTTAGGTTAGGATTCCACATGTGAATTTTGGTGGTGGTGGGGATGGTGGCACAGTCTATAGCAGAAAGGGACATTTTTATCATGTTTGGGTCCCCTTAAGTACAGAGGCCTGAGTGATTTCATGAGCCAATAGTGACTACCACGGTCCTCCTAGGCTGAGTTCCATGAACCAGACCTGCTTTCTCTATCCTCGTCTGCCATATTTAGGGCTTCCCTTTTCAGCAGCACCTCTAGGACTGGAGTTGTGTTTTCTGAGTCCTGGGGCTCATGCCTGAGGTGCACATTCCTGAAAAGGTGTGTCCTGAGTGATGCTTCCTTCCTTCCTCCCTATATTTTCATTGCTAAACCTCATTGGTTACCTATGCAAAGGATTTTTCTACTTGTTATAATGAATGTCATACATTGCAAGTGCAATTTGTTCATGAATATGTGACAAATTTTCATCATGTAGTGTTTTTTTTTTTTCTTTTTGATGTTGCTGGTATTTATGTCACCCACAATTTATGGTCCCCAAATTTATTACAGTCCTTCTTTCCTACCCACACCTGCTGAATGGTCCCCTCACTCCCTCTCCAAACTTTCCCACTCACTCCTGTCTACCACTCCACACTGAGAAGGCCCCTCTCCCCACCAAGTCCAGCAACCAGCAATCAAGCCTTCCCACACATGGGGCAGAACACCGGCCCACCCCTTCAAGGGCCGGCCCCCACAGAGTGCTGTCTGGGATAATCCCCAGGAGCTAAGCCTCTGGGAGCTCCAATAGCACTTAGCACTTACTATCTTCTTTTGAGCACACTTCCATGTTATGGTCCCTTTAGGCAGAACTGTTGGAGAAAGAATTCCTTCCTCCAGGTCAGATGTAAATTCCTGCTGAAGGGCTTGGCTTGGAGGGTGAGGAATGTGCCACACATCAGCCCAGAGTCTCCTGTTAGCTGGATGCCTTTGTGCAGTGCACAGACTGCACAACTTCATGTCAGTCCCATAAGCCATTGCTGCCCCAGGCCCCTGACCTGGAAAAATACTTGACATTTCTGCTGACAGTCTCTGCGTGGCTAGAAGACCCCCCAGGACCCATGATGGAAGAGTAGCATCTTTTATTGAGGCCAACACACGTTAGAGTCTGATTTATACTTGTGTCAGTTACCATGGGGCCTCCGCAGCTGGCCACTGACCTCTCTCCAAGCCTCACACCTCTTGTCTGCCTGCTAAGACTGAGCCACTGCATCTTCTCTGTAGTTCCTCCGTGGGCTGGAATCTGTCTCTAAGGACAGGGGGAGGCCGGCTGTCTCTGCAAATGCATTCTGGAATTCCATACTTAGCTCTGACTTGCCTTATCTTTGTGCAACACTGGCTGTATTTGCTAGAGTAGGTAGCTAGATATGTGGGGGTGAGGGAGGGAAAACAGGGCTCACTCCATCCTGAATGACAAAAGACCACTTTACCTCGGATGACAGAAGCAAAAAAACAAACAAACAAATGAAAACAAAATAAAACACCTCTCATAAACCCGACTCCTTCTGGCCAGATACTACCTTCTTGAACTAGAATAACCAGAGTACCCCACTTAAGGGACATTACAACTTCAAAACACATGCAGGGCACCAAGGCCTGGTCATTTGGGGCACCCCAATTTGTTACAATTTACATGACGGCTTTGGATCTCCAAGGGTTTTGTTTGTATTTAATGTAATCTTTCCAACAACTGCAGGGGCACTAAGTCATGGTGGGAAACCCACAGTAACCACCAAATACATAATATATGAGGAGGGAGGTTTCTGACCAAATATAAAAAATATAAAAACTCTCCACGTATGGAACCTCAGACTGCTTTCTTTCTTGGAGGCTGCCAGCTCCACATCTCAGAGTGTTACTTCCATTTCACAGAGTAAACCCCTTATGCTTTTCTCGCTGTGTTTCTTGACCAAAATCTTTCTTTTGGGAAGACAAGGATCCAGGAAGCCTCCACCTGGTAACCACATTGTCTATAACACCACTACTCCTAAAGCCTGCCAAGTAGCCTTTTCTATGAGCCCTGCTTGGTAATGCACTTTTGCCCTGACATCAAGGTTTTGAGGGAGGTATTGTCAACTTGTTTGCACATAAGCAGATCAAGGTTCACAAAATCACAGTAGCATATCCCAGGCCACACGACCAGAATCTAACCTTGGAAATCCTGATGTCAAAGGCCAGCTCCCAACTGTTCCCCATCCCCACAGAATTCTGTTCTGTTGACACTGAGCCTTGAGAGATGGATATTTTCTTTCTTTAGGGATTGAGTAGGAAATCTGAAATGGAAGAGGAGAAGAAATGTCAACCATAACTGTTCCCTTGATCCAGAGAGAACTGGAGTCAGGTGTTTTCACAGCTACCTTTTAAAAACGTGACATTGGGAAAATTATTTAATACTCCCTGTCCCAGTAGTGCCTGTCTGTAAAATGGGAATAATAATGTAACTATCTGACATGGTTGTTGTGAGGAGTCAGTTGAAAATCCATATCAACAGCAAAGCACTGGGTATGCCAGAGTAGAGATTCAGTAACTGCTGCTTCTGCTGCTGTTGCTGTTATTTTATTAACATAACTGCCTCTCGTTGGTTTCACCTCCTTGTCCCTCTGCTGTGAGCAACCTGTGCCTGCTGGTGTTTTGGGGATGATGGATGACTTGACGATCTATGGAAGATGGATTCATTGATCTGAGCTAATGGGAAGGTTCCAGAAAGGGACAAGCAGCTCCTACCATGGCCACATTTTCAAAGAACAGTAATTTCACTACAAGTCCCTGTAAGGTTTCAAAATGTCTCTTGCCCACTCAGCTATGCCGACCTTTCTCCTCAAGGCTGTGCTGCTCTGAATTCTTCCTTACGATGATGGCGAGCATGAGGCTGAATGGATACCCCCAGCTTTTGGTGAAGAAGCTCATTAAGCCACAAACTCCATCACCGACTGTGGAAAGTGAGATCCACGAACATTCCCTAAATCCATTATTTTCAACTCCTGGCTCAAGTGCCAAGTAGAGAAAAGTTACCACACATCACCACTAGAGGGTGCAAGAATCCACCTCTTACTGCCTTGGATGCCAGGCTGATGGAGAGCCAGGTTTTAAGATCTTTCTGAGAAAAACAGGTACCATGACCCCTGGATAGTCACAGGGGATTGGTTCCAGAATCCACCCCCAACCCCCAAGTCATAATATGCTCCAGTCCTTGATATAAAGTGCCACAGTATTTGCATATAACCTATGCATGTTCCCTCTGACCCCCACTTTAAATCCTCTCTAGATTACCTGTGGTATCTAACACAATGCAAATGCCATGTAAATAGCTGTGTCACTGTATTTTTAAGAGAATAATTATAAGGAAGAAAGTTTGATGTGTTTTTCTCCTCAAATATTTTGAGTTTGTTTGAATCTGTGAATGCAGACCCTGTGGATGCCAGGTCTGACTGTATACACCAGGATGGAACCTTCCACTCTAACCCACTTATGTATAATTTAAAAGTCTGTAACTCTGTGGTCTTCTTATCATATTTGAATTGTTAATATTGATGTACTCTGCCCTTCGTTGAAAGGATTGGGCAAAAGATTGAGCAATAATTATTAATGACCATAGTTAATGACTGCCTGTGGCACAATGAGATAAGCAGCTTTTATTAATTATTTCTGATGAAAAACGTCCCTGTTAGGGGGTAGGTTGCACTTTTTACTTTTTTCTTTGTTATTCTTAAATTTCTTTTATAATGTAAATGGTTACTAGAGAGGGAGGGGAAGAATAGAGAAAGTAGAATGGATACACCCTGGTAGTCATCACGAAGTTTAACAATCAACTACCATTTTACTTTATTTGCTTATTTTTGGCTGAAGCATTTTAAGTTATGGTCATCACTCAGTGGTTATCTTAGGAAATGACATTTCCCGCTTAATTGCAATACCATGTTATAATGAGGGAAATTAACCACGATTCTCTAATATCATCCAATTCCCAATCCACAATTCCTTAAAAAAAGACATTCCCACTTAATCACAAAACCATTATCATAATGAGAAATTAACCATGATTCTCTAATGTCATCCAATATCCAATCCATATTCGTATTTCTTTGTTGTCCCCAAAATGTCTTTTACGGATGGTTTATTACAACCAGAATCCAATTAAGAATCACTCTTAGTTGTATCTCTTAGGTCTCTTTCAGTTTAGGGCAGTTCTACCATTGAGCTAACCCCTTATCCAACACTGAGTTTTTAAACAGAAGCAGCCATTCATCCAGTAGAAAGTTGCCCGTTAGGTAGTCTGATTGTTTTCTTGGTTTGTATGTTCCTCCGTCCTTCATATTCCTGTAACCTGTATGTTAGATCTGTAAGCCTGTTTGAACTCAGGTTAAATATTTTGGCAATAACTCTTCATGGGTGGTTCGGTGTCTGCCATATTGTGTCATATCAAGCAGCTATGATCATTGGGTTAGGAAGAGGATGATCAAGCTTCTCTTACATAAAGTTACATTTTCTCCTTTATGATGAGTGAGTGAGCTGGAGGCTGGTGCTTTGGTATCATGTGGATATCCAGTTCCCACTCAACCAGTCATTGTACAGTACTACCCGTCATAATAATTATTGCTGCAATGAACTATTTCATTAGAAATTGTCAAATGGTGATTTTTAGACTCTGCCAGTCCTTCTACATTAATTAAATGATATTCTTCCTTAACATAGAGCTTTCCTTCATCAGGTGGGCTATGTTTACTACTATGAAGTTCAGTTCCTAATAAAAATAGAAAATAACTTTAAAAAAATGTCCTTTTAATTGCCAATGTTCAGGAGAAAGAGATGCCTCTATTGGTGGCAAATAAGTTATTTGTTTTGTTTTTTATTTATTTTTAGTCTTCCTTTCTACCTCATTGTAACGGACTCATGAGTTTTTATGTGGTCAGGGCATTTCCAATCAATAGTAATCACTATTCCTTTTGATACTCAAATTGTGTCAATGGTGGTCAACAAGGGCCTCTTTGAACTAAGTGTTGTAAAACATGATTGTTTAATGAGTTGAACTTGATTGCTCAAAGAGTTGAACCAGCTAGTAGCACACTAGGGCTACATAGAGTTTGGGATGTGCTACTGGAGGAGAAATCAGGACTCAACTAATGCAGGGTCCTTGGGTCAAGCCAAGGAACAGGATTGTGAAATGGCCAAAAGCAGAGGCCAAAGAACGGTGGGTGAGGAGGTGGGTAATGGGAGGGGACCTGCTCCCACATTGGGAAGGACATTATTTGTGGCATTATTTGGACTGGAAGCCCAAGGGATGGATCAAGGGACTTAGAAAAGGATCACTTTTTTTTTGCACACACAAAAATCAGCTGGTCCAGTTTGAAATTAGAATTTTTTAAAAATGCAAAAGCCAAGGCTAGAAGGGCCAGGAGAGAGTGATAGAGAGGGCAAAGTACTACAATCAAGCCTGGAAGTTGGACTTTTCAGTGTTATATTTCTCAATGAAAATATTTAGGGGGCAATGAAAATAGGTGTATGGTAAATAACTAACCAATATCCAATAATGAATTACTAACTTTTATTTAATGGTCAATTCTTGCAGTGTTCTTTCCAGGTGTATTATAAAATGTGGGTATGACAGGAGGGTTGTCCTGAGGTGGCCTCTTCCATCTCCCTGTTTCTGGAAGGCTAATGAGAAACTTCTTTTATTTTTAAAACACCCAAGAAAATTTCCACTGTCCTTAACACTGGGAAGGTCTTCTTTATATTTAATTTTGGGCTATTATTGTTCAGTTTATAGTTTACATTTTTCCCATCCTTATACTTTCAAATTTTCTTCATCCTTATGTTTAAGGAGTAGCTCTTACAAACAACAAAAGTTATTTCTTTTCAAATCTATTCTGAGAAAATTGATCTTGAATTGAATATCTTTAATCCATTTATATTTATTGTTTTTGCCAGCACATTACTATTTTACTATTTGTTGTCAATTGATTATTCCTGTTCTTTTCTCCTTTTCTTCTTGTTTTCTAACTTCTTGGTTTTGTTCCTCTGTTAGCTTGTTAGATATATGCTATCTTTTTTTTTTTTTTTTTTTTTTGGTACTGGGGATTGAACTCAGGGGCACTCGACCACTGGGCCACATCCCCAGCCCTTTTTTGTATTTTATTAGAGACAGGGTCTCACTGAGTTGCTAAGTGCCTCGCCATTGCTGAGGCTGGCTTTGAACTCGCGATCCTCCTGCCTCAGCCTCCCAAGTGCTGGGATTACAGGCATGCGCCACTGTGCCCGGCTTATGCTATCTTACTTTTTTTTTAATTTTAGAGATTACATTATATATCCTTGATTAATTACAGGCCCAATATAAATCAGTCCTTTTACCATTTCCCAGGGAGTTTAAGGACGTTAAGACATTTCAAGTAATTTTCTCTTGCCATAGTACAGTGGCTATGTAGCTTCTCTTAATGTATTTAAAACTCTATGATATTTTAGTATGATTACTGCCTACTCATCAGTATTAATTTGTGTGCTATCATATTTACACTTTACTGTGCTCATTACTCCTTCCTGTATTTCCATGCTGAGATCATTTTCTTTTTGTCTAAAGAACATTCTTCAGGATGTGTGTGTGCTGATAACACATTTTCCCAGGTTTTGTTTTCTGGATATATTTTTAGTTCACTTTAGTTTCTGAACAATATTTTTGGTAGGTATAGGCTGTTGTCATCCGTTTTCATTCTCCACTTTGAAGATTTGATTTCGTGTCTTTTGGCTTCTAGGTTCCTGATGGAAGTTAGTGATCAGACTTATTAATGCTCCTTTGATGGGAACATATCCTTCTCTCACTGGTTTCTTTCCAGATTTTCTCTACTTTCTGCTTTTAACACTTTTGCTATAATATGCCTAGCTTTGGTTTTCATTTTATTTCTCCTGCTTGGGATTCCTTTTTTAGAATTCATGTTTTGATATCTTTAATCTGTTTTAAACATCTCCCTAAGTATTACTTCTTCATTAATATCCCCCCTTGCTTCTGGGATACCACTTGACATACTTTCTACCTATTTTTTTTCTTTGTTAAGTATGTTTCTTAAGCTTTCTTCTGTGTTCTCTATCTTTTCTCTCCTCTTGCTTCCATTTGGATAGCTTATTTAATATTTTGACAAAATTTCTCTTATGACTAATCACTTCTGAATCCACTTACTGAACTTTAATTATAGTTATTGTATTCATCCATTTGTTTCTAAAAAATACTTTTCATTTTGCTACTACAGTTTTCCATGTTATAATTAAATTCCTTAAATAATTTAATCTCAGTTACTAAAGACCTATGTCTGATAACCTTGAGGTCAGTTTCCATGGTCTTCGTTGTGTGGAATGTGGCACCTGTGACTTCATCCCTCTTGGGTTCAGGCAACCCTCAGACAACTGCACCCACAGGCCTTTCTGCTTAAGCCATTTCAAGTTATTTAGGTCTCCACTGATTCCTTTGGATACCATCATCAGATGGTTTTCTAGTAGTTTTTTTTTTTTTTTTTTTTTTAAATGCTGGTTGTCCTAAAGGACTTAAAAACAGTATACTACAGGGACACAGCCACATCGATGTTTACAGCAGCACAATTCACAATAGCTAAATTATGGAACCAACGTAGATGCCCCTCAGTAGATGAATGGATAAAGAAAATGTTGTATATATACACAATGGAATATTACTCAGCAATAAAAGAGAATGACATCATGGCATTCGCAGGTAAATGGATGGAGTTGGAGAATGTAATGTTAAATGAAGTTAGCCAATCTCAAAAAACCAAATACTGAATGTTTTCTCTGATATAAGGAAGCTGATTCATAGTGGGGTAGGGAGGGGGAACATGGGAGGAATAGACAAACTCTAGATAGGGCAAAGGTGTGGGAGGGGAAGGAGGGGGCATGGGGTTAGAAATGATGGCGGAATGAGATGGACATCATTGTCCAAAGTACATATATGATGAATGGTGTGAATATACTTTGTATACAACCAGAGATATGAAAAATGGTGTTCTATTTGTGTAATATGAATTGTAACGCATTCTGATGTCATATATAACAAATTAGAATTAAAAAAAATGCTGGTTGTCATTTCAATTTAATGAATCTTTGCTGAGGACAGTCTTGAAGCACAGAGCAGTTAAAAATTTTGCCCAATAGCAAAAGTTGGGGCAATTGAGTGACTATAGTGGACATCTGTTATTTTTCTTCTGCAGCTGAACCTCTCAAAAGCCTTACTATGTCCAGGGACTAGGAATGAAGACCTAGGATACACTTAGCACAAACGTGGCCCAAGCAGATGCCTTCTTCCATCACTTTGTTTCTGGAATAATTGAGGCAGAGGCTGGGGGGACCCTTGGGTACTCTTGCTCATGGGTTGCATGCCAGTTACAGTGGTGGTGGAAGCAGCTGTGCTGCATTTGGAGGCTCCAGCAGGGCAATTGCTGTGCCTTAGTATGAACTTGGTTGCCATGGTAGCTACTTGGCTTCCCGTAGTTTTGGCCACACTCAACCTTCTCTTTGATTCTGTAGTTGCCTGCTACCCTTCCAATAAATTCCTGTTCACTATAAGCTAATGAGAGTGGGATTTTTTTTTTTTTTTTTTGGACAACCATAAATTCTGACTAACACATTGTACCACATAGTTGAGCACTCGGGATACCAGGTGGCTCCTCCCCTCTGCTGAAAATTCCACTGAGAGATGACTTGTGTTTTAGACCCAGGAACTCAGACTGGTTCAGCCTCCTCACTTGGGGAATGTTACACAGGAATGCTGAAAATGCCTCAGTGTACTGGCTAATTTATGTGCAATTTTCCTGGAAAAATAAAATAATAATTTACACTTCTTAGCATGCTTAAAGGATTCATTAAGGAAATTAAAATGACAAACATATTAAGGAGAGAACAATGTGTAGGATGTGGTTGACACAGATGAGGCTGGGCCTTGATGGACATGTCTGGCCTGGTGGGCTGGGGCTGTGGCCTGAGTGGCCATGGAGGAGATGGTGCTGCCCTCCCCTCCCAACACTCCCTTGGGAGTGTCCATAGGTCTTCTCTAATACCTTTGTAGAGATTGCTGCTGGCCGGGCAACCAGGCTATGGCTCAGCTCCTGACCGGATCCTGGTCCTTAGCTGTTCCAATTGCACCTGTATGGCTACCCAGGAAGAGTGGGGACTATGGGACACTGTGATGTCATCTCAGGGTGCTTTTGTCCTGTTTCTCTGTACAGACCTCATATTTCAGGAGGGCAAGGGTGAGTCCCTTCATCTCTCACCCTGTGTTCACAGTAGGCTTCAATAAATGTTCCTTGGCAGTGATGTGCTTGGCTGGTTTCTTCTGCTTTTTGCCAACTTTTACTCCCAATTTGCTATGTAAGCAGACAGATTTGAGTAGAAAAGTACCTGCAGAGTCCAAGTGTTGATTCTAACCCAAAGTTCTGTGTTTGGGGTAGGAGGGAGAGGAGGACTTGGCAGGAAGATTGGTAAGCCTGGCCTATTTTTCTTTTAGAAGGCTGATTCCTGGCTTGAGGCTGCATACCGACTGCAGCCCCCTGCTGATCTGTAGGCTGGTGATGTACTTTCATCTGTGTCTAAGGTGTCTTTGCCCCATACATTCCACATGCACACTGGGGTGTTTTCCCACCTGGACCCCAGGACTGAATGGGCTTCTTATTCAACTTTCTCACCCAGGTATCATTAATGCTGTAGAGCATTGGGCATGAACAAACATTGGCCTATCTGGTCCTTTTGCCCACACTTTACCCAGGATGGTATTGAAAGTGTTAACTTTGAGCAAATAATGCCACCATTTAAAGTTCTTCCACGGATTTCAGTCACCCTTGGGGTTTTCACCCAGGTTGCACCAGCTGGCTGCTTCTACATCTCTTTATTTCTTGCCTTTAGTCTTCTTGCTCAGAACACTCTCACTACAAGGGCCTCCTTCCTACTCTCTCTCTCTCTCTCTTTTTTTGGTACTGGGTATTGAACTCAGGAGCACATGAACATTGAGCCACATCCTCAGCCCTATTTTATATATTTTTTTAATTTAGAGAGAGAGTCTCACAGGGTTGTTTAGTGCCTCGCTTTTGCCGAGGCTGGCTTTTAACTCATGATCCTCTCATTTCAGCCTCCCAAGCCACTGGAATTACAGGTGTGTGCCACCACACCTGGCTCCTTCCTACTCTTAGAACACCCCAAACTTCAGAAACTTTGCATTTGCTTTTCTCTTTGCCTGGAACACTTCCCCCAGGCTATTTTACATATTGTTCCTTCTTATCACTCATGTCTCAACTCAAATGTCCCCTTCTCCTTGATGACCCCATCTGGTTTGGCTATTCTTTCCCTCCAATTGTTTATTCCTTTGCCCATTTTTTTTCTTTACAGCACATATCTTTTCTTAAAATTATCTTAATCATTTTTTTGTATGCTTAGACCCATGGCTGTGCATAACAGTTTCTTGGCAAAGTTTTGCTGAATAAATAAATGAAGAAATGAATGACTAGACAGTGTTTTAATGCCTATAGGCGCATTTGAAAAAAAAATGAATGTCAATTTGCAATCTTATGTTTGTATACTATAAAACTACTCTAAGCTAATTTGAACTACTTTAACATATAGTGAACTGAGTCAATTCATTATTAAATGAATGAATAAATTGATTACTGAATAAATGAATGAGTGAATGAATAAAGAGTTGAAGCTCCAGGGAAATGTATCATTTTTATCCTGTGGCGTCTTGCACCTCCTGGCAAAATGTTGGGTACACAGACCTCAGAAAATCACAATTTTGTAAATTTGAAGAGAACGTGAAGCTCTTTCCTCCTTATGGAAAGACAGAAATTTCTCAGAGTCACAGAATGTTCTCAAAATTGAAAGAAGCAGGACTTTCCTATTTTCTTCTTGGGATTTCACACCTCTCTTTTGGTTCAAATGACTGACATCTGACTAGGGTCATGATCATTGGCATCATGAACCAGGTTTCCCACAGAACAGAAGGAATAGAACTTTTGTCCCTGCAAGAGCATATCTGGCTTGGTTCCTCCCTCTCTTCATATCTAAGTGAGCCTGAAGGAGGCCCTTTACTGGTCTCTCCCTAGTGCATCTTTCTAGCCAGGTTTCCATTACCTGAACTGAACTATCCACCTTTGACTCACTTTCAAGAAAATTACACTTCCCAAGATGATTCCCCACTTTTACCCAAAAGCCTTTGGGTAGTACCTCTTCCCCTGAGTGTGCGCTCAGGAAATTCTACATATAGGTTACTGATTTAGTGTTAAACATCATCAGACGGAAAATTCTGGGACAAAAACTTCACATCTTGTGCCTTTCATCAACTGGAAATGTCCCTTCTCCTTTCAGTTGATGAAATCTTCCTCAATTTATAACCTCCTATTTATAGATTTCTTTTTATATCTCCTTAGGAATTGATTCTGCAATTCTCCAATCTGTAGTCCCAATTTTCCAATTCTTCATAGGTGTTTTGTGAGCAGGGGTACTGCTAGTCCATGTTCTGGATGAGTTTTGGATGTTTGTATAGAGAATAAACTTAAATGACAGAATAAGTGTCTCTCTCCAGGACACAAGGCATATTTGTTTCCTGAGCAGTATAATAAAGGTGTCTCCTCCCAGAGCAAAGTGCAGGTTTGTCAGTAGTTCTCTGATAACATTGGGGGTTTCCTAAGCACAGGGTCTCTGAGCTTCAGTGTGCTCACTATGCATCTGCACTATTCCTATGAACTTGAGGGAGAAGGAGGTATGTTAAGCTCCTGCTTCTTGCTGTGCTGTTGTAGTGTATGGTCTCTGACCCAACAGTCTTGTGTCTTCTGCCAGCATCCATGAAACCATGGCAGGCTCACTTGTTAGCTGGACAGTGGAATACAAATCTTAGGCCCTTTACAGTTCTTGACAGTCCTCTGGTCTATACCTGCTATGGTTTTAGTGTGTCCCCCCAAGGTTAACTCCTCAGTGCATCAGCACTGGGAGATGGGACATAGTGGGAGGTGTTTGGATTGTGGGGTAGTATCCTCATGTGAATTAATACCTTTCTCCTGTGAAAGTCCTTGCTTTTGTGAGACTTGATTAGTTACCACTAGAGTACATGGCTATAAAGCCAATCTGTCCTTTGTGTTTTGTCTCTTTTGCACCTACTCATTTGCCTTTTGCTTTCTGCCATGAGTCAAAGTAGCCTGGGGCCCTCACCACTTGTGTCCACCTGATCTTGGAATTTCCAGCCTCCAGAGCCATGAACTAAGATAAACTTCTTTTAAAAATAAAAAATCCAATCTCTGTTATTCTGTTATAGCAACAGAAAACAGACTAAGACAATATCTTATAATTTAGCTTTAAATACATATTACTGGTGCACTTTGTACATTGAACTGAGTTTCAGGTAAATGTGTCTGGTTCTCAAAGACAGGCGGACTTGCACTCTCCAAGTTTTTTTTGTTTTTGTGACAAATACGGGGCACCTGGCAAACGCCCACAACTTCTTGTTGACAGGTCATATTTTGGGTGTCCTGTAGTGAGAATGTGTCTCTGTCAAGTTTTTCTGGGCCACCACTGAATGTGGATTCCACAGTGGTGGTGGGTCTCCCAGTGCATAGAGGCCCTTTCACCTCATACCCACAACTGGATGAGCCAGAAACTGTCAGGCAGGATGGCATAGGGGTTCAGTAACAGATCCAAAGGAATCAATCAAGAGCCCAAGGGCATGAGACAATAAGATTGATGCTTTGGTATAATGTGCCTGGAGAAAAAACATCAAATCCCAACCCCAAACAAAATGTGGAGTTCAGATTCCAGGAGGCCTCTTTGCCTGGGTATCAAGAAAGGACACCTAATATCTAGGCCATGTCTGGATCAATTCCAAGCTTATCCCTTGGCAGGATACACAGGGAAGCATTGACCCAGAAATGAACCCACACAAGGAAACCACCAACCCATCTTTGAGTCAGAATTTGGCAGCATTTTATTATATTTTGCTCTGCAGTGCTACAGACAAAAGAGCACTAACCGTGATTTTGTCCAAAAAAACAAAACAAAGTAGCACAATTAGTACTAAATATAACTCCTGCAGACTGAGAGAGCTGGGCTAGTGAGGGGGATGGGGCTGGAGTCTGGAAGCAGCAGTTCCTAAGTGTGGGTCCTGGCTCTGCTGCCTGTGAGCAGAGGAGGTCCCTGACGTCCTTACCTGTAGAAAGGGGGATTGAGACAATGACATTGGTTCTGGGGTCCACTGTGGTCAGGGCCATTAAGGGAGGAGTGTGTGACACAGACAGTTGGTTGTGCCCTGCAGCAGCCTTAGGTGACGGTGTGAGTGTGGGGTCATTCCCCAGGAATCCTCCAGGGGACACAGATAAGGTCCCTTTCCTAAATACCCTTTCCTTCAAAGGAAAGCCCTTTTGTACCTGCTGGAGCAGGAACCATGCTTCTCAGCTCTGAGTCATGATAATATTATTAATAGTAAAAGTCGTGGTTTAGTAGGGGTGCATGATGATCCAGATGTTTCACACATACTGAATGTTATTTCTAATCTCGAATCAGTATGACAGAATATTTATAACAACTCTGGGCTATTCTAACATTTTAAATAAGGGTAACTGGTTCTCAAGAAACTAGCAATGCATGTCTGAGCTCACATGGCGAGCTGAGAGCAAGAGAGCCAGGTATGTCTGGCTGTACCTGCAGCAGACGAGGAGCCCGAGGTCCTGGGACAGTTCTGCACAGCACAGAGTGACACACGATGAAAGGACACATGCACTTCTTTTTTTTTTTTTTTTTTTTTTTTTGGGTACCAGGGATTGAACTCAGGGGCACTCGACCACTGGGCCACATCCCCAGCCCTTTTTTGTATTTTATTAGAGACAGGGTCTCACTGAGTTGCTAAGTGCCTCGCCATTGCTGAGGCTGGCTTTGAACTCGCGATCCTCCTGCCTCAGCCTCCCAAAGTGCTGGGATTACAGGCGTACGCCACCGCGCCCGGCTTTACATGCACTTCTTTTTTGCAGATGCACACCTAGCATGTGTATCTAAATGTGTTACAGTGGGAAATCGTTTCCCTTATGTTGTCTATTTAATCCTTCTTTTCACATTCCATGAAAAGATGGTATGGCAGGGTTAAGCCTTGTGGGAGATGCAGAGGTTGGCTGAGCATACCTGTCTGGGCGGGGTCCCTGATGTGGCCAGGTGCTTGGTGGCATTTCTGGTCCACGTGGATGGGAAGACAGGTGTACTGTGGAACCTGGGGGGTGGCCAGAGCCCAGAGGAGGATTGTCTTGGACCGGGTGGCCATAGCAATGACTTTATTTTGCCAAAGGTGTACTGTGGGCCAGAGCAGTCCTGCCTCTCTCCCTCCAGCTTGGTCCTGGACCGGCGGCTTCACTGCATAATGGGCTCCTCAACAGAGCAGGTCTGGAGTCCAGGCTCAGAGAAGATAAGGGAGAAGCCTGGGGGGCCAGGGGCATTCTGGGACAGGACCCCAGATGCATCAACCTCTGATGGAATCATTTCTATATCTTAAAGGCTGTAGACTTGCATGTGGCCCTAAAAGATATCTGAGGGTCACCATGATAGCCCACCCACTCTCAGAGTCCACAGCATCCAGGCTTGGTGGGCTGATGCATTTGGATGGCAGCTTGGAGCAGTAGTGATCCTGAGCTGTGTAGACTTCAGTAGGACCCCCCTCTGCCACAGCAGATGGCTCTCTTACCTCCTCTAAGCTGCTTCTGAAAAATGAAGGTAGTACCATCTACCTCATAGGGTTACTGGATTCAAAACCCCTAACACTTACATTGAGTCCTCATTACACATTAGGACAGAGTTAAATGTGTTTTATACACTCTACCATTTAATTCAAATGCTTTTTTCTCCTTGCACAGACAGAGAGCCCCAGCCTTCAAAAGGTTACCTTGCTGCTCTTCTGAGGTTGTCCAGCTGGGGAGGAGAGAAGTTGAGACTCCATCCCAGCCTGGGCCTGGACCTTGTGCTGTCAGTCATGACACCCTTCTCCCCCTTGGTGTCCATTTGGTTCCCAGGGATTGTTTTATTCATCCATTCCAGGGGCAACCGAGAGATGGGGAGCTCACTTGGCCTCTAAGCATTGAATACAACCCAGATGGTGCTGCCTTGGGACTTAGATGGATGTGGGCTTCTCTGCTGGGTACGTGGCTGGCTCATTTCTCCTTTCAAAATGCCTCTTCAAGAACTCCTGCTGGGAGCCGTTGAGGGCAAAGGATGTGGGAGATATAGCCTTGAATCAAGTGGCGACCTCATTTTGCTGTAAAAGTTTGAACAACAGACCCGCAAAAAGAACATAGATTATGAATGTACGATCCTCCCCTGATCCGTGGTTGGGTGTCCTCGGCAAACCAGGCTCACTTCCTTGGTACCCATGAGACATACTCCCCATTCCCTTCCTCCCCTGAATAGGTTAATTCACAGGCCACAAGGACCATGTCTGGAGTCAGACTGGAAAGACACATCCATTTTGCAGAGAACAGGCCTCTTGGACATGACGGCATCCCTCAGCCTCTGGGCAGCAATGGCACCGGATTCATTTCATGGGGCAGCTCCAAACAGCAGTGGCTGGCTGGAGCACTGAGCTCATGAGGTCCCTCCTGGATGGGATAGATTAGTCTTGTCTGTAGTGGGCAGAGAAAGCAGGCTAATGGTTCACGAATCGGGAAAGTAGCAGGTTTGGCCTTTCGTGACTCAGAGTGACAGTGGTTAAAACAATAAAGAAGTATATACTCTCTCTCAGAAAAGCTCCAGCTGTTGTGGTGACTGCTCTGCAGAGATCTCAGAACCCAGGCTTCTCAATTTTGTTGCCTGGCATTCGCTGGGCATTGTTCTCGAGTACATGATCTGGTTCTTTGCCAGGGATGCTTGCGAAAAGCTATGTGATACCTTTGAAGGAAAACAGGGTTTGATGGCTGCTTTGGTTTGAATGTGTCCCCCAGAGTTCATCTGTGGAAAACTGAATCCCCAATGTGACACTGTTGGTAGGTGGGACTTTAACCAAGACAGTTGCAGAACACATTCTTGACATACATATGTAAGGAAAGATGATAAATAGATATAGTTCCAGAATAGTTCATTTAATTGCAACCCTGTGTGCATGAAAGTTTTGATAATAGGAATCAGAATCTTTTCTGGATCTCAGACAGCAAATGGTAGAAGGTGAAGCAGCAGTCGTGGATAAAGTGCATTTCAATTTATTTTATGTTCACTTAGCTGGGGCTAGAGGGTGGAGAAGAAACACTTCTATTTTAAGGATTCAAATATACAGCTCCAAAGTTCAGTCTTAATCTGTGTTCTGACCCTGAACTTCATCAGGAAAGGTTACAATGGAAACTGCAAGTGCTTTGGGGTCTCATAAGCCTAGTTTTAAATTCTGATTATGCAATTGCTATGTATTTGGGCAAATGTCAAAGGGTTGCTCTCTTTTACCTTATGTCCTTGTAGATCTGTGGAAGGATTCAATGAAATTTAAGGGCTTGGTCTCACTTGGTATAAAGTAAGTGTTCAACTAACAACTGCTGCTATTTCCACAGAGGAAATTCCTGGACTCAATTTCCTATGCCCTCTGCATGTTCAGGAGCCTGCAGTAGGATTCTGGTTCCTAAGAAGAAATACAAAGAGATCATGGTAAATACTCTCTGGTTCTAAGAAAAATTGACTTGTGTTTATTAAATTGCTGGGATATATTTGTTGTTTTCAACATTTAAAAAGTTAAGATTCATAAATAAGGAAACCAAAAGATGTTCAACATCTTTAATTATTAGGGAAATTGAAATTAAACCACACTGAGATATCACTACAATTTACCAGAATGGCAAAAGTGAAGAACAATGACAACATCAAATACTGGTGAGGATGTATAAAAACTGAATCTCTCATACACTGCTGGTAAAAATGTAAAATAGGACTATCACTCTGAAAAACAGTTTTTCCAGTGTCTTCTAAAACTAAAAATGGACTTACCATGTGACCCAGAAATTACAGTCTTTGTTTCAGAGAATGAAAACTTATGTAATTAATAGCATATACACAGACATTAATAGCACCTTTTTTTTTGGGTAATAGCTGAGAAGTATAAATGACCCAGTTGTCTTTCAATAGGGAGTAACTAATAGTAATAAACTGACAGTGGTACACCCACATTCTGGAATACTATTCAGTGATGACAAAGAATGAACTATTGTTATATGCAGCAAACTGGATGAATCTTAAAAGGAATTATGCAGGGTGAAAAGGCCAATCTCAAAAGGTTACAGACTATATGGTTCCATTTATATATTCTTTTTTTTTTTTTTTTTTTTTTTTTGGTACTGGGGATTGAACTCAGGGGCATTCGACCACTGGGCCACATCCCCAGCCCTTCTGTGTATGTTATTAGAGACAGGGTCTCACTGAGTTGCTGAGTGCCTCGCCATTGCCGAGGCTGGCTTTGAACTCGCAATCCTCCTGCCTCAGCCTCCCAAGTGCTGGGATTACAGGCGTGCGCCACCGTGCCCAGCTCATTTATATATTCTTGAAAGAACAACACTACAAAGATGAATAACAGATTTGTGGTTGCCAGGGGTTAGGGATAGAGCAGGAGGCTTAAATCTAAAGAGGCCTTGTGGTGAGTGAATAGTTCTGCATTGCAATGTGGTGGTGTTTACATGAAGCAACACATGTAATGAAATTTCATAGAACCACCCTCCTCTACCCCACCACAAAAATAAGTATGTTAATAAGTTATCAAGTTGCTGGTTTTTTATAAAGTATTCTTACAACAGTTGTGTCTTCATACATGTATTTAGGGTAATCATGGATAACTCAGTCTGCTATTATTCCTATCCCCTTGCCCCCTCCCCTCCCCCCTCTTTGTTCTATTTAAAGTTCTTTCATTCCTCTCATCCCCACTCCCTTGCCTTTATAAGTTAGTATCTTCATATCAAAGAGATCATTCGACCTTTGGTTTTTTGGGATTGGCTAACTTCACTTAGCATTATTTTCTCTAACTCCATCCATTTAACCTGCAAATGCCATGATTTTATTCTCTTTTAGTGCTGAGTAGTGTTCCATTGTGTATAAATACCAGAGTTTCCCTATTCATTCATCTGCTGATGGGCATCGGGGTTGGTTCCACAATCTAGCTATTGTGAATTGTGAGGCTTCTCCAGCCTTTAATTAGGATGTGTATTAGCAATCATGTTCTGGATGTGATATGCTCATGCCAGAAGAACCAGAAAGTATTGTAGAGCTGTGGAATGTCTGGGTCACAGTGTCATCCATGTCTTTGTGCTATTTCTGGGCAAAACTCCACGGCAGCATGCCAGAGGGTTTGAGGCCAGCCACCTGTGGGAAATGACATTACAGCTCATCCTTGGTAGAAGACTGTGCAGCTACAGTCTGAAGATGAAATTTTGTGTTACCCCAGATTTTGATCCAGGACTTGCAACAACACAAGCAAAAAGCCATGATCTATAGGCTCAGGAAAAATCCATAAAATTAGCCTGTGATCCCAGGGACACTGACTGACCCCACCAGGCACAGGGGATCAATGAAATTAAGAAGTCTGGGGCTGCTGGGTGTGATGGCACACGCCTATAATCCCAGTGGCTCAGGAGGCCGAGGCAGGAGGATTGCAAGTTCAAAGCCAGCCTCAGTAACAGTGAGGCACTAAGCAACTCAGTGAGACCCTGTCTCTAAATAAAGTACAAAATAGGGCTGGGGATGTGGCTCTGTAGTCAAGTGCCCCTGAGTTCAATCCTTTGTACCCAAAAGAAGTCTGGGGCATAAATCATAGCCAGTACACGTTCTTCTGAAATATAAAGTTGAATTACCAGAGACTAGTATTTGTGGGAATTTGTCAACCTTGATAAAAGTTTCAAAAATATCATTACACCATAGCATTTCTTAGTGGCTTACAAATTGTGCATTAGCTTAACTTATCCATACACTGACATTTTCATTTGTTTTTTTGTTCCTTCCTTGGGTTCCCACATCTCAAGACTGAGAGGCCACGTGGCCCTATGTGAACATAAACTCAGAGCCAACTGCTTTGCCATGTGAGTGGGTATGAGAATGTTTCCATGTAGGTAAGAGTGGAGTGATGTCTGGGACGACAACATGGCCTTTTCTTTTCTTTCATTCCTAAGGATGTCATCCCTTCTCTATCACTTTCCTCTGATTACCTGTGAGGTAAATAAATGATAGCCATTCCTGTCCCACCACACATAAAAGGCTTCTGGGGCAGAAGAGGCCGCCACTGTATTCTCTTGATCAATTATAAGAAACAGGTGAATGGAATATGGCCCTGTTTCCCTCCACTTTCTCTTTGGGAAAGTTTGGTCCACCTGTGTGTTAGTCCATTTAAGTTGCTAGAACAAAACAGCTTACACTGTGAGGCTTAAACAAATGAAAATGTCTCAGAGTCCAGGAAGTCCAAGATCAAGGTTCTGGTGGATTTAGTGCCTAGTGAGGGTCTCCTTTCTGCTTTATAGATAGCATTTTCTGCCTGTGTCCTTACATGGTGAAAAGGACAAGGAAGTTCTCTTTGATAAAGGCTCCAATCCCACTTATGAGAGCTCTACCTTCATGACTAATCACCTCCAAAGGCCCATTATTCAACACTGTCATTTTCTTTATCTGGATTTCAATGTATGAAGTTTGAGAGGACACAGGTATTCAGACAACAGAAACCTGGAATTGAAAAAAATTTCTTTGACATATTGAGTAAATTCTGAGGATACCAAGTTAGGCTTGTTAACATTGTATAAAAGGAAAAGCCCAGTTCACCTTTGATGCTGAAGGTTTAGTGAAAGATTCCAAGAAGTGACAGGAAGTCAGTTCCTGAGCTGTACTGTGCTGCTGAGTTCTCCCATTTTTCAGACTTGTTTGACCCTTAATATCCACCCTAGAAGTCATGCTCGTGAAAGTAGGGGAGGGAAGGGGGAAGTGCTGGGGAGTGATATTGGCTAAACAGTATCGTTATAGTATGTGAATGTACTGGTATGTAACATCAAGTCCCACCATTATGTACGACTATAATGTACCAATAAAAATGTGGAGAAAAAAATTGCCACCTTTCTCATGGGAGGCTATGGGCCAGGCAGGAATTTATGGCTTCATGAGTTTCTCACCTGTATGCCAGCATGGAGTATTACAGAAAGCCAGAGTGTGGTGTTGATACAGCAGGCTCAGAGCCAGACAGTATTGGTCCAAATGTAGCTCTAGCCCTTTTTGTCAGTGTGACCTTGGGCAAGAAACCAATCCTTGCTAAGCTTGATTTCTTCTCTGAAAAGTAGGTGATGACTACATCTACTAAATAGTATTGAGGTTCAGTTAATTACAGTAGCTCCTCCACATCCATAGGGGATTCCTTCTGAGACCCTCAGTGGCTGCCCCAAATGGCAGATTATACCAAATCCTATCTATACCATGTTTCCCCCTATACATGCCTATGATAAAATTCAATTTATACCTAAGGCACAGTATGAGACTAACAATCATAACTAGCAATAAATCAAAAAATAACAATATGCAGTAATAATATAGTGTATGTGAATGTCATGTTTCTCTCCGAGAAGTGTCAGGACAAATATTAACACTCTTTGGCTGCAATTGACTGCTGACCACTGAAACTGTGGAAAGGAAACCCAGGGGTAATACAGACAGTAACAGGTAATACAAACTCTGCCAATAGTAGCTGTTATGGTTTAGATACGTGGTGTCCCCCAAAAGTCATGTGTGAGACCATGCAAGAAGGTTTAGAGGTGAAATGATTGGGTTATCAGAGCCTTAACCCAATCAATGAATTAATCCCCCAATAGGGATTAACTGAGTGGTAACTGAAGGCAGGTAGGGTGTGGCTGGAGGAGGTAGGCATTTGGGGTGTTCCTTTGGGGTATATATTTTGTCCCTGGTGAGTGGAGTCTCTCTGCTTCCTCATGTGATGTCCTGAGCTGTTTTCTGCCACCCCACTCTTTCTCCGTGATGTTCTGCCTCACCTTGAGTCCCCAAAAATGTAATTGGCCATCTGTGGACTAAGATCTCTGAAACTGTGAGCCCCCAAATAAACTTTTTCTCCTCTAATATATCTTGTCAGGCCTTTTGGTTGCAGCAGTGAAAAAGCTGACTAAAACAGTAGCTGTCATTATTACTTTCAAATGGGCAAATGCCCAGGCTCACCCATACAGCTCTACGGCTGTGAGCCGTAGAGGCAGGATAGCTATCATCCAGGGAATGAGGCAGGAGGTGAGGTAGCAGGAGGAGCCTGGAATAGCATCCTTCTGTAAAATAATGTAGGCTCAGCACGTCCTCTCGCTCCCTTGCAGGCTGATTGATGCCTCCAGGAGACCAGCAGCCCAAGAGTCCTTCTGCTGTAGTAATGATAACATTAGAGAAAATGCAGCATTCAGATGGCAGAGCATGCAGCCACCCATGCCGCACGGGCCCCACGGCAGGAGCAGATGTTCACAAAGAAATGCACGGCAACCAGCAAGCAAGATCTTGAGCTTTTGTTTGTTTTAGAAAAGGAAACAAAAAAACAAAGACTAAAAAAAACTGACTTAGTTAACAGATACGTGTTAGTACTTGGGTTTTGTTTCTGGATACAGAAAAATAATCATAGTGGTGTTTTACATTGTGGACCCAAACAACTCATTTTTATCCTATGGAAAAAAACCCCATGTGCAAAATGAAAATGGGTTCCAAATCACTATGCTGCCTCTCCTGTGATGGAATTTTTCCTGGGTGACTTTTTGGCCTATGTAGATTTGACTCTCGCATGGTAACAAACCACCCCACAGCTTATGGGGTCATTATCAGCCCAAAGGATGGACATGGTGCATTTTGTTGAGCAGTGGTTGGCAGAGTTTTGCCTTTTCCTGTGATCTGCCCACCTGCTGCTGTGTTTGCAGTCCTGCAGTGGGCAGAGAAGGGAAAGGCCAGTCGGGGAATTGAGACTAACATATCTGGAAGAGGAACTAGGTCTCTTCCTGCCACCTCTTTCCTCCTACACTATTTCGGAAGCTGGCAAACAAAAAAACACAGTGTGTCAAGTTCAAATCTGTGTCTGCCTTGTTAGATCAAGCCCAGGAAGCCGACAGATGAAAGTGCTATTTTGAGATGCAAGATCAGGCTGAAGAGAGGAGGCCCCCGTTTGGGTCCTGGAAGTCTATTTGCTTTGGACACAGCCTCCTCTGCAGCTGGACTTGTCCTCGGGTGGGATAGCAGCCATAGCCACGAGGACCACTCCCTGCTGTGTTCCGCTGTCCCCTCCATTCCCCGCCACACCTGGGAGCACACCTGGGAGTACAAGGTGCTCTACAAAGCACCAAGCATGTGCTCCTGGGATCTGGGATGGATAAAAGCTGATGTCCATCATCTGTTTGTATGGGAGTGAGTCCTAGGCAGGAGAGGGGAGACCTGGGGCTGTGAGGACACTGGGTCAATGACCTGTCCTTAGAAGAGGGGTCCAGTGTGAAAATCAGGAGCCATGCAGCCGGGGCTCCTCAAAGGTTGCCCATGCTGGCCACAGAGCTCCTTGAGATTGCTGGTGGGCATCTTCCCTTTGTCCTGGTCAGGTGAGTTCTTGAAACTCTCACACACTTACTGGATAGCAAAGGCCAAGAGGAAACTGTTCAAATGCATAATGTCAAATATGTCCATGCTCAGAGGCCTCTCAGGGATGTGATTTTCCCTTGTGGAAGTCAGCTAATAAACTTTGCACACTAAGCTGAATAGCCTTTGTTATTCTGCCAAGTCACTGCCTGTATCTGGTCACTGTGTTAAAGACATGGAGGACAACCCCAGGCTGTTGGGGCAACAGCTTCAGATAATTTTGAAAGCTGTGTTGTGTGTACTGACTCAGGGCCCCTACTGCAGAAAGGCTTTTAAGTCTCCAGCTGAGCCCTTCCCCTCCCTCTAAACTCAGAGGTCCATTCTTCATTTATTTTCTGCATCTGCAGGTAAAAAACAGGACTGGTCCCCTCTTGGTATTAAAAAGGTCATCTCAGCATGGTGTTCGAGGGAGTACCCAGGTAGTAAATAAGGTCTTTCATCACAGATAATGAATAATGAATGTTATTCAGTGCTAAAATGATGGCAATTCTTCACCTGTCAGATGAAAAGGGCACAGAAAAGAGGGGTTTAAAAATAGCAGCGGCTCACACAGTGTGATGAAGCCGCTGGGAGCCTGAGACCCACTGTCCGGTAGCAGAGCCACAAGGATGAGCTTCACTCTTAGAGAAGTTCCTTTCCAGGGCTCCTTGGCCAGGACCATCCTCTATGGGGGCTGACGGACCAGGAGGGGTTTCTCTCTGGGACCATGACCTTGAGACAAGGTCTTGTTCCCTTGTTTGTCTTTGGAACTTTAGCTTGCAATGCATCTTCATTCAGTTCCTCCTGCACTGAAGAAATACACAGAGAGGATTTCTTCACACACAGCCCTGAGGGAGCCTCTGGATTTTCACTTCCCATGAACTCTTTCAGAGGTGATCTGGAGGACAAAGGGACTAGAACATCAGGGAAGTGTAAATCAAAACTGCATTGAGATACAATCTCATCTCAGTCAGTATGGCTGTTATTAAACAACAACAACATCCTGAAAACAATAAATGCTGGTGAGGATGTGGAGAAAAAGGAATCATTACACGTTTGTGGGAATGTAAGTTAGTATAGCCATTATGGAGAACATTATAGAGGTTCCTCAAAAAACTACTAATAGATCTACTGTATCATCCAGCTATCCCACTCCTGGGTATATATTCAAAGGAAATGAAATCAGCATACCTAAGAGATACCTGCATGCCCATGTTTATTGGGCAGTATTTCCAATAGCTAAGAGATTGAATCAACCTAGGTGCACATTCACAGATGAGTGGATAAAGAAAATGTGGTTTGTATGCACAATGGAGAATTACGCAGCCATAAAGCAGAATGAAATTCTGTCATTTGTAACAACATGGATGGAACTAGAGGACATTATGTTAAGTGAAATAAGCCGGGCACAGAAAGACAAGTACCACATGTTTTCTCATATGTGGAAGTTAAAAAGATTTGACTTGAAAGTAGAATAGTGATTACTAGAGGTTGGGAAGGGTATATGTGGTTGTGGGGGAGAGTGGAAAAAGGAAAGTTGGATTTGATCAGTTCACGCTATATGCAGCTGTGTAAATATCACACTGAATCCTGTTGATAGGTACAATGAATATATGTTAATAGAAAAAAGGAGGCTAGAAGAAGGCATCAGGAGGAAGCAGAATGAAAAGAAGGCAGACTTCTGAGTCAGAGGACCCAGAATTGAATTGGGTTGTATCAGTTTCTCCCTGAATCATCCTGGGCAGTGAACTTGGCTTCTTGGAACCTTAGCTTTATTTTGTGTCTTTGGAGGATGTGACCATTTCCCCTAGAACAACTTAATGAGATATTCTATGTAAATTGTTTATTTGAGGAGCTCAATTAATACAACTTTTCCCCCTTCCAGAACATTCTGTATCCCCTACTTTTGCCTCTGTTCTTACAGTCCTCATCTCTACCTGAACTTCTTGGTTTCCATCTTTCGTGTCTCTATCTTAGGTGGATATCCGCTCAGGAGGGCTGGGGCTGCTCCTCTTGTTCCCCACTGTGACCCACTGACTGGGATGGTACCCAATGCCTGGTAATTGCTCACTACTTATTGAATAATATGGTCCTTCCTAAATAACTATTGGCTTTATGAAAACAAAGGTGGGGATTATAAAGAAATGGATTCTATTACTGCTGGGCTTCTGGATGGCAGTTGTAAGGGTATTTATTATTAAAATTTCTACTGTAGTAGAAGTTCATAGTTATTCCCTTTCATGAACAATTTCACTTCCCATCCCTGCACCTGCCTACCCAACCCCTGCAAATAGAGGGTGTATGGTCCCTCAACAGGCCAGTATTCCCTTCTGTGAAACTGCAGTTGGACTGCAGTGATGAGAATCAAAGTGTTAGCCCTGAAACTTCAACTGATGAGGCCTCGGCTCTTTGGCTAGATTCAGTTTTCATAGAACAAAAGAATGTAATCATCCTGTGTCGTATAAGTTACTGTGTCAGCAGCGTATCTGGTCATTATGATAGATTAGAATGGAGACCCCAGAGCAGAACCAAGAATGTTGATCAAAGAGATACAGACCCTGGCCCATGCAAGGCCCTGCTTGCTTTCTTTCACCTGAATCCTGTCAACTTGGGCCTAGTGCACTTTATTATTTTGTTACCTTAGTGCCTTCTTGCAAAGCCCTCCTAGTGGGAGTCTCAGTAGGTCTCAGGGGAGTTCTCTGTCTTACAATAAGCATCACCCAGTGCTACTGGGCCAGGGATAAAAGGACCAATGCTGGGCTAAATGTTCCTATTCCAAGAATTCAAAATGGTTTACTTTTGGGAGCAAAGTGTTCCAGGGAGGAGAGGTCGACGATTGTGCAAGCTGACACTGACACAACAAGACACTAATCAACACCTGCTGACGGGGCTGGTAACTGTGATTTCTAGAAATTAAACCAAATTTGCACCTTCCATGTCTGAGAATCTTGTTTCATTAAGGTGTAGTGAAGAACAGATGATCTCTGACTCTGCTGTGTGCCAGTCACAACTACCTCTGCGGCTCTCTCAAGTGCAGTTATGAAGTAGACTCACCCTTAACGTCTGCTGGAATTTTTCTGCCACACTTCAACAGGCTTCCCATTTGTATCCAAGGCCATTGAGTTTCCAGGGAAAGCAAAGTTTCTCTTTGTAGCCACAAACATTGACCTGTGACAGCCTGGTAACAAGGACTTCCATCTTCAACTTTGTCCTACCAGGATGCCAACGATTCTCTATGCTCAACCACCAAGGATAGTCAGAACCATTACAAAATGGCTTTCTGCAGCTAGGAGCACAGTATCAGGCACATATGAGAACTAAAAATCCAAAATTGATAGAAATGATTAAAAGTCTGATGATTTCCAAAGACTCTTTTAAAATTTCTTAAGAAAATTGAGGCAACACAATGTGCTTATTTTATCCAATGATGGCTTTACTGTTTTCTAGTGCTGCTAGTAAATTGTGGATTTGAGCTCTGTGTCCTTCCTTCAGGTAGTTGGTGACTGATAAAAAAAATAGACATATTGAATGAATCTCTCAGAGCTGGGATGTTGAGGCTTAATATTTTTAACATGGCAGTATTCTCCAAATGGATCTACAGGTTCAAAATTACAGCTGGATTTTTCTGCAGAAATTGAAAACCTGACCTAAAATTCATATGGGATCCTGAATACCAAAATGATTTTTTTTAAAATTAAGGATTGAACTTAGGGGTGCTTAACCACTGAGCCATATCCCCTGTCATTTTTATTTTTTATTTTGAGACAGGCTCTCACTAGTTCCCTTGGGCCTTGCTAAGTTGCTGAGGCTGATTTTGAACTTTCAATCTTTCTGCTCAGCCTCCTGAGCCACTGGGATTACAGGCATGTGTCACTGCACCCATCCCCAATACATTCTTGAAGAACGAAGTTGTTTTGAATTTTTTAAATTCAAAACTTACTATCAAGCTACAATAATTAAGAAAATGCAGTATTGGCATATGATAGACATATCAATGGACTAGAATTGAGAGTTCAGAAATAAGTCCTTATATTTATGGTCAAGTTATGTTTAGCAAAGTTGTCAAGACAAGTCATTAGGGAAAGACTAATCTTTTCAACAAACAGGGTGGAAACAATTGGATATCCACATGCAAAAGAATGAAGGTGGATCCCTCTCATACAAGACACAAAAATAAACTCAAAATAGACCATAGACCTAAAGATTAGAGCTAAAGCTATAAAACACTTAGAAAACAGAAGAGTAAATCTTCATAACTTTATGTCAGGCAATAGTTTCTTAAATATGACACAAAAGCACAAGTGATGAAAGAATTAGATAAATTGGACTTCATGAAATAAAAAAACACTTTCATTTCAAACTGTACTATCAAGGAAGTGAAAAAAAAAATAACCACAGACTCAGAGAAAGTATTTGTAAATCACTTATCTTATATGGGACTTTTATTAAGAATGTAAAAACCACAAATTGTGAACCAGTAAATCACACTTCCAGATGTATCCAGAGGGTTTTTCCAGGGAAGATTGACATGTAGGTTGACAAACTGAGTGGGGAAGATCCATCCTCAATGTGGACAGCACCATCTAAAGACTGGGAGCCCTGACGCATTGAAAAAGTTGAAGAAAAAGGGAAATCTGCTTTCTGGTCCTGTTCTCCGTTCCTGAAGAGGAACATTTTTCTGCTGTTCTTGCCCACAGACATCAGATCCCAGATTCTTTAGCCTTTGAGTACAGACTTGCAACTACTGCTCTTTGGTGGGTGCTGGAGGCTTCCAAGCTTTTGTACTCGAACTTGGGTTACTTATTGGTCTCTCTTTTGTTGTGAGGTTTCTGGCTTTTTGCATAGAGCAGCCACTGGGTCCCCAGCTCTTGGCCTACAGACAGCCATTGTGGAAATTTTTAGCCTCTGTGATCATGTGAGTCAATCTAACAAATTCCCTCGTGTAATTATATATATTCTCCAGAGAACCCTAATACACAACTCAATAACAAGAAGATGAATTTTTATCTTTAAAGTCACTTTAAAATTACATGCCACTTTAAAAATGGGCAAAGAAGATGAGCAGGCATTTTTCCAAAGAGGATTCATGAACAAGGTCAATACACACATGAAAAGATGCATGGCATTAATAGTGACAATATTAATTTTTAGGGGAATATTAATCAAAACAATAATGAGATACCTCACAGTCTCTGGGATGGTTATAGTAAAAGACACAGACACTAAAAACAGTTGGTGAAGGATGTGGAGCAATTGGAATCTTCACACATTGCTAGTGGGAATGTAAAATGGTGCAACCACTTTGGAAAATAGAAGTTCCTTAAAAAGCTAAATAGAAAGTTGCCTTATTGATTTCAGTATGAGAGCATCTCATCTAGTCACCGTGGAATTATTTAAAATTATATTTTAATAAGAATAAATCCTATGTCGCAAATTTTCAAAAACCACATTTAAAAAATGTTATTTTCTGGTGTGTTATATATAACCTAGAGGTCATAAATGGTGGATTGATTGAGATTGTGGCTTTCTGTGATTCCATTTACTAATGAGAACAATCAGCTAGCCCTGAGGATCTTTTGAAGTTGTGCCACAGAAGTTTCTGGCTCAGATCACTTGACAAAAACTAATAAAGATTGATACTTGACAAAGACTTACTTTAAATTTCATCATCTTTCATGAGGCTAAAACATGAATCTTGAGTGTTTGACAGTTTTCTTTCAAATCCTTATATTTTATTTCCTCTGTTCATTAGAAACCCTGATGCTTATCAATTCCAGTGGCTTTTGTCATTACTGTTACCATTTCAGTTATCTGGTCAATGTGAGCTTATTATACCTTGAAATGCTGCGTGTTAAACTCCTTTATTAACCTACAGTCATCCTTGGTAGTCATTACTCACCTGGACATTTGCTCTCAATCCTTGCTCATTATTAGTTCCAAGGCTGACTGATGTTCCTCCGGGGATGTTTGAAGTTCCCTGTGCTCCGTGTGATCTCTTGCTTTGCTTTGGCCAGTGTCTTGATTCATTACTCCATTTTTTATTTTTCCCTCTAATACCCTTTGATCACTTCTTCTCCTCTTGAGAGCTTTGATTTGCTCATAAAGATATTTTGCTTCATTTTCGTGGTCTTTTGATCTTTCAGTAAAGAGGTCTAGCATCAGTGTGGATCTTCTCCATTGCACAGTTCATTTTCTGCTCTCCATTATTTCCAACCAACAGCTAAAAAGACCTTTGAGATTTTTCTGGAAGATACCATATAGTTTCTGCTAAATAACAAGAGTTGGTGAGGATGTAGAGAAGTTGTAGTTCTCATACATTGCAGATGGGAATATAAAATGGTATAGGCATTTGGAAAACTGTTGGCAGTTCCTCAAAATACTAATGGAGTTACTTACCCTTTTATGTCAAGTCTGAAGAACTTAGTTAGTCTTATGTCCTTACCCACTGAGAGTGCAGGGGCAGACAGCAGCAGATTGCAGAAGTCTTTTTCATGAGGGAAAAGTGAGGTGTTAAGAGGAACAACTTCCTAGGGCTCACTGGGGCTGGTTAAATCCCATTACTGTTCTCTTCCCCTCCCTTCAATCCAACATACTTATGCTCAAGGCCAATTTTAAAGGAGAGAATTATAACAAATCTGGTGTTTCAGATCTTTAATAGTTTTTATTTGTAATTATAGAATTGTCTGGACCAAAAATAGTTAGGAATGCTCCACTTCATCACATAGGCAGATTATATTTATATCCAGAGAAAAGGAAGTGACTTACAGAAAAGGGAAGTGAGGTCAAGAAAACCTGATTGGTTGCACTTTGCCTTATTAAATATGGTTTGAATAGTTGCCTGCTTGTGATTGGCCAAGACTCCACAGACAGCTCACTATGTACGGAGCTCCTTTAGGCCAAACTTAAAAATATGTATGGAAGTAGCTTTAGGCCAAACTTAATTTCATTAAGGACAATATGTGTCTTTCAACACTTAGAATTAAGTGATTCCCAATAAAAATAGTATTTGCTGAAAGTAGATCCCTAATGGAAAACAGGAAAACCCCAGGAGTGTGATTCTTCCCTGAAACAACACAGTTTTTGGTTTCAGTTTAGTGAAGCCTGCATTTCTCATTATAGGATGGAATATGATCACATCCCCATCATTTTGGTCCACTTGGTTACTTTGATTGTGGTTATGGTGAGGGAGTTTTTGTGGAGTATCCCAAATTATGCAACTTCCCTCCCAGAAGGCAAGGGCCCCAGGTGAAGATGCGAGGGGTTGCTAGAAGCCTTTTGCTGGCCTGTCTCAGATGGAAGGCTCTTGAATGCTTTCAGCATTTCTGACAGTGCTTCAGATATCAGGATGCCTGAGCTGTGGAGTGTAAAATCCTTTCTGACAGGCCAAAGCTATGCATACAGGCATCAGTTTTGCACCAAAGGCATCAGTTTTGCACTGTGGGAAGGCTCCCCTAACTGGCCATCTTTCATACTCTAACTCTCTCAAGATCTACACTTAGATTGGAGCCCCAGGAATTGATTTTCCTCACTCCAGCTTCCATTACATTGTAAATACTTTTCACAAGGAATGCTGATAGAGTGGATTAGAGTGCTTTAAAAGAAAACTAAATACATTAAGCCTTCATCCTTAGTTCTTAAACCAGGGATTCTCAATACAGGGTTACAGATAGCCTTTGTCACACAATTACTTCAGGAGTTTTTTGGGCACACCTGGGCCCCACTCAGACTTACTGCCTTCAAATCTATAGGCATGAAGGTGGGGATTTTGCACAAGAGTGTAAGAACTTCTAATGTCCAGCCAAGTCTGATTCCACAATCCTAAACCCTGGAGAATTCATCTACCCATCAGTTTTTAATTGTATGTCACGAAGAAAGAATGATTGATTCATGCAAGTCTCATTGTACTAAATGAGAACTTCAGGGATTGTCCAATTTGTTCTCACCATAGAATTGCTTTAGTATAGTTATTGGGCATTTAAACAGGGCTTTATTTACAAAATCTGATTTACTGGCCTATAATCCCAGCAAGTGGGGAGGCTGAAGTGGAGGAGTTCAAGTTCTGGCAAGTTCAATTCCAGTTGAAGACCTATTTCAAAATAAAAAACAAAAAGGGTTGGGGTGTAGCTCAGTGGTAGAAGGCCCTGGGTTTCATCCCCAGTACTGTGCGCGCGCACATACACACACACACACACACACACACACACACACACACACACACATATGATTCATACTTGAAGAACCTACAGATCACATCATTTAAGGTCTGTCTTTCTAGCACAAGGAATATCCATCTTTCACTCCCTTCTCCCACCCTCTGGCCACCATCTATGATATGCTTAATTACCTCAAAGTCAGTGGTTCTCAATCTTCACTTCACATTGGAGTCCCCAGGGACAATGCTCAGGCCACAACCTACACAAATTGCATTTGAATTTTAGGGGTAATACCCAGATACCAGCACAGTGGCCTCTAAATCCACGGGTTCTGTGTTTGCAGATTCAATCAACCGAAGATTGAAAATATTTGAAAAAAGAAAAGCTGAACATGCAGGCTTGTGTTGTTCGCATTATTTCCTAAACAATAGGGCAACTATTTTTATAGCATTTACATTGTATTAGTGTCTCCCTCATCCTGCACTGGGCAAGTGCTCTATCACCGGGCTATACACCTAGCCCAGTATTAGACGTTATATAAGTAGACTAAAGATGATGTGAGGTCTCTCAGGGAGGATGTACGCAGGTTCTATCAGATACTATGCACTTAATGTAAGGGTCTTGAGCATCTGTAGACTTTGTTATCCTGTGGAATGCTGGAACTATTATCCTGTGGATATTCAGGGACAACTACATTTTTAAAGCTACCTGGATGATTTCAATGTGCAACCAAAATTGAAACCACTGCTATGAGGGAGTAACAGGGGAAGGGTAGACCAGTTGGTTTTTGTGCCAAGAGGTAGAAATAGTATTGCCAGTAAAGGTTTTGATTTCTCAGTTGGTCTTGCAGCCTGGACTGAGTTGGACTGGGGTTGGGTAGAAGAGGGAGAGTTCCAGGAATATTAGGAGATGAAGTCAGTGGGACCAGGCAGTGGGCTAGTGAATGCAATGGGCTGGTTTGATGTGGAAAGAAAATCCTTTTTCCTGAGTCTCAGCACAGACAAATGCCCTTCTGAAGGCTTATTGATTTTGGACTATACAAGTAGGGGGTCCTTTATAATACAACTCAAAGGGACAGAGACATTTTTTAGTATAAAGACACACAGGAGTTGTACGAGAAGTCACTCTTAAAGGTATAAAAGAGTCCATTGTCCCTTAGGTGCTTAATACTGATGCCCAAGCAGTGAGGGTTAGCTTTGTTCTCTTTTGCACTGAGATGATCCTAAGCCTCCCCACTCAGTTCACAGAAATCAAAGAAATCAGTGGCTAAGACCAAGAGCAGTGGCAGCAGGTGACGATGACCTATGGGCTTGAGGGAGGGGAACAAGCAATCATAGGGAATGCACTCCATCTTAGAGTCCCACTTAGGAGTATGCAGAAAAGCCACATCATGGTGGGTTCTGCACGAGTCACACACTGAATAAATAAATCCACAAACTAAAAAGTGATCTCAGGATCTGGTTGATCCTGGAGGCTAAACTCCTTCACATCTGCAATTGAGCAAAACTGGTGGGAAAGCTAGAAGCTGGAGTGAAGCCCCAGCTGACTTAGAGTTCCCTGAGTGCCATTCCTACTTACTTTGCAGCAGTGAACACAGATGGCAAGTTTTAGTTGATAGAAATGACAAGATGACAGGAATGCATCTGGGTCACTTCAATCAGACAGCTAATCAGCTGGTCCAGGCAGATGCTGCATGAAGATGAATATGGCCTAACTGCACAATTTATTTTAAATTGCATTTGCTCTCTGAGACAGAGACAGAGAGAGAGAGACAGAGAGAGAGAGAGAGAGAGAGAGAGAGAGAGAGAGAGAACAGTATAATGAAATTAAATTCAATAGTGTTAGGGAGGAATGTCTAAGGATGAGCAACATGATACAAACCTCTGGGGAGAGGAATAATTTAATTCCCAATGAACCCTTTCTCCCCCTTGAAGAGGTCAGTGTGTGGACAAAAAATAAATAGGCAGCTTCTATAGGGAGAGTCAATATCATGGACTCCGATTTCAAGCCCCATCCTTAGTTTCTGCAATGGTTTGGATATGGTTTGTGTGTACCCTAAGGCTTTATATGTTGGAATCTTGGTTCCCAGGGAGATGATATGGGAGGGGGTGAGAACTTTAGGAGGTGGAGTCTAGCAAGAAATCACAAGTCTCTTCCCTTCCTACTAGTCTGGCTTTCTGTTTTGCAGTGTGATGTCTCCTTCACACACTTGCTCCAGCCATGATGCCATCCACCATGAGGACATATAGTCAGGAGGTCTTCCTTAGAGCTGACCCCATCTTATTTGGACCTTTAGCCTTAAAGCTATGAGCTAAATAGACCTCTTTTCTTTACAAGTTACACATCCTCAGGTATTTTGTTATAGTAACCAGAATGGACTAATGTAGTTTCAGATGCCAACAATGTCTTGTCTTCTGATTTCTTGTTGGAAGAATCATCATGTTCAGAACCTACTGCAGTTGTGAGTTTCTTCATGGGACAGTGCAGTTGAAATGTCAGGTCAGTTGAGTTATTCCAAAGTTCCCAAGGCTTTATTTTTCATGTTCCATAATAATTATAATTTTTACATTGCTACAGAAACAATGAAATCTTGACTTTAGTTTTTCAATCTATAAAGCTATTTTCCTATATTTTCAGTGGTTTTATTTCATGTATTTTTCCCAGGTTAGAAAAGTTTCCTTTGGGAAGTTACCCATGTTATCCAACCCCACTGCTACAACATACCCTTAGTGCTACAATTATGTAGTAGCAATATTGATAGAGTTTGTTCCTTGGGAGAGGGGCCTGACATGCAAGCACATAGGACATGATCCTTACTCCCAGGGTGTACACAGGGATAATCAAATACTCAGTTATATAATTTTCTTTTTACCCCAATGATTGAGAACAATGAGAATGTATCTTAGATGAGGAATGTCACAGAAAAGAGCTTCAAAGTCCAGCTTCCACAACTCTGAGCATTAGCTGGGTTTTGTAAGTGAGCCCTCCAGTTCTGAGCCACTCAGCATAATTGGATGCTGCGAATGAGTGGAAAGGGTGCAGGTATGAGAGTGGCAGCAGTAGATGCTGGGGCTTGGGGGACCACTGGACTACTCAGAGTCTGAGTTTGAGCTCCCACCCCCCCCCATTGAAATAACTGGGGTCCTGGACAAGTTGCAGTTTTCATATTCTAAGCAATGCTCCACTTGGGTCCAGATTCTCCCCCATACAGGATATATGAACTACAGTATGTCACCTCTACCTGTCCCGCCTGAAAGGCACCTGCCCTGCCATTCCTCAGGAAGATTCAAGTGAAGAGTGGTGCAGAAGCTGTTTGCATTCGGTAAGAGTAGCCCCCTGTTTGTGAATGCTAATGGAGTGCCAGTAGTCACGCTCCAATGAAAGTCTCATGAGCCAGCAGGCTGGAAACGAGCTAGTGAGTGAAGAGATTGAAGGACTCCCAACCAACCAGGGTCCCCAACCCCAGTTCCATTGGCCTCCAGATGTGTTCACTTGGTTGTTGTCTATGTTGGGGTCCACCTGCTTGGACTTATACTCGCGGATCCTCACCTTGTACTATCTAGTGAAATCCCATGAGCTCTGCTTCCTTTTAAGTTCCAGGCATTAAAGGAATCTCAACATTCAGCTAGAAGCAGAGCTTGGAAAGCAAACTGTGTGGCTCCATTTACCTCCTACACCTATTTCCAACCCCCTCCTCATTCTGAGACTCTCTTTCTAGAACTGCAACCTTTGTAAGCATCCTGTGCGAATAAATGGCACATCCATGACATATAGAAAACAACAGCTTTGCCAGAGAAGCCTCCCTTCTGGGGAAACACTGGATTAAGTTAGCTCTTCTTCTTAGGGCTTGTCTCACTTCCCCTTGGGTTATTGTTACACCTCCAGCTGCATGTCAGAGTTCTTTCTTGACAATGACAAGGACCCTAGATACTGAAGAGACAGCAGCAGCTGTTCCACTTAAACTGCATGAAGGAGAAAGTGATCAAGTGGCCATTACCTAAATAGACTTTGCCTGCCTTCTTGGGTCTAGGATTGCTAGGGTCAGAGTATTTGTGTTCCCCCAAAGTTAGTATGTTGAAACTTAATCTCTGTGGGGTGGTATTAGGAAGTGGGGCCTTTGGAAGGCAGTTTTGGCTTGGTGATGGAGCTCTTATAAATGACATTAGTGCCCTTGCAAAGGAGAACTGGAGAGCCCATTAGTGCTTTTCTGGTATGTGAAGACACAGTGAGAGGACAACTGCCTATGAACCAGGAAGTAGGCTCTCACCAGACATGCAATCTGCTGGCATCTTGATCTTGACTTACTAGCCTCCAGGACCATGAGAAATAATTTTTTTTTTTAAAAAAGCCACCCAGTCTATGGGACTCTGTTATAGCAGCCTGCAGTAGTTTGAATGTATCCCCCAAAGTTTATGAATTGGAAACTTAATCCCCAATGCAACAGAATTGAGAGGCAGGATCCTTAAGAGGTGATTTGGTCATGAGGGCTCTGCCCTTCATAGCTGGATTAAAGTCATTATCACAGAATGGGTTAGTTGTCTTGAGAGTGGCTTCCTGAAAAATGAATGAGTTTGGTCATGCACAAAGGCCTTGCCAGATGTGAGCCTCTCCATCTTGGATTTCCCAGTCTCCAGAAGTGAAAGAAGCACATCTCTGTTTTTTCATAAATTACCCAGCGTTAGGTATTCTGTAGGCAGCACAAAAGGACTAAGACACAGCTCTGATTAACTAAGACAAGGACCTGCAAGTGGTAGCACTACCATTTCAACTGCTAAATAATTTGCTTAGAAGTTAAAGACTCTGAAAGGGAAATGATGAAAACTACCCCATTTACAATAGAATAAAAAAAAAAATACCTGGGAATCAGCCTAACAAAAGAGGTGAAAGACCTCTATAACGAAAATTATAGAACACTAAAGAAAGAAATTATAGATGAACTCAGAAGATGGAAAGACCTACCTTGCTCTTGGATAGGTAGAATAATATTGTCAAAATGTCCATACTACCAAAAGCATTATACAGATTTAATGTAATTCCAATCAAAATCCCAATGTCATTCTTCAAAGAAATAGAAAAAGCAGTCATGAAATTCATCTGGAAAAATAAGAGACCCAGAATAGCCAAAGCAATCCTGAGCAAGAAAAGTGAAGCAGGGGGCATCACCATGCCGGACTTTAAATTATACTATAGAGCAATAGTAACAAAAACAGCATGGTATTGGCACCAAAACAGACTGGTGGACCAATGGTACAGAATTGAGGACACAGAGACTAATACATATAATTTCAGCTATCTTATATTAGACAAAGGTGCCAAAAATGTACAGTGGAGAAAGGATAGCCTCTTCAACAAATGGTGCTGGGAAAACTGGAAGTCCATATGCAACAAATTGAAATTAAACCCTTATCTCTCACCATGCACAAAACTCAATTCAAAGTGGATCAAGGACCTAGGAATTAGACAAGAGACAATATGCCTAATAGAAGAAAAAGTAAGCTCCAATTTCCAATATGTCGGATTAGGCCCCAAGTTCCTTAATAAGAATCCTGTAGCGCAAGAATTACTACCAAGAATTAATGAATGGGATAGATTTAAACTAAAAAGCTTCTTCTCAGCAAAAGAAACAATCAGTGAGGTGAATAGAGAGTCGACTAATTGGGAACAAATATTTAATACATGCACATCAGATAGAGCACTAATTTCTAGAATATATAAAGAACTCAAAAAACTTTACACCAAAAAAACAAATAACCCAATCAATAAATGGGCTAAGGAATTGAGAAGACACCTCTCAGAAGAAGATACACGATTAATCAACAAATACATGAAAAAATGTTCAACATCGCTGGCAATTAGAGAAATGCAAATCAAAACTACTCTAAGATTTCATTTCACTCCAGTCAGAATGGCAGCTATCAAGAACACAAACAACAATAAATGTTGGAGAGGATGTGGGGAAAAAGGCACACTCATACATTGCTGGTGGGACTGCAAAATGGTGCAACCGTTATAGAAGGCAGTATGGAGATTTCTTGGAAAACTGGGAATGGAACCACCCTATGACCCAGCCATCCCACTCCTGGGTCTATTCCCAAAGGACTTAAAAACAGCATATTACAGTGACACAGCTATCTCAATGTTTGTAGCTGCGCAATTCACAATAGCTAGGTTGTGGAACCAACCTAGATGTCCCTCAGTAAATGAGTGGATTAAGAAAATGTGGTATATACGCACAATTGAATTTTACTCAGCAATAAAAGAAAATAAAATAATGGCATTTGCAGGTAAATGGATGAAGTTGGAAGACATAATGCTAAGTGAAGTTAGTCAGTCTCAAAAATCCAAGTACCAAATGTTTTCTCTGATATAAGGAGGCTAGTTCATAGTATTGTTGGATGGGGGTACATAGGAGGATTAGAGGAACACTAGAATGGTCAAAGGGAAGGGAGGGTAAGGGAGGGAGCAAGGGGGGAGGGGGGGGAGAAAAAAAAAAAAAAAGAAAAGGTGGTTGAATGAGATGGATATCATTTTCCTAAATGCATGATTGAAGACCTGAATTGTATGAATATACTTTGTATACAAACAGTTATATGTTAAAAGATGCTAAATACATGCACTATGAGTTGTACATATCAAAAATTATAAAAATAAAATAAAAAAAGAAGAAGTTGTTGTGTAGTGGAAAGTGTGTGTGTGTTTCCACTATATTAAACTCATATAGTTTTTTTAAACCTTTTAAACAATTTTTAATTAATTTATTTATACGTGGTGCTGAGAATCCAACCCAGTGCCTCACATGTGCCACACAAGGGCTCTACCACTGGGCCACACCCCAGCCCTCTCATGTAATTTTGATGCTAAATAAATCAGTTGTTTTCCTGTTGTTTCTCACTTATTGAATCACTGGAATTTATTGGTAGTGAGCCAGGGGAATGAAATAATCATTTGGAAGAAATAAATCACTATGCATTTTGATTTTCCTACTAGACATTCTTCAGTCCATAAAGAAACAGTAGTCTTGAAAGCCAGACTTCAGTGATGGAAAAAGGTTTTACATTAAAAAAACTTCCCTTTATATGATAAGGACAAATCTTGGCTGTGTAGCATGGATTAATGATGAGGAAATGAGTATGTCCCATCCTATCCCAAGTTTAAGGTGTAACAATTTTCAGTTATAACAGGTTTCAGTTATTCCAATTCTGCCTTGTCTGGGTTTGTAAACCTTATTTCAGCTTTGTGACTCCATATGTCTCTTGTACTTTGTCTTTAAGTTGACTTTAGCTATTGAAATGTCACATATAGATCTCTAAGATTATAATTATAAAGAAGGAATTTTGTAAATGAGTCATGTTATTGACTTTCTAGAGAAGAAATGTAATTGTTTTTTCCTATCATAATCATAATTCCTCTCAAAGAAGAAACATCCAAGTATCAAGAGGTTTATTTTATCCATCAGCAACTACTATTTGTATATTCCTCATCATTCTGTCTTTAATTTCTTTTCTATTTGACAGGCATGCATCCATGAGCAATCTTGTTTGTACAATTTTCATACAGTAAAGAAAACAAACTGTAAATGTACACTAGGATGTTTATATCTAACCACCACCCATATTTAACATATTGAGCATTTCCATAACAAGAAAGTACCCTTGGGTCCCTTTTGGATCAATACTTTTTTTTTTTTTTTTGGTACTGGGGATTGAACTCAGGGTTACTCTACCGCTGGGCCACATCCCCAGCCCTTTTTTGTATTTTATTAGAGACAGGGTCTCACTGAGTTGCTAAGTGCCTTGCCATTGCTGAGGCTGTCTTTGAACTCACGATCCTCTTGCCTCAGCCTCCCAAGTGCTGGGTTTACAGGCGTGCGCCACCACGCCCAGCTTGGATCAATACTTCTGATTCACTACCTCAGGCAATTATTGAGGTTTGTTTCAGCACAGATTAGTTTAGCTTGTTCTAGAACTTCACATAAAGGGAATTATTATGGCTTAGATGTGACATGTCCCCCCAAAGCTTAGGTGTGAGTCAATGCAAGAAGGTTTAGAGGTGAAATGATTAGATTATGAGAGCCTTAACCCAATCAGTGTGTTAACCTCCTGATAAGGATTTACTGGATGGTAACTAAAGGCAGGTAGGGTGTGGCTAGAGGAGAGGGTCATTAGGGGCATGCCTTTGGAGTACATGTTTTGTCCCTGGCAAGTGGAGTCTGTCTCTGCTTTTTGGTGGCCTGCTTTCCTCTGCTGCACATTCTGCCATGATGTTCTGCCTTGCCGTGGGCCCCAGTGAATGGAGCTAGTCATCTATGGACCAAGAGCTCTGAAACGGTGGTCCCCCAAATAAACTTTTCCTTCTATAATTGTTCTTGTCAGTTACTTTGGTCACAGAATTGAAAAAGCTGACTAAAACAAGAATCATTCAGTTATACACTATATTTGGATTTTTTTTCATTCATTTTATTCCATGTTGTTGCATATATTAAGTGGACATGTAGGAAGGACCTTATCCATTCCTCTTTTGGTGGAAATTTGGATTGTTTTCCAGGTTTGTTATTACAAATGAGCTTGCTATGAATGAAATCCTCACACGTGTATTTTTGTCAGCATTGCTTGATATATAGTAGATACTGTCAGTTTTTCTAAGTGGTTGAACCATTCATGTCCCCCCTTCCCAGTAATGGTTGAGAGGGTCACAGTTGGCCCATATCCTTCCAATACTTAATTGTTGTCAGTTCTTTTTTTTTTTTTTTTGTACCAGGGATTGAACTCAGGGGCACTCGACCACTGGGCCACATCCCCAGCCCTTTTTGGTATTTTATTTAGAGACAGGGCCTCACTGAGTGGCTAAGTGCCTCGCCATTGCTGAGGCTGGCTTTGAACTCGTGATTCTCCTGCCTCAGCCTCCCAAGTGCTGGGATTACAGGCATGCGCCACCACGCCTGGCTGTCAGTTCTTTTTCTTTTTCTTTTTCTTTTTTTTTTTTAATTTTTTAAAGTTGTAGATGGACACAATACCTTTATTTTATTTATTTTTATGTGGTGCCGAGGATAGAACCCAGTATTTCATACATGTGAGGTAAGCACTCTGCCACTGAGCCACAATCCCAGCCCGTTGTCACTAAGCATTCCAGCATGTATCTTGAGGATTTAATTTGCATTTCCCTGATAAGTAATGAGGTTGAGTATTTGTTCATATGCGTATTGGCCACTTGGACATCCTATGATTGATAGTTTGAGCAGAATTACAATTCCAGTTTCAAAATAACTTTCAGAATATGAAGGAATTGATTTGTTGTCATTGACAAGATGATTGCAGACCTTTTTATTCTTGTTTTTATGTAAGTCACTTGCTTTTATTCCTCTGGAAGTTATCTCAAATTTCTGTTTGTTGTTGTTGGAATCTGTAGTTTTACCAGAAGTTAAGTATTTTTTTTCATTAAAATTGCTTTATTCTCAGTGGGTCTGTTTAATTTAAATTTTTCAGAGAAGAACATTTTCTTTTCTTATCTATTTGAACCTTTTCCTCACTTCTATTTTCTCAAGTAGAAATGACCATTAGGCAGATGTTGGATTTTTTTCTCTCCTTTTTTATCCCATGTTTTATCTTTCTACTTTATGTCCTGGGAGACTTCCTTGACTTTATGTCATCAAATTAAATGCAATGAATTTTGTCTTCTGAGATTCTTAGAGGATAGATCTACAGCCTTTCTTTTTTTAAATATTTTATTTTTTAAAAATATTTATATAATCTAAAAATAAATTGGACACAATACATTTATTTATTTATTTATTTATTTATTTATTTATATGTGGTGCTGAGGATCGAACCTTGCCTCACGTGCTAGGTGAGCGCTCTGCCACTGAGCCACAACCCCAGCCCAATCTACAGCCTTTTTTATGGTCCAAATAACCAAAGGATTAGAGAGCCTACAACTCACATGTTGTCCTTGGTCATTTCAGGTAACAAAGGGAAACAAGAAAACCAAGACCAAAAGGGGGGTGGGTACTTATTCAAGGTTATCCAGCTGTGAGTAGCAGAGTTAGGACTAGAGATCTCAATTATCTTTCCATTAAATCATATTAATGGCCCCAGAGGGGAGATACCCTTCATGGCACCACTAGATTCATTGAAGGAGCCCTAATTAGGAAGGGCTGTTGTAGCTAGCTGGAAGCCATGGGTTCCACCTGATATGTATGTGACGCACCTGTAGGCACCCGCAAACCTGAAGGTATATAACCGGGGTGAAAGCGGTCCGAGTTAGGAGAACGGAGAATTCAGTCAGCCGGGCAGTCACTCGGGTCGGTCAGAAGAATCAGAGCGGCCAGAACGTAGGCAGAGCGGTTACAGAAGAGAAACCAGATAGAAGAAGTAATGACTGGTCAGAGTTAGGCCGAGACTCCTGAGGAAGACAGAAGACAGAAGAAAGAAGAAGGAAGAAAGAAGAGAGAAGAAAGAAGCTCTAATCTTTCTCTAAGCTAAGCTCTATCTTTCTAACTCTAACTCTAAGCTCTAAGCTCTAAAAGCTTTCTTTAACTCTACTCTAGAAGCTCTAGCTCTTTCTATCTTTCTTTCTAAGACAAGACAAGAAGATCTTTCTTTCCCTCTCTAAGCTCTAAGAAAGTAGAAGTAAAAGTAGTAAAAGCTTAACTCTGCCTCCGAGAATTTTCCTCCCGTGGCGGCGCCGTGGCTGGCCGTGACAGGCAGCTTACAATTCATCATGTGGTCTTTACCTATTTCCTGTAGAAAGCCTCTTCTGTGAACTCACCATCCACCTGCTCCTTCTGTGTTCCCTTGTAGCATGTATCTCTGACACCTACATTAATTAGCAGGCATGCTCAGTGCTGGCTTGTTCCTTGACAGGGCTGCAAGGGGATCTTTTTTTCCAGTAACGCTGCAGGCACTCTCACATGCTTCTGCAGCATGGTGCTGGTTCCTTTAAGGGGGTGGTAGGTATCTTTGGGGGTCCCAAGGGATCCTGCCAAGGAGGACACTATTTAATCATTTCTGGAATACTAACCAACCTAGTAAAATGCAGGGTCATGGGGGCCCTGATGTATCTTTACTGACAAGGAGGATTTCCCATCCATCTGAACTGGATATCATCCACATACTGTTTGCCTTAAGACCATCTTTTCAACTCTGAAAATCCATATGGTATAATTAACTGAAGGCCATTTGGCTTTGGGGACATAGGAGTCTTCTCATTATCTCTGGATCTTTAAGAAACTGACATTGCTGTTTTGACTCTCATAAGAAGAAGGTCATTTCCATGGAACCTGGGATGAGGAGAGGGGCAGGGACAGTTTTCTACTGTGCAGGTGGTTGTGAGGTGAAATGAGATGTGCAGGTGGTTGTGAGGTGAAATGAGATCAGAAAATAAAATTTCAATTATAAATTCTTTTATTTTATTTTTAAAATTTAAAAAAATTTGCTTATTTATTTTAATTAGGTATATATGACAGCAGAATGCATTTGAATCATTGTACACAATTGCAGCACAACTTTACATTTCTATGGTCGTCAATTACAGATTCTTTTAAAAGTTGAGTTTCCTTCCCTTTTCCCCTTCCTCATCCACAAAATCCATGAACCATCAGCCCAGTAGTTCTTCCCTCACTCTCTCAGTGGTGGTCATATAGAAAAGTTTAGCCATAAATTACATAGAAATGCCCCTAGTGATCAATCTACAGAGAACGTTGCAGAAGGAAAGGTTGTTAAAATTTAGAACCTTTCATTTTATTCTTAAAGAGCTAGCTGAGGCTGGAGGGAGTGATAAATATAGCCTTTTCCATAACTTTGACTCAAGGAGCCACAATAAAAAGGTTGAAAGCTCACTCTAATTAAAGCATTTACACAGTCTCTATTCAATATTCATCCAGGGCTTTCCCTTTATAATAAGCTACAACTTTCATTTCTGCAGGGCAGAAGGCTCTAGGGGCCCTGCTGTTCTGTGTGAAAACAGAAGCCAATCTCTGTCCTGCTCAGGACCCTGTGTTCACTCCTGCTGTGTTGGAGACTGGCACTGACCTGTCCTTTGACAAGCTGGGCCACTTAACCCTGTTCCTTTCCTGCCAAGCACCCTGGGTACCTGAAGGCAACCAGAAAAGGCAGGCCAGGGCTGCAAAACCAGTCATGTGTATTTCTAACAAGAATAGGAACCCCTTTTATTCTACCTCTGATGGAGCCTGGAGGGAGGTGGGAGAGGGGGCGGTAACCAGGCTTTCTATTTTCAGTTCCTTCAGTTAAAATGCAGGTGGGAGTTTCCAAAATGACACATGCAGATTCAATCAAGAAAGAACTTCTGAGTGCCAGCAGTAGCAATCTCTGTCATCTCACTCTTGAGCTCTCCCTGATGAATATATAATAATTCAGGGTTTCTCCACCTCCTCCCCCTGCCCACTTCCTTTTATCTCACTCTCAGCTGATGGTCTCACCATAATGGAGCTCACAGAATAAACAGTTGGGACCTCTCCCCAAATCTGTGCTGCTACTCTGACTCCCCGTCCTTCCTCCCTTCTCCTTCCTAGAGAGAAGATGTGGATTTTCTTTCATTGAGGTTGACTTCCTTGCCTGGCTTTGGTCCTCAGTCCCTTTTACTTTCTCTGGGACCTGGGTCTTGACACTCCCATGCCCTATTCTTTTCCCTCCCTTGGCTTCCTCTCCACAGCTGCCATCCTGTCTGGCTGCATTTAAGCACAAATCAACTCAAATCCCCTTAGTTCCCCTTGGGTCACCAGCTTCATCCATCCAGGAAGGAGATGTTAACAGTAATATCACTAGGATTTGCTGGCCAGATACACTGCTGGTGGGTATTAGCACATTCCAGTTGCTATAGTTTGGCTGTTATATATCTCTCAAAGGCACGTGTGTTGAAAACTTGGCCCCAGGGTTGTGCTACTGGAGATGGTGGAATCTTTAGTATGTGGGGCCTCAGGAGAGATCCTTAGGTAGTGAGGACATGTCCTTGAAGGGGACTGTGGGAGCCAGATTCCTTGTCTCTTTTTGTTCCCTGACGATGAGGTGAGTGGTTTTGCTCTACCCCATGCTTCTGCCATGATATGCTGCATTACTACAGGCCCAAAGCATTAGGCATGGCTCCATCATGAATTGGAACTTCTACAACTGTGGGCCAAAATAACAACTTTTGTTCTTGTAAGTTGACTCAGTTTTTTTTTTTTAAATAACAATAAAAAGCTGACTAACACTCCAATGCTGGGCTTCTAACTGCCTCTGACGAAGTCTCAAAGGTGACTTTACATACATCTTGAACAACATGGCAAGATTTTACAACTTGGCTCAAATATTGGCTTTATAGAAATTTATAATTGAATCAGTTAATTCCTTATACTATCTCAAATTATTTTGTACTTCCATAAACATGGAGATTCTGTGTGTTCACTGCTATATTTCCACACTTAGGTCAATGTGTGTCCTCTGTGGGTATCCAATAAACACTTACTTTAAACTTAACTGAATTGTAAGCGAACACCAAAATTGTCAACACAGTCAGGAAGAACATACCTTAAAAACCCAGTCCATCAAAAAATGTTAAAAATTGTTGAAATGAGGTAAAAGGCATCCAGTTGTTCCTCCAACTTCTTCCCATTTTTCTGTAATCTTGAAATTAAAAAAAAAGTCAATGGGGGAAAAAGCTCATTTAAAATAGGGTCTTTTAGTTTCAGAGCTGTTTTGTACAATTAAAGTTAATATTCCAGGAAAAGAATCCCAATTCTTCCCTAATTCTCCAAAAAGCTTTCTTCATCTTTTTATTCACCATGTGGGAAGTAAAAACTGAGCCAGAACATTAATTTTTTACATCTTTTTTTAATTGCAGAAAATTGATATTTCCTTTTCACAAATTTAGGGGTACATGGCTGCTGTCCTTAGAATAATGCATCAAGCAAAGTTTTCCCTGCTAGGCTCCTTTGGTGGGTGGACAGAGACCATAGATGCTAAAATTCCACCTTTAGAGGGTCCTAACATAATCTTCCAAAAGGAGATTATCAGAGTCTGACATCCTAAGTGTCATACCTGCCCAAATTCCTGTAGAATCAGGCTCCTCATTGGGCTTAACAGAGCTATGCTTGACCTTGATTTGTTTTAGTCAGTTTGGGGAAATTTATTAAGTCCGTGTCAGATAAACTTTTCATCAATTGGAAAGAGTGGCAAATATGGCCAGTCATGTATGTCAGGGTATGTTGTAGGATGGGCACTCTAGAAACACTCAAGACATGTTCTGATGCATATTCCAGTTTTGTTTTTGCTTTCTCAGATGTAGTTTTATAAAAAAGAAAGATTTTAAATGGAGTCATTCAGCAGTGGCAAAGCACAGCAAATGAGTAGAGCTAATAAAAATCACAAAACTGTACAACTCAAGTTTATTTCCGTTCCCCATAGTCCAATTCTGAGGCTATGAATAAAACAAATAGTTTTTGATCCATGAACTTCCTCATATGTATGATCCATTTCCATACTCCCTTGATTCATTGGTTTTCATAAATCTTTTACATCCCAGCACCCTTCCTCCCAACAATCTACAGAAGCAGAGGTGGACAGGTCACTTCGAGGTGCAGCCCAGAGGCAGGCTCAGTATGAAATCACAGTTAGGATAGGTGATCTAAGGAGCTCTGGGAGAGAGGCCTTTAGAGGACAAAATCATGACCAGGAATCAAGGGTCAAAGTCCACTCTCAGGCAAAGATTATCCTGTAATATCTTACTTGAGAGTTTCATCTTGGGACCTGCAAGCTCTGACACCATTACCAACTGTATTAAATCCAAGACCTCAGCCTGGTGCTCACATTCCTCTGTACAGCTCCTAAATTTTCCACTTCATCTTCTGGCCTACTTGCTGTTGTCAAGCCCAGCTACTCCCCATACTGATATACTTTACCCTGTGCACCCTTTTCCCCTCCTTCTGTCATTTCTCTCTCTACTACCAAGGCTTTCAGATTCAGTGTCCATCACCTCCTTCACTGGACTGGTACAAACTCAACCAGGGAAATCTTCATCCATAGTCCCACCTCGTTATGGAGACCTTTGTTCTACCTTCCTTTAGCACTTACCTGTTGAGAGCAACTATTTCATTTCACTGATGTTCTACCTGAGTTTTCCAAGAGATGGCACGAGTTTTATTTTCCCAGTTTGGTGGCAGTGATGGTTGTGGGACTGGTAAGACAGAATGGCTGTTATGGTTTGGATATGTGGTGTCTCCAAGAAATTCATGTGTGAAATAATGCAAGAATTTTCAGAGGTAAAATGAAGATTATAAGAGATTAGTCCACTGATAAAAATTAACTGAGTGGTAACTGTAGGCAGATAGGGTGTGGCTGGAGGAGGTAGGTCACTGGGGGTGTGCCTTTGGGGTTTCTATTTTGTCACTGGTGAGTAAAATTCTCTCTTCTTCCTTTTGCCATGTTCTGAGATGTTTTCCTCTGACACATCCTTCCACCATGATGTTCTGCCTCACCCAGAGCTATAGAGTTGGCCATCTGTGGACTGAGGTCAAGAGCCAAAATAAACTTCCTCTACATTGTTTCTGTCAGATAGTTTGGTCACAGTGATGAAAAAGTTGACTAAAACATGGAATTTCAATCACATTTGAAGAGCAAATACAATTAAACAGAAGCTCATTAGACATCTATTTAGCAACAACATGAATCAGCAATTTGGCTAACTGGGTTAGAGAGAAATGGAACCAAAGTGAAGGGAAAGAACTCTATTCAACTTACTTTCCTAGCATTATGGCTATATAACAAGGATTGAATGATATGATTGAGAATCAGCAGTTCCATCATATTCCTACTCATTCATTAAAAACATATCTAGTAAGTGTCAGACCTTGAGGACAGAGATGTGATTAAAATGTGACCTTGGCCTTCCAAAGAGTTCACAGTGTAAAGAAGGATCTAGGTAAACACATCACTTGTTAAAGCATAGTTTAATAAGTGTTATAGTATAATGATTAAGAGTGCCTTGGTTCACTCTTGAGAACCAGACCTGCAGAAGAGTTCTGGTACTGTCTGGCCTAGGGGCAGGTCAATCTAGTCTCTGCAAAAAAGGTCCTACCCTCAAAAACCTCTGAGGCCTGATTAGATCACAGTACCACGTGCTGGAACTACCTTCACAAGAACTCTGCAGAAACAATACCCTGGAAGTGCACCAAACTGGTCCAAAAGGACAAAACACTAACTGACCTAACATCCTAACCCTTCCCAGCTAGCTCATTTGGGTGAGAAGGAAAGCTGAGTCTTATATCAAACAGCTTCAATCTTAGGCTACTCCAACTGGCAGCTCAGAGAGCAACACAAAAACAGGAAGGGATTAACAACTCCCACCCCTTGCTCTATTAGTATAGAACTCAAGAATTGGAAAGAAAAACTACTGGACATAGACAGTGACCACCCAATCTGTTCGACTTTGACTACCTTAGTGGAGAAGATGCCTTCATTCTTTACTAAAATTTTAGAATTTTTAAAAACATTTTAAAATTTTTTAATTTAATTCAATTTAAAAAAATTTTCCCACATGTGTCTCTTTGTGTGCACCCACACATGTATGTGAGTTTTGGCATGCTGATTGGTGCAGGAACATATATACATACACTTCTTTGTTTCTTTTTCTCTAATTTTTTAAAACATGTCATTATTTTTTGGTTTGCTTCTATATTTGGCAAACTTCTGATATCTCAGCTCAGACCCTAAAATCAAGGAAATCCAGGAATCAAGCTCTAAAAGAAAACAACTTCCAGCCAACTTTGCTATACCCAATAAAGCTCAGTTTCAAATTCAAGGAGGAAACAAAAAATTTTCCATAACAAGAAGAAGCTAAAAGATTTCATGAGCACCAAGCCAGCACTACAAAGACTACTCAAATATAAATACACAAAGAGAGACTAAAAAATAATCCTCAAAGCTCCCATACAGAGGAAGTTCAATAGAAGAATAATCTACCATGTGAAAATCAAGACAGAATAAAATATAGCAAAAAACCAAAATGGCAGGAAACCACAACTCATATCCATACTAATGCCAAATGCTAAAGGTCTCAGCTCTCCAATTAAGACAAAGATTAGCAGAATGGATGAAAAAACAAGAGCCAAAAACAACAACAACAACAACAACAACAAAAAACTCAAAAAACAAAAAAACAAAACAAAACGGTGTTTACAAGAAATTCATCTTTATGCAAGGACACCCACAGGCTGAAGGTAAAAGTATGGCAAAAAATATTCCATGCATATGGTTTAAGAAAACAAACTGGAGTAGCTATCCTCATATCCAACAAATTAGATTTCAAGCAAAAATTTATTAGAAGAGACAAAGAAGGCCACTACATCCTAGTAAAGGGAATAACCCAACAAGAAGATGTAGTGGTAGTAAATATTTGTGTCCAAATGGCAGTCTGCTCAATTACATGGAAAAAATACTCCATGACATTAAATATCACATAGACCCCAACACAGTAATACTGAGTGGTTTCAACATACCCTTATCACCACTAGACAGGTTATCAAAACATAAAATCAATAAAGATACATCCAACTTAAATAACACCATAAATCAAATGAATTTAATGCACATCTACAGAATACTCCACCCTCAAACAGCTGAATTTACCTTCTCAGCTGTTTATAAAACTTTTTCCAAACTATATCATATTCTAGGTCAGAAAGCAAATCTTAGCAAATACAAAGCAATTGATATAATACCATGTATTCTATCAGATATAATGGAATGAAGTGAGAAATCAACAACAACAAAAAAGATACCACATGAAAAGTGGAGATTGAACAATATTCTCTTAAATGAAGAATGGATCAAAGAAGAAATGAGAATAGAAATCAAGGAATTTTTAGAAATGAATAAGAACAAAGATACAACATACCAAAATCTCTGGGACAATATGAAAGCAGTTCTAGGAGGAAAATATATAGCATTGAGTGCCTACACTAAAAAGTTACAGAGATCCCAGATAAATAAGCTTATGTTCTACCTCAAAGCCTTAGAAAAAGAATATAAACTAATCCTAAAACTAGTAGAAGATGGGAAAGAGTTAGGATCAGAGCTGAAATCAATGAAAATGAGAATAAGAAAACAATACACAGGATCAATGCAATGAGGAGTTGGTTTTTTGAAAAGATAAATAAGATTCACAAAATCTTAGCCCAAGTAACAAAAAGAAAGAGAGAGAAGATGCAAATCAACAAAATCAGAGATGAAAAAGGAGATATCACCATAGACTCCTCTGAAATTCATATATCAGAGCCTATTTTTAAAATTTATACTCCAATAAATTGGAAAATCTAGAAGATACTAACAAATTTCTAGACATATATGACCTGCCCAAATTGCATCAGGAAGATACAGAAAACCTAAACAAACCAATATCAAATAAGGAAATTGAAACAGCAATAAAAGCCTTCCAAAAGAGAATAACCCAGGATTTGATGGATCTCAGCTGAGTTCTACCTTTACAGGAGAACTAATACTAATCTTTCTCAAATTATTCCATGAAACTGAAAGAGAAGAAACACTTCTAAATACTTTTTACAAAGCCAGTATAATCCTGATACAAAAACCAGACAAAGACACATCAAGGACAGAAAACTACAGAGCAAATCACTGATGAACATAGATGCAAAAATCCTTAATAAAATATTAGCAAATCACATTCAAAATCACATAAAAAGGTAATATGCCATGATCAAGTGGGTTTTATTCCAGGGATGCAAACTTGGTTTGACATACACAAATCAATAAATGCAATTCATCTCTTAAAACAGAATTAAGGAAAAAAATCAAATGATTATCTCAATGGAAATAGAAAAGGCCTTTGATAAAATCCAATACCCATTCATGTTAAAAACACTGGAGAAGCTAGGGATCAAAGGAACTTACCTCAACATTGTAAAGGCCATTTATGACAAACCCAAAGCTGATATCATACTAAATTGAGGAAAATTAAAAGAATTGTCTCTAAAATCAGAAACAAGACAAGGCTGTCCACCCTCACCAGTCCTATTTAATATAGTCCTCAAAACATTAGCCAGAGAGACCAGGCAAGAAAAGGATATCAAAGGGATACAAATAGGAAAAGAAAAAAGTCAAACTATCTGTTTGATGATGATATGATCCTACATCTAGAAGACCCAAAAAACTCCCACCAGAAGACTTGTAGAGATTATAAATGTGTTTAGCAAAGTAGTTAGATACAAGATCAACACCCATAAGTCAATAGCTTTCCTATACTCCAACAGCAATTCAGTTGAGGAAGAATCAGGAAAACCATTTCACTCAAAATAACCTCAAAAAATGTAAATACTTGGGAATTAATCTAACTAAGGAGGTAAAATAGCTCTACAATAAAAACTATAGAATACCAAAGAAAGAAATTGAAGATCTTAGAAGATGGAAAGACATCCCTTGCTCTTGGATAAGCAAAGTCAATATTGTCAAAATGGCCATACTACAAAACTGATATACAGATTCAATGCAATCCCCATCAAAATACCAATGACATTCTTCACAGAATAGAAAAAAACCCCACAATTTTAAAATTCATTTGGAAGAATAAGAGACCCAGAATAGCCAAAGCAATACTCAAAAAGAAAAGTGAAGCAGGAAGCATCACCATACCTGATTGATCTGAAATTATACTACAGAACTGTAGTAACAAAAACAGCACGATATGGGTATCAAAATAGACATGAAGACCAATGGAACAGAATAGAAGACATAGAGACAAATCCACATATCTATAGCCATCTGATATTTGACAAAGGTGCTAAAATATATCTTGGAGAAAACTCAGACTTTTAAACAAATGGTGCTAGGAAAGCTGGATAGCTTTATGTAGAAAAATGAAATTAGATGCTGCTCACTCACTGGGCACAAAACTCAAATAAAAATGTATCAAAGACTTAGGAATTAGATCAGAAATTTTACAACAGCTAGAAGAAAGCAGAGAGTCAACACTATCATATAGATGTATACATGGACTTCCTTAACAAGAAAATCATACAAGATAAAATCAAGAATCAATAAGTGGGATGCCATCAAACTAAAAAGCTTCTGCACAGCAAAGGAAATTATTAAGAGTGAGAAGCTAGAGCCTATGGAAGAAAATCTATGGGAGAAAATCTTGGCCAGCTACTCCTCTGATGAGGGGATTGATATCCAGAACAAAGAACTCTAAAATCTTAACACCAAAACAAAAAAAAAAAAAAAAAAAAAAAAAAAACAAAAAAACCCCCCAAAAACCCAACAACAACAACAACAACAACAACAACAACAAAACAACCCAGAATAAAATAACCCAATTAATAAGTGTGCAAAAGAACTAAACTTCTCAAAAGAAGAATGGCCAAAAAATGTTTAACATCTCCACCAATCAGGGAAATGCAAATCAAAACTATACTAAGATTTCATCTTACTCCAGTCAGAATGGCAATGATCAAGAATGTGAACAATAATTAATGCTGGTGAGGTCCTAGTAGAAAAGGTACACTTGTACATTGTTGGTGGAGCTGCAGACTAATATAACCACTCTGGAAAGCAGTATGGAGATTCCTCAAAAAGCTAGGAATGGAACCACCATATGACCAGCTATCCTACTCCTTGATATTTTCCAAAAAGATCTAAAATCAGCATACTATAGCAATACAGCCATTCTAGTATTTACAGCAGCACAATTCACAGTAGCCAAATAAGGAATCAATCCAGATGCCCATCAACAGATGAACGGATTAAGAAATTGTGGTGTATATATACAACAGAGTAATTCTCAGCCATAAAAAAAATGAAATTATGGCATCAGTAAGTAAATGGAAATGGAGAATATCATGCTAAGTGAAATTAGCCAACCTCAGAAACTCAAAAGATCACATGTTTTATCTCATATGTGGAAGTTAAAGTAAAATAAAGAAAAGGGGGAGGGAAGGATAAGATGATATAAAGGAGCAATCAGATATAAATTAATAGGCAAGGGGACTGGGGATGTGGCTCAGTGGTAGAGTGCTTGCCTAGCATGTGTGAGGCACTGGGTTTGATTCTCAGCACTACCATAAAAATAAACAAAATAAAGCTAAAAACGTTTGATATTGTAAAAGTAAACATTTAAAAAAATTAATAGGCAAGCAAAAGAAAGTCCAGTGGACTAGAGGAAGGAGAATGGGAGAGGGGAGGGAGGATGGGAGAGAAAAGGGGACATCATGAACTGAATTGATTTCCATGCATGTATGAGTTTGTTGGAATGAACCTAATTACTATGTATAACTATAAAGCACTAATTAAAAATCCATTAAAAAAGTGAACATACAAAAAAAAAGTGCCCCAGTTCAAATCTCAACTTTACTACTTATTATTTGTGTGAACTTAGGGAATATACTTACTCTCTGTGTTCTCATATACAAAGTGAAGATAATAGCACATACCTCACAGGGTTATTACGGGTTGAAAATCTTTATTTTGAGCTGAAAACAAGCTTATAGATAGAAGCACTTCATAGCCTGTGCGTATTAAATGTCAGCTCTTATGATAGATGTAAATGCGGAGGCTATGAGAACAGCGAAGAGAAACATCAAAATCAGATTGGATGTGTCAAAGGCTTTCTAGATGTAGAAACAAAGAACTACATTTTGGTGGATGAGTAGGACTTATTGATATAATGAGGAGGAGGGAAGGAGGTCCATGCAAAGGGAGTAACATGTATGGAGAGCAGGCTATTGCATCCACCATTCAGAATGACTTCTGTTTCAGGGGGAGAGGGAAAGGGAGAGGGAGAGGGAGGGGGAGAGAAAGGGGCAGAGGGAGGGGGAGAGGAAAGGGGAGAGGGAAAGAAATTCTTGTGAAGGGCAGAGGCAAGCCAGAGAAGTCTGAAGCACATTGATGGTTCAAGGTTACTCAGCTAAGAGCTTGGGGCTTAGATCTGAGAGTCTCTGACATGTTAAGGACAAAAAAGGATAACACTAGGTTTGCATTTTAGAAAACCAACTCTAACCATAGTTAGGTTGGAAGGGATTTCCCTGGTGACCAGTTAGGAAGTCTTCTAATGCTGCATGTGAGGAATGAAGAGATCCTATTCTAAGAAATTGTGTATTTGTTTTCTGTTGCAACTTAAGAAATGACCCCAAATGTAATGGTACAACTTACCTTCTATTATCTCACAGTTTCTGCAGTGTGGAGTCTTGACATCAAGCTATCTGCTCAGTAAGTCACTAGTTAAAAGGTAGTCATTAATTGTGACTGTGGTACTCACCTGGGGCTCAGGGTCCTCCTCCCAGCTCATCAGCTTGTTGACAGAATTCAGTTCCTGAGTTTGTTAGACTGAGGTCCTTGTTTCTTACTGGCTCTTACATGAGGGTCTCTCTCAGATTCCAAAGGATGCCCACATTCCTTAGCATGTGGTCCCCTGTATTTTCAAAGCCAGCAATCGCTCACCTGCTTTGGATCTCTTTGACTTTCTTTTCTTTTCTACTCTATTTTTAAAGGATTCCTATGGTTAACTGAAGAACAACTGAATAATCTTTGTATCTTGAGGTTGTCTCTGGGACTTTAATTATCTATGCAAAAATTCTTCATAGAAGTACTTAGGTTGGTGTTTGACTAACGGTTGGATGGGGATTTTACGGGAGGCATCTTCAGGAAACCTACCACAAGTTGGCAGGGGGAGTAATGAGGACAGAATGTTTATAAAAGCAATGTAAAAGGAAAGCCTTACAAACTTAATGAGCAATTAGATGTAGGGGGTGAAAACCTTGAGGAAATCAGACAACTAGTTGTAAAGTGAGGAAAACTAAAAGGGAGGGATATCTGAGAACCTAAGATAACCTATAACTTTCTCTTGAGGGAGCTATCATTAGTGCTAAATGCAAGGCAAGTGTGTTAAAATCCAGTAAGATGGAGAAAAGGACTCTTTTTCTTTTATTTTTTTTATTTTCAATTATTATTTTTTAATTTATCTTTTTTAGTTGTTGATGGACCTTTATTTTATTTTTTTATATGCAGTGTTGTGAATTGAACTCAGTGCCTCACACATGCTAGGCAAGTGCTCTGTCACTGAACTACAATCTCAGCCCCCATTTTTCAATTATTTTTTTTCACCAGGGATTGAACCCAGAGGCACCTAACTACTGAGCCATATCCCCAGCCCTTTTTAAATTTTCAAGACAGGGTCTCACTCAGTTGCTTAGGACCTTGCTTAGTTGCTGAGGCTGGCTTTAAATTGCTATCTTCTTACCTCAGCCTCCCAAGCCACTGGGATTACAGGTGTGTGCCACCTTGCCCAGTGAGAAAAAGGCGTCTAATGGATTTAGCAGAATAAAGGATGTGAATCATTGCTAAATGTAAGGAAAGCAATTTAGGAAAGTTTTTGCAGTGTGTTGAGAAGAAACAGTCAAGAGTGGACAGTATATGAAGGGGGAGTTGGGATTGGACTTGTTTAGTTTTTCTAAAAGATGGAAGAGAAAAGAATGTTTCTGTGACTTCAAAGAGAGTGTTTGCAAAGGGTGAGGTTGTAGTTCCAGAAAACAGGATGGGAGTAATTGTTTTCTGTTATCGCCTCGTCTCCTTTCATCTTACTTACTATGATGAACACGGCACTCCTCATTCCAGATTCAGACCATTTCCTTCAGCTAATCTCCAGTAGCTTTATCCTTTCTGGCTTCCTGTAGACTGTGGAGTTGGTTTAGTCTCTGCTTTTGAGTTCTCTCTCTGGCCCAATTTTGACTTGAGCACCAGAAACTTGTGACCATTTTTCTCCTTGTATTCAATAATAATATTATCTTTGGGAAACTATAGAATAGTCTCCAAGAGGTGTTAAATTGTATCCTCTTTTCACAAGATAGACTTTTCCTTCTACCCTTGATCCTAAAATATTTCTTTACTATTTCAATTGTCCAAAAGGGACAGTTATGTGTAAGAACTTGGAATTCTCTCTCTCTCTCTCTCTCTCTCTTTTTTTTTTTTTTTCCCTTTGAGTAATTGTTGGGGAAAGCTAGAGCCTCCTTTAATATTAGGGACCTACATCTCTTTGGGAAACTAGGATCCCTTTTTAAAAAAATGCTTTATTAAAATCAATTAAATGCAACAGAATATATTTGAGGAAAAGTAGTGTTCTGGATAGAAAGAAGAGTTGAAGAGTGTGGGGTGGTGCCACATCGGTGAGGTCTTGTGTCTGAGCCCTTTGGTGAGTGTGATTTCTGAGCCAATATGCGCGTTGTGGGCAAGAGCCCTCCTGAGTCTATATTTATTTTTTTCAGTAGTGGGGATAAACCCAGACCCTTGAGCACACTAAGCAAGTGTTCCACCACCAAGCCACACCCTTGACCCCTGAGTCTAAATTTTAATGCCAAGAGGAGCCAGAGGAAACCTTCCATTCACACTACTGCCCCATGGTGGTGGTTTCACCTGTTCATGCCCCAGGTGGAGGCTCCTATTTCCACAGCTCCATGACAACAGAGGATTAGAGAAATTCGCTCTGTCAGAATTCGGTGCTGACAAGAGCCAGGCAAACATGTCATTCCTGTTTTTATAACTGGTGCTAGGGGGTGGCAGTTGATCTGTGCCAAGTGCCAGATTTTGTTCCACTGAGTGGGGAGGCAAAGGCAATTTTGTCAGGCAAAAGTCATAGCCCATTACCCTGGGGGAGCAGAGAATGGCACTCTTGGGATGTTGGATGCCCAGAGAAGGATCCAGAAAGCCCCAATTCATGTGGCTGCCTCTGTCAGGGACATACATTAAAGGACATTGTTTGCTCCAGCTGAGCTCAGCTGTGCTTCAGCAAAAGGCAAATTTGCCCTCCAGGATGCGAAGCTCTGCCTGGTGAACCCAGAATTCGGCCTTCACTTTGTATCCTCATCCTCTCTTCCTTCTCACTTCAAAAAAAAGGCAAACTGCAGGGCCCTTTGCCACCCATGTCTTTGATATGCAGCGGTGAATCAATCATGGCAAATAATGACAGGGAAGCTTCCCCTGGGAGAGGAGAGCTCTGTGCCCTGATTTTATGCAGATGAAATCACTATGAATCACACTTCAAAATATCTCTGAGTAAGTCTAATCTCCCCAGGATAACACAATAAAAGAAAAAATTTGTACTTGGGAAGAATTCCAGCCTCAAGGCCACCAAACATTCCCAGCATCTGGGACAGTTATCACTAGGTATCCTTATCTCTGGTCACTCATGCTCAGGAACATATTTCCTTAGAGGTCTTTTCTTTGCAATCCCACCTGACCTGTCACTGTGGGTGGTGCGCTGGAATCACTTGACATAGGTCAGTTTGTTATGCTCAGAATTAGGTCATTGGGAGAGCCACATAGTAATTTATGTAAATGAACATGCACAAATATGCAGAAATATGACAATCTGTGTTTTCCATATTTCCTGAAAAATAGTATCTTGTAAGCTTTTCAATATGGAAATTCATTAGTTTGGCAGATATATTTAGATCATATTCAACTAAACTGCATAAACGCCCAATATGTACTAGGTGTGGTTGCCTACTTCATTTTATTTAATCTGCACAAAGAACTGTGCTGTCTTCATTTTGCAGAATATTTATCTCCCCTGAGGTCAGTTGGAGGCAAAGAGCTGTGTGTCAGGGTCCATGTCTCATGCTCTCCCACCTCCCTGTATTTCTGCACAGACACCTTTCTGAACAGCAGAAGAATCTCTTCAGCAAAGATCTTTATTCTGACACAGAACAGTTTCTTCATATAATATAGTTCCAAAAACGAGTGGAAGAAACAGACAAAAGTGAAATTGCTGGTTAAGCCCAGCATCTTGATCTCACCTCTGCCTTTTTCTCCCTTTTTTGACCCAAGGGTTCCATGGACCACAGTTTGAAAACCACTTCCTTCCAGCATCCTCTTAGACTGTTTATCTTGAGTCTATTTTCTGGACTTCTCCAGAGTGTGTGTCCTAACTTTGGTCTTTTAGTACTTCAGTGCAGCAAAGCCCTGTGCTGGACCTGCTACAGTTCTACCAGGAGATGAGGGCTTGGGCTGTTCTCAGAGCTGCCCTTTCTGAGATGCTGGGGGAAGAGGTGGGTGGTGGCAGAGAGATGAGCCTGTAGTTCTTCCAACTCACCTCTCTGTAGGAGAAGCCCTTAGGAGACACCCTTAAGAAGAATCATTGCTAACATTTTAGTTATGGATAATTATGTGTGATTATATTAAATGTAGATGCCTATATCTTTTGGAGATACATACAGAAGAACCCTCATATGTAGTGATAAAGTTATTATTTTAACATTATCCAGGGTGGGGTATGAGTGGGATAATAGATGAAACATTTACTCTGTTGAAGCTGGGTGATAGATACATAGTTTGTTATACCACTCTTTCTACTTAAGAATAGGTTTGATATTTTCAAAACAAAGATTAAATATACAGTAGATAGGTAAGATATGGACAGAGAAAGAAAAAGAAAGGAAGGCAGGCAGGCAGAAAGGAAATATCAAACTGATGTTAAACCCTTGCCCCAGGACCATCATTCCTTTATCTCTCAACTTAGTGTTCTTGCCCTCAGGGACCCCTCCCTTCTGCTGCTCTTGGGGCAGGGCCTACTTTTTATCCTGGAATGGAAGAAATCTTTGGGTCTGCTTTTCCGGCTTATAGACTGGGATTCTACCCATACTTACAGCTTTGTCTGCACCTTTGATTCTGGCCTCTCCCACAACTTAGGGTGTGATATGTTTCTCCATGAAGTTTTATGTAGAAGCTTCACCATCCAGTTCAGCTTAGGAGATGTGAGAAATTAAGTTTCTTTCTAAAGCTCAGATGTTTTCATGATTTCCCATTTTAAAGAGGAAAACCCCAAAACTTTAAGAGGCTACATAAACAACCCCAGGTCACACACCTATCCAGTAGTAGAACCAGGCTTTTGAACTCAATTAATCTGGCACCAGGGACTGCCTTTGCAGCCACTGCATCAGATAGACATCATCCATGACAATTATAATAATCAAGCTCAGCACCTGACAAAACTGATGCAGCAATTTTTATCTTTTTTTTTGAACATGGAAAAAAAATCTGGAGAGTGAATAAAATAACACACAATTCTACCACTCTCACAAAATATTACTTTTCCTGCATATATTTTATATGCTTAAATTCATAATAAATATAATAGTAAAATCATTTTTATGTTCTGAACTTTTGTACTCTATCACAAGCATGTATAATTTTTTTCATAATATTTCAAATGTGATTTTTATCTTTTTAAAAACCCTTCCTTTTGTGGAACTTCTTGTTGCTCCTAATTTTATGCTGTTTGAAACAACCTGGGAATGACTATCTTGAGGCATATAGACATTTCTTCTTTTTGATTTTTTTCTTGTGTGTAAATTCTCAGAGATAGAATGATTGGATCAAAGGCTAAATAATCTTAAGATACTTGAAACTCTGCCAGGAGAATTTCAAATTGATATCACTACTTTATACTATATAGCTTTTTGCTATATCCTTTCAAGCATTGGGTTATCATTAACAAATATTTTCTATTTAATATAAAACAACCATGAGATTGTTTTAATTTAAATTTATTTTATTTTTAGTGACTTGGTGTAGGGTGGGGCTGCTTGTGATTGTACAGTTGTTTGGGAGCTCTAGCATGACTCCACACCATACACCACACACCACACACACATGCACAGACTGTGTTAGTTGGCTTTCTGTTACTACAACAAATATCTGAGATCATCAACTTATAAAGAGGAACAGTTTATATTGGCACACAGTTGGGAGGTCTTTGTCCATGACTGGCCAACCCGGTTGGTTTTGGGCCTGTGGCAAGTAACATGGCTGGGAGTGCATGGAGCAAAGCTGCTCACTTCATGGCCAGGAAGTAAAAAAAGAGGGGAAGAAGACACTGGGGTCCTAAAATCCCCTTTAAAGGCATGCCTTCAATAACCTTAAACCTTCTAATATTCCCACCTATTAAAGGTTTCCACCACTTTCCAATAGCATCAAGCTGAGGACCAAGCCTTTAACATGTGGGCCTTTGGGGGACAATCCAGATCCACGTACAGCAGACACATACATTAAAAAGAGAAGCTGTCCTTGACCTTGTTGGCACTGCTGTAACACACAACAGCTCAGGGTCACAGCAATGGCCTCTGAACACTCAGCAGATACTGTGTGAGGAAAGAGGTTAACAGATGGAATGAAAGACAGAAGGTGCCGACCTAACTTGTCTTCTGCACTCAGGCTGAAGTTCTGCCATTTAATAATTCAACAGCAGTTGAGCAAATAGCTGTAGTCTGTGAATTTTCTCTAAACCCTCTGTAAATGCCACTTCTCAGTCTGAGGGAAATCTCTTTTGAGATATCGAGGCTTTATTACATATATACTTTTTCATTTAAACGAACAATTTAAAAATGGAAAATAGGGACTGTGATGTAGTGCATGTGTTAATTAGCTAAATTGTGGTGATTATTTCACAATATGTATGCATCCAAACATGAAGTTGTATACCTTAGGTACATATGATTTTTATTTGTCAATCATCCCTCAATAAAGTGAACATCTTGGTGCATTTTTAAATGAAAGTTCAATTCTAGCAGCAGCATATGCAGATGCATTCTTAAGGACTAATCTTCACAGTCAAAATCTTACAGGGCTGGGAGTTTGGAGCCTTGGATCTGGTTCTACTTTGTGATTCAGCAAATGGCTTTGCATGTTTCTGAGCCTCAGTTTGTTCATATGTAAAATGAAGGGTCTAAACAAATGATCTATCAAGGTCCTTTCAACTCTAATATTTATAAGTCAAAGCTAAAGCCATGACTTTGTCTTTATGAATATTGTACTTCCTCATATTCCATAGCATTTCATGGTTTTTATTATTTTTGCCTCTATACATGTCAAGTGAGAATATATATGGAAACATTTAGTGACGATAATGAAAGAACAGCTCTTAGAGATCTTTATATGAGGAACTTTAAAGCTGTGCTCATTAGCAAGCACATTAGACTTAGATTACTGCTAGCAATTAAGAGGAGAAAACAATAATTAAGTAAACAGAATCATCTGAGATGAGGTACAATATAATATGTGGTGGGAGAAGAAGAAATTTTTTGTGGAAAAAGGAAATAGGAAATCCAAATTCTCTAGCTTAAAGTCTCCCTGCATTCAAGGGCAACTACAGATAATGCAGGGCAAAGGAAAATAGGAACTAGAGTAATTGAGGCTTCCAGGGATCCCCTGGGGTCTAGTGCAAACACTATTATTAGATCTCCTTATTGCCATGCTTTAGTACTCTAAAACCCCGGCACAGAACTGCCCCAGTGGGTGACTGGTGATTTATTCTACAAAGCACAGAAAAAGGACATTTGTCTCAAAAACATTTTCTTTTTGGTTATGAAGAGATATAAATGCAAGCAAAGAACTTAACAGCTCCATATCTTCCCCTTTGATAATTGAATTTTCCCCATCTCTGAAAATCACCTTGAAGTTTTGCCTGGGCTAGCAGGATGCAAAGATGTGGGTTTAGTATAGTAGCAGCTCAGAGCCAAAGACAGCTTCCAAGTCCCTTCTTATTGAATCTAATGGGATAATCTAACCAAGGGAAGGAGACCCAGACTCCCAGTGGCTCATGTAAATGATTCAATTCAGAGCATAGAGTAAATGGACTGACTGGAAGTGCCTTCTCTGGCCAAAGCTCACAAGTATGATTTCAGAGAAAATGAACTATATACGACTTTGTCACACTTGGAAAAGAGGATGACTTCTGCTATTCTAAAACACTTCCTAAAAATATCAAAGTAAAAGGCTTAAAAGAGAAAGACAGAGGGACTGGGGCATCTAGAGGCATCTCTTCCCCACCACATGGTTTTTATTTTCCATTTGGAGCTTATGTCGTACATTTACCAAACTTTTAGGTCTATTAAAATGATAGCGCTGTCTGATGAAAGCTTTAAATAACTTGATTCCTTCTTATTGAAGGCACAGTTCATTTAATGCAAAGAATTCCTCTTGTAGAAAAGGATTTCTGATAAACAAGACTTTCCATATGAGGTTTGCTTTGTAAGTATTTGGCTTTCAAGGTGGAATTAGGCAGCTTCCCCTGTTGACCACAGGCATTGACCCAACACCAGGGGGCGCCATTCTCTAGATTCCAGGAGCAGTGGCTGCTTAGCTTGGCAGATTCTGGCTTCTCTCTCTCTGCTCAGGTTTGGTCTCATGTAAGACACGGCTTCATATGAAAGTGTTTTCAAGGTCATCTAGGCAGGGAGACGAGTGACTTTAGAAGAAAACAAAAGAGTAGAGCTGCTGGTGTTTTCCCATGCACAGTCATGCCCTGACAGTCTGATGGGAGGAATGGAAGTCTGCACAAACTCAGCCATCTCAGCAGCAAAGGCAGACCCACAGATTAAAGAGGGAGCATGGGGTTTGACAGTGGCATCAGAGCAGAAGGAAACTGTGTGATCAGAATGTCCTAGTCAGTAACAACATAGGGCAAGCAATTGGCAGAAACCACAGATAAGATTTTTTTTTCCTTACTATTGGATGGTGCTGTTATCTTTCTGCTCCAGTCCACCTGCCTTCTGAAAGCCTTCTGCCCTTAATATGAAAAAAGTGACTTTCTGTGTGCACTGAGTAGGGATCAGAGCCTTGGCAGGTCACTTTAGGAAGGTTTCTAATTTATATGTCACAATATTGATAGTGATATCCAGTGTTATCAAGTCCCTGCTATGTCCCAGGCACTGTGTTGAGTGCTTTACCTCCATAATTCCTGATACCCACAACAATGTCACAAGTAGTAATGAAGAACCTGGGGCTCAAGGAGGCTGATGGCCTGGCCCACGATTATACCACAGCAATACTGTGGCAGAGACCAAACCTAACTCCCAATCTGCATGGCACCAGCACCATCTACTTTCCTTACTACCTTCTACATCCCAACTATTAATCCTTATGTGTTAAGTATAGCATTGATTATGCAGATCACTGAAACTGTAATAATTTAAAACACAATGAACCTCCTGGATCCAAACTAATCTGGATGTCCAGGAGAGAATAAAGGGGTTCATAAGCCACAGGCAGTATCTGGCTAATGATCTTGGGCGAGGTCAGCAACATTATTAAGCAATTTCACTTAAGGATGAGAATTGTTCCCCACGGCAAACACTCCTGTGCTTAAGTTAGCAGGCAACAGTTCCCTGAAGATTCTATTCTCCAGCTAACCCTGAAGTCAAAGAAGGTTATATCAGTCCCTTATTTCCTATTCCTTAAAAGTATTGTCAAAAGTGAGTACTAAAACCTTAGGAAGATCCTACATTTGCAATATTATTTACTTGAAGGGAATAATAGCTTTAGCAGACTGGTTTGAAATAAGAGGGTAACATATTGGAGGGGGCATGGAATATAGCTTAATTTGATCTTTGTTTTCAAGGTCAAAGTAGGGCTTCTAGAATTTATTTTTAGATTGGATATGGAGTTAAGGAATTTGAGTGTAAGAAAGATTCAAGAATGACTGCAAGGAAGAAGATGCTTTGTAGGATAATCAAGAGAATTATTTTGGACCTGCTAAGCTTGGCCAGCCTATTGGATAGAGTAGTAGGCTGCATAATGGCTTCCTGAAGAAATTCATGTCCTAATTTTCAGAACTTGTGATTATGTTATTTTGCCTTGCAAGAGGGAATTAATGTTGTAGATAGAACTAAATTTTCTAATTAGTTGACCTTAAAATAAGGAGATTGTTCTGGATTATATGGATGGGCCCAGTGCATTCATAGAAGTCCTCAAATGTGGAAGAAGGAGACAGAAGAATGATTAAATGTCAGAAAGACACAATCTGTTATGACTGACTTTGAGGATGCAAAAGAGAGCACAAGCCATGGACCGCAGAGAGCTCCTTGACTCTGGAAAAGTCAAGAAAATGACTTAGAGCATCCACAAAGGAATGCAGCCCTGCTGACACCTTGATTTTAGTCCAGTGAGATCCATTTTGGACTTTTGACCTTTGAAGGCATAAAATAATAAATTTGTGTTGGTTTAAGTAACAAAGCTTATGATGAATTTTTACAGCAGCAGTAGGAGATGAATTACATGTGGCAGTATAACATATTGTCTCAACTGGGAGGTTTCAAACATAATAGGTGAAATTACTATTTAAACAGGGACAGAAGTCATAAATCAAAGCTATTCTGGGGAAGCTGGGATATGAGTTTTTGCCCTATCAGCCATCATGAGTACAGATGTCAAGGAGGTGATTGACTCTATGTGTCTTTTGTTCAAGAGGAAGGTTGAGGCTTGAGAATTCAGTTTGAGAGGTGACCCTTCGTAGAAGGTGTCAAAAGATGTTGGACTGAATAGGATCACAAGAGAGTGAGCATACACACTACTCTTTAAGAGGCTGGAAAAGGAGGAGGATTTAGTAGAAAAAACTAAACAGGCATACCTAGTGAAGTAGAAAAAAATATCAGGAAAAATAAAGAAACTCAAGTGAAAAAAGGTTTTAAAAAAATGAAAGACTTAGCATTTGCACCAAATGTTGGTGACAAGCAGAGAAAGAAGAGGAGTGAGAACTGGCTGCTGGACTTTCAATGTGACAATCATCCATGGTGACCTTACATGAGTAAAAGAGCAGGGTGGTAGACAAAGCTTGAAAATAATGAGCCGGGGATTTGCAGGTAAATGGATGAAGTTGGAGAATATAATGCTAAGTGAAATTAGTCAGTCTCAAAAATCCAAATACTGAATGTTTTCTCTGATATAAGGAGGCTAGTTCACAGTGTTGTTGGAAGGGGATACATAGGATCAGAGGACCACTAGAATGGTCAACGGAAAGGGAGGGGAAGGAGGGAGCAAGGGGGGGGGGGAGGAGAAAAAAATTGGTGGTTGAATGAGATGGATATCATTATCCTAAATGGATGATTGAAGATCTGAATGGTACTTATATACTTTGTATACAAGCAGTTGTATGTAAAAAGATACTATACTTGTGCATTATGAATAAGTAAATAAATAATTAAAAAAATTAAAAAGAATGAGCCGGGGAAAGTGGACTCAGAAAGTATTGCCACCATTTTCAAGTTTTTCTGTAAAGAAGAGCAAAAGCAGATGAAAAAAAATCTCCCCACAACAAACAAACATAAGTTATTAGAGGAGTGGTATGATTTAGATAAGAGACCCCAAAGGTCCATGGGTTAAAGGCTTGGTCTGCATGGTGGTGCCATTTGGAGCGGGTGGAACCTTTCAGATGCAGGCCACAATGGGAGGTCTTTTGGTTATTGGAGGCATACCCTCAAAGGAGATCATGACACCCTAGCCTCTTCCTCTTTCTCTCTTTCTTCCTGGCCAAAAGGTGAGAAATTTTACCATCTGGCACCTCCACCAGAGGCCTAAAAGCAATGAGCACATCTGATCATAGACTGGAACCTCTAAAACTGTGTACCAATATGAACATTTTTCTCTTTATAAGTTAATTATCTCAGGCATTTTTTTTTTTTCTTTTTGGTACCGGGGATTGAACTCAGGGGCACTCCACCACTGGGCCACATCCCCACCCCTTTTTTTGTATTTTATTAGAGATAGGGTCTCACTGAGTTGCTAAGTGCCTCGCCATTGCTGAGGCTGGCTTTGAACTCGCGGTTCCTCTATCTCAGGCATTTTTAACACTAATGGAAAGCTCACAGACACAAGGGGGATATAGAGTTATGGAGGGGTTCTAAATTGGGAAATGTTGCCCATTTGTAAACACAGGAGATGACCCAGAATTAGAAAATACTCAAAGCAGAGAGAGTGTAAATGCTGGACTGAAGTCCATGAATAGATGAGAAGAGATTGTGTTCAGAGCTTAAATGAAGGATTGGCTCAGGCATATGGAAAAAAAAAATCTACTGAGGAGAAAGGAAAGGTGTGAAGCCACCTAATTCTAACTTAAAAAAGAGGTGTCCTTTTACTTTGTCCTTTTGGGTATAAGGAAGTTCTTTTCTTATTGATTCTAGTTTTTCAGTGAAATAACAGGTCATCAGCTGAGAGGGAGGAACAGAGAAAGGGTGCTGGAAATTTGAAAAAAAGGGAAATTTAGCAACCCAGAGAGCAAGACAGTGACTCAATTTTCATTGAATTATCTATTAATGACACAATAAAAGTGACAAAGTCTCGATACAGCATCCACAGAAAATCAGCTACATGACTTATAACATAGGGGACATAAATTCTAATTTGTTATGGCAGCTTAAAGAACAGATGTTTTAAGAAAGAAAGTAAAAACAAAGATGAAGTATTGGCATTTAAGAATAGCTGACACTGCCACTACAGCCACACCCTGTCTGTCCAGCTGCATTTCCAGCCTGTGTGAGTGTGTTTGTTTAAGCTGACACTCACACAATCCTTACTTTCCCCAGAGTTTCTCTGTGTCATCCATTCCTGGTTGTGACTTCTCATTAACACTAATGATTTGGCTATGGCAGCCAAACATTTTCTGGGAAGTCTCTCTCTCTCTCTCCTCTCCCTCTCTTTCTCTATTCTATGTCTATGTCTCTCTTTCTATCTCTCTCTCATGTCATAACCTTATTCCTCACCACAGCATATCCAATAACCTCGTTTCTATTTTACCAGAGGGTTTGGAATTCTAGTGTGCTATTTCAGTACCATGGACAGCCACCCTTTACATTCCATCCATTCCAACAGGAATATTTTGCTCATGTTCAGTCCATATTACTACGTGTTGTGTCACCGCCTACAGCAACGATACCGCGGGAAAGAAATCGGAGGCAGATTGGGAATGACTGGTTCCTTTATTCTTGCTTCTTCTAACTTCTCTCTCCGGCTCCAACAACCTCTGGGAAATGTAAGAGCCCTAATAAGGAGATAGCTAAGATGGCAGCTAGCTGAGAGCCATGAGAGGTGTTTAAGTATTTTCACCTGATATTCATGCATTTATCTAAGAATCTTTCTATGCTCGTGAACACTATGTGACGCACCTGTAAGTTTGAGCTGTTAACATGTGTATACTTGTTAAGGCAAAAAGTATTTAACCGGGTGAGGTTGGCTAGAGGGGGTGGTTGGAGTTGGAGAGGTTGTTGGAGCCGGAGAGAGAAGTTAGAAGAAGCAAGAATAAAAAAGAACCTATTCATTTCCAGTCTGTCTTCGAATTCTTTCCCCGCGGTACCGTTGCTGCAGGTGGCAACAGCTGCAGGCGGCAACAGTGTTGGGCACTGGGATAGATGTTCAAGTAATAAACAGTCTTTGATCTCAAAGAGATTTACAGTAGAGGGGGGACATAGACTACCAAGTACACCAAGTACTCTATGGGGAACTATGATGTATAAATACAGGACACTGGGAATCTTAGAAAGAAAAGTCCTAAGTTAGTCTATAGATGGTGGATGGTATAAGGGATAGAGTCCTGGGATAAGGGACATCTAAGAAGAAATATTGAGGCATTCATTGACCATGGGAGAGGTAAAGGGAAGAGTGTTTTAGGCAGAGGCAATAGCATGGGCAAGGGTATAGAGGAAAAAGGTCATGGTTCAACTAAAATACTACAAATATTTCTGCACAAAGAATGAGGATGAGAAGGCTTCAGGGAGGAAGAAATAGAGACCCTATGCTGGTTGATGGATATAGGCATGCATGAATTACAAGGAGCACACAGCTTCAGGAATAATTAAGCCTCACAGAAAGCTATAGTGAAACAGTAACATTTAAACTTGTCCTTGATAATAGGGGTTTTTTCTAGACCCCACTAGGGGCAAAGAGAGGAGAAAATGAAAACATTCCAGTTAGAGCTATGGTGTCAAATATTGTAGCCACATGTGACTACTGAAAATTTAAATTTTTCTTAATTTAGTGAATTAAAATGGAATAATGTTAAAATTTCAGTTTCTTGGACATGCTGGCCACATTGCAAATGGTACATACCTACCTGACTGACTTCTGCCCTGGGAAGCAGAGATATGTAACTTTTCCAGGATTACACAAAGTTCTATTGGACAGTGCTGGGTCAGAGAGAACAGCATCTGCAAAGGATTGGAAGCTTGCATATATGCGGTGAGCTCAGGAAATGATGACCAGCCTGGGGCTGCAGCAAAAGGCAGTGGATGGAAGTGGCTGGAAATTACACTGGAGATTAGCTGGAGCTCGGTAGTAAAAAGTAACTTTAAGTCATTTTTTTTTTTTGTTTTAATGGGCATTGTATTTTTTAAAATTCATTTTTATTCTAATTTGTTATACATGTTTGCAGAGTGCAATTCATTTCATATTACATATAAAGAGCACAAATTTTCAAATTGCTGGTTTTACATAAAGTATTTTTACTACAATTGTGTCTTCATACATGTGCTTAGGGTAATGATGTCTAACTCATTCTACCATTATTCCTATCCCTTGCCCCACCCTTCCCCCCCTTGTTCTATTTAAAGTTCCTTCATTTCTCTCATCCCCCCTCCCTTGCCTTTATAATTCAGTATCCTCATATCAAAGAGATCATTCGACCTTTGGTTTTTTTGGGATTGGCTAACTTCACTTAGCATTATTTTCTCCAACTCCATCCATTTACCTGCAAATGCCATGATTTTGTTCTCTTTTAGTGCTGAGTAGTGTTCCATTGTGTATATATACCGAAGTTTCCCTATTCATTCATCTGCTGATGGGCATCAGGGTTGGTTCCACAATCTAGCTATTGTGAATTGTGCTGCTGTAAACATTGATGTGGCTGTGTCCCTGCAGTAAGCTGTTTTTAAGTCTTTTGGGTATAGACCAAGGAGTGGGATAGCTGGGTCAAATGGTGGTTCTATTCCAAGTTTTCCTAGGAATCTCCATACTACTTTTCAGATTGGCTTCACCAATTTTCAGTCTTACCAGCAATGTAAGAGTGTGCCTTTTCCCCCACATCCTCGCCAGCATTTATTGTTGTTTGTTTGTTTTTTTTTTTTTTTGATTGCTGCCATTCTTACTGGGGTAAGATGAAATCTTAGAGTTGTTTTGATTTGCATTTTTTAATTGCTAGAGATGTTGAACATTTTTTCATGTATTTGTTGATTGATTGTATATCTTCTTCTGAGAAGTGTCTGTTTAATTCCTTAGCCCATTTATTGATTGGGTTGTTTTTTTTTTGGTGTTTTTGAGAGCTTTATGTATCCTTGAGGTTAGTGTTCTATCTGATGTGCTTGTGGTAAAGATTTCCTCCCATTTTGTAGGTTCTCTATTCACCTCATTGATTGTTTCTTTTGCTGACAAAAAGCTTTTTAGTTTGAATCCATCCCATTTATTAATTCTTGGTTTTAATTCTTACACTATAGTGGTCTTATTGAGGAAGTTGGGTCCTAATCCAACATGATGGAGATTTGGGCCTACTTTTTCTTCTATTAGATGCAAGGTTTCTGGTTTAATTCCTATGTCCTTGATCCACTTTGAGTTAAGTTTTGTGCATGGTGAGAGAAAGAGATTTAATTTTATTTTATTACATGAGGATTTCCAGTTTTCCCAACACCATTTGTTGAAGAGGCTGTCTTTTCTCCAATGAACATTTTTGGCACCTTTGTCTAATATAAGATAACTGTAGGTGTGTGGGTTAGTCTCTGTGTCTTCTATTCTGTACCATTGGTCAACTGGTCTATTTTGACGCCAATACCATGCTTTTTTTTTGTTACTATTGCTTTGTAGTATAATTTAAGGTCTGGAATAGTAATGCCACCAGCTTTACTCTTCTTGCTAAGAATTACTTTGGCTATTCTGGGTCTCTTACTTTTACAAATGAAGTTCATTGATTGTTTTTTCTATTTCTATGAGGAATGATATTGGGATTTTGATTGGTATTTCACTGAAACTGTATAGTGCTTTTGGGAGAATGGTCATTTTGACAATATTAATTCTACCTATCCATGAACAAGGTAGATCTTTCCATCTTCTAAGATCTTCGTTAATTTCTTTCTTTAGCATACTGTAGTTTTCATTGTATAGATCTTTTGTTAAGTTGATTCCCAAGTATTTGTATAGATCTTTTGTTAAGTTGATTCCCAAGTATTTTTTTTTTGAGGCTATAGTAAATGGGGTGGATTTCCTAGTTTCTCTTTCTGAGGATTTGTCACTGATGTACAGAAATGCCTTTGATTTATGGGTATTGATTTTATATCCAGCTACATTGCTGAATTCATTTATTAGATTTAGAAGATTTCTGGTGGAATTTTTTGGATCTTCTATGTATAGAATCATATCATCTGCAAATAGTGATAATTTGAGTTCTTCTTTTCCTATCCATATCCCTTTAATTTCTTTCATCTGTCTAATTGCTCTGGCTAGGGCTTCAAGAACTATGTTAAATAGGAGTGGTGAAAGGGGGAATCACTGTCTTGTTTCAGTTTTTAGAGAGAATGCTTTCAATTTTTCTCCATTTAGGATGATGTTGGCCTGGGGCTTAGCATAGATGGCCTTTACGATTTGAGGTATGTTCCTGTTATCCCTATTTTCTCTAGCATTTTGAACATGAAGCAATGTTGTATTTTGTCAAATGCTTTCTCTGTGTCTATTGAGATGATCATATGATTTTTATCTTTGAATCTATTGATGTGATGAATTACATTTACTGATTTCCTTATATTGAACCAACCTTGCATCCCTGGAATGAAGCCCACTTGATCATGGTGCACTATCTTTTTGATATGTTTTTGTATTCGATTTGCCAGAATTTTATTGAGAACTTTTGCATCTATATTCATTAGAGATATTGGTCTGAAGTTTTCTTTCTTTGATTTGTCTCTGTCTGGTTTTGGAATCAGGGTGATATTGACCTCATAGAATGAGTCTGGGAGTGTTCCCTCTTTTTCTAGTTCATGAAATAGTTTGAGAAGTATTGGTGTTAGTTCTTCTTTAAAGGTCTTGTAGAACTCGGCTGTGTATCCATCTGGTCTTGGGCTTTTCTTGGCTGGTAGGTTTTTGATGGCATAATCTATTTCTTTGCTTGAAATTGATCTGTTTAAATTGTGTATATCATCCTGATTTAGTTTGGGCATATCATATGTCTCTAGAAATTTGTTGATGCCTTTGATATTTTCTATTTTATTGGAGTATAAATTTCCAAAATAATTTCTAATTATCTTCTATATTTCTGTAGTGTCCATTGTGATATTTCCTTTTTTCATCATAGATAATGGCAATTTGAGTTTTCTTTCTCCTTTTTTTTGTTAGCATAGCTAATGGTTCATCAATTTTATTTATTTTTTCAAAGAACCAACTTTTTGTTCTGTCAGTTTTTTCAATTGTGATTTTTGTTTCAATTTCATTAATTTCAGCTCTGATTTTAATTATTTCCTGTTTTCTATTTCTTTTGTAGTTGATTTGTTCTTCATTTTCTAGGGCTTTGAGATGTAATGTTAGTTCATTTATTTGTTGACTTTTTCTTTTTTGAAGGAATGAGCTCCATGCAATAAACTTTTTCCTCTTAGTACTGCCTTCATAATGTCTAAGAGATTTTGAAATGTTGTATCGTTGTTCTCATCTACCTCTAAGAATTTCTTAATCTCCTTCTTGATGTCTTCTGCAACCTATTGATCATTCAGTAACATGTTATTTAGTCTCCAGGTATTGGAGTAGCTTTTATTTCTTTTTTTATCATTGATTTCTAATTTCATTCCATTATGATCTGATAGAATGCAGGGTAGTATTCCCACTTTTTTTTTAAATAATTTTTAATATGTACAACTCATAGTGCATATATTTAGTATCTTTTTACATACAACTGTTTGTATACAAAGTATATTCGTACAATTCAGGTCTTCAATCATGCATTAAGGAAAATGACATCCGTCTCATTCAACCACCTTTTTTTTTTTTCTTTTCTCCCCCTCCCTCCCCTCTTGCTCCATCCCTTACCCTCCCTTCCCTTGACCATTCCAGTGTTCCTCTAATCCTCCTATGTACCCCCATCCAACAATACTTTGAAATAGCCTCCTTATATAAGAGAGAACATTTGGTACTTGGATTTTTGAGACTGACTAACTTCACTTAGCATTATGTCTTCCAACTTCATCCATTTACCTGCAAATGCCATTAATTTGTTTTCTTCTATTGCTGAGTAAAATTCCATTGTGCATATATACCACATTTTCTTAATCCACTCATTTACTGAGGGACATCTAGGTTGGTTCCACAACCTAGCTATTGTGAATTGCACAGCTACAAACATTGAGATAGCTGTGTCACTGTAATATGCTGTTTTTAAGTCCTTTGGGAATAGACCCAGGAGTGGGATGGCTGGGTCATAGGATGGTTCCATTCCCAGTTTTCCAAGAAATCTCCATACTGCTTTCCATAACGGTTGCACCATTTTGCAGTCCCACCAGCAATGTATGAGTGTGCCTTTTCCCCCACATCCTCTCCAACATTTATTGTTGCTTGTGTTCTTGATGGCTGCCATTCTGACTGGAGTGAAGTGAAATCTTAGAGTAGTTTTGATTTGCATTTCTCTAATTGCCAGCGATGTTGAACATTTTTTCATGTATTTGTTGATGAATCGTGTATCTTCTTCTGAGAGGTGTCTTCTCAATTCCTTAGCCCATTTATTGATTGGGTTATTTGTTTTTTTAGTGTAAAGTTTTTTGAGTTCTTTATATATTCTAGAGATTAGTGCTCTATGTGATGTGCATGTATTAAATATTTGTTCCCAATTTGTTGGCTCTCTATTCACCTCACTGATTGTTTCTTTTGCTGAAAAGAAGCTTTTTAGTTTAAATCTATCCCATTCATTAATTCTTGGTAGTAATTCTTGCGCTACAGGATTCTTATTAAGGAACTTGGGGCCTAATCCAACATGTTGGAAATTGGAGCTTACTTTTTCTTCTATTAGGTGTATTGTCTCTGGTCTAATTCCTAGGTCCTTGATCCACTTTGAATTGAGTTTTGTGCATGGTGAGAAATAAAGGTTTAATTTCATTTTGTTGCATATGGATTTCCAGTTTTCCCAGCACCATTTGTTGAAGAGGCTATCCTTTCTCCACTGTACATTTTTGGCACCTTTGTCTAATATAAGATAGCTGTAATTATATGTATTAGTCTCTGTATCCTCAATTCTGTACCATTGGTCCACCAGTCTGTTTTGGTGCCAATACCATGCTGTTTTTGTTACTATTGCTCTATAGTATAATTTAAAGTCTGGTATGGTGATGCCCCCTGCTTCACTTTTCTTGCTCAGGATTGCTTTGGCTATTCTGGGTCTCTTATTTTTCCAGATGAATTTCATGACTGCTATTTCTATTTCTTTGAAGAATGACATTGGGATTTTGATTGGAGTATTCCCACTTTTTTTATATTTGCTTAGAGTTGCTTTATGGCATAATATATAGTCTACTTTAGAGAAGGATCCATGTGCTGCTGAGAAGAAAGTGTATTGGCTCATTGATGGATGATATACTCTATATATGTCAGTTAAGTCTAAGTTACTGATTGTATTATTGAGTTCTATAGTTTCTTTATTTAACTTTTGTTTGGAAGATCTATCCAGTGGTGAAAGAGGTGTGTTAAAGTCACTTAGAATTATTGTGTTGATCTATTTGATTCTTGAATGTGAGAAGAGTTTGATTGATGAATGTAGATGCTCCATTATTTGGTGCATATATATTTATAACAGTTATGTCTTATTGATCTACGATTCCCTTAAGCAGTATGAAATGTCCATATTTATCTCTTTTGATTAACTTTGGCTTGCAGTCTACTTTATTTGATATGAGGATGGAAACCCCTGTTTTCTTACATAGACCGTGTGAATGGTATATTTTATCCCATCCTTTCACTTTCAGTCTGTGGGCGTCTTTTCGTATGAGATGTGTCTCTTGAATACAACATATAGTTGGGTATGTTTTTTAAATCCAATCCATTAGCCTATGTCTTTAAATTGGTGAGTTTAGGCCATTAACATTCAGGGTTATTATTGAGACATGATTTGTACTACCAATCATTTTAATTTATTTTATTTTTCAAGCTAAATTTTTGGTATTTAGCTTGAGTTGGTTTCTCCTTTGGTTGGTTTTTCCTTTATTGTAGTTCTTCCCTTTGCAGATTTTCATGATTATTTTTCATTTCCTCCTCATGGAACATTTTGCCAAGAATGTTCTGTAGTGCAGGCTTTCTTGTTGCAAATTCTTTTAGGTTTTGTTTATCATGGAAGGTTTTTATTTCATCATTGAATTTAAAGCTTAATTTTGCTGGATATAAGAGTCTTGGTTGGCATCCCTTATCTTTCAGAGCCTGATGTATGTTGTTCCAGGATCTCCTGGCTTTGAGGGCCTGGGTTGAAAAATCTGCTGAGATCCGAATTGGTTTTCCCTTATAAGTAATCTGACTTTTCTGTCTTGCAGCCTTTAAAATTCTATCTTTATTTTATATGCTAGGCATTTTCATTACAATGTGCCTTTTGTAGATCTGTTGTAATTTTGTATATTTGGTGTCCTATAGGCCTCTTGATTTTGATTTCCAAATTCATTCTTCCTGCTTGGGAAATTTTCCGATATTATTTCATTGAAGAGATTGTGCATTCATTTGGTTTGAATCTCTGTACCTTCCTCTATTCCAATGAATTTTAAATCTGGTCTTTTGATGGTATCCCATAATTCTTGGATATTCTGTTCATGGTTTCTTACCATCTTCACTGTGAGGTCAACTTTATTTTCAAGATTATATATATTGTCCTCATTGCCTGAGGTCCTATCTTCCAACTGATCCAATCTGTTGGTGATGCTATCTATTGAATTTTAAAAGTGGCTTATTGTTTCTTTCATTTCAAGTATTTCTGTTTGTTTTTTTTTTTCTCAACCTCTCTATTTCTTTCTTGAAGTAATCTTTTGCTACGTGGATTTGTTGTCTTATCTCTTTGTTGGTGTGATGGATGGTTGCCTGTATTTGATCTCTTATCTCTTTGTTGGAGAGATCAACTTTTGCCTGTATCTGCTCACTTAGGTCATTTTTTAAATTCCATATCATTTTAGTTATGTATATCCAGAACTCCTTCTCTGACATTTCACCTAGTGTGCTTTCTATGGCGTCTATTGTTGTAGTATCTTGGTTTGTTTTGGGCATTTTCCTCCCTTGTTTTTTCATGATGTTTATGTGTTTTCCTCTCTTGCAAGGTAAGCCTGAGGTATTATAGCTTCTGCTCTTTTGTCTTATAGGGTCCCTACAGGTTACCCAAAACCTCACTTTTTAGAGAAAGATCAATATTATAGCTTTCAATGTACCCATTGTGTATCCATATTTCAGATAGTTTCTATTTATATATTTACCATTTTATTGCTATAAATAGAAATGATGAAATCAGTTATTTTTTACCATATAGTCTCTATGTTTGCATGGTGGTTTACAGTATCTAATGGTAGAAGGGGGGCTTAGGGGTTGGTTTAGATGTTTATGAGGTAGGATGTGAGAAAATAGAGGTATAAGATTATTTGACTAGTGAAAGTGTAATCATGTGAATTTGGCTGATAGTAGGAGAAGCAAGAGATAGGCATCCCCATGTAAGACTCCCTGTTAGTTCACAACAGCATAACTGGTTGCACCTTCTGGTGGAGCCTGGTCCCCAGGGACCTTAGTGATGTCTTACCTGGACCTATTTGTTGTTCCTTGGTAGTAGCCTCACTATCTCAGTTTTGTGGTAGTGGCAGCCTCAAGCCTATAATTATATTGATGTTGGGTTGTGTAGCTACAGAACCCAGTGCGGTGTGTCTCCCTGGGCCTTCGTGAGTTGCCTCTCCGATTTGCGGGCGTGGGGCAGGCCTCTCTCTCCAGATCTCCTAGTGGCTGCAGTGTGGTGGAGCAGGTGGTCTGGCTTTCCTCTCCCCACTCTACTATTCCTGGTCTCCTCCCAGTCTAGTTGTGTCTGTGAGGGTCAGGCAGGTAGGCAGCAGGGCCCTTCCTCAGGCCAGAGCCTGCTGCTCCTAGTCCCAGTGGCGGTGTGAGCCGGCAGGCGTTGGGCAGGGAGGTGGCTGGGCCCTTCCTTCTGGCCAGTGGCTGCTGCTTTTCTCGGTTGGGTCACGGCTGGGCGGGTAGTAGTCCCACAGGCAATGAGAGGGGCCCTTTCTCTGGCCAGGTGTTCCCTCTAGCCAGGGCCTACTATTCCCAGTCCCAGTGGTGGCATGAGCCGGTGGCGGTCGGGCAGGCAGGTGGCTGGGCCCTTCCTTCCGGCCGATGGTTGCTGCTTTTCTCGGTCGGGTCCAATTTTAAGTCATTTTAAAGGATGGTAGATTTACCCATTTGGCAATGGGGAGCAGACAGGAGAAAAGAGTGGGTCTAGATTTATAAAAATTAATTCAAATATCAGTTACAAGGTGTAAAAAGAATTTTCGTGCCATCAAAAATGAGAGAGAATAAGCCACTCGGCCTTTGCCAGATAAATTTTGATAAAACATGTCATGTCACCTTACATTGGCCAGTTTCCATTACTCCCAATTAAATGCAACTATTTCTACCTGATTTTGAAGGTCCTTATCTTGTTGCTTATTATTACTCCACACATTAATTGGACTCCAATATGACAGTATTGGCATCTCTATCACACAAAAAAATTAATTCCTGTCTTCATTTCTGACAGTGCCTGAGACAAGATCATGGGATAAACTTCCATAGTTCATAGAATAGCTGGGATGGCCCCTTCAAGATGTAGTTCTCATGGGTCACAAAGCAAGAGTCAAGAAAATGCTAACATACTGATTGATCATGAAGATGCTGACTAGGAAGATAAGAATTCTCACATTGGTTTCAATCTCAGTTGGTCCTTCAGCCACTGTACAGGTAGGGAACAGAGTTACACTAAAATGTTTAGATGAAATAATCAAAGCACTATTTATAGAGGTATGAGCATGACTAATTGCCCATAAAACTCGCTGGGCTTACCAGAGATTAACAATAGTAGGAAGCCATTACCAACCTGGGGTCTAAAGGGTAAAGAGGAAAAATAGTATCATCAGGGCCCAGTGAGAACTGGAGATAGCAAGGAGAGGCCCCCTGGAAAAGCCAGAGCCAGAAGGAGCAAACTCTGCTGTATCAGGGAACTGAAATAAGGAGGGGGCAAGGAAGAAAAATCTCAATCTCTCTCTCTCCTCTCTCTTTCTCTCCCTCTCTCTTCCTTCCTCCCTCCCTCTCTTTCTATCTCCCCTAACCTTACTTTCCATTCTCTCAACAATGCCTCCCATTGAATAGATCTAATCAAAAGCCAAGGGACAAGAGAGACAAGATATGCAGCCATAGGTTCTGGTTGGATACAGAACAATTATCACAATGAAGATTAGGGTTGACTGTATAGCAGATAACTGAATAACAGTGGTTTAAACAATACAGAAGTTTGTCTCATGTAAAGGAAGGGTCAATGTGCTAGAACTCATTACCTGGGGACTCAGACCCCTTCTCTGCAGCTCATCTCCCTTCCCCAGCATACTACCTCATGACCCAGAATGACTGTTTCTGCTGCAAACGTTAAGCTGGCATTCCAGCATGTGAGAAGATGAAAAAGAGACCAAGGCACATTTTCTTACTTTAAGGTCACTTATTTGAAGTCACACATGACACTTTTCAGTTACTTTCATTGAACAGAGCTTAGTCATATGAACATACCTAGATCCAAAAAAGTGCTGGAAATGTGATATTTATGACAGAAACTTTATGTCCAGCCAAAATTAAGGCTTTTTAAAAATTAAGTAAAAGTAAGAATTGGATACTAGAAGAAGCCTAGTTCTCTGTTACAATCTCAGAGGAAAAATCCTACTTTGTGATCCAACACAGAGATTCTAGAACCGAGACTTCTCAATATTCAATAACCAGTGGAGTAAGTACATTAATGAGATTACAGGGTGAATGGTGATACATCGTGTGTCCTTTCCTCTTGTAATGGTTACTGAAATACCAGATTCTAAGGGAAAATCACTTTGCTGTGTAAAGATAGTGCACATTTGACGAGGAAATGCCAGTTAGGGACGTTTGCCAGAGATTTAAAGACTTATTCCTAGAAATATGCTCTCCATACATATTAGGAAACCAGCTGGTTTGATAAAGATGACAGATCTTGTTTTCTGAGCAGAGGGATAAATTTGCATTTAGTAAGATATTCTACAATGAATCACTAATGCTTGTGGGGATGAGTCCCAGTGGCTGTCACAGTTACAGCATGCATCCTATTGGTTGTCTCCAAAGCCTTCTTTGGAGCACTCGTCTCTTTCTGAGGTGCCCAAACACACTCCCGGCCTTGCAACCTTGGGCACTCACGGGGCTTCATCATGAGAAGCAGTCATCAAGGGCTGCTCAGATCACCTGTCAACTGCTATCACCCTCTTCATCCCAAGACACGTCCCACTCACCCGCCATGCTGGGCTGCTCCAGGTACACAGACAAAGGGAATCTCTATATCTTCTCCCTTATAGCACCCTTTGGAGGATTTGGCTATTCATTTTTTTTCCCAGAGAAGGAGAGGAAGAAGTCTCAACCAACTCTCTGGAGCAGCTACTGTGTGCACTCCTCTGGGCATATGGGAGACAGAGAAGTCCAGCCTAGGACATACAGCTTAGTTGCAGGAGGGACAGTAGTTACATTCATGGAGTTAAATCACCTATGGCAACAATACACATGTCATCACAAAACAATAGTGGCCCAAAGTAAGGGTGGAGCAAAGGCTAGCCCATTGCCTGATCATGAAAGTTCTGACTAGTAAGATAAGAATTCTCCCATTAATCTACACTTCACTAGGTCTATTACTCCAGGAAGGAAAATGAATTCTACTTAAATGTCAGGTAAAATTAATAAAAGGACTTTTTTTCTAGAGCTATGGGGGCTGAGGCTGTCATTTCATAATTCCATGGAATTATGGGCGTCATTGCTATTAGAATGCTTAGGAAGGAAATCATGACAGTTGGGTAATCATTTCATAGCATCTTGTCACATGGGTAGGAGTTGGTTTGTGGTGAGTTACTGGGAAGAGCAGTGAGCCCAATGACGGAAGCACAGAGGAAGGAGTGAGCATCTGTGTCAAGGACAGATAGGAGACTTGACAAGTGAAAACAAAGGGTTTATGTAGCTTAGTATTGAGAGAAGGGAGAAGTAGGCTTGTGGAGACTGGCATTCAAAGAGGAGTCATTGATTCTGAGCCGAGGACATGAGAAGCTTGGGAAATACAAGCTGTATTAGTGTGTCAAATGTATTGATTATGTTGTGAAGGAGCTGGTGTCCATATTTGAGATTGTACATGATTTTCTGGGTCCAGTTTTCTGTTCATGACTTCCATGAATAACTTCCATGAAGCAAACAGCATCCCTCTGTTCAACACATGTGTGCAGAGTGTCTGCAATCAATGGGTACTGGAATTTCAAGTGCCTTCAGTGGCCAGTACAGGCATGGTCCTTGCCCTCTAAGGAAAATCATCCTTCACTCAGTTCTGAGATCCACTGGGGGTGAGGGGTAGGGGATAAGCTCAGGGGATCAAGGAGGTACATCCTGGGAAGGGGTTTTATAATCTCAAAGCTAACACCAAATGAGGCACAGGAAGCCTGCATGACCCAGCAGGGAGTGAGATTCTGTGTTTGGGAGAGTAAGATGGGAAAGGGCTTGAGAGATCCAGAGTGGGGGTGGTGGGGTCAGCTAATGCAGAGAGAGCTCGTGGTCCAGGGAATTTTGTTGGAGAGAGGATGATATAGACCTGGAAATGTCTCTAAATCTTTTTTGAGCTTGAATGTTTCTTTAGCCAAACACCTTTCTTTCTTGTATACTGCTATTCACATATTCCCTCCCCCCCTCCCTGTCTCTCACCTCCACTCATTTGCCTTCTTAAAATTAATTCATCTCTTTCTTAGAAGCAAATAAGCTGTCCTGAAGGTCTCCTGCATGTTTCAGCTGGTGCCATTTCTTAGTAGGCACTGCTGAGATTTTAGCCTGTGTCCTTGTTCTCTTTCAAGAGCAGAAGCTAGGTTGATATCTAACCTTGACATAGTGAACAGGGGAAAGGAATAAAGAAGGAATAAATCTTCTGCAAACTGGTAGGTTAGGGGTCAAGACCATGACCATAGCCAAAGACATCCATTGATTTGTATTGTTAATGAATCAACCAAGTTGTTCAACTTTTTAAAAAAGTGGGTTAGTTATAAAAAATGGACAAAACCCCAATATTCTAAACTTTGACATCCATGAAGACAGCCTGAATGCCAGCCAGACAGTACAGGAGCCTCAAAGGGCTCTGTCATAGGGAAGAAGTTACTCATCATGTCCACACTTGGTGGCCTCAGATAGAATCCATTTTTTTTGTGGGGAGACTAGGATCACCTTTCATTTGCTCTGGACCAATGCCAGCTATTTTGGTCCTGTTTCTTTTTAAATTTTATCTTATTTTAGGAAATGGGGAGGCATTTCTGAAGCTACCTAATTGTAGATTTTCTTCAGGGCCACACAAGTTCCATCACTTGGAAAAGAGCAGGGAAATAAAATTCCACTTATTTACCCTTTGAGAAATAAGGGATGGTGTTAGCAGGTAAGAGATTCAACTTAGAAATGGCACTAGGCAGCCAAAACAGGTGATCTTCCTTAGAGAGTGAGTTTTCTAGTAGTGTCCTCATTTGGTGGCACTCACTGAGCCCTTAGGTATACAGAGAGCAAATGTGAGCCACAGTCCTAGTCTATAATCCAAAATGAGCATCAGTGACAGAGAAACAGGAAGGGAAACATTAGCAGTAAAATCCAAAGCTGTGGATTTTAACAGTCAGTTATTGGATTATGTATAGCTTACATCCATTCTGGCTCCTGGGTGTTGGGTTCATTGGATGCCTACAGTGCTTAGCCTTGGACCCTATATAGGAGGGGATGCCTGCTAGGGGCTCCTCTCAACCTCAGATGCCCCTTTTGTTTCATTAGGTCAGACTGGGCTATCCCATGGCCCCAAGATTCTTTCCTGCTCTGGGAAGCAGGACCTTGGCCTCACGCTAGCAAAGTGGCTGCTAACACTAAGTGTCCCCTTTTGCCCAGGGATAATTGAGAAATGGTTGAACATCAGTAGAAAGTGAAACTTACTTTATACAGATAAAAAGTGGGATAGTGCACAAGCTAGAGAAGCTAGGAACCCATAAGCATTTCCTACCAAAATTCTTAGAATGATGACACTATGGTTCTGGGAGACATTCTAAAATATTATTTGAGCCAACATCTTTAACTTACAGATTAAAAAAGACCACAGCTCAGAGAAATAAGGGACTTATCTGTAGTCCCACAACCTGGATGTGACAAAGCCAGGATCCAAACCTGGTTCTTATTCCCAGATGAATACTCTTTTTTTTTGGTACCAGGGATTGAACTCAGGGGTACTTGACCACTGAACCACATCCCCAGTCCTATTTTGTATTTTATTTAGAGACAGGGTCTCACTGAGTTGCTTAGTGCCTTGTTTTTGCTGAGGTTGGCTTTGAACTCATGATCCTCCTGCCTCAGTCTCCAGAGTGGCTGGGATTACAGGCATGTGCCACTATGCCCAGCTCCAGATGAATACTTTTACAAGGCTGACTCCCTGAAGTAGTAAATAGGAAAACCAAAAACCAAAAACTAAAACCAAAACCAAAACCAAAACCAAAACAAAAAAAACCATACTGGAAATTTTCTTTTTTTCTCTAAACAAAATCCACTGGATAGGATAATCCCAGGAAGCACATGCAGTCAAAATTTAAGTCAGTCTCTTAATCAATATTTATTGGCAATATTCTGTGCTGGGCACTGGGCCAGTCTTTGCTATAGTCTCAATGCTGGGAATCTTTGCTGTCTGTTGCCTCCATTTGGCAGGCAGTTTAGGGAAGCCGCTGAGGGGCAGGTGGCATCCAAGAACCCTGGAATGTGAACCATGAAGGGATCTGGGCTCCGAAAGCCTGGTCTATAAAGTAGGGGTAACCCATTGACTTCTTGGGGTGCTGAGGATGAAAACAGGATCATACCCAGGGCCTCTCTTGATCAAATGCACAATAAGATGCATTAAGGGATCAGACTCCAGAAGACATCAAGATAAAAATGCTTCAAGGATTTGAAGTTAGACTAGTAGGGATTAAAAACAAATCCTTTAAATGCAAAGCTGGAAATCCAAGCTGCAGGCAGAGTCATGTTCCTTCTGAAGGTGCTAGGAAGCATCTGTCCCCGGCCTCTCTTCCTGGCTTGCAGATGCCTGTCTGCCATCTCATTGTGTCTTCAGATTGTCTTTCCTCTGTACCTGTTAGTGTCCAAACCTCTCTTCTTAGAAGTACACCAGTTGCATTAGTGTACTTACCCCAAAAGGCCTCATCTTAACTTACTTACCTCCTCAAAGGGGCCTGTCTTCATATATGGCCACATTTTGAGGTACTGGGGGTTAGGACATAAACATGTGAATTTTGGAAGGGGATACAATACTAAGTCCTAACTAAGTAAGATGAACAGACAAGTGAAAAACAAAACAAGACAAAGCAAAAGGACAAAAGTTACATGACTCCAGACACTGGAACCTTGTTGAACACCTCCTGGAGAAGCCTTGACCTGGGAGGCAACTGCCACCTAACTTTCACATTAGTGCCTAGATTCTTGTGTGTGATATGACTTCTTTTTGTTAATTATAAAAATGTGTATAAATTCTTTGGTGGTACTGATCCAAAGTAAGGCAATCTGACAGTTATCAAACAAAGAACTTCTGTGTACACCACACATGCACACATACTTACCTGCACACACTTGTGCACACATGTGTAAGCACATACACAGAGTGGGAATTGTGCTCTGGTTCTAAAATGTGAACTGAGCATGTGTGATGAGTTGGTGAGCAAGGGCCTCCAGGAGACCCCTCTATGGAGGTGTCTTGCTTGAATGGGAGGAGGCAAAGAAAATACAAGGACGGGGAAAAATAGGTTGGTGTCTCCAGGGTTCAGGGGGTTGGGTCTGGGACCCAGGAGAACAGTGGCTGCAGGATCAGACTTGAGAGGCATCCCAAGAAGCAGGTGGGGTTGAATAGGAAGGAAGGTGCATCTCCAGCTCAATGAGTCCTTGGGGGTGCAGGCCGCCATGATGCCTCCCAAACTGAAAGATCCAAATGCAGGAGTGAAAGCCCAAGGGGAAGCTCAGAGTTAAGCATTTCGTAGGCAGAGGACAACCATGGTAAGGATGATGCCATTTGACATACCCTCAGGGACCCCTTGAAGGACCATTTAACACTTGAAGGGGAACACATGGGGACTCAGGACAGTGACACTCCCATGACTACCCTTGGACTGGAGTAATCCCACTGGTAGCACAGATAGGCAATATCTGGAAACGAACTCAGGAGACACTGGTCATACTTAGGCATGGAGAACTACAGAGACCCCTTGGGACCCTGAAGACCCATCACAGTGAATGCATTATAGAATGAGGCCAGTGTGCTCCAAGGCCATGCTCAGTACAATGACACTGGACATCCTTCTGAAGATCTGGGTTTTCCTTGGCAGTGAGGAAATCAAGGAGAGAAAGAGATGCCATTTGTTATTGAAACACGGAAAGTCCTTTCAAATGTGGCAAAGTAGAAGGTGGCTTTGACTGCTGAGGCTGTTTCCTCACCATGCAGTAGGTAGGTCCCATTGCCCTACAAAGTCCTTTTCAACCCATGTTTGTTTGAACCAGCACCCAGAACCTGTGGTTCTCCTTGGGCCATGTGATGACAGAGTCCCCTCACTTCCTACACTTGGTGTTTTTCTAATGACTAAAGGAGCATTTGTATAAGGGGCTTGCAATTTTTTTTCCTATTTTTTTTAAAGGGCTATTAATATGAAAATAGAAAAACAATTTGTTGTGGGTTGGCAATTTGCTGCAAGCACATTCTTAGACTTTTACTGTTATTTTCCCCATGACACATTTCTTCTAAAAATCCCTGTGGCATTTACTTGTTCTTGTTTACTGCTGATGGCTGGTCTCTAGCACCTAAGCTACATTCTTTTGGCACAGACCTTGGCCAGGGTGCTCACCAGTGCCCCCTAGTAGTAGGGTAGAGCCTGGAGCAGCATATTCTCCACAGATTTTTGCCAAATAAATGAATTTATTTAGGATTGGGGTTATCAAGAAATTGGAGACCATGAATCTATTTCCATGGTTGGGTAATTTCCCCTGGTGCACAGTACGGTAGGTAATAGCATAAACACTAACAATAGTCCTTGCTTTACTGAACCCCAGCTGGTGGGAGATAGTGTAGACTAACAAATGGAACACGAAGGCAGGTCCTACCAGAAAGAACCTGGAAGGAGCCACTAACTTTGGGACAGCTTTATAGAGACTGGACCATTTACCTTGGTGTTCGAGGAATATCTGAAATGCCAAGGGGACAGCACAAGTAAAAGCCACAGAGGAAGCAGCACATGCAAAAGCTGTCGTCACCTTGTAAGATTGAAGGATATAGAAATGCTGCTGTCCTGAGTCATGGGGACAATAACCAGGATGCAGTGGCCCTGGGGATGGGTGAAAAGGTGGAGTTTGCAATAAAAAATGTAACATGCAGCTGTTCCCAGTGGGTCTCCCAAACCACCAAGCATCTGATCTAGTGGAGTAGCTGAGGCTTTCATTTTACAAGGGCCATTAGAGTCAGGGTTCCTTTGAGGTGGCTATTGCTCCATTGTTATGGTAGCACCTGGTACAATCTCCAGGATGCACATAAGAAAAGAGATGATGTCTCTGCTTCAAGGTTTTGTGTGTGGGGGTAAGTGCTGCTAGACCTTCCCTGACTCATGGGAGGTAGAATTTGTGGGACTTTGGTGGGCAGTTTTGAGTAGCTTAGAAGTATCAGCTGGTGATATCTTTAATGGAGACCCAAAGTTCCCTCTTGGGAGAAGAAAAACAATAGTCCAGTTTGGGTCACACTGAATTTGCAGAGCTAGAGTTTTTGTGATTCCAGTAATATTCTGGAGTCTCTTGGCCTTCACACAGGCAGGAAGACAAATGCTCTGTAACCATGCCCTTCATAAGCCAAAGGGATGGATCATAAAACCTACTTTCAAGCAGGTTTTAAAAAGCATTTCTCTTTTGGCAAGTAGAAATTTCATCTAGTAGAAAATTATTTAGACATTTACTAACTGTAGCATTTACAACAGTGAATAAGACACAATTCCTGCTAAGAAAGTGAAGCAGGTATTTAGGTCTTTTTGTGCAACTGGAGGTAGGGGTGTGTGGGGATCTTTGACAGCATATGGCAAGGTCATCAACCTGACTTTTAGGGAAGAAGGAAGATTAGCAAGAGTCAGCCAGGGAAAGTGAGAAGAAATCTTTACTAAGAGAGGGAAGAACATGTAACAAAAGAAAAATATGGGCCATCAGGGATGCCCTGGTTGTTTATCATGGCTGGGGCACAGACTGTGCAGAAAGCGAAGTGTAGAAAGAAAAGTCAGGCCAGGTCCCAAATGGCCTTGAATGCCACTTAGAGCAATTCCAGCAGGATACTCTCAGAAAGTCAAAATACAGCAGGCTGAGACATGAAGGGCAAGGGGTGGTGAGAAAATGAGGCTTGTGCTTGGGGACACTTTTATTCCAAGAAGCTAAGCTCAGAAAGAAGAGGAGAGGAAGGCCAGACCTATAAGTGGAACATTGTTATCAATTTGTTGACTGGTTGGTTTTTATTTTTTTAGGATGCCAGAGGCTTAAACACATTTTAATGCCAATATCAAAGATTTAATAGGGAAGAGAAGGTGAAGAGCTCAGGTGAGGGGTTTGCTCTGGACTACCAGAAAGGGACCCCTCTGCCAAATAAGAGTAATGGGATCACAATCAACTTTTAATACATGAGCCTTTGGAGGACATTAAACACCAATCGATATCAAGTACCCAGCCTCAGGCATTTCCTTACAGCAACAAAAAATGTACTAAGACATATACGGTTATTTGCTTAGTAATTGTATCCTCCTTGCTTCTTTCTGTCTTGTGGATAGAGTCCCTTCTACATTGGATGAACAGGGTCACTTTTCACTCATATGGTTTTCTCTCACCTCAATACTGCTGTATTTTAATCACACTGTATTTATAATGAGAGTAAAGATTCAAAAAGGGTCAGAATGTGGAGCTGGAGGAGGGCCATTCTAGTCCAGGAAAAATCCTACTTGTCTTTTGGAGGCTGGATATTCATCAAGATCCATCCAGACGGTTTTGGAAAGGTTTCCCTGCTGTTTGTCACCAGAGGTCCAGCAGATAGTGACTGACACTACCCAGGCTAAGCCTGAGTATTGGGAAGAGAGGACAGACTTCCACACCCTAAGAAAGCATCTGGAAAGAAACTCTGGAGAAGCCTTTAGGCTTTATTTAGGTCAAGTCACTGTCTCATCAACTTATCTCCATACATGCAGAAAAATGGAATGAGAATTTATTTTAATGGAATAACTATGAGCCTTCTAATTTTTCTTCTTATTTGGTGGACAATGACCTCAATCATGTGCAATGGGCACATATTGAGTATCCATAATTGGGCCAATGTGACATTGAACAGAATATTATCAACTGTGGTACAAACTTCTGAGCAAATCTTGTTCATTTTCTTTGTGATTAAAGTATTTGAATAATATGGATTGATTTATTGCTGTCTCTAGAAAAAAATGCTTCAAACATTTTGTATCTGAAAAAATTTTTTCTTGCACTAATCTACCAGTTCTTTAAATCAGTAAAAAAAGTAACTACTCAAAAGAAATATAGAAAAAAGGGCACATGACTACCTTTCCTTGTCTTGCTCAACCAATTTTGAAAATGGGAAAGGAAAATATTTTCCTTTTACTGCTAAATACCATGCTGCCATAAGAAGCTTAATTACAGAATGATAAAATTAGACCATTAGAATTAGCCAAATGAATTATAATTAGTCTGAGGCAATAGCTATAGAATGTCAAGCGGAAAGCCTGAGAATGGCATTTGGTCCTGGGATAATGGAGTCTCTAAAATTGGTGAGATTGAATTTCCATCTGCAGCTCAATCATCGTTTCCCCTTTCAGTGCCCTGTGTAATCAAAACCATGATCATAGTATAATAAAATGGCATTTTGTCATATGAAGAATTGCAGGGTAAAAATGAACTTAACCATAATCACATGCTCTACCTCGATAAAAGGATTTTAAAGGCTGGAAATTGCCCTATACATTGTTTATGGAGGGGGAAGGCAAGGGATGATGCTAGGGAAAGGAACACATTTTTTCTTAAACATAGGTAACTCCTGTGTCCACTCCATCTGTATATATGCCCCTACAGGTAACACAGAGCACAGGTTAACTGGTGCCTGTCATCTACCCACTGTTTTCAACAACCTCTCTCTGGGATGAATGGTCTTCAGTCCCATATAATCATATTGAAGATCATATTGAACCTGGGTCACTGAGACTTCTACCAAGAGGTCCCCAAAAAATTACCAAATGGGAACATAGTTGTGGGTTCCTGCATCAGTCTTAGTTGGCAATCAAGAATCTACTTGGAAGATGAGTTGTACATTTTGTGCCTATGTGTTAGGAAGAGAAGGGGAAATTTTTGTGATCTGTTGTGTCTTAGACCTAGAGATAATAGTCTGGAATTGTGAAAATTGTCCACCATTAGTTTGTAAGGTGGATACCATCTAGCCTAAGGAACAATGGGAGTTTAAAGCTGGAGGAGGCTTAGAACAGCTAGTCCAACCCTCCTCTATACACAAGAAAGTAGATACCCACATTCTCACCAGTAGTTGGCATCCCTGCAGGGAAGCCATCATCTCTTGAGAAAAGATGGAAGTACCTCTGGGGCATTGGGAGGAGCCTAATGCTCGTATTGTGCTCTTGGCTCTTTAGTGCTAAGCCCACAGCTGATGGCTGAGGACCAGGAGTCAATAGGAGGTGTGAAGCCCAGAAAAAAAAACAAACAACAACATCATTCCTATTTAGCCTATTAAAAATTACATTGGACTCAGGATAATCTGAGAACATTTCACAGATAAGGCAGCATTTTAATGGTACCTGGAAGAATTAGAATTCCAGTCAGTGAATAAAGGGGGACAGTATTCTAAGCTGGAATTGCACATGAAGGAGCACCAGAAAGCATTTGGAGAGCAGTCTGTTTGTCAGGTGAGGCTGGAGCCTCAACTGGGTGGTGGAACTTGGAAGTGGATAGGGCTGAAGAGGCCACTGAGGCTTGATCAAGCCATGCTACTATAGTTTAAAACTTGAATGTTCCCCAAAGGCCCATGTTCTAAAGGCTTGGTCTCCAAGGTGGTACTGTTAGGAGGTGTCGAAGCCTTTAATAAGCGGGGCCAATGGAGAGGTCTTCAAGTAATTGGGGTCATGCCCTCAAACAATCTCCTGAGACCTGTTTTCTCTTTCTCTCCATTAAGGATTAGATATTAGATGAACCCCAAAAGCTCATGTGTGAGACATTGCAAGAGGGTTTAGAAGTTAAATGGTTAGGTTATGAAAGCCTTAACCCAATCAGCACATTAATCCTCTGATAGGGAGTAACTGCTTGAAAACTGTAGGCAGGTAGGGTAGGGCTGGAGGGGGTCGGTCCCTGGGGGCATGTGATTAGGGGAAAAATGTTTGTCCTTGTTGAGTGGAGCTCTCTCTCTCTCTCTGCTTCCTGGTGCCACATTCCCAGCTGCTTTTCTCCACCACACACTTCCACCATGATGTTCTGCCTCACCTCAGGCTCTGAGGAATGAAGCTGCTGTCTGTGGACTGAGATCTCTGAAACAATGAACTCCAAAATAAATTCTTCTTTCCTGCTCTAATTGTTCTTGTTAAGTCTATTTGGTCATGGCAGCAAAAACAAAACAAAACAAAACAAAACAACTGACTAAACACTCTCTTTCACTCCCTGGCCATCAGATGAGTGGTTTCGCTCCACTACAAGCTACCATCATGATGTGATGTTTCCCCATAGGCATGAAATCAACAGAGCCAACCAACCATGGACTAGCACCTCTAAAGCTGTGAGCCAAAGCAAACCTTTTCTCTTCATAAGCTGATTTGCTCAGGTTTTTGTTATGGTGACAGACAGTTGACTAATAACACACATGCTGCACTTTCCTGCAAATTCACATTATTGAGATTCAGATATTTGTGGGAGGAGTTTGTTTTCAAATTTCCTCCATTCTGGTTTTTTATTTACTACAGTCATGCAATGCATAACTATGTTTTTCTCAATAGTGGGCAGTATATATGATGTTGATCTCCCATAAGATTACATCATCTTATGTCATAATAGCCATTTTAGTTTGTGTGGATACACTCTCTGATATTTGTACAATGAGGAAATCACCTAATAATGCAGTTCTCAGAACTTGGCCTTGTAGTTAAGTCAAGTATGTCTGTATTTAAGGAATTTACTTTTCAACAACTCTTGAATCATCAACAGATGGCACAGGTATATATATACTACTAATAAATAGAACCCATTTTTAGAGTTTCTTAAAGACAAGACCTGTGCTGAGTGCACTATATCTCATGAGGTAGGTACCATCAGATTCACAGTTTCAAAGATGAGGAAACTAAACCTTGACAGTGAGGTGTTTTGCCCAAATCATGCAAAGAGGTGAAATGAGAACACAAACCCACATGATATGATTCTCCATGTCTCATTTTTCTGACTCCTTTTCCCCTTTCCTCATCTCTTACTTTATTCTAAGGAAATAAAAAAAAAAATCAAATGCAATATTTCCAAATCATCATTTAAGAGAAGGGAGCCAAAATATTGTATAGAAAACCCTGAATCTTCAGAGAAAAATACCCTGAATTGGAAGGAGTGATCACTGAATTGGAGATCAAAACAGGATGGGGTTATGCAGTAGCCTGCTTGCCTCATCCCCTGTGATCTTGCTTTATCTTCTCTACCATTTGAGAGAGGATTCTTCCCACTGCAGACGCTGGCATTGAGGCCTGAGAGGTGTCCAGTGATTTGTCCAAGTTCACATAAGGAAGTGACTGAGAAAGACCAGTTTCTGACCCCAGACTATCCCTGCCCAGGTCTCACCGTAGCCCTCAGTATGCTTCACTGTCCGTTTGGAATCGTTGAGACTGGATAAGGACCAAGGATTGAGTCTCCTGTAGAGAAAATCCAAGATTTAACCTCCTATGGGTACCCAGAAACAAAACAAAACAAAACAAAACAAAACAACCTTTGCTGTTCATCTCACCCAGATTGCCTTGCAAAGTAACCCTTTCATGAAAATGAAATTCTTTATTTCCTTCTCAAGTTCTGAGAAATGGATGAGAAATAAATTTTTTAGGTTTCTTACCAACTAAAACATACATGGATTTATCCCATGATTTCCTTATTCTGTAACTACATCAATGCATTTACAATAATTTTTCTCTCTTCCCTTCTACAGATTCAGGTCTCACTAATTGGATACTTGTGTTCTGTTACTAAAATGGAGATTTTAATTCTTTCTTATAGATTCCAGAAACCCCTTTCTGCTTCCTCTTCAGGCAGGGGTAGTTAAGAGTTCTTTCTTCCTGGTAATAATTCTCCTGATTTCTCTTGGTAAATACATGCCATGGTCAGGTTGAAAAGACTGACTCTATTTTGGGACTGTGTATTAGGAGGAATTGAATGAGTGGATGAATTATGGAGGCCACTCACAGAGTTGAGGGCAGCCTGCTTAAAATAGAAGACAGAAAATCATCTTTAACAGATTATATCACTTGGATATAATTCTTTATGTATCAGTTCACTTCACTCCTCCAGCTAAAAAGGTGAGAATAAATGATCTTTGTCACTCTGCATAATGCCAGATACAACCAGACTCAACTGCAAGATCCTGATGACAACTGAGCATAGGAGTCCTTCTCCCTGGATTTTCTCTTGAGTAACAAAGATAAATGACAAAAGGGCCACAGGGACCGGTTTATTTTATGGGTTTTCGCTGCTCTGGGGATGATGTTGTCATAGGGGAACGGACTTCAGCTCTAGTTGTTCTCTGAAATCCACAACCCAGCATTGACAGAGAACTGGATCATAAAGCACAAGATGTTTAAGGGGGGAATAAGTAGGCAATTAAAAGCAGGGCCATCCAAGACACTGTAATAAATCACCCATCTGGAGAGAATGGAGAACAACTTGCTTAAAGGAGGAAGCAGACTGCCTGAAGATTGGAGTCAGTTCAAAGCCAGATGATGTCCTTTTGCAGGAAAATCACAGAACTGCTCAGAATGGGGGTGTGGCGGGGTGGCTGAGGGAAGATGGGTTTCAATCTGAAGCATCTGATAACCTGGGCTCCTGCTGTAGATCCTGAGGTTTGCCCTGCTATGAGGGGCAAGGTGTGCTTATTCCATGGATTAAACAGAAGAAACTTGCTTGCTCAATCACAGAAAGGCTCAGATTGGCTTCTGGGAGACCCGGCCTCCCTTAGATTCTCTCCCCTACCATCCCTTTGGCCCTGAGCCTGGACTGGACCCTTCCCCAGGAACCTGGCCACATCCTGGAGGGCTGGTGTAGATCTCACTTCTGGTAGGAGCCTATGTTCAGTCCTTCCAGATTCTTTATCGTAGAGCTCTAAACAAGAAAATCTTACTCTGAGGTTTGTGTGTCTTGAACTATGGTCCACATGCCCCTGAAGCATGATACTGTTTGCCAAGACAACAAAAACTGTAGGACTAACACTGCACATCAAAGCAGTATGTGCTTGAAGCTTGCACTGGGCAGGATGGGTGTTTTGGTTAAGATTATGCAAGGCTTATCATGCACATGAATGCAAAACCAGAATATATTTTAGGAGAAAGTTAGGGACTACAAAGACTTTCAAATAGTCTTAACCTCAGACCCTTAGGAGGTATATTCAAACTAGCCTATGCCAGGCTGGCAGATTCATATGAGGCATGGGGTACAGATATAAGAGTAAGATATTTATTCAGATGGGAGTTGTGGGAGGGCAGGGATGGCATGGGAAGCTTTATGGTTTGCTTGGTACCATCCTCAACAGGTGGTGACTACTGGTCCTTAGGCACCCAGTTCTGCACTGGGTCTGCAGAGACCATAGCAAAGTCCAGGGCGAGGTGCTGGGGTCAAGTAGTTAAGGGATATAGGACACAAAGATGTCCCAGGATGGAGGAATTGCTATCACAGTGATAGGCAAATGTAGATCTGTAAGAGTCTGAAGTTCCCCATATGGGTGTTGGGGTGAGATATTCCTGCTAGAAGAGACAAAGAGCAGGGCTCTCTCAATATGGCTGAAGATAGGAATTCCTGGAAGAGGGGTCTCTTTAGAACCCACAGCTCCAGTCAAAGAATGCTGGGGCCCTCTTAGCCTCTTCCTGTCCCTGACTTCTCCCAACACCCTGAGCTTTGCTTTGGGTTACATCTACATCCCCATCCACAGCATATTTCAGTAAACAATTTCCAATTTCAGTTTTGCTTTCTTGGCAAGTTCTGGCAGATACTATCTTCCCTTACCCTTAAAAAAGAACAAGCCATTCTCTCCAGGATTGGCAGCTCAAAGACATTAAAAAAAAAAAAAAAAAAAAAAAAAAAAAAAAGAAAGAAAGAAAGAAAATAATGTCCCTTTTGTAATTCAGAAAGACAATTCAGAGAAGATACCCCTCCTCTGTGGAGCTCCAACTCTGCTACATTAAGTTGTTGGCAGTTGATAAGAAAGAACGAGTTCCACTGGTACCCATTACTCCTGTTTGTGTGGCACCACTGGTACCCATTACTCCTGTTTGTGTGGCAATTATTTGATGAATTGGTATACCCAGGACACAAGCCAACCATGTCCCTGTAGAAGAATCCCAACCAAGAAAAAGCAACAATAGTAAGAAATTAATTGTATGACATTAGATTGACAAGGTTAACGTGCTAGAGCAAGTCTCCCCATCAATAGGGATGTGTTAAATATTAATGGTAGGTGGACATCTCCTGTGTGCACAAATTAAAAAATTGCTCTCTGCTTTAAAGAAAAGACACCATACTTTCAGAGGTGTATTCTAGTAAAGTCTCCCAGAATGTGCTCTATGAAGCACTAGCTTTGTGAAGTACTCCACTAAAGGGACTTTTGTGTCCAATTTAATTTAGCAAAAACTGCATAATTGATATCCACTTTATGATAAATGATATACTTTAACACATGAATTATCTGGAAGCATGTTGTTTAGGTTCCAGATATTAGCAGTTTCCCTCTATATCATTACTAGTTCCTAATTTAACCTCATTATGGTCAGAGAACAAAATTGGGTAATTCTAATTATCTTAATTCTACTGGATTTGGTTTATGGTGAATATGCTTTGTGTATTTGAAAAGAATATTTATTTTGTCCAGGCGTGGTGACACACACCTATAATCCCATTGACTCAGGAGGTTGAGGCAAGAGGATTGTGAGTTCAAAGCCAGCCTCAGCAATTTAACAAAGCTATGAGCAACTTGGTAAGACCCTGTCTCAATAAAAAAAAAAAAAAAAAAAAAAAAAAAAAAAAAAAAAAAAAAAAAAGCTGGGGATGTGGCTTAGGGTTTTGGGGTTAAGTGCCCTGGGTTTAATCTCCAGTACCAAGAAAAAAAAGAAAAAGAAAAAGAATAAATTTTTATTCTGAATTTGTTAGATAGAATATACTAAAATGTTTATAAAATTAGGGTGGTTAATAGTGTTGTTCAGGTCAGCTATGTAATTATTGATTTTTTTTGTTCAGTTGTTCTGTCAATTAAAATGATCTATTTCTCCCTTTCACTTTGTCCATTTTTGCTACATGTATTTTTTTTTTTTTTTTTTTTGTGGTGCTTGGGATTTAATTCAAGGCCTTGTGCATATGAGGCAAGAACTCTACCAACTGAACTATATCCCCAGCCCTTGATACATGTATTTTAAGGCTGTCTTATTAGTTGCATACACATTTTCTATTGTTATGACTTCCTGATTAACTTTTCCTCATATTGTTATGAAATGATCATCTTGATTCTGGAAATGTCTTTGCTTTAAAGTCTATTTAATGGACTTGAAACTAAAATAACCTCTATGCTTTTTTTTATGCCTACTGTTTGCATACTATATATTTTACTTTCAATTTATTTGTACATTTATATTTAAAGTACCTCACTTTTATGCAGATTTTGAGTCCACTTTGTTAATCCATGTTTTTAAGTTGTAGTGTTTAGGCCATTAATGTTTACTACAACTATTAATATGGTTGGGTTTGGATTGATGACAAAGACTTTAAAACAACTGTCTTAAAGATGATCAAAGAACTAAAGGAAGATATGGAGAAAGTCAGGAATATGATGTATGAACAAAATGAAAATATCAATAAAGAGAAAAATCTAAAAAAAGACACCAAGAAGAAATTTTCAAGAGAAAATAGCTATAAAATTTACACAAAAGGAAACAATAAATTAAAACATTTCACTACAAAAAAATCAAGTATGAAAGAAGATGGAGATGCAGAAAATGAGGGATGAAAAAGCTATAAGGCCCATAGAAGGAAAAAAAAAAACAAACAGTGAAATGACAGAAGCCAGTTTCTCCTTATCAGTAATTTCTTTTGATGTAAAAGGATTCAATTCCTTAATCAGAGACTGATAGAATGAATATAAAAACATGAAACAATTATATGGTGTTTTCAAGAGAGTTGTTTTACATCGAAAGACACAAAAAGGTTGAAAGTGAAAGAATGGAAAACATATCCATGCAAATAGTAAATTAGAGGTGGCTATACTAATATAAGACAAAATAAAATTTAAATGGTAATAATTTAAAAAGATTGTGAGACAAAGAACATTATGCTAAATAAAAAAGAGAAATGCTGTATGATTTCACTCACCTGAGGTACCTAGAATAGTCAAACAAAAGAGACAGAAAGTAAAATGGTTTTTGCTAGGGATGACTGAAGGAAGGAATGGGAAGTTACTGTTTAGTGAGTGTAGAGCTCCATTTTTTCAAGAGAAAGAGTTCTAGAGATGAATGTACATCAATATGAGTATATTTAATACCACTAAACTGCACTTAAGATGGTTAAGATGTTAAATTTTAGGTTATGTATATTTTACCACTATAAATAATGTGAAAAATATATATACACACATGTATCTAATCTTTTAAAATCTACTTAGTGTTAATTCTTTTTTTAAACTATTTTTTAGTTGTCAGTGGACCTTTATTTTATTTATATGCGGTGCTGAAAATCAAACCCAGTGCCTCACATATGCTAGGCAAGTGCTCTGCCACTGAGCCACAACTGCAGCTCCTTAGTGTTAATTCTTAAATCTAAATGAGAAAACTTGGGTTATGGTTTGTATCTTAAATATCCCTGAAAGGTCCATATGTTAAAGGCCTGCTCATCGGCCTGTGGCACTATGTGGGAAGTGGTAAAACCTTTAAGAGATGGAGACTAGTTGAAGGAAGTAGGTCATTGTAGGCATGACCTTGAAGGGGATATTGGGACCCCAGCGCCTCCTCTCACTAAGTGAGCAGCTTTGTTCTACTATATACTCTCTGCTATAATGTTCTGCCTCACTAGAGGCCTAAAACAACATGGCTAAGTGACTATGTACTGAAACATCTGAAACTCTGAACCAAAATAATCTTTCTTCTTTACATTGATTTTCTCAGGTATTTTATCATAGCAATAGAAATCTAATGTGCTTTGCATACTTTGAAAACTGTAATCTTCCCACATTGATCTTTATATTATATCCTCATATATATTATGTCTCTATATATTAAAAACTGCATATACTGAAAAACTACAAGGACAATTTTATAATTTGTGCTTTCAATAGTCACACATGCTTGAAATAACTCAAGAGGGAAAAATCTTTCTTTCTTTTCTCTCTCTCTCTCTTTTTTTTTTTCATGTGTATTCTGGTATTCTTGAACCCAAGGCCACCACTTGCTAGGCAAGTGTTCTACTGCTGAGCTATCTCCTTAGCCCATTTTATTTTATTTTAAGATAGGGTCTCACTAAGTTTCTGAGGCTGTCCTTGAACTTGTTATCCTCCTGCTCAGCCTATATTATAGGCATGCACCACAGTGCCTGACAAATGTTCTATTATATTTGCTTATATATTTACCATTTTGTTGCTCTTTCTTTATTCCCCAAAACCTACATATTTTTCTGGCATCATCTCCTTTCAGCCTGAAGAATTTCTTTTAGGATTTTTTTTTTTTTAAAATAGAGCAGGCAATGAATTTTCTTAATCTGATAATGCCTTTATTTGTCTTCATTCCTGAAGGAGGTTTTTGCTGGATTTAGAATCCTGAGGTGACAGTTCTTTCCTTTAAGCAAGTTGAAAATGTTATTCCATTGGCTTTATGATTTTTGAAGAAGGTCAAAAGTTATTTGAATCATTGTTCCCAGTGCATAATGTCATTTTTCTGTAGCTGTTTTCACGAGTTTTTCTTTACCTTGTTTTTTAGCACTTGATTATGATGTATCTAGGTATGTTTAGTAGTTTATCTTTTTTAGGCTCACCAAAGTCATTAAATCTGAAAATTTATGTCTTTCACCAAATTTTGGAAATTTATGGCTATAATTTTTCAAATACTTTTCTATCCTAATTACACTTTCTTTTCCTCAGGCTTCAGTGATATTTTCACATAGAACCCTGGGTCTCTGCTCATTTATTTTCAGTCTTTTTCATATTGAATAAGAGTTCCTTGATTTTCCTCCATGATCCTTAGTCTATTCTTGAGCCTTTCTAGTAAATGTTTACTTTATGTATTATATTTTTCAATTCTAAAATTATCCCTTGTTTCTTGTTTACAGTTTCTATTTTTATGATGTGAACTCCTATATTTTTGTTCATTTCTAGAATATTTTTCTTTATCCATGGGACATGGTTTTAAGAACTGCTTTAAAGCCTTTGATCAACCCAACATTCCATTCATTTTGGGGCTGACATCTGTTGGTTGTCCTTTCCCTTGAGAACTGATCACATTTTCTGGGTATGTCATATGTCATACCCTGGACATTGTGAATGGGTTATGTTATGCAGACTCAGTCCTTTTATAATACCATGGAGGATGTTGATGCTTTTGGCTTAATAGGCAATCAACTCAGAGAAGGACCACAAATTATGTCTCACTCTCCAAAAGTATTGCTCAGGGGTAATGCTGAGACTAGTGAAGGTTTATACACACAACCAGTGTACTCTTTTATCTGTCTCTCGACACTCTGATTTTCTCCTTTATTCTCCAGTCCTCGAGAATCAATATCTTTTCCTAATGTTTCTGGCTAGAAAGATGTAATTTCTATTGGTGTTTTAGAACTTGTACTACTGCTTTCTAGACCCTCAATCCACCCCACCCCCACAGAATGTGCAGTGTCAGCAAACCATCCTCAGAGCAAACTATCAGAGAGAGGTGGGCCACTCTCACCTAGTGTGGTCACATTCTAAGCCTTGACTCCCTTCCACAATCCACCTGCACAATCATTTGCTTTTCAGAGTCAGAATCCTCAAACATTTTTTAAATAAGATTTTTCTATCCAGAGGTTTTCACTGCAATCAGATAGCAGAATGGGCTATACTGGGCTTATGTCACATTAGAGAAATGGGAACCTCACAGAGCACTTTAGAATATTGAGGGCTCTGAGAAGTCTTGGGATGATTATCTTGGCATAACACCATCTTTCTCCTACTTCATTAATTCATTAATTTTGCAGTGCTGGGAATTAAACTGAGGGCCTCAGGCATGCTAGGTAAGGAGCCTATTAGTGTAGTATACCCTTGGCCCCATTTTCCAAATTTAAATGAAACTGGATATTTACTCTGCTGTGGTGACTTTCATCTAGTAAATATCCATTGCAAGTGTCTTGAATTGAATTTTATGAATTTATTACTTTTGAAACTGTATCTTGAATAAAACAGAGAGAAGGATGTCTCAAGCCAACAGCCAGTAAAAAGGAAAGCACTCTTTTCCTTCATATTCACCCCCGACTACGTGAAGGGCAGTGTACCTAGCACTCCTGTCTCAGAGGGGAAGAACTGGGAAATAAGCTTCTGCTCATTTTCCCCCCCACTTCCCAATTCTCTTCTCCCTGAGAGAATGGTGAGAAGCTGCTATTGTTGGATACAAGGTGTCCCCCCAAACCTCATTGTAAGACAATGCAGGAATGTTCAGAGGTGGAGGTTGGATGGTGAGAGTTGCAGCCTAATCCACTGGTAATCATTATCTGGTGGTAACTGCAGGCAGGTGAGGAGTAGCTAGAGGAGTCTTGAGATCACTGGGAGCTTGACTTTGGGGTTTATATTTTGTCCCTGGTGAACGGAAATCTCTCTCGGCTTCTTGACTTGTCATTTCCTGAGCTGCGTTCCTTCTCTATGCACTTCTGCCATGATGTTCTGCCTTACTTTGGGCCCAGAGCTATGGAATTGGCTGACCATGGAATGAACCTTCGAAATCATAATCCAAAGTAAAATTTTTCCCCTTTTATGTGTTCTTGTAAAGGATTTTGTCAAAGTGATGAAAAAGGTGACTAAAACAGAAGCTGACATTCTTTGGTCTCTGTTTCACTAAGCATTGGTTATGATGTGTTGAATATAACTGCTTATACTCGCCTCCATGGCTTGGCTCTCTAAACCGTCATTGTGCAGCCTGATTGGGGTAGTAAGGAGGCTGAAATTTTCTACAGCTGTGTGAATATATGGCGCCCCTCCTCCTTCAACATGCAAGGGCCCTGTTCTAGACGGCAAAGGAGAGGGCAGATAGAAGGAGAATCCGCTTTAGCAGCAGGTGCAAACTGCATTCTCCAATAGTAGCCTAACCACAATTAAGTGGATATTTATGTTAATTTCCTCTGGGACTTGTGACTACCTCTCAATTAGCCTGAAATCTGGAGGCAAGGAGGAGGAATGATTAGGCTCACACAGCCAACATCATCCTTTGTGGGGAAACCTTGCAAGTCGTTTTAAGGGCATTGGAACAGACAGTAGAACTCTAACCACCAGGAAGGTAACAGTGATGGCTGCCATTGACTTATCCCCTCCTACATGCTAGACACTGTTGCTGTGCCTCAGAGCAATCCTATAAGGAAGGTGTTATCACCTCCACTTTGACAGATGAAACAGGTTCTGAGTCAGAGTGCAGACTTGAACTCAGATTCTGGGACTCAAAATACTAGACAACACCTACCATGTTCTCTTTCTTTTTCTTCTTCTTTTTTTTTTTAAATTTTTTTCCATGTTCTCTTGATAGTGCATCTCTGACTCAACATTAGCTCCTTAAAACATGATATGCTGTGAAACAGAAATAACAGACACAAGACAGATACTAGAAAGTCAGAGGAAAAATATTTGTGAACAATCTTTACATCATAGCAATTAGGTAACAAATGGTGAGAATTAATATTTTTTATCTTGCATCATGAGAGAGAAAATGACAAGAAGCAATAGAAGTTATAAGACCTTCTTTAGTTTGCCCAGGTCCTACCAGAAGTATAGAAATGGTTCTCATGAGCCATACAAGTTTAACTGACATAACTAGAGAATCATTCAATTCCATTCTTCAAGGAAATCATGCAACCATATATAGAGAGATATGAATAATTTATTACAAAGCTAATTTACTCTGTTTTCTTTATGGAGAAGGAAGAGCATGGCATTTCATCTCAGATATCTGTGTTCTTGCTCTGGCTTTGTTGTATCTGGTAAAATGCTCAGGAAATCTTCAAAGAATAAAAGATGAGTGACTGAAATTACTAAAATCATATTTTGTGTAATAAATCTTTGTAAGAGAAGAAAGAATATTTTCCAGGACCCTTTGCCTCATGTTTTATTTAGAGATTGATAGTATGAGCACAGGGACCTCAACTCATTATGATTCTAACAGAAAAAAGAAGGCAATGCTGCTTTTTATTAGTAAACATTGGCTTTTCATTTCAGTTTTCTTACACATTTATATTTGCAGCTCCAGGATATCTGAATTTGAAAAAAGGCTGATAACAAAGAAAGAGATAGGAAGAATTCTTTCTAAAGAGAGTGTGATAGTGGGAGTGAATCATCTTAGCAGACTCTTATTTGTTGTGTTTCCAGCAATCTCACCATCAATCTCAGCAGTCCTAGTTCTCCCTGGGAGTGCTGTGGTTTGTATCTGTTCCAGAGCTCACATGTTGGAATCCTAATCCCCAATGCAACATGGGTGAAACATGAGAGATGTTTAAGAGATGATTAGGTCACGAGGGCTGTCATGAGTGGATTCATGTCCTTGTTGTGAGAAGGGTTACTTATTGTTTGAGTGAGTCCCTGATAAAATAATTTGGACCCTTTCCCATCTCTGTCACAAGCACGCTACCTGGTCTATGTGATGCCTGCTATATTGTGGTGCAGCAGAATGGCCCTCATTAGATGCATCCCTTTGCTCTTGGACTACTCAACCACAATCTGAGTGAACTTCTAATGTTTATAAATTACCCAGTATGTGGCATTCTGTTATAGCAACACAAAATAGATTAAGACAGTGGGACATCTGTGTGAAGTTTTATGTCAACTCAAATCCTGAAGAATTGGATGGGTCTTTGATTTCATGAACATTCGTAAATGCCATCTTGATAGAGATCCATTTCTTAGAGAAGTGGGCAAAAACAAAGCTGTGGAAAGGCTTGTAGGAGGCTCAGGGATGGATGGTGGGTATTTGACTCTAAGTCTGTCTTTGGTCTCACTGCTAAGCATTTACCCTCATGGATTGAGACCAAGCAGCCTTTGTGATATGTGCATTACCCACTTAAGGGGATAGTTGTCACCATCACATTACAAGTCACCTAATTCCTTTTGTCACTTATTTTGCCTTTGAAAGCCTTCAATAGCCTGATCATGCATCTGAAACTCAGGGGGCAGCGATCTGGGTATTGTCCCTGTTCACCCTAAATGAATTTGAGGTTCCTTAGCAAATGGAGTTGAGAGGGAGTCAGTCTAGCCCTCTCTAGTGCTTTTAACTTAGTCATTCACTCATATATTCAGGAAACATAACTTGACCACTAGCTGTGTGACAGGCATTATGTCACATCCTGGGGACACAGAAGTGACTGGGATACTGTCCAGTGGGGGAAAGAGAGATGATTAAATAGATAATTAAACTGCAATATTCCAAGTGCTTTAAGATCACACCTCCTGGGGGAATCAAGATGAATCTTTCAGTGTGAGCCTTCATGTGGAAATTTTCAAGCCAGAGAACAAAAACTTAAAGTCTCTCTTGGTGGCTACTACTTAGAAGAGTCTACATGGGCTAGATAATCTTTGTTTACACAATCTCTGTTAGTCGTTTTCCATTGCTGTGACAAAATGCCTGAGAAAAAATCAATTTAAAAGGAAGAAAAGTTTAGTTTGGCTCATGATTGAGAGATTTCAGTCCTTGACTGCTTGACCATATTGCTTTAGACCTGTGGTGGCACTGTATATCATGGTAGGATAGCATAGTGAATGAGAATATTCACCTCATGGTGGTCAGAGAGCAAAGAAGAGAGAAAAGGGCTGGGGTCCTAATAGCTCCATCAAGGACATTCCCCCAGTGACCTAACTTCCTTACACTAGGTCTCACGTCTTAAATGTTTCACTAGCTCCCAAAATACTGCCATATGCTTGTGACCAAGCCTCTAACATGAACCTCTGAAGATCCTTAAGATCCAAACCATAACAATCTCTAATCCTTTCCATAGCCCAGTACTTCTGAGCAACACTGGGGACAGAAAACTCTGTGAATTCTGCCCTATACATCCCTGGCTTAGTCAGGTGCCCCTCTTCTACCTTATTTACCTCCATAATTACAGTGCTCTTTTGGTGAAATGCTTTGTTTTTTTTTTCTTTTTCATCTTTCTAGCCTGCTGAGGACTTTGAACCCCTACTGTCTGGAACTGTATTGTCATAATAAGACATCAATAAATAAGTTTTTTGTAGAACTGATCATTGAAATGAGATACTAACAATAGTGTATTTTGTTAACATGTAATGCATTATTTTATATATGCCAATACATATGCTACATAATTAATACATTAATGTTAGTATAATGCATTATTATACATACTAATATATTATGATCATCGTAGCTGTTCAGAGATCCAACTTCTGAGAACCCTTCCAAATCTGCAGGCATCCATCACACTTTTTGGCTCTCTTGATAATTGCTTCCCCTGTCTCTGAATGAGAGAGCAGAAGGATTCACTTCATCCAGGAGCGGGTGAGAAATGTCCTGGCTTCCAGCAACCAGGGAGCTGCTGGAGGAACAAAACGCAGTGTCTGCCTGGCAGGGACTGGAAGAACGCATCTTATCGTTGGGAATCTATTGCTTTTCTCTGGGTCTGAGGAGGAGCAGGTTTCAGGAGGATCGTGCTCCTCAAGATGGGATGAGTAGCTGGTTGCTCCCCTGAAACCTGAGCATGTGTCACAGCTGTTCCTCTGTTTCTCTTTGCTGAGATGGGAAACATTCAACATCTGCCATTTGCACAACATGTGTACTTTTTTGCAGCTTAGATTTTTCTGTTCCTACAAATAAATGCTTTTTTGTAATAAAACTGAAATGCCAGAAAAAGAGAGACAACCTACTTTAAGGTCACTGCTGCCTCCCAGCAAGGGTGTTTAAAAATAACTCCAATCTGCCATGTGCTCACAGCTCTCATTGTGCCAACTCAATGGCAAACTTAGTGCCATCCAGGATAGCCACAAGGAAGGTTCTGAGCATGTGCATGAGTGTGTGTGTGTGTGTGTGCGTGTGTTACTGTGTGCAACTGAGGCAAGGAGGGAGAAGACATCTCCCTGGCATCTGGCTCAAAGGTCTATCTTATTCATGTCTGCAAGACTGCATAAGGTTGACCCTCTGCTAGACCAGTTCTACTCTAGTTTCCAGATATGAAGAACTGGCTCCAGGCATAATTGGAAGTGCACCACAGGAAGTAAAGTTCTCAGAGACAAGACTGTAGGAATGCCAGAATACAGCATTGAATAGACACTGGTCAGATTCTTAGGTGAGCACTGGTCTGTTATCTCTGAGAGAAGCTCCAGCCATGATGACAGACAGGATCATAGATTTTTGCAGCCAAATCCCAGAGATTATCTTTTCTAGTAATTTTTGAGCTGTGCTCTAGAGATATTAGTAGTTCTAGAGCAAGTCTTCGGTTTTTCATTTGCATTGATGAATTGTGTCTGTTGTTTCAAGTCTGGCCTCTCCCAGGGATGGTTACATGTCACTAGGGATCTCATTTTGAAATAGAGGAATGGGGTTCTTCTGGGGCTCCCTGTAAGCCAACAGGCAAGGCCCGGCAACTGGGAAACATTGCCCTGGGACAAGTGCCCTGCATGCCTGTGCACTAGGCAGCCCACTCTGCTCTGATCAGCTAGGTAGAGCTTATGGACAACGGTAGCAATAAATCCATCTCTAGCTCTGAGGAGTCTCCTGAAAGGAATCAGGTAATGTCCCCCCAAATAGGGACATCTCATTCTTCCTCTTTCTGAGGTGTCAATCCCAGGGCCAATAATGAGAAAGCAGAGAACCCTTTAAATAGGTTATTTAACAAGCTGTTCTCTTTCCCTTTGCCAATCATGGGTCTCATCTCACCCAGAATAGCACCAAGGTCCCATATCTGTATGGAAAGAAAGAGGAAGAACCAGCCAGGTTGGGGGTGGGAGGTATATTTTGGTCTCTCACATTTTTCTTTATTGTCTGGGACGTTTTCCCAGTTCTGTCTAGTCTAGATCATGGGTGTAATTAAACACTTAAAAAATTAAAAATCCAATGATTACTATCACTTGTTGAGCACATCCTTTGTGCCAGTGACCATACTAGGTGATTTATACATTTAATTTCACCCAGTGAGGTAGGCATTACTAGCCCTAAGTTCAGAAACCTTAGGATCTTGCCCCAAATCTAGGTTTTAATGTAGGCCTGTGTAAGTGCAAAATCTAACTTCTGAGGATGGGACCAAGATGATGCATAAAAATGCATAGCATGTCACATTTGTCCTTAGTAGCCTCCCACCACAGTCCTGTGGTGTGAGATTGCTCTTGACCCTGGAGTTGAGTCCTATGAGCCACTCACCTCCAACATACAAGTATCCACACACACACAACCTCTACTCCCTCCTCCACCAAGACCCATGTGCTTACCTTCACAGTACCCTCCTCCTCCTCCAACACATGTGTCCAGATGCACACAACTTTCCTTCTTCTCCTCCAATACAATGTGTCCACACACATGACCTCTACTTCCTTCTCCTCCTCCTCCTTATCCAAAGTACATGTGTTCATACACCCTTCATTTACCTCTTCCAACTGTCACATGCATTCATGCCCAAATACCTTGACTTTCTCCATCTCCACTTTTGTATCTCTTAATGAGTCTAGATCAACTACATTCATTCAATTTGTTTCAATAGATGGAAGCACTTCAGTGATTGCTGCTTTCCATGCCCTTTGATTCTAAGCAGTGGTCAAATACCAAACTGTTTTAGTGTCAGGGGCTGAAATAATAACAGCACCTTTTTGCTTAGAGACAAACATACCATTTCCAGAACACTTTTGTAGCATTTCCCATTAGCAGTTTAGTTCTATCCGCAACCATATGTGGAGGTGAGGGGAGGTCAGCACCCCGTGATTGGTAGAATCCCAACAGACACTTTGCATTAAATGATAGCCAACCAGTAGAGAAATTAGAAGGCCATTTAGAAAAGACTTTCTAAGATAATATTAAATATGTCAAATTATTCACCTTCAAGTCTTTGTTCTTGTGGTGCAATTGGTTGCAAAAATGGACCTCATTATTTCTCTCCCATATTCTTTGCATAGGTCTAGAGGTCACTAGAAAGAGCAGAACTGGCATGCCAGTTGTAAGCCTATCCCTCAAGAGGTCTTGCTCACCCCACCCAGTGGGCCTTTGCCTAGCTATGAGGAGGAGAGCATACCCAGGCCAACCAGCTGGATGAAACTTGTGACCCAGTTATATCCCAATGTCCAAGTCAACAGCCAAGCAAACACCATCATTTGAATAAGCTCGTCCCAGATCAACCTGCCCATTCCATTCTACCTGCCAGGCTAACCAAAGGAGCAGGAGGGAGCCTAGCCAAGGTCAGTGAAGGTTGACTCAGATCACCAGAAACTGTCTGGCTGACTTGCATATTCATGAATAAGAATGAATAATTTATTTTTTTTAAGTCACCAAGTTTTAGAATGGTTTGTTATGTAGCAATATCTCATATCTACATCACAGATATTGCTTTCCTCTACAGACCTTGTATATAAAGTTCATTTCCTTTAATAGCAACCCTATGTTTATCAACTTTCCATCACTGTAATGAAATACCTGAGGTGACTAACTTAAAAAGAGAAAATGTTAACTTCAAAGTTTTGGAGGAGTTTAGTCTGTGATTGATTGGCCCTACTGGTTTAGGTCTGTGGTTAGGCTTTGCATAATGGTAGGAACACATGGTAGAACAAAACCACTTACCTAATGGCTGGGAAGCAAAAGAGGAGGGGGCCAGGACCCACAGTCCCCTTCAAGGTAGGCCCCCAGTGACCTAAAGACATCCCATGAGGTTCCATTTGTGAGAAGTTCTACTACCTCCCAACAGAACCCTGGGGACTGAGCCAAGGATACATGGACCTTTGGGAGATATTTGAGAGCCAAACTAAAACAAGCCCTTTTGGAAAAGAAAATGTATCATTCAGCCATATCAAGTCAGAACAGGCATAAACTGGATCTGTAACTTATCTTTTCTCTGCATAGTAAAATAATACTTGAATTTTTTGACAGCTAGCGTTGTATTTCATATAATTTAGATCTATTTAATTTGCATAGTACCCATTAAAAAGAAGAAACTCAAACCAAGAATTAATTTGACGTGGTTGGCACAACAAATACTCACTAAAAATTGACTTTACTTCCAGCGTAGTCATTTAAAAATATTAGGGTGAAACATTAAAGAGTTGTTTCTTGAAATCGTGGCTGCATTCTAAGGAGAGACTTTACTACCCATAGTTATTTGGAAGAAGGTCATGCTGTGCCTTCCAACTGAGTCTGGCCAGTCAGCACTTGGAATGTCATTCGGCTGTCCCTGGATCTTGTTGAGTCTTGGAAACTGCATTTTCCTGAGAGGAACCAATGGGACATGCTTGCTATAAAATATCATGTTTTGTGCCTGCTTTCAGCTTCCAGTCCCAGTCCTATTGCTGGCTCAGTCCTCTGTGATATGCTAAATCACTCCCATTCCCAACTTTAAAGCATTGTTCAAAAAGTAATAATCCATCACAAAAGATTCAGGATTGTTCAGGGAGCAGTTTCAACAGAGAGCAGTATCATGAGGTTGCAGGCTGTTAAGAATACTTCTTTTCAAGGGAAAATCATTGCTAAAAGAAAAATAAGTCCCTGATCAATAGCCAGCATTCCCCACCTAAATATTTCCATTGCTTAATTAATAACACATTGTAGATACAAAGTCTGCATGTACTTGTTCTTGATCGGTTCTGCTCTCTCCCTCCCTGGAGATAATTAATATCTATCCAGAATTTCCATCACAAGCATAAGAATGTTGACAATAATTTTTGCAAAACTCTGCTGAAATCTTTGTGTACTGTGTTATAGTTATAATATCACCAAAATAAAAATAAAAATTTAAGTTAGATTGGTATAACATTCTAAGTGAACCAGATTGGTTCTTAATTACTCATCAAACTGTTATATAAATAAAATAGCACGTTTGTTGAAAATTTACTCTGTGTTGAACACTGTGTAAAGTACTTTTCACATTTTTTTATTGAATCCTCACAATAATCCCTTTAGAAACATCTTTTTAACCCTGGTATACAGACAATATAACTGAACTTCTGTAAATTGCCTGAGGATTAGAACCAATGGGATTATTATGCACACAGATTCATCTGACTAAACAAACATAGCCAGCTCTTGACAATTTTCTAGATTTTCAAATGAAACTCAGTATTAGATTAATTGGTTTCAAAATATGTTCTTTTCATGTTTTTATAATGTGGAGTAATAATACTAATTTTTAAAAATCCTGACATCCAGTTCTCTTCCCTTTCCTTGTAAGATAAGAATGAGTGGCTCTCTGAGATTCACTCTAGAAGCTATAATGAATACAAATTGAACACCTGCTAATTTTTAAAGAATCCACTCATACCTCACTGAGTTTCATGGAAAGCTCTTTTCTTCTCTGCTTCTCATAGCCCAGGTAGAGCAGACCTACTCCTCCCGTATTCCTACCCTGTTTCTCTGGGCAGACTTTTGGCAGAGTCTTTCTAATGAGTCTTCCATATATATACTCCAATCTCCCTCTCCTTCATCACCCTGAAATCCCTATACGGCAGCTATTGCTCCTTTTAGTCATCAACTTGCCCAGGCATACCATAGTTGTAAAGCAGGTTTTAAAATGTACAATAGTTACCAATATGTCTGAGTCCAGTGAGACAGAGGCAGCTGCCCCCACCACATGTTACATGAGCTGGATTTATTACCTACAGATAGTCAGCAAGGATAAAGAGAAACCTAGCATTCATTTTGAGTTTTTTCCCCAAAGGCTCAAGATTTTTCAGGGCAGATGGAGTCGTCTTGACTATGTGTGTGGTGTGATTTGGAGATGATTTGAGTGTGTCTTCCAAAGGTTTATATGTTGGGATCCTGGTCCTCAGTGTTGTGATATTGGGAAGTGGTAGAACAGTTAAGAAATGGGACCTATTGAGAAGTAAGCAGTTAAGTCTTTGAGGGCAATGCCCTGCAAGAAATTGATGCTGTTCATACGGACCTCCCAGTAAATTCCAGTGAGAATGAGTGGTTCTAAAAGAAGAAGCCTGATCCCTCCTACACTCTGGATTCCTGTCTCACCATGTGATCTGTCTGTATTGCTTGCACTCCTCCATGATGTCATCCACCATAATGTTACATAGTCAAGGGGGCCCTCACCAGAACCAGTACTCTGCAGTTCAGACTCATCCTCCAAAACTGTGAGCCAAATAAAACTCTTTCTTTACTTTACAAGTTGCTCAGCTTTCGGTACTTCATTTCAGCAACTTGAAATGGGGCTTAGCAGCAGTACTTACTCATTTGCACTGAAGCTGAGGAACCTTCAAAGGTAGCCTTCCTTGGATTTTACATACACCTTACAGGCAACAGGACACACTAGTACTAAAGGATATCCTGTTTCTAGGGGGTCGTAGCTGTCCAGCCAGTCTTCCCTTTTCTTACATTCCTAACACCAGAACTTTCTAAAGGTATTCTTAAGAACTACAACAAGAAGGTAGAGAGAGATTAGGAACTGGGTTAGTCCAAGACTACTAAGAGGATTATTTAGCAGTAGTTCATGATTTAGGCATGATAAATGAATGAACAAATGAATTGAGATTGGCTCCCCTGAAGTAGAGATATGAGTTGAAGAAGAATCTTTTGGTGAAAAGACATTTTAAATATAGCATTAAAAAAAAAATCTGTCCTGACTTTCAGGAAGTAGTTTGAAGTAAGTTCAGCCTTAACTTCCTTATTTGTACAGGTAATTAGACATTTTTCAAGATCCCTTATAGCTCTAGTATTCTATGATTATTACTAACTAGCATACTAATAGGGCCACTTAATGAGGTGTATGCGAAAAACCAAAGACTGGGTGGGACATGGTCCTGGTAACCATGAATATCTGTTGTTCTGGCTAGCTATTGAGAGTGCCCCGTTTTACTCTCAACGTGCCCTGGCTATGACTGTAAGCTGTATGGTCACCCTGGTCATGATGCACTAAAGGATCCGGGAGTTGGGCACAGGGGTCTCTGACCACAGGTCTCTCTCCTGTCTCTGTGCCCTGTCAACCTTCTTATGCCCATCTGTGTTCAGAGCAGCATAAATAGCTTAAGGCAACAGCACATCTTCATGAGCTGAATGCTGCAGCTTCTAAAACCCTCCCTCGTTGGATGTTTTAGAACTCCAAAGGAGTTTCATCCACATACAAAAGTCTGCAATATGTCCTAGAGAGAGGCACACATTGAAGCATGGGAGGGATGAATGAGAAGTCCCCATCCTGTGTGCAAGCAGCACACAGTATAATAGGGACAATTTCAAAAACATAAAAATAACCAAAAAAGGAAATAAAAAAAAAAATGCCATACACAGGGTGTGGCAGAAAAGCTAGGATTGACAAGGTCAGAAAAAACATAAATGTTTCTTCCTGGGAGCTCAGGGTGGCCTGCCAGGAGGAGTCAGCATCATACAAGCAGCCCCTGTGGGGGGGTACCAACTTTTGCTGCAGGCAGGGTTTGACATCAGGGCTTCTCATTGGATCTGGGAACAGCCTGTGTTCCTGCTTCTCCCTGAGTCTCAGTGCAGGGACATCAGGAGTCCCTTGGTTAGGAAGGAAGTGAGCACCACCCATCATCAGCAGTGTTGCGGGAAAGAAAAGTATTCCAGTCCTCAGGCCATGCTCCTGATGAGCAGGAGCTTGGGCAGGGGAAGGTGAAGAATGGGCTGCTAAGACTCCATTTTTATTATAATATAAATGTTCACAGACTCTGTTTATTTGGTGCTCACATCATACCAGACCTTAATGTATGCAACGAATTATTGGCTATTCCCTCATCTTCTGTATTCATAGACACTGTGTTAGTTTGGATCTGGAATATCTCCCAAAGTCTCATATGTTGAAATCTTGGTCCCCAGTGCAGCACTGTTCAGAGGTGGGGCTAAAGGAGGCTATCATGGATTAATCCATTTTGTGGATTATTATTTTTTTTCCATATTTTTATTGGTACATTATAGTTGTACTTAATGGTGTGATTTTTTGGGGGGGGGGGGGGGGCGCGGGGACTGGGATTGAAATCAGTGGCACTCAACCACTGAGTCACATCCCCAGCCCTAATTTTTGTATTTTATTTAGCTACAGGGACTCACTGAGTTGCTTAGTGCCTCACTGTTGCTGAGGTTGGCTTTGAACTCACTATCCTCCCGTCTCAGCCTCCAGAGCCGCTGGGATTATAAGCGTGTGCCACCACGCATGGCTTAATGGTGGGATTTGTTGCTACATATTTGTACATGCACAAAATATAACAATATAATTTGGCCAACATAATTCCTCAGTATTTCTCCTTTCCCTCACTTCCTCCCTCCCTCTGGTCCCTTTCCTCTAGTACACTAGTTGTTATGGTTTGGATGTGAGGTGTTCCCTAAAAGCTCATGTGTGAGACAATGCAAGAAGTATGGAGGAGAAATAATAAGGTTATGAGAGCCTTAACCCAGTCAGTGATTTCATCACCTGATGATAATTGAGTGGTAACTGAAGGCAGGTGGGGTGTGGCTGGAGGAGGTGAGACATTGGGGGGTGTGGTTTGGGAGTATATTTTTTGTAGCTGGAGAGTAGAGTCTCTCTCTCTCAGCTTCCTGATCATCTTGTGAGCTGTTTTCCTCTACCATACTCTTCTTCCATGATGTTCTGCCTCACCTTGAGCTCTGAGGAATGGAGCCAGTTGTAAGACCTCTGAAACCATGAGCCCTCAACTAAACTCTTCCTCCTCTGTAGTTGTGCTGGTCGAGTCTTTTTAGTCACTGCAGTGAAGAAGCTGACTAAAACACTAGTTCCTTTGATTTTCATGAAATGCCCCCCCTTCTTTTCCTTTTTCCTAACTTCTACATATGAGAGAAAACATCATCTGTTTGGCTTATTTTGCTTAACATAATGGTCTCAACTTCCATCCATTTTCTTGCATATGACATAATTTCATTTTTTTAATGACTAAAACCCTTTGTGTGTGTATATACACACACATACATACACACACCATATTTTCTTTATCTATTCATCCAATATTGGACACCTAGGCTGGTTCCATAGTTTGGTTATTGTGAATTGTGTTGCTATAAGCATGAGTATGCATGCTTGCATTATGGTTAAAGTATGAGGTATCCCCCAAAAGCTCATATGTAAGACAATGCAGGAAAACTCAGAGGTGAAATGATTGGATTATGAGAGTCTTAACCTAATCAGCGCGTTAATCCTTTGATAGGAAGTAATTGGGTGGTACCTGTAGGCTGGTAGATTGTGACTAGAGGACGTGGGTCATTGGGGGCTTGCCTTTGGGGTATATATTTTGTCTGTGGTGAGGAACCCTCTCTCTCTCTCTCTCTCTGCTTCTTGGTGTGATATTTCCAACTGCTTTTCTCCAACACACTCTTCCACCATCACGTCCCACCTTACTTTGGGCCCTGAGGAATGGTGTTGGCCATCTATGGACTGAGACCTCGGAAACTGTGAGCCCTCAAATAAACATTTTCTCCTCTCTGTTGTTCTTGTCAGGTCTTTTGGTTGCAGCAGTGAAAATGCTGACTAAAACATACACTATAGTATGATGACTTTTTAGGTTAATTATTGAGGAGTGCTAGTTGGGTCATATGGTGGCTCCATTCCTAGTCTTTTGAGGAACATGGATTAATAACTTAAATGGACTTCTGGGAAGTGGTGGAAAGTAGGCGTGGGTAGAAGTAGTAGGTCACTGGAGGCAGGCCCCTGAGGACTATATTTTGTTCCTGGTCCCTTCTTCTCTTTCTCTCTGTCTCTTCTGCTTCCTCACTGCCATAAACTGAACAGCTTTCCTCTGCCATGTCCTTCCACAAGTCTGTTCAGCCTTGCCTCAGGCCCACAGTAAGGAAGCCATGTGACCAGGATCTGAAATCTCTGAAAATATGAGCCAAAATAGACTTTTCCTCCTCTAAGGAAAAGTATTTTGGTCACAACAATGAAAAGCTGAAGAATGTAGGCACAAAATTTGATTTTTCTTCATGTTAATGTGAGCACAGAACTCAGCATTTTTGGAGACAGTCCCACCCCCCCCCCCCCCCCAATTACATTCCACATAGAGCAAATTGAGAAGGAAAAGTTTGAAGATTTTGGGAAGACAGAGGCGGAGTTACCTCAAATGTTTTAAAATAAACCACATACATCCCCCTAAGTCCTGTCCCTCCCCCACAGCCCTTTTGGGCTACACAGGATTAGGACAAAAGGAGGCAGATCAGGGAGTGTCACCTTCTTGGGGAAGAAAGAAAACATTTTGGATTCTCATACTTGCCCAGAATTTTCATTTACTAAAGTTTCTTGGATGACCATGGAGTACAAAGTAGGAATTTCCACCTGGTTATTCTACTGATAACACTTCCTGGTCCTGCATGGTCCTCCAAGGCTGGGTTCATCCTTCATCTGGGCAGAGGCACTTGCTTCAGCTTCATTTGACTAGGATCAAGGAGGACAGGATAAGGAGGACAGTCCACCTGGAGAGAGAGCTTTGTGCCTCTGCTTTCTTTTCTTACCTAAGGTCCCCAGAGAGGCTCCCCTAAGATTCTCTTTCATGAGTGGTGATTGAGGTGATGGGTGATGGGGTGCAGAGGTGGGAGGTGTGGGTAAGTACCTGCCACACTCAGTAAGTTTCAGTTAACTGAAATTATTATGAATGTTCATCAAGTCTCAGAGATGATGAAGTTGAAGTTACTCCCAAGCTTCATTCTTGGCCATCCCAAGTTTCCTGATGACAATAAAAACTAGACCTAAACCTACTTTCCAGGGCAGTCTACTAATTGACATTCCTAGGTGAACAGGGGTCAGAACATTTCTGACTTTCTGCCTGTGTGCCCTTGAGGACTCAGTGTCTCTTAGTTTCAGTTTCTTTGTATGTTGAATGAGGAAGATGACAACTGCCTTATCTACCTCCAGGATTGTGGTGAAGTTTGAATGCAATGATAGGTACAAAAGCACTTTATAAAATCTGATAGTTAGAGAAAAAAATCCTGAGAAATTAACTGAGTTTTGCTTTCTGCTGTTGATCTGAATCCTTAAAGAAAAGATTACCCAAGGATGCATTGCTCTGAAAATCAGGACCAAGAGAGAATTAATGGGCCTGCCTTTTAAAATTATTATTGAGGTGAGATTCATTTAACAGAATTAATAATAAATTGTAGAATTCCATTGCATTTAGTACATTCATAATGTTGTGCATCCAGCACTTCTTCAAACTGTTTTTATCCCCTCAGAAATAAAACTCTGTACCATTAAGCCACCCCTGGTAACCACCATGCTATTCTCTGTATGATTTTGACTACTCTAGAGTCCTCATATAAGTGGTATCATACAGTATTTGTCTTTGTGACTGGCTTATTTCACTTAGCATAATGTCCTCAAGATTCATACATGTTGTAGCACGTTCCAAGATTTCCTTCCTTTTAAAAAGATGACTAATATTCCATTGAATGTACATACCACATTTTGTTTATGCATTCATCCAACAATCAACACCCAGATTGCTTCCCCCTTTTGGCTATTGTGAATAGTGCTGCTATGAACAGGGGTGTACAATGATCTGTTTGAGTTGTTACTTTCATTTTCTTGAGTATATATCCAACAGTTTGACTTTTGGATCATATGGTACTTTGTTTAATATTTTTGAGAATTATCATAATGCTTTCCATAGTGGATGCCCCTTTTTATTTTCCATATCCTTGCCAATTCTTGTTATATTCTGTTTTTTTTTGTTTGTTTTTGATTATAGCCATCCTAATGATTATGAAGTGTTATCTTATTGTGGTTTTGATTTATATGTCCCAGTGACTAATAATGTCAAGCACCTGTTCATGTGCTTTTCAGCTGTTTGCATATTTTTTTTTGGAGAAATGTTTATTCAAGTCCTTTGCCCATTCTTAAGTTGGGTGGTTTGCCTTTGTGTTGATGAATTATAATAATTGCTTATATATTCTAGATTATAGTCCCTTACAAGATATATGACTAAAATAGTTTTTATCATTCTGTAATTTATCTTTTCACAGTCTTAATGGTATGCTTTGATGGGCAAAAGTTAAGGTCAATTGAATGATTTGTCTCTGGGAGTCAAATTTTTCAGCTGATTCTTTGAATAATTTGTCCTTGGAGGTCAAATTCAAAAGTTTTAATTTGGTGAAATCCAGTCAATCTGTTGTGTTATTGTTCATGCTTTTTGTATCATATTTAAGTATCTACTGTCAAATCCAAGGTCTTGAAGATTTATCTCTGCATTTCCTTCCAACAATTTTACAATTTTAACTCTCATATTTAACTCTTAAATCCATTTTGAATTAATTTATTTTATGGCATGAGGTAGGGACCCAACTCCATTCTTTTTTGTGGGAGGGGGGGCGGTGGACACTGGGGATTTAAACTCAGGGGCACTGAGCCACATCCCCAGATCTATTTTGTATTTTATTACAGGCAGGGTCTCACTGAGTAGCTTAGTGCCTCACTTTTGCTGAGGCTGGCTTTGCACTTGCGATCCTCCTATCTCAGCCTCCTGAGCTGCTGGAATTGCAGGCGTGTGTCATTGTGCCCAGCTCCATTCTTTTGTATGTTGGGCTTAATTTTCTAAAATGTGGCTTGCTAATGCCTAGGGTTAGGTTATCTTAGAGGAGGAAGCTTCTAAGGAAGGCTCACAAAAAGGCACCATATGGACAGGGAAATAGAATTTTCCAATCCTGGAAGCATGAGGAGCAGCCAGGGCCTGAAACCATTTGCAGGTGCCATCACTTGGTAGTGGGACCCTAATGGGAATAGCTCCTGGCCACGTGGGGAGAGAAGGGCCTTAGCTCCTCTGGCAATTACTAGATGAAACAAAGGCAATGCAGCCCTCTGGCTTTCAAAAGTATCCTGTGGCCATGAGCACAAGACAGAGCAGGGGCAGGGACTTTCCTGAAGAAAGGTGAGAACTCCAGAGACTCTTGTTTCCCAAATGAGGGTCACTCTCAAAGCGATGGCCATTTTATTTCATCACCTCCCCAGTGGTGGTAAGGTTGGACCAAGTTTGAAAAGTTTGAGAAAAATGAAGGAATGCTCCATTTCATGCCCCTCAGATGTCTTGGGGCAAATTAATGCCCGTTACACTTTGGATCTAGAATGTCCACCAAAGGCTCATGAGTTTTGAAGGCTTGGTCCTAGTACAACAATGGTCAGAGGTGGGGCTTTGGGGAATGATTGAATTCTGAGGGTTCTGATCTTGTTAGTGGATTAGGCCATTGATGGGTTCATGATTGGACGGACTATTTGGAGGTGATGGAAACTTTTGGGGCCTAGTTAAAGGAAGTAGATCTGGGAGTGTGGCATGTCTTAGAAAGGTGTGTCTTGTCCTTGGTCTCTTCCTCACTTTCCCTGCATTCCAGCTACCACAAAATGAGAAACTTTGCTTCACCACATACTCCTGCCACCATGTTCTGTCTTGCCAAAGGTCCGAAGCAAAGGGGCCAAGTGACCATGAACTGAAATATCTGAAATTGTGAGCCAAAATAAACCTTTCCTTCTTTAAGTGTATTTTTTCTCAGGCATTTTGTCACAACAACAGAAAGCTAACACAATGCCTATGATATTTCTTTATAAATGAGATGTCACAATTACCAAAAAATCAGTAGCCTTTTTTGGTAGGGATCCTGTGCTTTTTGTCATACTTTCAACTTTATTAAAAAAATATTTACTTGTTTATTTCTTAATTGTCAAGACCTGGGTCTGATCTCCCTTGTGAGACTTTAACAATGGATCTCAAGGAAACAAATACTAATAAAATAAAGAGGCCCAGGTGATTCTGGACTTGTAAAGGAATGAAACAAGATATCTTGAAGAAGGAAACTAAGAACTTTGCCTTAACAGGCACAGATAACACAGGCTGGGAGGTCAGAGCCCTCTCAGGCTGAGAAGGTCAAGGTAGGCAGCTGGGCCTACAGGTTTATGAACTCCATAGAAGAGACTATAGCCATATTTATAAGGCAGAGTGCTAGAATTGAGGCTTTGGAGGAACCTGGATACATGATAGACTTTTCGAAACAGTAATTGAATCAAGCAGTGGGAAATATAGATAGTAAATCAACTCCATATCCCTGATTATTTTTATACCAAGCTAATTTTAAATGCTCTATTTCCATAGGAATCAGTGAAACTTCCACCCATCTGCAGCTCCAGCTTCTTATTTATTTATTTATTTTTCTAATTCTTGGGCTTCTGACAGACAGACTGTTATTTATTTATTTTTTTTTTCTTCTTACAACAGCAGCTAAAATCTCAGGAAACTATATTCACATACAAAATGCCTCAGGCAGCCATTTCTCATTTCTCCAGTACAGACGTTTCTCTGAGGATGAGGACATTCATCACGATTTTTTAAAAAAGTAATATTCAATGATATACTCTCCCTTTTCTGAATTTCCACTAATCTGAATACTGCCTTTCCCTAATAAGAGCCTTGCATTTCATCCCACATAAAACCAGAGGGGCTATTTACCGTAGTCAAGAAGAGAGGAAGGGAGGGGAGAACAAGAGGGAAGGGAAAAGGCCAATAGGAACAGGCAGAGAGAGAATTCTCCAGAACACTACAGGTAGCCAGGACAGCAGGAGGACTCAGAGCCTTGTCCTGTCTCTTCAGTTCTCACTGTGAAGCGAATCATTCTGTGATAAGCAGGAAGTTTTCCTGCAGGTCGCCTTTTGTGTGGCTTTGAATCATATCTGCCCTCTCCCTAGGATTAAAAGCTCCAGGAGTTCAGGGTCCCTGTCTTCACTTCTGGTGCCTTTCATACCTACATTGATGCTGCTGCTCAACATAGGTCTATTTAAGGAATAGGCAACTTCTCCTTACAGGGGTGCAAAAATTTTGACAACTTTCCCTTAATTTTTCACTTTTATTTATTTATTTTTTGGTAAAAGGATTGAAACCAGGGGTGCTTCACCACTGAGCCATATCCTTAGCCTTTTTATTTGAGACAGGGTCTTGCTAAGTTCCTTAGGGCCTCTCTAAGTTTCTGAGGCTGGCTTTGTACTTGTTTTCTTCCTCCTAAGCCACTGGGATTACAGGCATGTGCCATCACGACCAGCTTCAATTAAATTGTAAATGTATATTAAAATCTATTTTGTTTAGGACCCTGTGCTAGGAACCTCAAGATTATATATGATTCCTTATTCTTTACCGTATTGTATTATTGACTGACTCTGCCTCTGTAAGTTTGAAACTGAAATTTTCTGAGAGAGGATATGATTCATGAGTTGTAGCCCTAGGGACTCTGTGGCAGAGTCTGAGCCTTGGGAGTTTATACCCAGTGACCTCCTATAAAGCAGGTTTGCTGTGCTGGTAGGCCCAGGAGTACCCCTGACATTTATGGGGACTTTATAAGATCAGGGACAAAAGCCCACTGGCATAATTGTTCTTCTGAATAGTAATTAAATCTCCCTAGACTGAAAACCATGGGGTTTCAGGGATATTATTTGACCTGTTTAAATTATTGATTTTATACTGGAAATCCATATGCAACAAAATGAAATTAAACCCTTATATCTCACCATGCACAAAACTCAATTCAAAGTGGATCAAGGACCTAGGAATTAGACCAGAGACAATATGCCTAATAGAAGAAAAGTAAACTCCAATTTCCAACATGTCGGATTAGGCCCCAAGTTTCTTAATAAGAATCCTGTAGCACAAGAGTTATTACCAAGAATTAATGAATGGGATAGATTTAAACTAAAAAGCTTCTCAGCAAAAGAAACAATCAGTGAGGTGAATAGAAAGCCAACTAATTGGGAACAAATATTTAATATGTGCACATCAGATACTGCACTAATTTCTAGAATATATAAAGAACTCAAAGAACTTAACAACAACAACAAAAAACAAATAATCCAATCAATAAATGGGCTAAGGAATTGAAAAGACACTTCTCAGAAGAAGATACACAATTACTCAACAAATACATGAAAAAATGCTCAACATTGCTGGCAATTAGAGAAATGCAAATCAAAACTACTCTAAGATTTCATTTCACTCCAGTCAGATTGGCAGCTATCAAGAACACAAACAACAATAAATGTTGGAGAGGATGTGGGGAAAAAGGCACAAGCATACATTGCTGGTGGGACTGCAAAATGGTGCAACCGCTATGGAAAGAAGTATGGAGATTTCTTGGAAAACTGGGAATGGAACCACCCTATGACCCAGCCATCCCACTCCTGGGTCTATTTCCAAAGGACTTAAAAACAACATATTACAGTGACACAGCCACTTCAATGTTTATAGCAGCACAATTCACAATAGGTAGGTTGTGGAACCAACCTAGAGGTCCCTCAGTAGATGAGTGGATAAGGAAAATGTGATATATATACAAAATGGAATTTTACTCAGCAATAAAAGAGAGTAAAATAATGGCATTTGCAGGAAAATGGATGAAGTTGGAGAATATAATGCTAATTGAAGTTACCCAATCCCAAAAATCCAAATACTGAATGTTTTCTCTGATATAAGGAGGCTAGTTCACAGTGTCGTTGGATGGGGGTACATAGGAGGATTAGAGGAACACTAGAATGGTCAAAGGAAAGGGAGGGTAAGGGAGGGAGCAAGGGGGAGGGAGGGGGAAAAAAGGAAAAAAATTGGTGGTTAAATTATTGATTATATAATAGTGGTCTTGCTTATTAGTAATTAAATCTTCAGTAAATTAAGACTTGATTATATCCTGTCTATAAATTTAAAGTGGGCCATGCTCACCAGAGAAGTGCTAAACTCCATTGTTTCAAGTTTTTTACAATTTTAAATAGACTCCCCCCAACCCCGAAGATTGTCTATTCATTTTTTTCTTTTTGTTGAGCTTCATATTTATATATCTGTACCTATCACAGCCTCAACTCCAGCTTAATGATTCAACGAACTGAAAAATACATATAAAATTACATTTGAAATGTTTAAACTTGGGGCTGCGGTTGTAGCTCAGTGCTCGCTTCACATGTGTGAGGCACTGGGTCGTTCCTCAGCACCACATAAAAATACAATAAAATAAGGTATTATGTTCACCTACAACTAAAATAAATAAATAAATAAAAGAAATGTGTAACTTTATGAATAGATCGTCATCAGAAATGTTAATAAAAATGAGTTTGGGTTTTCAAAAAGGTTATTTTTCTCCTAAGGCATACCATGTCATCAATGAAAATTTAAAAGTAAGCTGGGTACCTGGTGCACTCCTGTAATCCTAGCGGCTTGGGAGGCTGAGGCAGGAAGATCACGAGTTCAAAGCCAGCCTCAGCAAAAAGCGAGACACTAAGCAACTCAGTGAGACCCTGTCTCTAAATAAAATACAAAATAAGGCTGGGATGTGGCTCAGTGGTCAAGTGCCCCTGAGTTCAATTCCTGATACAAAAAAAAAAAAAAAAAAAAAAAAAAAAAGAAAGAAAAAGAAAATTTAAAAGTAAATAGGTTACAATTCATGAATATCTAAAATATGAATCAAATTATTTAAATAAAATTACAGGTTTAATTTACATTGTGAAAGAGTGATTACATTTCATTAAATATTTTTTATAAAAATGAAACTACTTACAAATCTAGCATTCAACATTCATCAAGCAGGTGAGGTCTCAGTGTCACTGTCTTGCTCATGTTAAGTCTCAACCTACCCACATACACATTTGGAATTACTAAGGGAGCCCAACAGTGCAAGGCATTCCTGGCCTCTTCTCTGAACACCTGCTAGCCAGCTGGTGCCCCAGAACCAGGGATCAGAATTGTGGAGAGAAGGAAAGAAAAAAGTGTCAGCCCCCCTGGGAAGTGAGATTTGCTGTGCAAGAATCAATTGCATTTGTGCCAAGAGCAGGGATTTGACAAGTTAATTAATTTGACTTATTCTTATCTAGAAGTGTCAATAGCTCAAATCCCTCCTGTACTCTGAAGAAATAGCCTTCTCTGGTATCCCAGATCTGCATAACAATGACACACAGACACCTTGCATCTGGGGACATTGAGAATGTGTGTCCCTGAGGCCTGAATGGCTCTGGTCTTGGGAGTGAGTTTTTAGGGTTAGAGGAAGCTCTGACTAGCACAGAGTACTGGGTCCTGAGGAATGGAGGCACTTGTGTTCTTTAATGAATTTATTTATTTATTTATCTATTTGTGATACACAGGTGCTTTTGAATCATGGGTCTCGTGACAGGGCCCCTTTTGCCCAGGATTGTACCAGTGCGTCCCATGAAGTGTGAATAAACATGTTCCTGTTCTCAAGGGCTAGACTGAAGGAGGTTTCTGAGTCTGGAAAATCACTGTGTTCTTAGACTCTAAACCTGAGGGTATCTGCATCTGTATTGGTAGGCAGGCAGATTCTGTTCAGGCTATTTGGCTGATTAAATTTAATATATTGGTATTTATTGGCAGTCGGGCAGAAGGACTCTCAGAAAGTCCTAGAATTAGATCTTTGGTAGGCTGAAGAGAAGACTGTCAAACAAAGTTTTGGGTTGAAATGGCAGACCTGTGAGGTCTGAGATGTTTTCTGGAGGGACTCAGGGATTAGCTACAAACACTTTTGACTTTAGGGAAGGGGCAGTTAAAGGAAATTACATTAACCTGTTGGGCCTAAGTGTCTGCTGATTGCTCAGGCTCATAATATTCAAATCATCCTTAATTGGCTGCCTCATTTATTTATTTGCTTAACTATTTGTAGCTTTCCTCCTCTCATATCCCTAAGCACTTCTCATCTTGGGGAGAGGTCAGACTAGGGCTTACCTGTTCACGTTAGGATGTTCCACCTGTCTCTGTCACCTCTTCAGGGAAAAGCCTGAGTTTTGTCATGTTGATACAGCCCACAGATGTGGTGATGCTTCATAATAAATATCGCAGAATATGTGACTGATGGCATTTACATCTTACCCCTTGTGTCAGAAAACACGAATTCTGGAAAATCTACCTTTTCCAGGTCATTGATTCCTGAAATTAGTAATAGCAATGCCACCTGTCTTAGTCCATTTTCTGTTGCTATGACAGAATACTGGAGACTGGGAAATTAAAAAAAAAAATATATTTATTTGCTTTAGTTGTACACAGTGCCTTTATTTGTATGTGGTGATGAGGATCGAACCCGGGCTGCGCACGTGCTAGACGAGCACTCTACCACTGAGCCACAACCCCAGTCCCTGAAACTGGGAAATTTATAAAGAAAAGAGATTTGTTTTCTTCACAGTTCTGGAAAATGAAAATCCAAGATGGGGGTGGGGCAGGACTGTATCTGCTTGGCTTTGGTAAAGGGCTCATGTTACTCCATGGAAGTCAAATAGGGTGAATTATTTGCCCTGGTCACTACTGCTGGGCCTGGGGTTAGTGTCCAGTCCACTAGACTCTGAAGCCACATTCTTCAATATCTCCACCCCCACCTTATCCAGCTAAAGTGTCTGGTGCCAGTTAAATGGTGTCCTGCCTGTCTGACTTCAGGCTTTTACTAGAATCCCCAGTACAGCAGAGACACCAGGTCCTGCCAAGTGCCCTCCCTTTGGTGGTCACATCATCTCTGTGGGTCCTCAGGACAAACCCCTACTTTGTTGTGCTTGCATCTGCCTCTCTCAGGTTGGCAAGCCACACCATCGAGCTGGGAAGTAGAACTCTGTGTGTTCCACTGTTCTGCAGCTGTGGCATCCCTCTCTGTTCCAGACTTCATAGCTCATGACCTTGGACTGCCCTCAGGGCTCTCCATTTATTTATTTATTTATTTTGCTGTGACAATAACTCAAAGGAAGCCATCATTGCAACCCATTAAATCTCCCAAGGTAAAACTCACTTTCTTTTCCTCCATTTCGTTCCCCAGCTTTGCTCCCCAAATTTCCTATGTACAGCTACTCTTCAGCCAAAAAGGGTCCAGGAAACATATATCTGGGCCAATTCTTCAGGATAGCCATGGCTTCTTGGAGTCCTAGGGTCACAAACCAGAGGGAGAAATTATTTCACTCAAGGTATCTTAGAAAATATGTTTTAATATACTGTCCACTATAACCCCCAACACATACTGCCTCGGTCATTTGGGCTGCCATAACAAGGTACCGTAGACTGAGTGGCTTAAACAATATTTAATTTTCACAGTTCTGGAGCTGCAAGTTTTCAAGATCAAGGTGCCAGAAGACCCTTTGTCTGGCGAGCATCTGCTTCCTGGTTTGCAGATGGCAAACATTATTGCTGTGTTTTCACATGGTAGAGAGATCATCTCTCCTTACTCTTATGAGGCCACTAATCCCATCAGGAGGGTGTTGCCCTCTCTTCAGGAACCCATCGCCTCCCAAACATCAACTCCTAATCCTATCACATCAGGGATTAGGGCTTTAATGTATGAATCTGGGTGGGGGAGGGGTCATAAGCATTTCATGGCACCCATGACACCCACACATTACACATGTGTCCCCCTGCTAATGGAGCTGAAACCAGCCCTAAGCAAAGATGCCTACAGTTCCCTAAAGCAGTCCCAAAGCAGAGCAGGGCTGCAGTTACACAAAGATACAACCAGGTTCCCTAAAAGAGAGAACCTTGAGCTATGTGGAGGGTGAATGATCAGGTTTCCAGTCCTGGGTAGCCTCAGGCCCCAGCAACCTTAACTTGTTAGCACTTGGAGCTAACACAGTCAGCACCTAAATACAGACAGAAGCAGATGGTGTTGCAAGCACTGGTACACACAGAGGGCCTCTGCACGCTGTCTGCTTTTGAATTATCACAGCACACTGGGGTTCAGCAGACAAGAGGCTATTTCTGGATTCACAAGAAGTATGTGTCTATCTCAGGATGAAGAGTCCCAACTCCCTGTTGACACCTGCTAAATGGCAATGGAGTCACCCTCAAACTACAAGCTATTTTGGGGCCTGACCTCTCATTTCTAGGACTGACTGAGAGGAAGCTGCCACCTTTGTCTTTGTGGAGATGTTCCACAGGAAGGGATTCCTTTGGGTCCCAAGGAAAGGCCCTTACTCAGCTCTCGGCCAACTTGGCAGCGGGCAAATTTAGCTGTGGACTGTCCAAGTTCAACATAAACCTCAAAGCAGATTTTTACAAGTATAAATCAACATTTTAAAAGCTGCTTTTATTAAATTACTAATGAAACTCCAGGTCCAGATGAAACCAAGTTAAAAAAAAGTCTTAATCCTTTTCAAGTCCATGAAAATATTTTTAGAAAATCATTCCTATTTAATCTCTATTCAATTAGCAGGTCAACATGTTCAGTTCTAAGACACAAAGGCACTCTCACCAGCAGGAGGAACCCAGGACCTATTCATGTCAGGCTTAGGGCAGGTGTGTGGATCTGCATACCCCTTTTCCTCTCTGCTCCCAGCCCACGAGAGAATCTAGCTACACTGTTAGAGCTTCTTATCTTCGGGTTGCCATTGGACTTGGACAATGGTGACACTAGTGGGAGATGGGCGAGTGAGAGAGGGAGGCTCCAAGGGCAGTGGCTGCATTTTTTCTACCTAAGGCTACAGCTCATACCTGGCCACTCTCCTCTACTCTGAAACTGACTTCTCATTCCATCAAGCCAAGGAGAGCAGTGGCCTCCTGCTGTCCTCAGTCCTTGGTGTGTAAGCTGCCTGGTAAGCTGCCTGGTACCGTAAACCGGGATAAAAACTCTCGGAGGCAGAGTTAAGCTTTTACTACTTTTACTTCTACTTTCTTAGAGCTTAGAGAGGGAAAGAAAGATTTTTTAGAGAGAAAGATTAAAGCAAGCTTTTCTTCTTGTAGAGAAAAGACTAGAGCTTCTTTCTTCTCTCTTCTTTCTTCCTTCTTCTGTCTTCTGTCTTCTGTCTTCTGTCTTCCTCGGGAGCCTCGGCCTTACTCTGACCAGTCCTCTGGAGCCTCGGCCTAACTCTGGCCAGTCATTACTTCTTCTATCTGGTTTCTCTTCTGTAACCGCTCTGCCTACGTTCTGGCCGCTCTGATTCTTCTGACCGACCGAGTGACTGCCCGGCTGACTGAATTCTCCGTTCTCCTAACTCGGACCGCTTTCACCCGGTTATATACCTTCAGGTTTGCGGGTGCCTACAGGTGCGTCACATACATATCAGGCGGAACCCATGGCTTCCAGCTAGCTACAACAGCCCTTCCTAATTAGGGCTCCTTCATTGGTGAGGGTTTCAACTGCCCTTGTTGGATTCCCTTGACTCCTTTGTTAAAAGTCCCTTTGTTATACTCTCCTAGATTACTCTGGTTTGAGCTGTTTCCTGATGGAACCCTGACTAATACAGGTGGGAGAAAAACCTAAGCAAGAGCTGCCCAGGTAAATGATCTCAACATCTGCCAATAAAGAGCTTGCAGTCACCCTCTAGTGGATTTATTTATTAGCAAAAATTTACTGAATGCCCGCAGTGTGCTACCTACTGTGTGAGGTGCCTTTAGATGACTTAGAGATGAGAGGGAATATCAACTCTTGGACTGGGTGGATAGTCAAGAAAGGCTTCCTGGAAGAAGAAACATAAATAACCAGGAAGATAAAAGAAGAATAAGAGGCACCAGAAAAGAAGGCAAGGTAAGAAGACACAGCCGAGCCATTCACCCTGGCTTCCTGGCCCCATTCTGATTGTGGTTTTAATGCTTTTGACACTGAACTACCTGCCTGAGGCTTCAGATCTCCCTAGTCTCCCTAGTCTGCCCCCTTTCTTTTTGTGGTCATATTTTGGGTCACCAGTCCTGCCTCCTGACTGGACAGACACATTTGTTATGTAAGTCCAAGGAACATTAAAAAAACAAAATTCTGTTGTGTGCCAAGATTGGACTACGTTTTTGAATCTGTTTCCTTGCCTAATCTTCACAATAAGTTTTAGAAAATATTTATTATCATTCTTATCTTGACAAAACACAGGAGGCTTAATCTCCTGAACCAGGTTACCCAGTTACAGAGTGATGGTAGAAAGGAGATGGATATGTCTGGCTGGAAAATTCATGCTCTTGCTAACACATTGCCCCATATTGAACTTAACTCTATTATTAAGAAATGGTATTATACAAATACCCACAAGTTAATGACTATAAATTTGGATAGCCTTGAGCAGAGAGGCACTGTTACGAATTTCAAGCAAGATGTAAACCTAGCTGCCACCTGGCATTGCAAGACTAATAAAAGAGACTTTTCTTTGGGTGTAGAACAATACTCTAAGAGTGAGGCCAAGGTCAGTGTTCGGGTCTCCCTGTGGACCTGCCCACCACACTTCCTTATTAGCCCATTACTGTTTGTTTTGAAACCAACAGTAAGCTGACACCTCACCAACTTTGTTCTGCAATTTTAGCACCCAGTGGATTCACAGCTTTTGAACATTCTGTCTAGCTCAAGACAAATGTGTGGTTAACAAAAATAAAGGAACTGTTTCTGAACTCTACAAAATTTTGGCATTTATTCAGAAAACTATGAGATCCTTAAGGCAGCAGTGGGGTTTCTCTATTCACCATCGAGTGTCCAGCAGCTGGAAGGCAGCTGGGGCTCAGGAAATGCAAGTTGGATGATGTCAGACTGAAGGACCATTTCAGAGTCACCCAGTAAGCCCTAGGTCCACAGGAAGACTGCATCTGATGCTCCACTGACTTCTTAAAAATCTCCTCAGGCCCTGCACTTGGAGAAGCAGTCCTCCAGTCCCCTCTGGAGTTCACCTTATTCCTGGCGCATTTTACCCTGGTTCATGTCACATAAAACTCCCTGAAGATTTATTTGCTATTGGGTTTTCCAGTGTTTGACTCACAAATTGTTTCTCTCTAGCCTTGGAGTTTGTTAAATTGCGTTCCCCTAAACTTCCTATACTGAAGTTCTAACATCCAACCTCAGAATGGGACCTTATTTGGACATAGATTGCTGCAGATTGGAATTAGTTGAGATGATGTCTCACTGGAGGAGGATAGGCCCCTAATCCAACATGACTGGTGTCCTTAAAAAAAGAACGAAGTATGAAAACACATACCAACCCTGGTCCTCCTTCCTAGACCTGGATCTTTGCCCCCTCCCTTGTTTGAGACTCTGGTCTTGAGTTTCTCACAGTTCCTCTGCCTCTCCTCCGAGTGATTGGCTCACCTGGCTGGGCTGTACATTTGGATGGCATCCTGCCTGGGCGGCACTGACATTGAAATAGAGAGATCTGTAGTGCATTTACTATAGCAGCGTTCAATATCCTCGTCGGTCTTTCTGCTCAGAGATCACTCAGGGTGAGGAGGGGTTGTGGGGTGTTCTTTGGTGGGCACCGAGGACCTCACTTTACTGTGTTCCATTGCTGTAACCCACTGGCTTTAACGAGGAACTAGGGTTGATGAATTCTGAGGAAGATAATTGGATCTCAATAGAACCTCCAGCTGTGGTTTCTATAATGACTGCCCCCCCAGCACACTTTTCCTTCCTTTCCTGACATAGAACAGACTGCACAGCCTGGGATAGGTAGATGCTGGGAGAAAATGCAGAAAGCCCCTTCCCCACCAGTCACTTTGTTGCCTCGACAGATTGGTGCCCTTCCCTAGGGCAATGACCATGAATTCTGTGGTAGTAAGGGAAGGCAGATATAATTCAAAATCTCAGAAACTGAAGCATCTTATGCTCTTTTGAGCTCTGTTTTGTTGTCATTGTTGAATCTAGAACCATACTCTTTGCCCCTGCAGTTCCACAGTGACCTCCCCGAGAAAACCCTAAGATTTCACTTCCAGGAAGATCCCAAAATGCTGACCATGTACCCAAGAATCCTTGAGGAAGGATCAAAGCCTATGACCTAGTGGTCATCTTTTAGCAGGCATTGTTAGAATTCTGGGGAAGAGGAGTAGGTGACAAAGGTGTGCACTGCCTTGTCAGCAAATCATTCTTGGAGGCTAAGAATTGTTAGATAAGAAAGCAGCAGAGGGCCGGGGTTGTGGCTTAGTGGAGTGGTAGAGTGCTTGCCTAGCATGCGTGAGGCACTGGGTTTGATCCCTGGCCCCACATAAAAATAAACAAATCAAATAAAGGTAAAAAAAAATTCCAAAATGAAAGCACCATAACCAGACTCAATGCTGATCCCTAGGTCTCTTTCAAAGGCTCCAGACACTTACATCACCAGAATGCTGGGTGCTGCCAAAAGGCTTAGGCATCTGACCCTTTCAGAAGATGTCTCAAGATCATCTCCAGAAGGAGAAATGAAACCTCAGGAGACAGCTGAAGCAACTCACAAAATAGGATAGAAATGTAAATAAAGGTGAAAATTCACCTCACAAGTGCATCATCATGAAGTCAGTCATAGGCAGGTGAATTTTCATCTGGACCCAAAGGATTTCTGCCCTCTGTGAGCTTCTGGTGGGGCTGGGAAGAAGAGCATATACCTGGAGGGAAGGCAAGATTTAGAGCCAGATCATCTGTTGGAGCTGGAGGTGGAAGGGTGGAAGACTACAGAGGAAGGACACTCCCAGGCAAGCCAGGACCTCAGATCTATGAGCCCCAGGAGCTAAGACAAACAACCAGAAGGGTGCCTGGGCATAGAGGGGAAAGGCATGCACTTGGAAAACAGCTAGTCTTGCATTACCCTGAGCTAGTTACTTTGCTTCACTAAATCTCAAATTTTTCTGCTGTAAAAACCAGCATAATATCTACCTTGGGAGGGTTTATGTAATAATTAAAACAAAATTATATATGAACACAGCACTCAATGAAGAAAAGGTATTAATAAGAGAAACAAACTCAGCTGTCTTAGTCTATGTTCTGTTGTTATAACAAAATGCCTGAGACTGGGTAATTTATAAAGAATAGAGATTTATTTGGCTCAAGGTTCTGGAGGTCAAATTGGGAAGGTCAAATTCATGGTGCTGGTGAGGGCTTTGTTCCCATACCATAACATGGTGGAGGGCATCAGCAAGCATACTAGCATACTAGCTCCAATCTGTTTTCTTCTTCTTATGATGTCACTAGTGCCATCCTGGGGATCCACTTTTACGACCTAATCTAATCCTAATTACCTTCTAAGAGCCCCAATTCCAAATACCATTAACATATAAGCTGGAGGATTAAGTTTCCTACACATGAACTTTGGGGGAACATTTTCAAACCATAACATCTGCTTATTTGCTGAAGAAAAGATGAGGGTCTTTTCTACGTTGAAATGTCTTACTCTTAGTCCCAGCCACTCTGCTTTCTAGGAATGTGGCTTCAAGGAAATTCTCCAGGCAGAGACCCAAGCATCCCCATGGTGGTTAGTCACAAATGACCTGCAGCAGGGTTGTCTAGGACCTATTGCTTGTATCACACACCTCAGAATAAGTTATTGAATAGGGAGCAAGTGATGAATGATGAAATCTCCTGTCTGGTTATTATGTAAAGTGAAATTTAGGCAGGAAAAGAGATAAAGCAGATAAATTGATGAAGAAAATTGATTATGGCAGAAAATGTTTAACTTAGCTGACACAGACCAGGTCCTTGTAGAGCTTCATAAATCAGTGGGGAGATGTTTCAGGCTGAGCCTGAGTTCGCAGCCTAGATTTGCCTGACCAGGAGGCAGAGCTATCTCCAGTACAAGAAGAGACCTGATCTTACTAGAGAGATAGAAGGATTTAGTTCTTTCTTTAACAGAATCTTGATAGAAATGCCAAAATAAGAAACGGAAAACACACAATTTAAAGTACTTTCTTAATTCTACTTTGAAAAATAACACTTTCATTTGTGGGTCTAATACAATAAGCAAAAATTCTACAGTTTCTTTAAAAAAAAGTTTATTACCCATTATTTTCCATGAACTGAAATTGGTGACAGCCCTTTTATTGAACAGTGACATATAAGACACTAAGTGTGAAAACATGACAGGGAATAAACTGGATTTCTTTCTGTCCCAACATATGTCTATTATAAAAGGAATTGTGGAGTATAATACTGTAGTTAAAGCCAGTATTGAAAATTGCCTAAGTTGGTTCTGTCTCTCCATTATTAGCTGTTTTTCTCCCTCTCACAAATATACCTTTTCTTTGTGAGTTTTTAAAAATATTTTGACAATTGTCAAACTTGAAAATATACACCCCAAAATAGATAGGCAGTGTGTTCCTTTATCAGGAAATACAATGCCATTAGAAACAAAATCCAAATGACAGAGTTGTTATGACCATGATTACTCACAGCTATCAGCTGTGTCTCGGGAATGGGGGATAGAGGTCCATTTGGTGTCATCACCAAACTTTTGGAACTGTGAGTCACTTTTCATTCTGACCCTTAGTAAAAGCTCACCTGTAAATTAAGATTAAAATAGTGATACTTATCTAGTATAATGGGTGACCTACAATATATTATAAATTCCTTACATCTATGGTTAGAGAAAGAAAATGTCAACTAAGGAGACAGTTTACCAGAGCTCACTGACTTCAGGATAAGGTTTGGTTTCAGCTTTAGATTCAGAAACTGGATTTTGTTCAGTCTTTTTAGAATGACTCCCACCAACAAATATTGGAAGAAACTATAAGGAAGATCCTTGTAGAAACTGCTTCATGGGGCTCAAGAACCCAGACCTCTTTGTAATGTATTTTATTTCTCATGATGCATTTGTCCAAAGGGATTCAGTTGAAGAAAAGAGAAAACAGTCTAGCTACCTTAAGCATAAAAGGATTTAATACAGAAATTCACATTCTTATAAAATGTGGTGGTTAATTCTATGTGTCACTTGACTGGGCCATGGGGTGCCCAGACATTTGGTCAAATCTTATTCTGCTTGTGTTTGAAGAGTTGTTTCTGGATGAGGTTAACACTTGAGTCAGTAGAGTGAGTAAATAAGCTTGCACTCCTCAATGTTCTCATCTAATCTGTTGAAAGCATGAAAAGACAAAAAGGCTGTGCAAGAGGGAAGTTCTCCTGCTGGGCTGTTTGAGCAAACATGTAAGTCTTTTCTGGTGATCAGACTTGGACTAAACATCAACTCTTTCTGGGTCTTAAGTCTGCTGGTTTTCAGACTAGAACTTATACCATCTACTGTCCTGGCCTTGAAATTCAACTGGAACAGCACATGGGCTCCCCTGGTGTCCAGTTTGACAACTACAGACCTTGAGACTTCTTAGCCTCCATAATTGCATAAGCCAATTCCAATGAATGAAAGAATGGATGACCTATTGGTTCTCTCTCTCTGGAAGATTCTGACAAATACAAAAAACCTTTGGAATGTCAGAAAGTCATGTTAGTACCTCACCATGGACTGGCTCACAGTTTCCGCCTTTAGAAGTTCAATAAAAGGGGTTCAGAGCACCTTTCTCTCTCTGGTACCTATTCATGATTGCTGAGACCTTCCTTGGAGTTGCAGGGCATCTCTTCGTGATCTTGTGAGTTCTTCTCCACTCATCTGTGAACAATACCTGAAACTCAAGACTATGCAGAGATGAAACATCAATAGCTCAGGTACCAAGCAGGAGCAGGTGATATCTTTAAATTGCCTGTCACTGTATTTGGTCAGTGTAAGGATGGGTGCTTCCCTTCCTTCATCTTGTCCTTTTCTATTGGAGGCCTCAGGTATTCATCTCCCTGCAATCAAAGAGAAATAAAGCCAACTTCTGAAAGGTGGCAACCTCCTTTTGGCATCCCCTAGAACACAAGTACAGAGACCAAAATGACAAATTACTGATTTCTGTGAGAAATATACCTGCCAAAGGGACTGGAGTATTCATCCCAAGGGGACCATACTGTTCTCACCATAGGAGAGTTAGGAGCTTCCAACATGCAGCAGTGGGAACACACATCTTCATTATTGATTTTCAACTAACCCCTTTCCCACTGATTCTTCATAGTATTTCCTCAACCATGATGCATCAGAATTAGGTTGGCTTCCTCAGTTCACTAGAAATCCACTTGAGATAATCCTTCATTTATGAGACACCCACCTCCACTCCCACCAGCCATCAAACCATTCCTTCGATATAACATTTCTATAAAAGCTTGATTCCATCCATTGCATTTTGATGGTTTCCCAGGGGAATACCCCATTTGGATGTTCAGAGGGTACATTTTGATTACCTATGCGCTCTGCTCTGTCTCTCCACAGAGCAGCAGGCATTTCCTTAGAATTGCCACCTGATTTACAATTATAACTGTTTCTTGGTATATGGGGGATTTGTTCCAGGACTCACATGAAAATCCTCAGATGCTCAAGTACCTTATATAAAATGGTGTAGTATTTGCATAGAACCCACTTGTGTTTACCTGTATATTTTAAATCATCCCTAGATAAATTATAATACCTAATACAATGCAAACACTGTGTAAATAGTTGTTATGCAGTATTGTTTATGGAATAATAACAAGGAAGAAGGTCTGAACATGTTCAGTACAGGCACAATTGCTTTTATAATGTCTTCTATTTCAATTGGGTGTAGAACCCAAGGATATGGAGGGCTGTCTGTACTTCAAAGGCATCCAGAGGCTGTCCTTTGGGGAAAGGTAAAAATGGATGTCAGGAAAAGCCAGGGAAGGAAGGAGGAATGCCCTTTTACCCATAAGGGGAACACATACATGGAGGTCTAGATCAGAGACAGGAATGGAGGTGATATCTCATTTTGAATACTGAGAGAAATTTGCACTGACATAGGAAAGTTGATTGCAATGGAATTTAAAACTGTATTTTGTTTTCTACTCCACTACTTTTCTCTTCCTCTTCCTCCTTCTATCTTTCATATTCTTGTTCTTAGTACTGGAGACTGAGCCCAAGGACTCATGCATGCTAGGCAATGCTTATTTACATTCTTTACTCAGCGCATTTATTGTTTTGTATTATATTCTGAAACATACAACAATTTTTTTAAAATTTTGGATTTAAAAATGTATTACCCTGATATTCTACTTCCTTGCTTCTTTAAGCTGTTTTATCATTATTGTTCCATTTTAAAAAATTTAGATGTATTGCTTTACATGTGTTTTAAACTTTTAAAGTAGTCTCAAAATTATTTTGTGGGTAACTAAGACAAGGTATAAGTGGAAATAGTTGCCTATTTCTTTGATAATGTGTTCCACGGGTACTCTGCTGCAGTATGCCAGGGTAAAAAAAGCTACGGTGATTCTTGGAAGGGTGCTGGTAGTTCACATTTTAATTCATGTATCCATCACTTATTCTGAAGAAATGTATATTAAGTATCTACTCTCTGCCAACACCATGCTAAGTATGAGAATACAAAGGTGAGTGTAACATTTGTGGTATTGTGACTTATAATCTATCTATCTTTCATCTCTATAGAATTTATATTCTTAGGATGCTTAGTATTTTCAAAGTGAAAAGTGTCTTTGTGTATGCTAATGAGATGACTGGTGGGGACTTGGGGCTTCTAGAGAGGCTCCTGATGGAGGCTGATTGCAAGGGGAACCAACCATGGATCAGAGGGTTGGGCCTTTCAGTTCCTCCCCCAACCTCCAGGGAGGGAAGAGGGCCTGAGCGTTGAGAGGCTCTTCCTTGGCCAATGATATAATCAGTCATGTCTATGTAATGAGTCTTCATAAAAGTCTAAAAGGATGGGGTTTACCACGCTTCCAGATAGCTGAACACATGGAGGTTCCTGGAGGGTAATGCCTCCAAAGGGCATGGAATTTCCATGCCCCCTTTTACCTGTCTTGCCCTATGTATCTCTTTCATCTTCTATTTATCTGTATCCTTTGTAATGTTTTATAATAAATCAGTAAACATAATAGTGTTCCCCTGAGTCCCACGAGCAGCTCTAGAAAATTAATCCTAGGAGGGGAATACTCAATGTATAGCCAACTGGTAAGAAGCCCCAAACAATATGGGGCTATGATTGGCATCTGAAATGAGGATAGGCAGTCTGGTGGGACTGAGCCCTTAATGTGTTGTATATGACTAACTCCAAGTAAGTAAGGCCAGAATTGAATTGAATTGGATAACACCCAACTGTCCACTGCAGAATTGATTGCTTGATGTATGAGTGTGGGTGGGTGGGGAGGAACCCACACATTGCATGTCAGAAGTGTTGTGTTGAGAGTAGGAGAAACACTTTGGATTGGTTTTTCCCCATATTTCTTACAATACCATTCACACCCTTTCAGAACTCATTGTCTTGGTTGATGTTTTTCAGAATGTAGTCTCTGGACCAGAAGCATCAGCTTCACTTAAAAATTTGCTAGAAATGTAAATTCTTGGGCCACACCTTTCTAATTTCAACAGAATCAGAAACTCTGGGGGTGGAGAGAAGGTGGCAGTAATCTGGGTTTTAACTATCACTTCAGGTAATTTTAATGCATAGGGTTGCAGATATCTGATCTCGGGGACAATTAAAAAAAAAAGGAAAACACAATTCTCTGTGATAAATGCTAACTAAGCTAGAGCTGTACTCCAGGTGCTATGGGACTTGGTAGAAATTACCTGGAGAAGAAGGCAATGGACTCACCACAAGAGAGGTGATGTATTCACCGAGACCTGGAATTTGCCAGTGAAACAAGGCTGGGAAGGGTGTTGGAGGTGGAGGAAAGACAAAATATGTGAAAGAGCATGTTGATTTGGGTCACCAGAGGTAGTTCATGGTAGAGAGGTTTTAAAAAAAAACAAGATAATCAAAATAGAATTGGGTTGAAATAGATTCTCAGTTGTAGGGGGAAAGTGGAGTTGATGTCTTAAACCCATCTTCAATTTGGCTTGAATTTCTTTCCCTTTGCGAGATACAAAGATGAATATAACATTTGTGGTATTCTGATTTGGCTTTTTCTGATGATCTCACTCTGACAACCTACATGTCTCTCCCTAAGGTTAGTAGAGGCAGTGATATCCTACATTTCCTGTTATCTTAGAATGTAGTTGCATTCCATGGCTAGAATGGTTGGAAAGGTAGGCATGGGTCCTTTATCTTTCCCATATTTCTTCTACAGTTTTTTGTTTCACTTTGACAAATGGATGTTGGACACAGATGATCCTTAGCAGGTTTGTATCCTGATCATTTGGTCTCTGTTATTGATTTAGTAACTAGAACTCTGTTTTGTTTTAAGGGTTGCTCTAGAATTTTATAATATACAACTTTATCACAGTCTAATTTCAAGTAATGTTATTTCAGTTTATTTTTTGTAGAGTTTCAGAACCTTGCTACAGTCTGTTTCCCTTTCCCCCACCTGGCCTTTGTGCTATTATTAACACACATTTCTTTCTACCTACATTATAAAACTGCAGAATGCATTGTTAGTACTTTGCTTGAAACAGTTAATTATTTTTAAGTTATTAAAAAATATAAAAAATAAGAAAATGTATTCCCATTTTCCCACACATTTTCCATTTCTACTGGTCTAGTCTTTGTGTAATATTAAATTTCCATCCAATATCATTTTCCTTTGCTTAAAAAAGAAAACCTCCCAAAACTTTCTTCAACTTTTCTTATGCCAGTCTGCTGTTGCTGAATTCTTTCAAATATTGGTTGGCTGAAAAAAGTTTTATTTTGCCTTCATTATTTGAAGATATTTTTGTTGAACATAGAATTTTTTTTCTTTTTCTTTCTTTTTTTTAACTGACAGCTTTTCTTTCTGTATTTTAATGATATTACTTCATGGTCTTCTGATTTGCATAGTTTCTTTTTTTATTAGATTATTTACTTATTCTAATTTGTTATACATGATGTGATTTGCATTGTTTCTAATGAGAAGTTGGAATGCTTTTTCCCTCTATATGTAATATGTCTTTTTCTCTAGCTGCTTTTAAGACTTTTTCCCTTTATCATTTGTTTTCAGCAATTTGACTATGATGTGTTTTGATATAATTTTCTTCATGTCTTTTGGAACTTGGACCATGTTGAGATATTTTTTTAACCCTGGATTTATAGTTTTCACCAAATTTGGACATATTTTGGTCCTTTTTTCTTCAAATATTTTCCTTCTATCTCCCTTTGACTGTTTTTTTTTTTCTTCCTCACAGAACTACAGTTATGCACAGGTTAGATTGTATACTTGCTATTAGCTCACAGCTCTCTTATGCATTTTCCAATTTTTCAGTCTTTCCATTGTTTTATTTTCATCAGCTTTATGATGTTGCAAAAGTAATATGCATTCAACAAAAACCATACTTCAAAATTTAAATTTAGACCTTTTCTTGAACTAGCAATATGCAACATGATCCCTTCTCTGAGATGTTGAGCAGTGACATGAGCTGCAGTTTTCAGTCAGCCACATAGCTTGAAACTGTCAATTGTTTTTAAGTTAGCTACATTGTTATGCTATGATGTCTGGTAGCTTAGGTGGATTAAATACATTTTGAATGTATAAATTTTCAATTATGATGAGTTTATTGGAGCATAAGCTAAGGAGTATCTATAGTATTCATCTCTAAAAATTTGATTTGAGGCTTTTCTCTTCCACGTCTCTCATTGCATTTATGATTTGCTAAAAAGTTTCTTTGTAATATCTATTTTAATATCCTCATGTGTTAATTATACCATCTGTGCCTTTTTTAGATCTATTTTATGTCTTTTTTTTTGTAGTAGTTAGTTCTATGTCATATTTTCTGCTTCTTTGCATTAGTTGTCATTTTTAACCGGATACTGAACAGTATAAATTTTATACCTTTGAATGCTGTATTCCTTTGTATATTTCTTGGTTTTGTTATAAGGAGCAATTTAATCCTTCCAAGTCTTGATTTTAAACTTATTTGGAGCAAATACAGATTTAATTTGGTCCTACCACTGAGGTATTAGCCTCTGAAATCTTCACTCAATACCACATATATTTTGAGGCCTTTACAGCCTGGTTGGTGGAAATTATTCCCAGCTCTGTGTGATCTCCAGGGATCAATCTGATCTGTCATTGCCATTTGGATGGTTCTTTCCTAGCTTCAAAATATTTCCTTGGGGGAGATCCAAGATGGCGGATTAGAGGAAGCCGCACTTCAGGGCAGCTCCGTGGAAAGAATCCAACAAAGCAGATAAATTGCCTTTCATCATATATATATAGGCTGAAAATACCGATCTCCTGGATGGTTTGATTACCACTACCAGAGAGAGAAAGAGACAAGCTGTCTGCAGCGGCTGGAGCCGCGAGGCTTCTGTAAAACCGCCTGGGTGGTGCACAGGCCATGCGAAACAAAGTCAGTGTGGGGAGACCGCGCTGCGACTGCAACCCCAGCCACTCTCAGGCACACCAGCATGAAACCGGCGATAAAAACCAGCTATAACAGCTGGCGGAATTGGTGCTGGGGGACCACGGGAGACCGCGGGTCACAACACCAGTTCGAATCCACACTCCGCCGGACGCGACCCTCAACAGTAGGGCCCCCGGAGAGAGCGGCGCAGAGCTCAGCGAACAGCAAGCAGGGGCAGAGTTGGAGCGGTCCACAGTCCGAAGCAGCGCTGTCTGCGCCGCAATTACAGTTGCGGCTTCCCGGTGCCACTTTGGCAGGGAGACATCCACCCAACGGCTTTGAAATCGATCGGCGAGGACACGGGAGTCTGCGGAGCTGCTGTTGACTGGAAGGAGAGCACTGCCATCTTTGAAAGGTGCAGTGGCTGACCCAGACAAAGGGGAGGAGACGGAGAGCGACTGCTGCAGCCATCCAGGGACCCTCCAGCTCTCTGAAGACAACGCACACTTGGGTGAGGTTCAGGTGGCCAGCAGGGGAGGGTGTTTCTGAGGCCAGCGCAGCGGCCACAAGAAGCTGCAAATGTGGGTGGGCTTGGGGAGGGGGTGCCTTCTGGAGGGTCCTCTTCCCGGTGCCATTCATCTGCTGACACACACAAACCCCCTGGGCCACTCCTTCACTGAACCGTTCAGACACTGGCCTAAGATGCAGCCTTGATTCTACTAACAGGATCGCAGACTCTCTAGACGTGATCCAATAACAATTGGTTTGAACTGGAAAGGAAAAAGAGGGGGGCTTCCCAGGACCCGTTTTGTCTGAGACTTGGGGTTTGACTTTTTTTTTTCTTTTCTTTTTTGTTGGTTTGCTTGTTTTGTTGGATTGTGGGGAGGGTTTTTTTTTTTTTTTTTTCTTTTCTTTTCTTTTTTTCTTTTTTTGGCTTTGTTTTGTTCTGTTTTTTTTTTTTTTTTCCTTCCGCATTGATTGTCAGTGTGTTTGTTTGCTTCCGCTCCTTTTTTCTTTCCTTCTTTTCTTCCTTCTCACTCTTGCATCTTTTCTTCCTCCTTCATCTTTAATGTTTACATACTGCCAGTGCATACTAAACAGAGGCAAAAACAAGTTATATGCAGAACTTGGGATTTCTAGAACCGGCGCAATTGAACTGGGTAGCAAAGCGGTGTTATATATAGTTTACTCTCTATTTCCTTGATTCTCTCTCTCCTCTCTCTTACACCAATTCCTACTCTTTTTATCATTTTTTTTTTCTTTTCCAACTTACTTTACATATAAATTGGTCTTTCCACCTAATTGTCAACTCCATTCTCTTTCTTCCCTCGTCTACTGGTACTAAACCACTTCCACTAAACCACTTCAATAGATATCTCTTTTCATACTTTCCAAGAAAGAACAATTCAAGACACTTCCTTCTTCCTAAACATAACACCTCTGTATCCAATACTTGAAGATATAAAACCCCATCAGAAGCGTACAGAGTAAATTGGAAATAATATCTGGGTTAACCAAATCTGTACATTGTGATCAAACTTGGATTTTCTGAATAGAAAGTGTTAGGTTTTAAAAGTGTAAAGGAATTATAAGGTGATCTGATAGCATTGTACTACAGGAACAACATAAGGCTTTAAGGTAAAATTGAAATAGTCAAGGTCCCACAATGCAGGAAGAATAGACACACAAGCAACATGAAAAAACTAGGAAAGAAAATGACACAAACAAATCAAGATACCTCATCGGTAGATGTCATGGCAAACACAGTTGGTCAAATGCCAGAGATGGAATTTAGAAATTACATATGCCAAATGTTTATGGAACTTAAGAATGAACTCAAAAATGAGATGAGGGAGAAAGTACAGGAGGCAAAAGATCATTTTGACAAAGAACTCCAAAAACAAATACAGGAAATAAAAGATTACTTCAATAGGGAAATAGAGGCTCTAAAGAGAATCCAAACAGAAATTCCAGAAATGAAAGAAGAAATAAACCAAAATAAAAGCTCAATTGAAAGCATCTCCAACAGAAATAGACCACTTGGAAGAAAGAACCTCAGACAATGAAGACAAAATATATATCCTAGAGAAGAATTTTAGACTATACAGCAAAACTTGTTAGAAATCAAGAACATAACATCCAAGAATTATGGGACAGCATAAAAAGACCAAACTTAAGAGTGATTGGCATAGAGGAAGGGGCAGAGTTTCAAGCCAAAGGAATGAGTAATCTATTTAACAAAATAATTACTGAAAATTTTCCAAACTTGAGGAATGAATGGGAAAACCCAGTTCAAGAGGCATACCGAACACCAAACAAACAAAATCTCAACAGATCCACACCAAGACACATTATAATGAAAATGCCTAATACACTGAGCAAGGAGAGAATACTAAAAGCCACAAGAGAAAGGAAGCAGATTACATATAGGGAAACCAATCAGACTATGTTCAGATTTTTCAACCCAGACCTTAAAAGCAAGAAGATCCTGGAATAGCATATTTCAAGCTCTGAAAGAAAAGGGATGTCAACCAAGAATCTTATATCAAGCAAAATTGAGCTTTAGATTTGAAGATGAAATAAAAACCTTCCACGACAAGCAAAAGTTAAAAGATTTCACAACTCGAAAGCCCGCACTTCTGAGCATCCTGGGCAACATTTTTCATGAAGAAGAAGAGAAAGATGATAATGAAAATCACAAAGGGAGATATTAAACTAAAGGAAATACCAACCAGAAGAGAAACCAAATCAAGCTAAAGACCATAATTCAAATAAAAATGGATGGGAATAAAAATCACATCTCAATAATAACCCTGAATGTTAATGGCCTAAACTCGCCAATCAAAAGACACAGATTATCAGAATGGATTAAAAGAAACGACCCAACCATTTGCTGTCTCCAAGAAACACACCTCATAGAAAAAGACATCAACAGACTGAAAGTGAAAGGCTGGGAAAAGTCTTATCACTCACATGGCCGGCAGAAGCAAGCAGCAGGGTTTCCATTCTCATATCAAATAAGGTAGACTTCAAACCAAAACTAATCAAGAGGGACAAAGATGGATATTTCTTATTACTTAAGGGAACCATCCATCAACAGGTTATAACAATCATAAATCTGTATGCCCCAAATAATGGAGCACCTACATTCATCAAACAAACGCTTCTCAAGTTCAAGAGTAAAATAGACCACAACACAGTTATTCTAGGGGACTTCAACACACCTCTCTCACCAATGGATAGATCATCCAAACAAAAGCTAAACAAAGAAACTTTAAGCCTCCTCAAAACAATTAACAATTTAGACCTAATGGACATATATAGAATATTTCATCCCTCAGTAAACAAATACACATTTTTCTCAGCAGCACATGGCTCCTTCTCCAAAATAGACCATATATTATGTCACAAGGCAACTCTCAGCAAATATAAAAAAATAGAGATACTACCCTGCATGCTATCGGACCATAAAGGGATGAAATTGGAAATCAATGACAAAACAAGGAATAAGAAAAACTACTCCATCAACTGGAAGCTAAACAACATGCTACTGAATGAACAAGGGGTTGAAGAAGACATTAAAGAGGAGATCAAAAAATTCCTAGAGGTAAATGAGAACACAGATACATCATATAGAAATCTCTGGGACACTATGAAGGCAGTAGTAAGAGGAAAATTCATTGCACTGAGTTCATTCCTTAAGAGGAAAAAAACCCAACAAATAAATGACTTAACATCACACCTCAAAGCATTAGAAAAAGAAGAACAGACCAACACCAAGAGCAGTAGTAGACAGGAAATAATTAAAATCAGAGCAGAAATTAATGAAATTGAGACTAAGGAAACCATTCAAAGAATTGACAAGACTAAAAGTTGGTTCTTTGAAAAAATAAACAAAATTGACAGACCCTTAGCAATGCTAACAAAAAGAAGAAGAGAAAAAACTCAAATTACTAACATTCGTGATGAAAAAGGGAATATCACAACAAACACCTCAGATATACAGAATATATAATTAGAAATTACTTTGAAAACTTGTACTCTAATAAAATAGAAAATACTGAATGCATTGACAGATATCTAGAGTCATATGATTTGCCTAAACTGGATGTGGAGGCTATACACAATTTAAAAAGATCAATTACAAGCGAAGAAATAGAAGATGTCATCAAAAAGCTACCAACAAGGAAAAGTCCAGGACCTGATGGGTTTACAGCCGAGTTCTACAAGACTTTCAAAGAAGAACTAATACCAATGCTCTTCAAACTATTTCAAGAAATAGAAAAAGAGGGAGCTCTTCCAGACTCTTTCTATGAGGCCAATATCACATTAATTCCAAAGCCAAGCAAAGACACATCCAAAAAAGAAAACTTCAGGCCCATATCTTTAATGAACATAGATGCAAAAATCCTCAACAAAATCCTGGCAAATCGGATACAAAAACATATCAAAAAGATAGTGCACCATGATCAAGTGGGGTTTATCCCAGGGATGCAAGGCTGGTTCAACATTCGGAAATCAATAAACATAATACATCACATCAATAGACTTAAAGACAAAAATCGTATGATCATCTCAATTGACGCAGAAAAAGCATTTGACAAAATACAACACCCCTTTATGTTCAAAACAATGGAAAAACTAGGAATATCAGGAACATATCTCAACATTATAAAAGCTATTTATGCAAGGCCCCGAGCTAACATTATCTTAAATGGAGAAAAATTGAAAGCATTCCCTCTAAAAACTGGAACAAGCCAGGGATGCCCCCTTTCACCACTGCTATTTAACATAGTACTGGAAACTCTGGCCAGAGCAATTAGACATACAAAAGAAATTAAAAGGATCAAGATAGGAAAAAAAGAGCTCAAATTAGCACTATTTGCTGATGACATGATAATCTACCTAGAAGACCCAAAAAACTCTACCAGAAAACTTTTAAACTAGTAAACGAATTTGGCAAAGTTGCAGGATACAAAATCAATACACATAAGTCAAAGGCATTTGTGTACATCAGCGACAAAGACTCTGAAAGGGAAATGATGAAAAATACCCCATTTACAATAGCATAAAAAAAAATAAAATACCTGGGAATCAACCTAACGAAAGAGGTGAAAGACCTCTATAACGAAAATTATAGAACACTAAAGAAAGAAATTATAGATGAACTCAGAAGATGGAAAGACCTACCTTGCTCTTGGATAGGTAGAATTAATATTGTCAAAATGTCCATACTACCAAAAGCATTATACAGATTTAATGCAATTCAAATCAAAATCCCAATGTCATTCTTCAAAGAAATAGCAATAGCAGTCATGAAATTCATCTGGAAAAATAAGAGATCCAGAATAGCCAAAGCAATCTTGAGCTAGAAAAGTGAAGCAGGGGGCATCACCATACCGGACTTTAAATTATACTATAGAGCAATAGTAACAAAAACAGCATGGTATTGGCACCAAAACAGACTGGTGGACCAATGGTACAGAATTGAGGATACAGAGACTAATACATATAATTACAGCTATCTTATATTAGACAAAGGTGCCAAAAATGTACAGTGGAGAAAGGATAGCCTCTTCAACAAATGGTGCTGGGAAAACTGGAAATCCATATGCAACAAAATAAAATTAATCCTTTATCTCTCACCATGCACAAAACTCAATTCAAAGTGGATCAAGGACCTAGGAATTAGACCAGAGACAATACACCTAATAGAAGAAAAAGTAAGCTCCAATTTCCAACATGTCGGATTAGGCCCCAAGTTCCTTAATAAGAATCCTGTAGCGCAAGAATTACTACCAAGAATTAATGAATGGATAGATTTAAACTAAAAAGCTTCTTTTCAGCAAAAGAAACAATCAGTGAGGTGAATAGAGAGCCAACAAATTGGGAACAAATATTTAATACATGCACATCACATAGAGCACTAATCTCTAGAATATATAAAGAACTCAAAAAACTTTACACTAAAAAAAAAACAAATAACCCAATCAATAAATGGGCTAAGGAATTGAGAAGACACCTCTCAGAAGAAGATACACGATTCATCAACAAATACATGAAAAAATGTTCAACATCGCTGGCAATTAGAGAAATGCAAATCAAAACTACTCTAAGATTTCACTTCACTCCAGTCAGAATGGCAGCCATCAAGAACACAAGCAACAATAAATGTTGGAGAGGATGTGGGGAAAAAGGCACACTCATACATTGCTGGTGGGACTGCAAAATGGTGCAACCGTTATGGAAAGCAGTATGGAGATTTCTTGGAAAACTGGGAATGGAACCACCCTATGACCCAGCCATCCCACTCCTGGGTCTATTCCCAAAGGACTTAAAAACAGCATATTACAGTGACACAGCTATCTCAATGTTTGTAGCTGCGCAATTCACAATAGCCAGGTTGTGGAACCAACCTAGATGTCCCTCAGTAAATGAGTGGATTAAGAAAATGTGGTATATACGCACAATGGAATTTTACTCAGCAATAAAAGAAAATAAAATAATGGCATTTGCAGGTAAATGGATGAAGCTGGAAGACATAATGCTAAGTGAAGTGAGTCAGTCTCAAAAATCCAAGTACCAAATGTTCTCTCTTATATAAGGAGGCTATTTCAAAGTATTGTTGGATGGGGGTACATAGGAGGATTAGAGGAACACTGGAATGGTCAAGGGAAGGGAAGGAGCAAGGGGAAGGGAGGGAAAAGAAAAAAAAAAGGTGGTTGGACGGATATCATTTTCCTTAATGAGAAGGATTGTACGAATATACTTTGGGTAGTAAAAAGAAAAAAAATGAGTTGTACATATTAAAAAAAAATGTTTCCTTGCACACATGAGTCCTTATCCAAATGCTCACTTTGTAGATCTTCCCTCTCCCTCTTTCTGAGCTCCCCTCTCCCTGATTATTTTGCCTTGGAAATTCTAGCTACTTTGATTTTCCTGAACTCTGAATTCTATCTTCTCAGCTCAGCCAAACGACCACACTCTGTTTGGACCTCCTGTTCCTGAACTTTAGCCCAGGACCCCTCTCTCTAAGCAATAAACTTAGGCAATTGAATGGCTCAGCTCACTTATTTCCCTTTTTTTCAGACATCAGTATTTTGTGCTGCCTATTGTCCAAGAAGTGAAAATTTGTAGGAGATATATTCTTCCCAGTCTTCTTTTCCTTTAAGGGTGGTCACTCCCTCATGATCAGATGATGTGGAACCTTCCATGGCCTTATTTAGATGGGGTTTTCAAGGACTGTGTATAATACTGTATTTATCAAGAGGCTGAGGAGATAAAATGTAGACAACTATAAGAGACCCTGGCAACAAGCGTCAATATTTAATGCTTTTAGTTTCATGTTGTGTATTATCAGGTACAGGTTGCTGTGGTCAAGAAAGGGACCTAAACAATTAGGACACTGTGGATAATTTGAACTGCATTGCATTTGATTCATGTTGTGTTTGCCAATGTTTAGTATTGAACTGGCTTCAGCTATCACATCACATTGGGTTTTCAAAGATGTGTCATGAGTCCACACTCAACATAGGTAGAGTATGATGGGCATGGGAGAGACTTATGGACAGCAAGGTAAAGAAGAAGGTGAGATCTGATCATGCAAGAAGGCCTATCAAGCCAGAGAATTCCAGCTTCTATCATATAAGTATTGGAGAATGTATTAGTCAGTTTTCTGTAACTGTGGAAAAATACCTGAGAAATCAACTTATAAGGAGAAAGATTTATCTTGGCTCATGGTTTTTCAGGGTTCAGTCCATGGTTGGTTGTATCTGTTGCTTTGGGGCCTGTGGTAAGGCAAAAGAATATCATGATGGGAAGCCCAGAGTGAATTAAAGCTGCTCACCTCAAGGCAGACAGGAAACAAAATGAGGAAGAATAAAAGAAGCGTCCAGGGTCTTTGAGGGCATGACCCTAATGACCTAATTTATGTTCATTAAGGGCCAACTCCTGAAGTTTCCACCATCTCCTAATAGTACTACAGGCTTGGGACTAAACCTTCAACACACGGGCCTTTGGGTGATATTCAAGATCTAAACAGTAGCTGGGAGCTACCAAAGAAGGACAGTATTGAGCAATATTGGAGCTGGTGTTCATTTTGTAAACATGTTTTCAGAATCATTTATGAAGTTGGTGCAGGAAAATATGTATCAAATTAATATGTTATTCTATAAAATCAAATATCCAATAGTTTCATTAATCTAAACTTGAAGGAAAGCACCATATATATACTAGATAAATGGGCTTTAAGTTTGAGAGAAGAAAAGGAACCAGGCAGCCAGGCTCAAAGGGACTGCACTACCTGCAAAGAGAGAGAAATTTTATTTTCCAGAAACTCTCAAGTGATACATGTATAGATACAGTTGAAAGGAATGATTTTATAAGTTACTTTGGTTTGGGGGAGGTAAGACCCCCATAAAAGGTGTGCCTGGACATCCCCAAATATTTTAGGGTCTTCTTTCTATGGAGGTGGGGTGGGCCTGCTGCAAAGGTTCTGCTCTCCCAGTGATGTACAGTGTGTGGGGTGGTATTGCTTGATGTTCTCAGAAAGGTGATCCTGCCTCCCCGGGGGCTTTGGGGAACATGAAACTAGGGGGGCTACTAGTGTATAGTAGGCAGCAGTCAGGGTGCTGGACACCTGCAATGTGTAGGAAAGTGCATTATGAGGAATTCTCCCACCTAAATGCCCACAGCACTTGTTAAGAAATGCTGATAGGTGAGGGGGAGATGCTGAATCCCATCAATTTTGGTCCCTGCTGCCTTGTGTGTAGTGCTTGGTCTCTCTCAAATCAATGTTGAATGTGTACTTTAATAATAGGGTAGGGCGGGTGCATGGGGGCAGGAAAGATGGTAGAATGAGATGGACATCATTACCCTAGGTACATGTATGAGTGCACATATGGTGTGATGCTACATGGTGTACAACCATAGAAATGTAAAGTTGTGCTGCAATTGTGTACAATGAATCAAAATGCATTTTGCTGTCATATATACCTAATTAAAGAAAAAAAATAAAGAATACTGGTTGGAATGAATGAAAAATGACCTCTCTGAAGTTTTCTAAATTGTTGCCTTGGGCAGAGCATCCATATAACTCAGTCTTGCCTAATTATTACAGAAGGGGTGACCCAAGGGAGAACCTATAGGTCCCTTGAGCTTATTGTTGCTCCTGCTTTATAGCCAGGGGAGAGGAGGATATTCCTTTAGCCTGTAGATTTAGACCCAATTCTGGAGTAAAAATCAGGATCACAACAATAGCATAAATATCATATTCTGCATATTCTGTCTTCTCTCCCCAGCCTTCTGCCATCTCCTCTGTCACCTGGGAGATCCCTGAAGTGGCTGCAGCTAAGAACTCTGAGGACAATGTATATGCCAAGAAGCTAAGGAGAGAGTCCTGTTGTGAGCAAGCTGTGTATTATCATAGGCCAAACATCTTTATGTTTTTCCACAATATCAGAATTTATTGAATAACAATAAATTCAGCAACTACACCCCTTTCAGTGGCTGCAGTTCACCAAGTACTTGTGAATCACCTGATAGTCATAAGCTGGTTTGGATGTGAGGTGTCCCCCCAAAAGCTCCTGTGTGAGACAATGCAATGTGTGAGACAATGATTGGGTTGTGAGAGTCTTAACACAATCAGTAAATTAATCCCCTGGTAGGGATTAACTGAGTGGTAAATTCTCTTGCAAGCCTTTTTGTGCCTGACTTTAAATTTTCTTTCATCAGAACACAAGAACCAAGGTTTAGAGTTTCAACTCCCTGGTTTCCTGTGACAATAACAAACAGGAGAAATCATGCTGTGCTGAAGCCTGGGGGACAGAATGACATTGTCATTATGGCAATTTTCCTGGGCTAGGCTCTTGATGAGTGACCATGGGATAGGGCCAGGGTGCCGCCATGTCCTGTCTTGGGGTGCTCTTCCTTTCATGGCTCTCAGATGAGGAGGTTGCTTCAGTTGGTGGTCTGTTGTGTTACATAAGCTCTTGAGACTGGTTTATCTGATATATGGGGTTGATATTCCCATACTTCCAGATGCTTCTGATTAATTTGATAAGTTCACAGGTGGTCATTTTTATTAGCACAGTTAATATATCAGTTTGTGCCTTATGGTTATGCTAGGCAGATGATGATTGTTTACTTGTAGAAACAAGGTATGGAATCATTCTACCTTAGCACTTGTACTCAAAATGAAGTAAGCCATGGCAAATTATTCTTTATAAAATGGAGTAACTCAGGGTTAGGAACAGTCTGAAAGCTACTGTCCCATTCATCACAGAGTAACTCAGAGCAGGACACAGTTCCCACAAAGTCACAGAAAACCACGTCCCATCATAGCCCAAACTGTTGCTCCCTGTTCCTGCCTCAGACCATATCTCCTGGGTCCAATTATCTCTCCACTGTGAGCCCAAACCCTCCTGTGTTGCCAGTGATGCTGCTATATGGAATATTCTGGGGTCATGTGTGCATTAAATCACATTGGAATCTTTGCCAATCCAGGGAGACCCCTTCTCTCTGTATCAGTACTTCCAATTGATCATGATTTGGGGAAAGGGTGTTCTTCCTGGTTTGCCCATACCCTCTTTGGGCTCAAAGCGGAACAAGTTCATGGAGCTGGACAGACGGACGAAATGAGGCTAGAAGTCCAGCTGTGCCTCTAACTGCCCACTAGCTATCGTTGACCCTGTACACAGAGATGCTTCCCTTGGGCTTGCTCTGCTCCAGTAGAACCCTTGTGTTGTCACATAAATAGGCACCTGGCAGCCTGTTCTATAAATAGCCACACAAGCCCAGACTTGCCTGAAACTCTTGACAAACACAGGCTGCTGTGCGGCTGGACCCGGCCACTCAGGCTGAGGAGGGATTAACCAACATTTAAGGGCATTTTCTCCAGGACCTAACTGTTCTCTGATTTGTTTTAGTTAGGAAGAGGTGATACCCTCAGGTCCCAGAAGACATTTCCATATGCAATGTCGTGGGAATACATTAGTTTATCTTGGCCTGAAGGAGTTACTGGTGTAACCATTTCCCAGATCTCTCAGGCACCCACAAGAAGATCAGTGAGCAAGATATTTAAGATCCAGTTGAGTGGAAACTGCTTCTGGCTGTTAAAGTCTCAAGGCTCTCTTGGGGGGGTGGGGTGGGGAAACCTTTATACTTTATACTGTAAACTTGTACTAAATTTTGTAAATAACAATGTTAATAAATTATACCTTTATTTGTTGCATCAAATAGAAAAAATTTGCTGTTTGCTCTTCATGGATTCAACCAACTGCAGATTCAAATATATTTGGGGAAAAATTCTGTCTGAACATGGACAGATTTTTCTCTCCATTATTCCATAAATAGCACAGCATAACAACTATTTATACAGCATTTGTATTGTACTAGGCATTATAAATAATCTAGAGATAATTTGAAGTACACAGGACGATTGTGTAGGTTGTATGCACTTACTACATACACCATTTAATATAAGGAAATTGAGTATCTGAGGGTTTGGGCTGGTCCTGGAACCAACACCCCAACAGATACCAAGCAATGACTGTACTATTGAAATTCACCAAGCCAGAACCTCAACTTGAATACTCACAAAGGGCCTCTCCATCTGCAGCCTGCTCTGTAACTATACCTAGAAGGCACTGTGCCCAAGACAATGGAAAGATTCATTGAGAATGGCTGAGTTGCTGTTTTTGGAAAGTTTACCTCATATCCAAATTTGCTCCAGATTGATGGCAAGCTGAGTAACCTCAACCTACTCCAGTTAAGAATAAAAACTGCCCACCTTGTAAGTTATTGTGAGGATTAAATAAGTTTTTGCATGAGAAAGCACTTACAGTGTATTGTAAGTGCTTAATATATTTCCAGTTCCTTCTCTCTGTTGTTCAGTCATCTCTACGGCGAAAGAAATACTCATGATCTAGTCTGGTTTGCTAATTTTGTGTCTCTAGGGGTTCTTCGCAGAGATGTCACTAGAGGAGGTCTGAGGAGTTCCTGGAGAGGGGCACCACAACTCAGGACAAATGGGGCTTTTGACAAATGATGCAGAAATGAATTTATGGCCACATAAGTGAGAGGTACAGATGGAGACATATTTAGGAAAGCAGAGATATATTCAAGGGAGAATGTGGCTTATCTTGAGAGTGAGAGGCTCTTCTGAGGTAAAGTAAGGAATACACATTCAAGGGAGAATGCAGGCCCTCCAGAGTGAGTGGCAGAAATCCCTTCGCCTAGGGTGTTAATAGGTATAGAGGCAGAGTAGCTAGGCACTGAACTGGAGGAGGAGTCAGGGCGGAGTTACACCATTTCACACTGTTTTCCCTGCACTTTTAGTGCCTTCACATCATGTCACCTTTTGCAGGTGAGGACTTGGGTCAAGGACACAGCTTGGGCTACTCACAATTGCTTGTTTAGAATTCTAATGGTTCATTGGTATTTTCTCAATTCCAGTGGTTTATGTGCTCTTTTCTTTTGAGATTCAGTATTTTATTTTCTCGTTATCCCCAAATTCCTAACACAGAGGTATCTGACAAGACTTTTGCTTCTGGGTTCTGTGCCCTAATTGTTAACCTTAGCCATTGCTCACAGTAAAATTTGGAACTATCAAATCTGTTCTGAGTTCTAAGGAAGGCCTTGCCTTGCCTGAATGTGAGCTTTCAAATGTTAGAGGTGCCCTTGGAAGCCGTGCCTCAGTGTCTCTCATCCGTGCCCATATCTGAGACTGTTTCTTCTGACATGATCAGAAGTTTCTGCTCTGAGGGCTTCTACCTATCTCTGGAACTCCTGCTAAGGTGACAGAAGGGGTGAGGAGTAGAAGATTAAAGTAATTCTTTCCTGATTGAAAAGGCCCATATCCATGTAGGTTACATTTCCATCCAAGAGGGAAATGGGGCAGAGATCCCAGGGATGAATGCTGCCTTGGATGTCTCCATTCTCTGAGGACATTTAGTCATTGTTTTTTCTTATGAGGGATCCAGAAGATAGAGCTTGCTTAGATCCCTGAATCACTACATGGAAGGGAGCTGCCTTGGAGTTACTGGACTCCCAAAAGACTTTTTATGAGTGAGAAATACATTTGTTTTTACATGTTAAGTAGCCCAACTCTTCTAATACAAATAGTGATATGCTGTCCTAAGCGCTTTATATTTATTATCTCATTTATTCCTTGTGATAACACTGTGAAGTAGGTACAATTAACATGCCCATTGCACAGACAGGGAAATTGAGGCACTGAGAGAATAATTTGCAAAGTGCCAAAGGAATGCAGCAAGACTATAAGTGCCAAGGAGGGGGGTGGTCACAGCATCACCAGATAGGCCCTTAAGGGACTTCATATTATTGGCCTCACTCCTGCTAGGGTATACCCAGCAGGTATCATTAACCAGGGATGCAGTCATTAATGCTGAGGGTGAAGGGTTTCCCCACTAGCCCCCACCCCCGTGTATTCTTAGTTTCTTTTCTATCATCTCCCACGCGTGGATTCCAAGCTCCAAGCCTCAGAGGTCATATCGACTTGTTCTGCCTAGAATGACCTCTTGGTCACCTGCCTCTTCATAGAGTAGGGAGACTGAGCTGAAGCATTGGCCTGGTCTCCAGTGCAGGGATTGGGAGCCAGGGCTGAGTAATGATCTTGGTGAGAAGCCCCAACAAAGAATTTTCTGCTTTGAGATTCGCTGGTCCTGGGACTACCCTCTATTCTTAAATTATTTTCTTTCAGGACTTATCACATGTTGCTGCCTGAAGCGCTTGGAGCAACGGAGCCGCGGGAAAAACTTCAGAAGCAAACTGGAGACAAACAGCTTTTTATTCTGATAACTTTTCTCTCTGGTTCTAATAACGACTAACACACGCCAAAAACACACCCTAAAATGGCGCTGACTCGATCAGCAATTTCGGCCAAGTCACTCGAGATCCCACAACAATCCCGTGAGACTACGGGTGGCGACAAAGGCCAAATCTCCACGGCTCATAGTCAACCGCAATTCAAGCCAATCCCCAAACAGGGCTCCTACAATCACACCCACCCACTCCCACGCCAACAAGGGGTAAGGGAGGTGCGCAGCTTGAGGTAAATTGCATCCTGCTCCCCATCCTTGCAAGAAGCCCCGAACTGGCCTCCCTCCAGGAGAGGGCGCTCCCTGCTCCTCACCAGCAAGGCTCCAGCCTGTTCTACCAGCGGCCTTGGCCAAATTATTCATCTGAGAGCGAGGCAGAGGAATGAAATCTTTTTATGAGAAGAGCGTTTTTTCATTATTGCACCACAGCTCTGATAATAATCATATTTTTGTATTTATTTCATTTAAAATAATTGACCCTAACCATTTGTGTCACAGGAATGAAATAATGATATTTTAAAACCCTGAAACTTACATCACCAGAATTGCTATCAGCCTCAGTATCTTCTCCAATTCTAAGAAGTCATTAGATTCAGGAAGAAAAGAAGGAAAAAAAGGAAAAGAAAGCCATAGACACTTACCTAATTTACTTCTCAATTTTACATAAATTCTTCTGCTTGGATTGCAGAAACCCACAATTAGGTGGCAAGGACCACTTACTATTTTTTTTTTTTTGAGTATCCACAAGTCTTTTTAATAGCAAGAGTGAACCTGAGGTGGGGTCGAGGACAGAGCCGCCTCTGTAGGAAGCAGGAGCAACATGTTCATCACCATTAAATAGTTTATCAAACCTGATCATTAGAATCATATATTCTCTCTTCTATTATTAATAAACATGTATATACGTGTGTGTGTGTGTGTGTGTGTGTGTGTGTGTATTTTGACAAGATCCTTTTTAAAAGATACACAGGTAAAAGGTGGGTGAAGCATAAAGGAACAACTATTTTATACATTAGTATTATTTGAGCCAATTGCTCTAGCTGAATGGCCTAATTCCTCTTAGGGAAAGAGGTACTCTTTAGTTTGGAAAAAAAAATACTTGATGGGATTTTGATTATGCAAAGACTACTAATGAAGAACTTAGCCTGAATGGGAGACATTCAAACAAAGAGGGAGATAACATTTGTTTGTATGATAAATGTGCTGGTTATTATTAATACCTCCCTCCTGTCCCAATAAGGCTCCTTCCCTGCTCCTTCCTGGCCCAGGGAAGCTGAGCTCCAGAGGGTTCTACCCAGGCTTCCTGCTCTGTGGCTTCCAGTCGGGTTCACTCCATGGGAGATACTTGCAGGAGAAAAGAGATGGAGAGGAGAGAGGCTATGTATTTTTTACATTCCACCTGCCCCGAATGCCTAACCCCTGCTGACCTCAAGGGTCCAGTGTTGGCTGTATTTCCTAACAGCCCCAGCTTCTGTCCCCAACCCGCTCTGTGGCTGCAGTTCTCTCCAGATTCTGGAAAATGCAAATAGGGCCCAGGAGTGGTCCAGCCTCCCAGCATTGCTAGTCCCAGGGGGCTTCACCTTCCCTGTGGATCTTTGTTGAACTGTCATCAGTGAAACCCCTTCATTCTCCACCTGCTTACTTCTAACACCATGATGACTATCAGTTAACAAACAGGGACAGTCATCTGTTCCCTGAGATAGAAGTGGGTGGGGTCTGTGACCTTTTGAGAAGATAAGGGGGAAAGGTCTCTGAAGTAGGAAGGTCAAACTCTAGGTCACCTGAGAGGCTGCTGGTGGCTGACACAGCAGCTCCCAGTCAGGCAGAATGGCTGAGGTTTTAAGCTGTGTCCTAGTTGTGCTCTTTTTCCTTTTGTTTTGTTGGTTTGACTTATTTAATTCACTATAATTCTCCATTTTCTTTAAAGTTTCCAAATCTTTAATAAAAGTCCATCCCACAAGCTAACTACCTGTTAATAGTATTTGGTTAAATATAGGGGTCCAAGCAATTTTCACATTTTAGGGCAACATGGACTGAGAAAACAGGCAACAAGCCCAGGTGACAGATCAGAGATGAGATGACCACCTCCTCTGTAAACACCCGTTGCCCAGGAAGGCATCAGAACATTGAGGCAGGTGTTTACTTCCCCGCACTCAGAGGGGAGAGCCACAGGAATTTTGGTTACTAAAGGAAAAAGAAGAACCCCCGTACCCCTCACATTCAGATCCTTTTTTCCTATTGAGACCAGCATTATCCACATTTATTATTTTATTTAATTCTACTGTCTTTCCTATTTCTATCCCTTCTCCCTTCCTATCTACTGAGCTTCTCTTCTCCCACCCCTTTATTGTGGTTTAATTTCCACATATCAGTGAAAACATTCAATCTTTGGTTTGGGGGCGGGACTGGCTTTTTTCACTTAGCATGATTATCTCTAGATCTATCCATTTACTGGCAAATGTCAAAAACTTCTTTATGGCTGAGTAATATTTCATTGTGTATATGTACCACAATTTCTTTATCCATTCATCTGTTGATGGACATCTGAGTTGGTTTCATAGCTTAGCTATTATGAATTGTGCTGCTTAAACATTGATGTGGCTCACATTCAGATCTTTAAAAAAATCTATCCAACGATATAGCCAGAGTGAACATAAAGATAGAACTATGAAACTAGTGTCCAAAAATTTTGTCCCAGTTAAAAAACTTACACTTTCCAGAATTATTAAATAACATGTTGCACACACTGGATATGGAAAAATAAAACAACGGAAAAAATATCAGGCGTGAAAGGCACAGGAAACAAGACCATATGACACATGAAGAAATTCTTCACTCACCCAGAGCACACACTTTCTGCCTTAAGCAGAACAATTGGATCATCAGATGTTAGGAACTAACATGGTATTTTTGTTACAGAAAGACTGAGGATTACAATGAATTCATCCATAAGCTTCCACTTAGAATACTTTCTAAGCCGGTAAATATTGTTTTAAAGTAAAAAAAAAAAAAAAAAAAAAAAGCTATCTAAAATAAAGAGAATGCATTTTTTAAAAATTTCCACAGATATGTTTTAAAGTATGATTGTCAAGTAAAGATTACCTTGAAGGGCCTGTTTCAATCCCTCTGAATTACATTCAAGCAAGACACGTGACGGTGATGAGCAAGTGCATCTAGAACCTGAGCACCATTTAACCATTGGCCTGCAGTGGGACACTCTCATTTTGTTTGTCTTTGCTCAGGAACATTTGATTATCAGGAATTGTAAAACAGTGCCAGAATTGTACTACTATTTTTCTAATTCCCATCGTGTGTGTGCAAACACACACACACACACACACACACACACACGCACGCACGCATGCACGCACGCACACACACTGGGAAAGTACCCTCTAGCATTAGACTGAATACAGAATAGAGTGGTGATTCTCTAAGTCAACCGAGCTCAGTCTGAACTACAAAGGGCCTTCCATGGCACAGGGACCTTCCTTGTTCTGATCCGCACCTCCCTGTCCAGCTTTGTCGTTCCCTCTGTCCCTCCACCTAAATCATTCATCTCTGTCGGGGAGGAAAATTGCTTCCTTTTCTTTTCTGAGGTTCTTTGGTCTACAAATTGAATTGACATAAGACATTCTAAAAAAATGGTTTAATACTCCGGTAGTCACAAGAGTCCCACAAAAATATGAGACTCAAAGTGACCAGATAATTGAGACTCTTATCCTGAGCTATGAGATGGAATAGGGATTTGGGGATTCCAGAGGTGGTACAGGCAAATCATGAGAGGGCAAAGTAAGGAAATGCACCGTGAATAGAGTTGTCTTGTTATGCAAATAAAAATCTCTCAGGTGTTAAAAATCATGAGGGCAGCCTTCTTCCTGGTACAGATGCCATTACTAATGAAAATTTCCTTATAGAGGTAGATTTCCTTTACAGAAGGGAAAACTTGTAGACAGTTGAGGGGAAGAAAGGATTTCCTGCATTGGCTGTTTCTCAATTTCTTTTAGCCCAATATTAGCGGCATATTTTGGGGTAACATGTTTTGAACCCTTTCATCTCTAACCACTAACCAAAGCCCCAAACTCTTACCTCTCTGGGCATTCCTGTGTTCTCCTGCCTAGGACACACTTCTCACCTGTCTCACTGTTTCACTCAGGAGAGGTCTATACATCCTCCAGGAAGCTATTCCAATTTTATTTATTCAGACACCATGACAAGTGCCAAGTGTTCCCAGGGTACTTGATGTTTATTGCTCGTAAAATCTACCACGCAGACGGCCCTTGTCTCTGCCTTCCTCCACTAGACGGCAGGCAGGCACTTAACACAAGCCTGGTGTATCCCAAGTATTTAACGAATATAAAGTGAGTAAAGGAGTGAATGAATAAACATTCCCCTCCCACCATCCAAACCCCTCAACTGCTGGAGAGGACATTCCACAATCCTTAGCACACTTTCAATGTCATTTTGTTCTCACATCTGTAGGGCTGGTTTTAGGGTTAAGACCCATATTATTCATTTTCATTTGAACTGTCATTACAGATAATTTATGTCTCTTTATATACAGTCTTCCTTTAAACAACAATACTTAAGGTAGTGTGGAAACAGCTGAGAGATGTGAGAAGGCATGGGTGACCCTCAAGGGCCTTGGCTTCTAGCCTCAACTTCACAATATAGGGAAAAAATATTTTCTTTCCTCATTCATCACTAGGTTTATAGATGAAGCCCCTATAATGAAAGATTAACAAAAAGCACACACATTTAATATAAGTTTTAGGTGATATAGAGAACTTTGGACTTTCCCTCTGAAGTCTCAGTAATTAAGTCTGCTGAAATAAACTGATAAAAGAAAAACCATACAAAATTATCAGCGTTCACATGTCCACACAAAATATAAAACTCAAGAGCCAGATGGTTGAAGCTTAAATACCCTCTTCACAGGGAGAGGTAAGTGGGGAGCTGTACTCAATGGTAGAGGGGTAGTATTGTTTTTAGGGGAGAGAATGAGCTCAGAGGACAGTGGCCTGGGACAAAAGTCCTCTGGGCTCTGGGTGTGGTGCTTGGTTTTCAGTCTCTTCCTCTTTCTATGAGTTTAATCTTCCCTGGTTAAGGAACTTTCACTAAGAAGACTGAGGGCAAATTTGTTCTTCTTTGCTGGGTCCAGTCTTTTGGTAGATAGGGGACATCAGAAAAAAGTCCCTTCCTCAGCTTTGGAAGAGAAAGAGGATCGAGAACCAGGGGTGAGGTGGGGAGGTCAGAAAGACATCGAGGCTGCTTTAGTGTAGCTGCCAGAGTGCTGTAATCTGGGGGTATTGTTTTCTGAACCCCCAAAGTGGCATGAGATCCTTCAGAAATGAAGACTTCAAAAGCAGGGAAGCCTGTGTATTTCCATAATTAGGTTTGATGAAGAGAGGACAGTTATGCAGAGGTATGATAGCTGGCCTAATTAGATCATAAGCTGGGGGGAACTAAGCAAGGTCTGTTTACTCAGATTCTTACCTGTGACTCTGTGTCTTCAAGGTTAAGGGTGCTGCTTTCCTCTGAGGGCATTTCACACATGAGAGCAAGGTCAGAGAATTCCTTTATGGTCTGCTTCAGGCAAGAAGGGCTAGAGAAGGTTTAGTGACCTCCCTGTCTGTACTTGTTTCTCAGTGCCAAGGTGCCATGTGTGGAGTAGCATGTCCTGAACACCATCAGTGACAAACTAACTGTGTGACCATGGTCAAGAAACTACCTGTTAGATAAAATCTGGCAGACAGGCCATACCCCCAGGTGCATTAGGATCATCCAGTGAATCTGAGCTTAAACTTCCCGGAAGTGCCCACCTCTTGGGAGAACGCACCTTTGGCGGGCTCCGAGTCCCCGCCTCTCTAATCCCCGGGAATACTCGCCTCTCACTGGAATTCACCCTGGGGGCTCTCCCTTTCTGAGCCAATCCAGACCGTACAAGTCCCGCTTTTGCCCCTCTGTACTTAAGCCCCTGCCAGTCCAGAACTCTGCTCTTTTTTTGCCGCCATCCTTTTACCAGCTCTCCCCTTCCCCTTCTCCCCTCTCTCTTCTTCCCTTTCCCTTTCTTCCTTTCTCCCCTTCTCCCCTTTGAAGGGCAAGAACCACACCAGGACTGCCTTGTAGGAAAGGGGGGGGGTTATTAAGGGAAGGGGTGAAGGGGAGGAAGGGGGAAAGGGAAAAGGGAACGGGGAAGGGGAGAGCTGGTGAGAAGATGACGGCGAAAAGAGAGAGAGTTCTGGACAAGCCGGGGCTTAAGTACAGAGGGGTGGAAGTGTGACTTGTATGGTCCAGATTGGCTCAGAAAGGGAGAGCCCGCCCAGGGTTGAATTCCCACGAGAGGCGAGTATTCCCAGGATCAGGAAGGGTGGGGACTCAGAGCCCACCAAAGGTGAATTCTCGTGAGAGTTGGGCACTTCTGGGAAGGCGCCTGGGGGTATGGCCTGCCAGCCTGAATCTTATCCAACACCCTTCCCTTAATAAACCGTTTTACTTACATGGTGGTCTGCAGCGTGGGATTTTGCCCTTCACTACCCACCTTTGTACTTCATTCGAAGTCACTTATTCAAAAATAATTAAGTGTAGGGAAGCCTACACTGTGTGGGTCTTGGGTCACAAAGATCAGCAATACTGGTGTTCACCAGGAGGAGGGGGACAGGGACATACATGAAAACTAGTGGGGTTGTGCTCTGTTTTGCTATGTACTGTGATGGAGCTGTTAAATTGAATTGCTTGGCTCAAAGCTGCTTCCACATTTATCTTAAGTTTGACCTAAAGGTTCTCAATGTTTAGTGAACTGCAGCCTATTTTAATGTATAAACAGACTGTGATCTACAAGTGGCTTAATCTCAGCCATTCACAAGCAGCCAACTGTTCAAACATATTTAAAATAAGACAGACACAAGTTATAATCAATCCAGCTATCTCTACCTCACTTCCGTTTCTGTCACTTCCTTTTCTCTGGCTATCAATGTAACATGCCCAGGTGGTGGAATGGACATTCTGAACCATTTTGGGTCCAAACTATTGCTAGATTCTAGAATTGCAACTAAAGCCAATTAATTTATGCCAAGCTAAATTTGTGGTAATTCTCTTTTTTAACAGACATCTACACAGTGCACAGGGAGGAGGAGAAATGGGCTGCTCAGGTAGGCCCTGGCAGGGTGCTAAGGAAGCTTCCACAAAGGAGTGGTATTGAATGTACATCATTCTTACCTAAGGATAAGGAGGTGTTATCCAGATTGGGGAAGGGCAGTGCGTGGCACCCCAGCATGATAGATTCCATGAGAAAAGACAAGAGCCAGGAAGCACCTCTCAAACAATGGTAGAATGAATTAAAAGACATGACTGATATTTCACGAAAAACATACCAACAAAAGCACACAGCCCTGAGTACTTCACATAGGTTTGCTAATCTGACAATAACTCGAAGGTAGGTGGATGGTAGAAGCCTTATAAGGGGAATCAGTTGAGGTCCAGTCAGTAGGAAAGGAAGTCTGAGGAGATGCCATTTTTCTAACATCTTGTTATGATTTATGTATGTGGTGTTCCCCAAGGGTTCATGTGTGAGACAATGCAAGAGTGTTTAGAGGAGAAATGGTTAAATTATGAGAGGTATACCCTGATAGTGGATTAATTCACTGATATGGATTAACTGGGTGGTAACTGTAAGCAGGTGACCAGGAGAAGTAAGTCACTGGGGTATAACTTTGGTGTGGGGTTTTGTTTAAGTTGCTGAGGTTTTTAGTTCTTCCCGACCTGTTTTTAGCTTCTTCCGGCCCGTGGAGAGGGCTAGGGGAAAAACATGCCCCAGCGAAGGCGTGATCAAGAACGGTAGGAGCTGGCTGGAGGCCCACGCCAGCCCTCGCGATGGGGGACACACAGGGACGCTCCAGGGAGTTCGGGTCAAAGCACGAGCTCAATTTATTGAGGAAGATGGGCGGTGTTTATAGAGGACATGGGCCAATCAGCAGAGAAATTATAGGGACACATAAGGAGCATGGGCAAATTGCACTGGGGGAGCCCCTAGCCTATCCTTAGGGTGCTTTCAGTTCTCACGACACGTCAGGGGAACGCCAAGTTCCGTACCAGGAAGTGGGAGGCAACCAGAGAGTTAAGTTTTTCTATTCTTTCAGCCGATGTGTTCTTAAGTCCCTAACACTTTGGGATTTATATTTTGTCCTGGTGAGTGAAGTTCCCTCTCTGCTTCCTGGTTGCTGTGTCCTGAGCTGTTTTCCTCCACCATATCCTTCCACCATGATGTTCTGTCTCACCTTGGGCCCAGAGCTATGGAGTCAACTGACCACTCACTGAACCTCTGAAACTGAGCCAAGATAAACCTTTTTTCATCCTAAGTTGTTCTTATTGGGTCCTTTGGTCATAGTGATGCATGGCTGACTAAAACAGGTCTGGAGTTAGGTAGGACTTACACCACAGGGAAGGGGTGGTATGTGGAAAGACAGGCTCAGGACAAAGCTGGAAGGTGCTGAAGGCCAGTCAGATGCGGAATGAGCTGCTCTCAAACCCTGGCTTGGTTTACTGGGATTAGTGCTTCCCTCTTCATATTTGTGCTTTGCATTTGCCCGTCCTTTTAATGTTTTGCTGCATTATTCATGTGCACAGAATTCCTTGGAGAGCAGAGGCAGTGTCTCTAGATCTTAGTAACCCAGAACTTATTCAGTCCTCGAACACAAAGTCCCATGCTCAGTGCTTGCCCTCTGATGAGCAATAAGGTTAATTACCTGTAGCATGGATACAGCAGCACACCTGAAATGTAAATGAAACTCCATAAGAGTGGAGACTCATTTTTTGAAGTGCAAACATCATGATTTTATTTAATAACATGCTCTAGGCTGGAAGAGCAGATTTTGAATCTGTCTTCTCTAGAAGCTATATAGATTCCAGTTAAAAATTATCCCAACCTTCCTCAGAATTAGAAAAATAGAATTATTGTGCTAGAAGAATCGTAGTGACAAGGTAGTCCTGAACACCAGGGTGACACTTATCTTTTGTTTGTGTGTCTATGAGTAGTGCACTCTCTAATTTTCCAAAGTGACAGGTAGTCAGTACTTTTACAAATGATACACAATATGGAATCTATGTGAAGAAAAATGAAATGTATATTGTCACCATCTCTTGACATTAAAAGGGTGAGAATATTGTTATAAGCCCTATACAACAGGAAAACAGTCTTGTATTGTTCCACATATCAGTGCTATTTCTAAATTAATCTGAAAAATAGCATCCTTTTGAAATGTGAATACCTAATTAGAATACTCAAAGAAGAATTTCTTTACCTTTAAAATTCTGATAATGGCCTTAGCTAGTCTCCAGACAATTTATTTGAATTGTAAACTATTAGAAGACTGTGGTAAGCTAAAAAGATGATATAATTTGCTGCTAATCAATTTTTCTTAAATAGTAAATGAGCATAAAGTATGTTTTTAAAACACACACATTTCATATGAATTATCTCTAGAAATATATTTAAATTAAATGGCAACTGTGACAAATTTTTCTCCTCAGAAGAATCTAGTTCCATTAACAAGATTGCTATCTTAAATATAGATTACATTAATCAAATTGATATGACCTTATAGATAAATGGTTTCTGTCTTTTCATCATTGACATTATTTGTCATTTTTATTATGACTATCAAGAATAAATATTTACAGTGGGTAAGCAAGCTTTGCATCACTATAATAAAATACCTGAGATAATTAACTTACAAAGAGAAAAGGGTTATTTTGGTTATGGTCTTCAGGTTCCAGTCTGTGATTTTACAAACTCACTGCTTTTAGGCTTCTGGTGGGGATGCCAGATGGCAATGGTGGGAAGCACATGGCAAAACAAAACTGCTCACCTTATGGCCAGGAGCAAAACAGAGGAAGAATAAGGGGCTGGGTTTCTATAATTTCCTTCAGGGGCACATGCCCGATGGCCTAATGACCTCTGGATGCCTTCCACCTCCTAAAGGGTCCACCACCTCTCAATAGTGCAACCCTGAGGATGAAGTTTTTAAACACATGAGCCTTTTGGGGACCTTCAATGTCTAAGCCATAGTTGGACAGTCAGCACAAGATATGGCAAAATGTTAAAAAATGATTATAAAAGAGGTTCCTAATGAAATAATAGGTGAAAAGATCACTTAGCTTAGCTGATTGTGTGCACAGGTAAGGAGAGCTCTAGGCTGGCCCTCAACTCCAGGTTAGTCCCAAACCTTTGATGACAAGTGAAAAGCCAGCTCTATCTATTCCCCTGAGTCTTGAGGAAACTCGTTCCCAGAGGCAGCGGAGTGGGAGGAGTACCAGACCTGTCCATCTAGCAGCACACCCATATTCATTCAGTCCCCACTATTGCCAGGCAATTTTTCAGGTCCTACACAGAGGGGCTGCATCTTAGCTCCTTGCCTCACTCCGCTTCAGTCTAGTGGGGGCAGAAATAAGTGAATACAGCATGTGGGAAGCTCTTTTGGGGAATGAGAGGGGGCTGAGAAGTCAAAGGAACAAGTGCCTTACCCAGGGTTAGAGGGCCCAAGGAGGCTTCCAGGAGAAGGTGCAATCTAAACTAAGGGCCAAGATGAACTGAGCTTAGCTAGGCAAGGACCAGACAGAGGGTGTTCCAGGCAGGAGGAATAGCCTGAGCAAAGGCCTGACAATAAAATTCTGCTAAACAACTGAGCAAAGGAGCCCTAGAAAATGCCTACCTCCAACCAGATACCCACACAGTATGTTTGTACATTCCAAGCCCCTGCTTTGGGTATCTGTAGGACAAGTCTATTGAATGAGCTCTTCTAAAACTCTTCCAAAGAAACATCCAAAAAGTAGTGACAGCCATATTTCAGAACAGGGTGGATTGAACTGAAGTTGGGGTAATCCCTTAGATTGAATAAGCATATTTTTTATAGAAGCAGAGCCGGTAGCTTCCAAAACTGTGTGTTTTCTATCCTGAATTGGTAGCTGGGTCAGTGACCCGAGAAAGGTCAGGAGCAGAGAGGAGGGCAGTGCTAGTGATTGGAGCCAGAAAGGGTAGACCCAGCAAGCTATGGAGGAAATCACTGCCCTGGATGTGCAAACCCACACTGCCTTCCCAGACAGGAGACAATCCAATTGAGGCATGGAACTTTCCTAACCTTGTTATGACAAACCTTTCAAAGCCATCACATTCGGTTACATGAAGCTGACCAGGAGTCTAATGCAATCACATGGCTTGCTGAACAGCTAATGAAATCACAGTAAAAGAATTCAACAACCACAATCAATTATTAACGTAAAATCTGATTTAATAATGGAGAATAATATCATTGTGTTCATATCTTTCTAAGTGATGTATTGCTCTTTCCAGTCAACAAACATTTATTGAGTACCTACTATTTGCCACATAAGATGCTGAACGTGGGGGATATAAAAATAAACAAGTCATAGACAGTCCCAGACCTCAGTGAGTAAACAAACAGCTTAGGAAGAAAAGATTGTCTTTTTAGACACGTTTTCCATTTGCTTTCCTTCTGATGGCCTATTTCTTATATGTTCCTTTCCATCCATCATTTGCCTAGAAACCTTCCCTCATTCTCATAGAATTATATCATTTTATGGCCTAATAGTCCTTTGGAGATCATATGGTTTGCAAACTGTTTGGATCCTAAGGTTTCTTGTAGTGTATAATGGGTTTTCTGTTATTAATTCATTGGTGTCATTCATTTCTCCCTTTGACAAAGGTAGAGATGATCTGTTTATTGTAGCCATGGCATGAGGTATTAAAGATGTGGCATGGAGATGTGAATGCTCATAGAGGTCTCTGCCCACAAGGCATCGAGAATCCATGGGGCAAGGGAGTTGGAAAATCATATCACAGAGTAACCTTCACAGTTGGGAAAAAGGAGAGGCACACCACACATGAGCATGTCTAATAAGTACAAGATCCAGCCCAGTCAGAAGGTCCAGGAAAGGCTGCCCTGGAGAAAGTGGGGATTGACGAGAGGCAGAAAGGACAGATGTGAGTTAGATGAGATGAGCGGGGAAGGCATTTCAGGGGAGGTGCATGCAAATGGCTGGAGACTGGAGAGGATGGGATCTTCTAGAGTAAGAAGAGGGCCGTGGAATGGAGCCTGAGTGAGGCAGAGTGTGGAACAAAATGGATTGCAGGGTGCAGGCCCGTAACCAACTGCTCTGAGCAATGGGAAGACACAGATAAGGGCTTTACGGGGAGGAGCACAGAGCTGGTGCATCCACCACATTTTCTCCAAGAAGCTGTTGCTGGCTGCAGTGTGGAGAAGGTGCTGGAGGCCCCCCAGTGTCAGGCCCAGCTGGGCAGCTACAAGAAACAGTTTAGGAAGACACAGTGCTACCTGGACTCAGGTGGAGATGCAGCTATAGACGGCATGGGTAGCTCCATGACTCTCAAGGCGCAGGAAATCCTCCATTTCTTTCTTTCAAAACCACCCTGGATTCTGCTTCAAGAGGCCACTCACCACCAGGAGCAAGTCACAACTTGGAGCTAACTGCTGTCTGATTGCTGTGGCTCCCTCCCCAGCTCTTGGGTCACTGCAGGGCTTACCCAGGCAGAAAAAATTGGGAGGCTATCATTAAATGTTTCCTCTGCTTTCAGTCTATTTTCACCTAGAGAAGACAGTATAGCTGTGTCTACTGCCCGATTCTAATGTGAATTTGAATCTGCTTGACCCACAATACCAGCCATCTGTCCTTGTCAAAACCGTGACTTAGGGCTCTAACACTGGAAACTATTTATCTGGACTTTTTTGGACCATAGAAATTGTTTGTAGACCACAGCCTTTTAAGTGCTAGTTATTCAGTTGCTATAAAATGTTACTGCTGGCACCAAAGGAAGGCATTCTCTTAGCTGCTTAAATTGACCCCAAATACCCCACCTGCAAATGTAAGTGCAGTTGCTTCTCTGTGGCAAGGGTTGGTAGTCAGCAGCTTGCTGCCTGGGATGTTTTTTAAACTTCATAGGCCATTTGAACATGAAAAACTCTACTATGGGATCAATTCTCCCCAGTGTGGACATATGTAGGGGCCTTCACCAGGGCTCCCAAGACAGAGGCCCAAACTCTGCATCCTAGAAGTCTCTGGAGCTTCCACCCATCTTCAGCCACCACCTTATACACAGGAAGGTCTCCACGTCTCTGGATCTTGCAAATGCACCTCACTTCCTAAGCACCCACACCCCTACCCCTTGCATAATCCCCTCCTTGCCATCTTGGGTCTGTTCTCTTAATCAGCTTTGATCTTTTAAATAAAAAGCTATGTGCATTGGGCTGAGAGATTTTTGGGGTGACCTACTTTCACTTGCCTGCAAAGGAAGATGTTATCAACTTTCCCTAGGGCAAGGGAGCCCACAGCTCTAGAACCCCAGGGTCTGGCTGCCCACCACATCAGGATAAAAAGAAAAAAATGCCTTTTACTACTGCTGACAAGTCTACACATTAGCAACAAAAAAGACAAGGTGCTAATTAGTTAGTAGACATAGACTAATTAGTTAGTCTGTACTGCCTGGCTCCATAATGCCTGTCTTTCTCCCCTTAAGGATGATATTTGGGGTTCAGGCAGTTCTGTGGTCACAGAGCTTACTGCCCATGCTGGGAGGGAGGTGCTGACCCCACCCACAGCTGTCTCCTGAGTGGTTTCTCACCCAAAGGGTGTTTGCAGCACCTGACCCCACCTGGGTATAAGTTGATGGGTCCAAGGATGTACATCAGAGGGCCCACCACATATATGAATTTTGCCTTGAACAGTACACTTGGCCCAGAGGGTGATGGGGCCAGAAATTTGGATTACTTTCAGCTGCCAAAAAGCATGCTCTGACTGGGAATGCAACAGTCTGGGGAAAGACGTCTTTTCTAAATTTGTCTCCCCAGAGGTGGACCTTTTTATAATCAATTATAAAGATTTTTCTGAAGGGAGTTATTTTGTTCCCCCAATGTGTGTAACTCCCTGCAGGTAGTAGCATGGGTCCTGGGCATCTGACCCAGAGAATCGGACAATTGCTCAAAAACTCTGCCAAAATAGACCCTCCATACAGGACAAGGACCAACCCAGCTGGACAGAGGAACTTGGAGAATTAGACTATCAGGGTAATGTTTTCCAATGGGTTATAACCCATTATAAATTTAAGATATTGTCAGTATAAAAATGAATGTTCTAATTTAAAGTTTTTTTTTTTCCTTAGGTACTAGGGATCGAACCCAAGGTGTTCTACTAATGAGCTACATCCCCAGCCCTTTATTTATTTATTTTAAAATTTTGAGACAGCGTCTCACTAAGTTGCCCAGCCTCTCCTCGAACTTGTAATTCCTCTGCCTCAGCCCCCTGAGTCACAGGTTACAAGTGTGCGCCACCATGCCCAGTGAAAAAGTGCATTAAATCCACCTAATCTACAAAAACCCACAGCTTATCAGCACAGAATATTGATTATTCCCTTCGTGATCTTGGACTAACTGGGGGCTGTGCTCATTGCTGCTCAGTCTTCTGAAAATTAATTTAGAGGGTTCATAAGAGACCTTGATGCTTTTTGCAGCCAACAGTAAATGAAAAGCATTAATATACACAAAAGCAGCTGAAATCTGTGTGTTTAGAGAAATGCTTGTAAGTGGCTGACTCTTGTATTTTTTAATGACCCAGGTTCCTGCCTTTCTGGCCTCTGTATATTTGATTTTGTTAAAACCAGAGAGCTGATGTCCTGTTTTAAGAGCTGGAAGGTTCAGCCATTTTTCAGATGGTCACATGCATCTGTCTGGGTGTAAGAAACTACATTTTCAAGTACGTTCGTGTATTTCTATGAGAAGAATTCACTAGCAATATCAATACCTAACATCTACATGTTTTTATTCTCACTTTTGTCATCAATATTCAGGTCTTAATTTCCTGGTGTGGACATGGGGATTTCATCAGCCCTTGCATCCTTAAGTCCTGTCCCCTTCCCAAGGCACTTGTGTAACTCTCAACAACAACTTTTGCTGTGAGATTGACCCACAGCAAATTGAAGACCAACCAGATCACCCTTAGCTCAGCCTGGGCTTTGCTTGTGCTTCTGTGTTGTCCTTGCCTGACTCACAGCTACAGAAACCCCAACACTCCAGGGAATCTGTGGCTTCCCAGAGGAATTAATTAAATGGGTTCCAGGTCAGAATAAAACACCTTGACATTGAACTGAAGGCTTTGAGGCCCTCTGGGAGCTGAGACTTTTTTTCAAGCACCAGTTTTGTCAGGTGTCAGGGGAATTTGATCTCACATGGCACAGAAGCCTGTCTCAGCCCAAGGCACCTGTGAGGCCGGAGCATCCAGGGCTCCCTGGTAAGGCAGGTTTCTTTGGGGCTGATCCCAGACAGACAACCAGCATGTGCCCCACCTTCCTTTGCTTTTGCTCTAGCAGGCACGGTACCTGCAGAGCTCTGCACCTTTGTGGTTAGGCTCTCAAGGCAGCCTCCTCCCAAGTGTGGAGTGTGTGGACCCCAAACTTAAGACACTCTGGGATCTCTTCCCTGGGCTCCTGTACCTTGACTGCTTAACTCTAGTCTTTTGCTGTCTTGACTTTTGATGTTCTTGATTCCTCAATCCTTAATTTCCAGGGTATACTCAGTGTCTCCATTCTGTATGGGACCTCCCTATCTCCCGGGGCTCTGCTCTTGGTGCTGGCTCCTGCCCTAGCCCAAGCCCCTGAGCTGGGGGGCAGCTGGTGGCCAGTGCAGTGCAGTGACTCAGGCTGTAGAGCTGCAGTCAGGTTTGGGCATTCACAAGGTCTCCATGATGACATTCATGCCCAGCCCTATCTCTAGCCTCAGGTCCCATCACCCTTCCACCCCAGCCCCTGCTCCATCAGACTGGAATTCACATAGTTCCTGGGAAAATCTTGCTTCTTTTCTGCACCTTGTACTTTGGTGCAGCCTCCTCCCTTGGCTGTCCAGTCCATCCATTGCCACCTACACTTCTTTCCAGGAAGCCTTCCTTCTCTTACCCCAAGGCTGGGTCAAAGTCCTTGATAAATTCCCACAAACTATGGTGCTTCCTTCTGTTACCACACTCATTACATTCTAGTGTAATTATTTATATCTCTTGCTCTACTGAAAGCCCCAGTATCCTGAAAGCAAAATTCATGCCTAGTGTCTGGAACTTAGCAAGAATTCACAGAACTGTCTTAAATGAATGAATGAATGAATGAATGAATGATCAACATAAGATTAATCCCCACTTTACATAAAAGCAGAATGTTGAATATGTTAATAGCAACAGAACAAATAGCTTATGGAAATCTCAGTTCTTTGATCTGTAAGATGTATATACTAATACTTGCATTTTAAAAAAACTATCTATCTATCTATCTATCTATCTATCTATCTATCTATCTATCTATCTATCATCTTTTGCAGTGCAGGGGATTAAACTCAGGGCTTCACACATGCTTAGCCCCTGCTCTACCACTCAGCTACTCCCAGCCCTGCTTGCCATCTTAATGAAGATCAAATTAATTCATGAAACAACTTTTAAAATGGGAAATCTTTGTATAAACATGAGCTAGAGTTAGTAATAATACCAGAAAACTCAACAGAGTTCAACATTGCTTAGCCATCATTGGTAAAACAGCTTTTAGCTATTTTCACTGCATCCCTCTCATGGAAAATAAAAAGAATCCAGCTTTTCTACACAGAACAATATGTGTTCTCTTCATTTCTTTGTCTCTCATTAGTATACTTATGTGGGAAAATGTTGTTTGATTCTTGAAAAGGATTTGGGCTACCCTTGGACTCTACTCTGACCACCTGTCTCACTGAGCCTTCACATTTGAAGGATGTCTGCAAAGGACCAGCACATGTGGGAAGGATCTATGGAGTCTTCTGGTCCCAGCATTTCTGCATTAGACAAATTCATATGCATAACCATCTATTCAGTCATTATTATTTTGATGGCTTTTAAAAATAAAAGTAGCTGCCCTTTGCTGTGCATACTTTAGCTTGAATAATGTGTACTGAATGTTTTGAAGTAAAAAAAAAAAGTCTCTGAAAAAGACATTTGGTGATGATTGATTTTCCACTGGGCAGTATGAATACTTACAAGATACAATAGGTTGCTGTACAAACCTGTTATACAAGATTGATTTTAATTAGGATTTGTATTAAAAAAATCCATCATAGATTTTAAACCTTAGATTATTGCTGCAGTAGAAAATTAATTACCAGAAATGTGTTTCTAGGGGTAAGGAAACATATGCAAAGCATTGTGCCAGCTGTTTTACTCCATTTCATTTAACTGTGCTGAGGAGTGGGTATTAACAGTCCTGTCGGAAAGGTGAGAAAACGGCTTCTAGAAGGTAAGTAACTTGCCCAAGATAACAGGAGGTCACACAAATAACCAGGAAAAGAAAGGCAAGAAAAACATGATTTTGTTGTTAATTTTTTTTTGTTAAGATATATACATATGTTTTAAATGCTTCTTTACTACTGCAAATACTAAGTAAGAAGGTAAATTGAGACAGTAGGCTAAGAGCTCCACAAAAATCTCTACTGCCAAACAACAAATTTTTGTAAAGGACTTAACAGTTGAAACATTGTTGGTCTCACAAAAGAAAAAGTGTTCCAAGTTGTGTATGTGTAGGTTGAGACTAGAACAACTGGCTGGACAGGAACTCATGTCAAGATGACAGGTGACTAGGATTGAGTTGCTTGTTAGCAATCACTAATAAACAGCAGTGCTATGGGGAAATGGACCCAGGTTGACTGAGGTTCCATCCTTGTTGGTTTCATCCCAATAGGGGTTAAAATAATCCTCAAGAGGATGTGGGGGAAAAGGCACACTCAGACATTGCTGGTGGTACTGCAAATTGGTGAACATAATCTGGAAAGCAGTATGGAGATTCCTTGGAAAACTTGGAATGGAACCACCATTTGACCCAGCTATCCCACTCTTTGGTTCATACCCAAAGGACTTAAGCACAGCATACTATAGGGACACAGCCACATCAATGTTTATAGCAGCACAATTCACAATAGCTAAATTGTGGAACCAACCTAGATGCCCTTCAACAGATAAATGGATAAAGAAACTGTGGTATATATATACACAATGAAATATTACTCAGCATTTAAAAGAGAATAAAATCATGGCATTTTCAGGTAAATGGATGGAGTTGGAGAATATCATGCTGAGCAAAGTAAGCCAATCCCAAAAAACCAAAGGCTGAATGTTTTCTCTGATATGTGGATGTTGATCCTTAATGTGGGAGGTGGGGTGCATGGGAAGAATGGAAGAACTTTCAGATAGAGCAAAGGGGAGGGAGGGGAACAGAGTGGGTATGGAGGTAGGAAGGATGGTGCAATGAGATGGATATTGTTATTGTAAGTACAGGTATGAAGACACGAATGGTGTGACTCCACTTCGTGTACAACCAGAGACATGAAAAATTGTGTTCTATATGTGTACTATGAATTGAAATGAATTCTGCTGTCATATGTAACAAATTAGAATAAATAAATTAATTTAAGAAATGTGAAAAAAAAAAAAAAAACTCAACTGGTGATGCAGCCTGACTTCTGGTAAGACAAAACAAAAACTCTCTGAAGGAGAGCCTCTGCAAACCCCAGTCAATACCCACAACACTCATGCAGATTAAGATCAAGCAACAAGTTCATGATCAGAAACAACACAAGAGAACAGGCACTGTACCTGAAAGTGTCAGAAGCAACAGACAACAGATATAGATGGCCAAGGACTATGGATATTGGAATTGTCAGAATGCAGAACAGCCATGTACTAGGGATATAGGGGATAAAAATGCATCCACAAAGGTTATCAGTAAGCAAGAAATAATTAGAAACCATTAGATGGATTTTAAAAAATTGAAATTATGAAAATGAAAAAAAAAATACATTGGTTGAAATAAAATCTCAATGAACAGGCCAAGCAGCAGATTGGACACATTTGAAGAGAGATTTGTGATCTGGGAGTTATGCCCAAAGAAATTAACCAAGATATAGAAGAAAGTTAAGAATGGGGAAAATATGAAAGAGGTTATAGCAGGTATGGAATAGTGAATGAGACCATTAAGAGACATCTTTCAGAATTCTAGAAGGAAAGAGTTGAGAGAATGAAGGAAACAATATAGCAAAAGAGAGAATTTTTCCAGAATGAATGAGAAACACCAGTCAACAGATCTAGGAAGCACAATGTATTCCAACCAGGAAAGTCAATTGGATTGACAGCCGACTATTCAGCAGTAACAAGTGCTCATCAGCTTTCCTTCATTGTGACAAAATACCCAAGGTCAACAACTGGAAGGAGGAAAGGTCTATTTTGGCTCATCATTTCAGAGGTTTCACTCCATGATCACTTGACTGTGTTACTTTTGGTCCTGCAGCAAGGAAACAGCTCACCTCCTTGTGGCTGGGAAGCAAAGAGAAAGAGAAGAAGGGACCAGGGTCCTAATATCCCCTCTAAGGCACGTCCCCAGGGACCTAACTTCCTTCTACCAGGCCCCACCTCCCAAAGGTTCCACCCTCTCCCTGTACTGCCATGGGCTGATTAAGCCTCCTCCAGCTTAGATCCAGCCACAGCTCAGGGGACCAGGAGTTAGAAAAATGTTCCTTCCTCCTGCTTCCCAAACCTTCTGTCTCCTCCTCTTTGGAGATGAGATAGGGGTGGGGCACAGGATGCTCTTATGCTTAGCTGGGGCTGCTCATGTTTCCCCTTGCCTGCCAAAGCATTTTGTGTTGATAGACTTTCAATCCCTGCTTTTCCTTTCAGGGTATGTCTGTGAGCTGTACTTTTTGTCTACACACCTGCAAACTCTCCTTTAGCTCCTAAATCTCAGCAACACACCAACAGCCCCTTTCTGTTGAAGTCCCTGATCCAGCAGGCAGCCCGTTTGGGTGGGGTCCTTCTGGATAAAGTAAGCCTTGCTTCCCTCTTCAGAACTTCTCACTGTACAAGGGCAGCCTGCTCTCACTGCTGCCTTCTCCTCACTCTGCCATCATTGCCCCAAGTAGCACCGCCTTTCAGAAAGACCCAGGAGAAATACAGACAGCAGTCTCCCTCCTTGTCTGCCTCAAGCTCGGAGGCACACACATCATGCTATTGGTCTGATACCAGAGACTTATTCTTGTCCTTCCCCTGGCTTATCATTCTTAAATATCTCGGATGTAGCTGTCAAATTAGTTTTTACTCTCAGATCCTCTGGCTGCAATCCCTTTCATGCAGAGAACATGCAGGCACAGAGAAAAGTGATCTAGGTTTGAATTTCATGTTTCTTAAAAGAAATTAGTGTCTTACACAACTCTGCAGACTCCACAACCCAAGTGACCTACAAAAAAAAAAAAAAAAAAAAAAAAAAAAAAAAAAGAAGAAGAAGAAGAAGAAGAGAGACAGCCTCCAGTGTTTGATGAACTAACACTAAAAAGCACATTTCAGGCAGCGAGCAACTCCCTCATCCTTTATTCATTGGTTAAGTCAATGAAGATTATCAAATGGTTCCTAAGCAACCAATCTCACAAGAACTAGATGAGAAATGCTTTCTGGTTGCAAATGACTTTCTGAAGTAGCCTGCAGTTATATACTACTGTTTATGCTGGGAAATAAAATCATGAAAACATAGTCCAGCAGAATATATTCAGATGTTTCAAACAGAAATATGAGGGCATTTTACCCACCAGCATATGCTGATTTCATGTCTTCCAGGTGGCCTGGTTTTGGGTCACTGCCCCATGTCTCAAGCAATTCACTCAAGAATAGCTAATGTTATTTGCACACCCATGTTCATAGCAGCATTATTCACAATAGCCAAAAAGGTGGAAGCAAACTAAGTGTCCTTTGAGGAATGAATGGAAAAACAAAACGGTGGTTTATACATACATGGAATATTATTCAATTTTGAAAAGCAAGAAAATCCTGCTACAATATGTATGAAACAATAAGAACGATTAGCCAGTTGCAAAGGACAAATAGTGTATGATTCCACTTAAATGAGGTACAAGAGTAGACACAATGTTAAGAGACAGAAAGTAGAATGGTGGTTGCCAGAGGCTGGGGAAAAGGGGGAAATGAGTTAGGGTTTAAATGGGCCCAGAATTTCAGTTTGGGAAGATAGAAAAGAGTTCTGGAGGTGGAAGGTTGTGATAGTTGCACAGCAATGTGAATGTACTTAACACTATTCAACTCTATACCTAAAACTGGTTCAGATGGAGGGCTGGGGACATAGCTTGGTGGTAGAGCACTTGCCTAGTGTGTGTGAAGTTCTGGGTTCCATCCCCAGTACCACACACACACACACACACACACAAATGGTCAAGATGGCAAATGTTATATGTACTTTACCATAACTAAACCTAAAAGCTAGAAAAATCCTATTGCAAAGCAAACAAACAAAAAAAGGTAATTCTGAAATATGCTAGAACATAGATGGATCTTGAGGATGTTATGCTAAGTAAAATAATCCAGACAAAAAGACATATATCATGGTGATTTATTTATATGACACACCTAGAGAAGTCGAATTAATAGAGACAAAAAATAGAAAGTTGGCTGCCAGAGGTTGGGCAGTGAGGAGGGAATGGGAGTTACTGTTTAAAGAAAACCGAGTTTCAATTTGGGAAGATGAAAAGATTTCAAATACTGAGGGTGGTGACAGTTGCACAACAATGTGAATGTATTTATTCCACTGAGCTGAATCCTTAAAAATCATAAAAATGGTAAATAGTATGTTGTGTATATTTTACCACAATGCAAAAAAAAATTCCTAACACAAGCAAGAATAACTTTTGCAAAAATGCTCTCTTCAAGTGTTAATGATAGAACAAGGTGCTAACATACTTAAGACTAAAAAGCAAGAGAGAAAGAATGTAAATCAATTATCTCAGTTAAAAAACCTTCTGTGTGATAATATACCATTTGGTTTTGAACTTACAGTGGTAATGACTTTGCAAAAGGTGAAGCAAGTAAGCTTTAGCTCTGAGCAAAGTAGGACACAGAATCATTTATAGAAGCAGGTACAACTGGTTTTATTTGGATCTTTTTTCCCCTCAACAATCTTGTTGATAAATAAAAGCAGACATCATGTCACATGAACCAGGGAACTTTGCTCATAGCTGTCACCAAATTAGTGAATTCCATGAAGATCAAATCTACCTCTGCTGTACGAATGCTCTGGTTTCCTGGCCCTGTGGGTACTGCTTTCAAGAGCATTGCTTTCACCATACAGCAAACTGAGAGGTGATACTTCAAATGCACAAAATCATTTTCCAGATGCATCTCTGCTAAACCAAAATGCAATTGCCATATCCTCCTCATCTCTGACAGCAGTGGTTTTCAACCTTGGCCACACACAGAATCACCTGCAAGATTGTTAAAATCCCCAAACCCAGCTTGTACCCAGTCCAGCAAAATTGGAATCCATGGGCCTGGGGCACCTGGTTAGAAAACACTGTTTTAAGACAATGCTATAATGCCTTGTGTGATATCTTTGAGAATAATAAAAACAATAAAAATGTTGTCTTTCAAATATATCTTCAATGGGTACTGAGTTATAGTTAGATGGGCACAAGAAGTTCTGGGGTTCTATTGTATAGTAGGGTGACCACAGATAACAATAATATACTGTACATTTTGAAAAGCCAGAAGGAAGGATTTTGAGTATTTTCATAATAAAGAAGTAATAAATGTTTAAGGAGATATATATGTTCATACTAATTTAAACATTATACAATGTGTACATGATACAAAACATCACATGGAACTCCCTAAATACGTATACTTTTGTTTTATGTATCAACTAAAATACAATTTAAATACAATACATTTTTAAGAATTAAATAATGTATATGTATTGTAAGCTGCCTGGTACCGTAAACCGGGATAAAAACTCTCGGAGGCAGAGTTAAGCTTTTACTACTTTTACTGCTACTTTCTTAGAGCTTAGAGAGGGAAAGAAAGATTTTTCTTTAGAGAAAGACTAGAGCTTCTTTCTTCTCTCTTCTGTCTTCTGTCTTCTTTCTTCTGTCTTCTTCAGGAGCCTCGGCCTAACTCTGACCAGTCATTTCTCTTCTGTTTTCTATCTGGTTTCTGTAACCGCTCTGCCTACGTTCTGGCCGCTGATTCTTTCTGACCGACCGAGTGACTGCCCGGCTGACTGAATTCTCCGTTCTCCTAACTCGGACCGCTTTCACCCGGTTATATACCTTCAGGTTTGCGGGTGCCTACAGGTGCGTCACATACATATCAGGTGGAACCCATGGCTTCCAGCTAGCTACAACAGCCCTTCCTAATTAGGGCTCCTTCAATGTATATCTTTTATTTTCTATTCTAGTGCTCTTTCCCTTAAAATCTTTTTTCTTTTTGTGGTACCAGGGACTGAACTCAGGGGAACTCGACCACTGGGCCACATCCCCGACCCTTCTTTTGTATTTTATTAGAAACAGGGTCTCACTGAGTTGCTAAGTGCCTCACCATTGCTGAGGCTGGCTTTGAACTCGTGATCCTCCTGCCTCAGCCTCCCAAGTGCTGGGATTACAGGCGTGTACCACCGCGCCCAGCCCTTAAAATCTTAAAATTCTAAAATTCTGTGAGATTTCTTATCCCAAGTCTATCCTATCTCACCTCTAAAAACAATTGGTTGAATTATAACCTAACAATCGGCTTCTAGTGACCATTTATTAATGATTCCCTGTTCTAGATGCCAGGGATATATGTGTGAACAAGACCACACACAGCCCTCAGGGAGCTCACCTTCCAGAGAAGACTGACTGGTCTCCTGGCTGCCAATGCCTCTTAGCTGAGCCCCTCTCCAGGAGCTGCCTTGGTTGAGGCAGCTGCAGTCAGTGACTGGTCAGTGGAGAATGGGGTCCAAAAGCCTGATCTTCTGGCCTCAATTTGGGATGACCCAGAGCCCCCAGGGAATCAGCAAAGGTTTCTTTTACAATGAAACCTTCAGTCATTTCCTCCCTCCATCGAGTCCTACTTCCCTTGCTCCCTCACAGTTGTTGACCCCTATACACTTCCTGCCCCTGTCCCTAGGGAACTCATTCCAAGACCATGCCATACTCTAGGGTAGGTTAGTGGAGATGGGAGCAGGTAGAGAGATTCAAGAGGTATCCTGGAGGCAGAACATGCAGGCAGGACCCATGGGTGGATTAAAAGTGAACTGTGAGAAAAAGAGGATCACAGATCTCTCCCAGGTGGGACCCTGAGAAATAGGGCGACTGATTTTCTGAGATTCTGTAGGGAGAAACACAGCCCACAGAAATTTTGATCTGTTACAAAATAAGGGCTTTTAACTACAGCATCTAAAGCATGACATACCTTCTTCATGACAGCAATTAGTGTTTTTTTTGTGGGTTTTAAGCACTTTGGGTGCAGTAGATACTCAATTAATTTTAACAATAAAACTTCAGGGTAGGTATGATTATTGTTTTTCATTCCTGAAGTCCTTTGCCCTCCTTATTTCTCACTGTCTTTTTTCTCTTGCCCTGGTTCATAGGCTACACTGATCTTCTTTCCCTGTTTGCATGTAACAAGTAGCTGTGACATCAGGCCCTTTATGTGTGCTATCTTCTACCTGGAGAAGGACTGACCTTATTTTATCCTTTCAAGGTTAACCAGGTAAGAATTCCTGGCTTTTATAATACCTTAATTCCTTTGTTAATTAGTCCTATAATATTCCTTTATTGAATAATCCTATGATTTTATACATATATTTCTATTAACTCTGTAATATTCACTACAGTTAAAATTAAATGACTATTTGTGTGATAGATCTCTGCCTTGCTATATTTTAAGTTCCATAAGATCAGATACTACATTCCTTGTTCTACTCCAGCCCCTACCACAGTGCACAGCACATAGTAGGCTCTCAAGAAATATTTGCTGAATGAAAGATGAAAATACTGAGACTTGATGAGGTATGGAACTCTCCCTTGGTTACAAATTGGCTTACTGTGGAGCTAGGATATGAACCCACCTCTGTTGGACTCCAAAGGTCAAAATATACCATAATTTGTTGAGTGAGTTGCTTCATGAAGGTGCTCAGTAATATCTGGACTAAGCCAAGATGCATTAGAGCTCAAGAACACATCCCCAATACTGAATTAAAATACCATGGGTTCCTGAGATAGCCCCTTCTTCACTGGTACCCCTTCCAGAACAGCATGTAAATAATAGTTTTCCTTCCATCTAGGTAATTATAGCATAATTTCAAGCTGACACATGTGTCCAGCATGATGCTAAAGAATAGTGGTGGAGTGGGGTGGGCCAGGGGGCAGAAGGCTATGAAAATACATTGTCAGCTAGAACTCTTAGACAAGGAGATGAGGTGGTTCAGTAAATTTTTCTGGTTGAAAGGTTCACTGGAAACCTCCTTTGATTTCAACTCTCACAGCAAATCTTTCTAAAATCGTGTCTTAGTTCATTTATTGTTGTTGCTATAAAAGAATACCACAGAATGGGTAAATTGTAAATAACTAAAACATATTTCTTACAGTTCTATAGGCTGTGGAATCTGAGATCAAGGGGCTCCATCTGGTAAGGGCTTTCTTGTTGCATCATCCTATGGCAGAAGGCAGAAGGGCAAGAGAGTGCAGAGAGTGCAAGAAGGGGGCTGGACTCCTCCTTTCATAAGGAACCCACTCCCCTGATAATGGCATGAATCCACTCATGACAACAGAGGCTTAATGGCTTAATGGTCCTCCGTCAATACTGTGACATTACTGATAAAGTTTCCAACACATGCTTTTTGGGATATATACTCAAACCACAGCAAATGGATTAATCTACTTTTTTCTTTTTTTGGCTATATAAATGCCATTTACTAAATAAAATCTAATATTCCAGTGATAAAAGACTCTCACAGGGACCGAGAGCAGCAGCAGCCATTAGAAGGCTGTAATGGAAAGGTAGAGAAAGCCAGGCACACAGAGGAGGCCCCTTCATGTCAATGAGCTCAGGATTGGCCCTGCCTCATCCTAACACTCAGCAAACAAGACGGAGCAAGGCGGTTAATCCATAAGGGCCTGTGTGTGTTCATCTGGGAATAATGGAGACAGACTACCTCAGCAGTTGTCATGTTCTTTGGACCACAGCCCACAATAGTGTCCAGTGCTACTCAGAGCATTAAGACTTACACATGTATATGTATATGCAGAATTAAAATGAAAGTTTTATGAAAAGACTCTCATGCAATGCAGTTCTTCACTTTTAATTTTATGTCATTTTCTAAGAAATTTGCTCACTGATTTCACAATCTACTAATGGGTCCCAATAGCAGTTTGAAAAATCATGAGGTGATTTCTGAGCACCACTGATACCTCAGACTTATGATTTTGACAGAGAATCAGCTGAGCAAAAACGAACTTTTAGCATATACTGGCACTTATTTGCTATTTAAATTAAATGTTGCATTATCTGTGTCCTTTGCCTTATTCTCATAAAATCTCTAATAATAAAAAAAAAAGAACAGAGTTCTGACTGAAGGATAATTCTTTTTGTATTGGTTGAAATTAATTTAAAATTCCCAATCCCTGAGATGTCACAGGACTTACATCAAGGGAGATGAGAGGTCAGGTCTCAGGAGTACATGAGCAAAGCCAACGATGGACAGTGAACACAGGGGAGAGTTGGGAAATGGGTCCTGTCCTCAGCTCCGTGTCACCTTGTCTGTGACTTGAAGGAGACAAAGTGGTGATCTCCAAGTTTCCTTCCAGTTGTGGATTTCTAGAAGTAAATGTCCATGATGGTTTGCACATCCCTGAAACCCAGAATTGTTAAAGGGTCTGGGGCCTCACTTGGGTCTGGGGCCAGTGACATGGTACTGCTGTTCTGTTTGTGAAGTGGGACCACCTGGATGATGTAGGCAGTGCAACCATAGAGATTCATCCATCAGCCATACACGGAGCTACTTCCAATCTGGAAAGATATGGCTGCCTTCATAGGTCAGAAAATTGAGACCCAGAGCCAGATGCAGTTGCATACCCCTGTTATGCCAGCTACTCTGGAGTCTGAGGCAGGAGGATAGCAAGTTTGAGGCCAGCCTCAGCAACTTAGTGAAGCCCTAAGCAACTTAGCAAGACTCTGTCTCCAAAAAAAAAAAAAAAAAAAAAAAAAAAAATACTGGGGATAGAGCTCAATGGTAAAGTGCCTTGGGTTCAATCCACAGTACCCTCCCCCCGCAAAAAAAAATCGAGACTTAGAGAAGACAACAATAGAGGTCATGGTCAAGGTAGGAACAAAGCTGGATTTAAATCTGGATCTCTTGGTTTCCAGTCCAATCCTCTAGTATTTATTCCTCATGTCTAAATGGAAGGGGATTATCAGGAAGGCTGAGCATCTTATTTTACTATTGAGTACTTCCTGGGAATCTGTTATGTACCAGACTACACAAGCATTCATTTATTTGATCTCCAAAAGCAAACCTTATGGGGTTGGGGATATAGCTCAGTTGGTAGAGTGCTTGCCTTGCATGCACAAGGCCCTGGGTTCAATTCCCAGCATTAAAAAAAAAAAAAAAACAAAAAACAACCCAAAATAACAAAACAAAAGCAAACTTTATGACACTGATGCCCTATAGATACCTGCTTCTCAGCTGAGTAGAGAAAGTGAGTGGTAGGGTTTTGGACTTCTTATAGGCCCATAGTTGCTCTACAAGACCACAGTAGGGAGTGTGGAATAGAATGTATCTTATCAAACAAAACCAAGACGGCCTTTCTCTGGACTCCTCTTGAGTAATGGATAAATACATTAGGGAAGGATATGAATTCAATTGAGCTAATTCAAATTTCATGCCATTTAATTTTAATAGGAAGAATATTGGCCCATAAATAACACTTTTAAATAGTTGGGATGTGAACATCTATGATTCAACATTGAACTGAAGTCATTATTTCAACATCATTTAATCTAATTCGTCTCAGGGGAAACGAAGGAAACATTTTCAGTGGCCACAGAAGCAGTTGACTGAAATTCTAATGAATCTGGCAACAGGAGAATGAAATGCTGTCCTCTGACTGATGAGCACAGCTCAAGCATCTTTGGAGCACCGGAGGGATCAGCCCAAGGCAGGTAAACGGCCCCTTCTGCTTTCTATCGTCATGTCCCAGAAGCAAGAAGCAGACCACACATAATGCCGGTCACAGTGCGGGCTGCTGGCACTGCTGCTCTTCCTTTGCCTCCCTTGCCATTCTGTGAGCTCTGGGAGGGCAGGGATCGTGTCCTTTTGGGTTTTGTATCACTGGCATCTAACCTGATGCATATGGATGAATTATAAATGCACTTGAGGACTCACTTCAGCAGATGGCATTTTCTGTCTCTCCACTGGCTTCAAGACAAGCCACCTGAAGAGGACAAAGGGGCACTGAAACTTGGAAGGACTTGCCTCAGACCAGGTCCCCTAACTGTCACATACAGCTCTGACAGTGGGCTCTGAGCCCTAGGCTGTGAGGCCCAGCAGGGCCAGGGATAGACTTTCTTGGCCACCAGCCACTTAGGGTCCCCAGGACCACAGAAAGACCTGCCTTGCTCTGTGATGCCTGCTGCAGCTAGCTCAGCTCAACCTTTCTCATTCAATCCCCCTAACTTCCTACTCCAATTCTGTTGATCCATTCATCAAAAACAAGGCCCTTCTCTGCACCAGACAGTATACAAGGTCCCCGGGATTACAGTCACATACAGAACAGGCAAAAATTTCCTGCCTTTGTGGGCAAAAGGGGAGGAGATAAATAACAAACAAGGTAAAGACATAAAATAGTTCAAGTATCAGTGGTAATGCATGCTAAGGAGAAAAATTAAATGGGAAGAAGGCTTGTTGGGGATGTGCAGGTGGCTGGGGGAACAATCCCTGAGAATGGGACTTTGGAGGAAAGACCCAGGGGAGGCAGGGGCCAGTCACAGAACATGTGGGCAAGAGCATTTGCAATGAACAGCCGGGATAAGGTCTGGACACTGGAAGAGAGAGGCATAGGAGGAGTAGAGAGGGAGGCAGCAGGAAATCAAGACTGCTAAAGATGGCAGTATACTTGCACTTTACTTCAGGGTGAGAGTGACAGAAATCCACTGCAGTGTTTTGGCCAAGAAGAATATATGATCTGACTTAGGTTCATTAATAGGCTGAAGGAGCCTAAGAGCAGGTTCAGGAACTCAGCAGTGAAACCCTGCGATAATCCAAGTGAGCAACGAAGGTCGCTTGGATCAAGGAGGCAGGGAGGACAAGGTGAGAAGTGGCGGGGGGATTCTGGAGGTATTTTTTCCTTTTTAATATTTTTATTTGATTATTCAATAATTGACCATTTAATAGTTGACTGTTTGAATTTATTTCCTATCTTCTATTTTTTTCTTTTGTAAAAATAGACTATTTTAAAAGCAGTTTTAGGTCCATAGCAAAACTGAACAGAAGGTACCAAGGTCTCCACCCTCCCCCATCCTCCCCATTATCAACACCTCCCCATCAGAGCCATGCCTTTGTTCTAACAGGTGACCCTACATTGATGCATTATCACCCAAAGTCCTAGTTGACCTTGGGGTTCATTCTTAGTGTTGTACATTGTGTGGGTTTGAACTAGGCCAGTTGACACGTGTCCATCATTAGACCATTGTACAAGTAGTTTCACTGCCTCTGTTCTCCACCGAATCATTTCTTCTTCCTTATCACCTCAGGCAACAACCTATCTTTTTACCATGTCTACTGCCATAGTTTTGCCTTTTCCAGAGTACCACACAGTTGGATTTCAGACTGGCATTTTTCACGTAGTAAAATGCATTTAAATTTTAAATGTGTGTTCATAGCTTCCTAGTTCTTTTTAGCACTAAATACTATTCCACTGCCTGGATGTGGAACAGTTTATTTATCCATTTGCTTACTGAAGGGCATATTTGTTGCTTCCATATTTTGGTTAATTTGGATTCTGGATGTATTTTGAAGGTAGAGTTGACAGGGTTTCCTGACAAGATGGATGTTTTGCGAACAATGACTCCAAGGAGAACATCCAGGCACTGGACCAGTGCAGCTGAAAGAATGGGATTCACGTGGATCTCCACTTGCACAGGGAAGTGGACTGTGCATTCCAGATGGTGACAACACTAGTCATCACAATTACTAACTGATCCTTAGCTTTGTGCCAGGCGCATGCTGGTCTGCTCACATCTGTTCTTAAAAATTGAGTTAGTGTGGATTCCCCCCTCAAACATGAGCCACTTATAATGTGCTGACATAAATGAAGTACTTTTGAGATGTAGGACTGAAGGTAAGGCCTCAAACCAATATACATATGCAGAGAAATTAATGTCCCTTTGTGGGGCTCCTTGGGAGGGAGCAGGCTGGTCATTTCTCTGGTGACAATATCCCAACATGCCTTCAGTGGCACATAATATAAATAATATAAAGTGTTGGGCTGTAGCGCAGAGCCTGGTGCACACTGGGTAATCCATCAACACTGGCCATCCGTCTGGAGAGGCAACGACCTCTCATGAGTTCCTAAGAGAAAGCTGCTTATGATCTGAAATGTTACCTGTAAATTTCCCCTATGGCTTTGACAGGAAATAGGAAATATCTTCTATGATCCCTCTGAGAGGATGCAAAAGGCATGTCATCACATCCATCAACAGTTCTCAGGAGCCATTCCCCTGACTAATCTGAGACACGGTCATTTCTACCTGACTGCAGGAAAATGAGAAAAATCAGAGCAATGCAGTGAGTTTTCATTAAACCAGACATATTTAAATCAATCCACTTGCCTTTTGTCTGAGACATGTATTTATGTGTGTGGTGTGTGTGTGTACACTAAAAATATTTTCTTTCCTTTGAAGTGATCATGAAAATATCTAGATTTGGCTTATTTAAAATAACTTACTTAGAAAAATTAAAGTTTGGAAACCCTGTGTGGATTTTTCCTTTTTTTTTTTTTTTTTTTTTTTTTTGCTATTGCTACTGCTGCTGATGAAATTCATCAGTGCATGAAACACAAATCTCTGGGTACCACGTTTTACATAATCAATGTTAAACTCAGTTGTGTGTAAGCCCCCAATGTAGAACATAGAATCAGATGTAGAGTGATCCAGAGTCAGTCAGGCCATCTGTATTACCAAGCAAAGTGTATATTAATTACCCAGCCACAGTTCCCTGGGCTGGGTAGGCATCATCCAGAGACAAAAACAGAACTCACAATTCACCTTCATAGCAGAGTTCTAGTCACGCATCATCATACTTCATGTAAATTTGGGGTGTAAATTTCACATCTCAACCTCTTTGTGCTGCTGCAGGAGTTGAATAAGAGGGAAGATGCACTAAGCCAGGGGTGAGGCCTTGGGTCAGCACCCAAAGACCTTGTATCCCTTCGTCTCCTCCTCTCTCTTCTTCCCTCTCATCCACCAGCACTTTAAGGGTAGTATTAGAAAAGTCACAGGATGGAACACATGCTGAGCAATCTTGTTTTTGTTAAAATGTATTGATTGCAACTGGTTTCCTAAACCACCTAATATGGCAAAAGAGAATTTAGAAGCAAAATAGCACATCAGCCAAGCACTCTATTTTCCCACTTCTATCCACCCCTTGCACTGCAGTTTTTGTTTCCTGTTTAAAAAAAAATATGAAAACACAGCCATCATGAGGGCACTGGAATCTACAAACTTCATCCAAAGAAAAAGCTATATTTTGGCTCAAGGTATCCATTTCCTCTAAACTACACAGAGAAGTTAATCACGTGCAATTAAGTGTAGGTCACAAGGACAGAGAGATTGCAGACACATGATTCACAGTGCATTAATGACAGATCCCCTAGGAAGGCTCCTTAGCAAAGAAAGTTGTCAAGCTGCAGGCTTGCAGAGACACTCAGCTCCTCATCTGAAATACAAGGCATTCTGGTTGCACAAATGAGTGATCCTAAATCATTAGTGAGTCACAAAATCAATACCATGCCTGATTACATTCTTCTCTCCTTGAGTTTCTACCCAAACTTAACAAGTGTCAAGGGCCACAAGAAAACTTGTCAGGACTCTGACCAATGGTGTGTGGCAACCCCAAGGTGGTAGTACATTCCTGTTCAAGCCATGGTATCCAAATCAGGGTTAATAGCCTTTGTCACAAGGCAAGACAAGGATACTCTTTTCTATTTACAACTTAATGAAACTCCTAGAAAGTGCTTCCTTTTTACTTCCAAACAAGAGTGACCAAGACCTCCACAGACTTGATGACTAAAAATTAGATTCCTTTAAAGAATTCTCCAGGGACTTCAGGAAGTTCCCAAAGAGGTATCTCAGATGTCCAGAATGGTCTGTAAGTTCCACTTCCATGTAATTGCACCATCTCTTTCTTTCTCTTCTCCATCAACCTCGGGGGGACCTTCTGGTGACACCTTCCTGCTGGCCCTGCCTATCAGGACTCTGGGGCCCATTTCCTGTTGTTCTGAGGCTTCTAATAATCAGGCTGGGAAATCTCAGGATTCCACCAAGAAGCACATATAGCTGCTTCTCCACATTCTGTGGCAAATGCCAGAAGCGCACCAGCATCCCTGAATGGTTCAGTGGAGTCAGGCTGTCATTCTTTGTCTATAACCTCAAAAAGTCTGCCACGAGAGGCATTCATCAAAGCCAGTGCAGGAAGCTAGCCAGTGCCTATCATCCTTTCTGTCCTTTGGATGGAAATTCTGGGCCCCAGTGCATCCAGAGGAGGGCTTTTGATAATATTGCAATGACATTATGGGGAAAGAACTTGAAAAAGTGGATTTTCAAGGTACCTTAGTCCATTTGGGCTTCTATGAGCGAATGTCAGAGGCTGGGTATCTTATAAACAACAGAAATTTACTTCTCAGAGTTCTGTGAACTCCTGCTTCTTGATTCATACATAGACTGTTGGTTTTCACTTTAATCTCAAATGGTGAAAGGGTAGAACTCTGGTCTCTTCAACCTCTTCTAAGGCCACTAATCCCATTCATGAGGGCTCCACTCTCATGTTCTAATCACCTCCCCCAGGACCCGTGTCCTAATATCATCACAGTGAGGGTTAGGATTTTAAAACAGGAATTTCAGTTTGAGTGGACACAAAACATTTAGTCTACAACCAAAGGTTTGTTCTGGTCCCTCTTAGACTGTAACCAGATTTCACAATTGTAAAATTATCATGGAGTATTAGTTGTATGATACATGCTTCTGTCTTTGAAACCCAACCTCGGGCCTTTCACCTTTTGTCTAGGAAGGAATGATATCATTGACATGTTTCTTAAGTTTGTTTTAAAGTTCATATAGGTGACATTTTCTCTGAAGGTGACTCAGAGCAGTGGCTCAGAAAGCAGGTCCTGGCATATGACTATCTGACTTTGGGAGCAGGTATATAACCTCACTATGTCACCTCCTTTAACTGTGAATAAGATGCCCCTCATAAGGCTGTGGTGAGAATTAAGTTAGAAAGTACTTCTAAAGTACATAGGACTGCACCTGGCACATAGTGAGTTCTTAATAAAGGTTGGATTCCACTGTTAGAAACCATAGACTGGGCCCTGTCATAAGTGTGGTGGTTACAGTTCCAAGGGTCCTTGGACTGCCCAGGTCTCCTTAACTCATGATGGAAGATGGCATTAGTTTCCTATTGCTGCTGTAACAAATTATGACAAACTCTGTGGCTTAAAACCGTACAAATTATTGATTTTGATTAACATGATTACAATCATGTTCTTTAGTGTTTATTCAAATGAGTTGAAAACTTATATCCACACAAAAACCTGAACACTGAGGTTTGGTAAATGGAAAAAGTAACTGTGGTACATCAAGACAATGGAACATTGTTCAGGAATAAAAATAAATGAGGCACCAATCCATGAAAAAGATATAGAAGAACCTTAGATGCATATCTCCAAGTGAAAGAAGTCAGTCTGAAAAGGAAATACACAATATGATTCCAACTATATGACATTTTGGAAAAGATAAAATTATGCAGACTGAAAAAAAATCAGTGGTTTCCAGGGATTGAAGAAGAGGAAAGAATAGGTGGAGCACAGGGGATTTTTAGGGCAGGGAAACTATTCTGTATGACACTATGATGATGGATACCTGTTATTACATAGTTGTCAAAACTCATGGAATGTATAATATAAAAAACAAATGGCAATATAAACTGTGAATGTTAGTTAATAATAATGTATTGATTTTTTTTTAAAATCACAAATTAATTGTGGAGTTTAGAAGCCTAACTTGGCTGACAGAACCATATACCTTGTGGAAACTCCAGGGAAGAATTCATCTCCTTGTTCTTCCCAGCTTCCAAAGGGCACTTATGTTCTTTAGCTGTTGGGACCTCCCTTTGTCTTCAACTCCAGCAGCACAGCATCTTCAAATCTCATTATCTTTCTTCTTCTGCTTTGGTCCTCCATCTCCTCCCACTGGCTTGAATCCTTCTGCCTCCCTCTTTTAGGGACCTTTGTGATTGTATTTAGGACTTGCCTAGGTACTCCAGAATGCTCTCACATCTCAAGAATTTTAATGACTTCTGCACAGTCCATTTTGCCTTATAAGATAACAGTTAAGGTACTGGATTTTGGGTATAGATATCTTTGGAGGCCATGTGTCCAGCTGGCCACAAGGACCAAGGACTGTTGGAGGAGCTGGGGGTAAAGCTAGTGTGGGAGATGCAGGGAGGAGATTCAGGTGCATGTTCATCTAAGGATGGTCAGAGCTGTCTCTCCTCACTGCCTGCATCTTAATGCATTCAGGCCAGACTAGTGAGCAGCTCAAGGCACAAATAAGATCAGAAACTACTGCTCCATGCAATCATGTGAATAAAACATTTCCAAAAGTATCATCTGAAGGTACTGCCACTTCACAAAATTCTCAAATAGATTCATTAAAAATTATCAAGGCTGGGTAACTCTGTAGGAAAACACATGCTTAGTACATGTGAAGCTTGGGTTCCAGCCCCTGCACCAAACACACAAACATCAGCATGCACACATACATGCATGCACACACACGTGTATAGTAGCAAGATTTCCTTTCTTTTTGAGTATACAAGAATTTTACTTTTTAATTTAGGTGTAAGCTCCAGTTTCTCTGTAATAAATATGTATTACTTTATAGTCAGAAAAAGATATTTATTTTTTAAGTAATATAATTTTGAAACATAAAAAAAATATAGATAGAAATGAAGCAAAATTAGTGCTGACAATGAATCTCTCCTGTCTCACATAGAATCTTAGACTGTCTCACATAGAATCTTCATGTGATGTTTATGTATATTCTTCCTATCCTTCATATTCCATGAAATACATTCTTTTTCTATTAAAATGGAAAGTTTAGAGGGAAATTAAAAAGGGAAAAGGACAGATATGTTGCGATTTTCACAAAGCTGCCTGTCACGGCCAGCCACGGCGCCGCTACGGGAGGAAAATTCTCGGAGGCAGAGTATAGCTTTTGCTACTTTTACTTCTACTTTCTTAGAGCTTAGAGAGGGAAAGAAAGATTTTTCTTCTTAGCTTAGAGTAGAGTAGCTTAGAGTAAAGAAAGATAGAGCTTAGCTTTTCTTCTTGCTTAGAGTAGAGTAAAGAAAGATTTAGCTTAGAGAAAGACTAGAGCTTCTTTCTTCTCTCTTCTTTCTTCCTTCTTCTGTCTTCTGTCTTCTGTCTTCCTCCCCTGACCACTCTGGAGCCTCCTAACTCTGGCCAGTCATTATATCTGGTTTCTCTTCTGTAAAACTGGCCGCTCTGATTCTTCTGACCGACCGAGTGACTTTTGCTTAACTCGGACCGCTTTCACCCGGTTAAACCTTCAGGTTTGCGGGTGCCTACAGGTGCGTCAGAACCCAATTCACTATACAACAGCCCTTCCTAAATTATCTTAAATAGCTAAACAGAAGAATTCGACTATTAAATTATCCGTTTGATCCATCCATTCTTAGACTAGGTTTTCTTAAACATCACTATTAAATATCCATTCTTAGAAATAAGTTAATAGAAATACTTGTATATGTGCATCACATGACATATACCAGAATGTTCATCATGGAACTGTTGATCAACAAGAGATGGATTAAAACAAACAAAACCCAAAACAAAAAAACCCTGTAGAATATTTACTATGGTCTGAATGTTTGTGTTTCTTAAAATTCACATGTTGAAACTTAATCCTCAATAAGTTAGTATTGAAAGGTGAGGCCTGTGGGAGGTAATTAGGTCATGAGTGTTTAGCAAAAGTACTGTGTTTTGCAAAAGCTCTGTCTCCATGAATGGGATTAGCACCCTTATAGAAGAAGCTGGCCTCTTACCAGACACTGAATCTTCTCTTGTCTTGATCTTGAACTTCCCAACATCTGGAACTATGAGCAATACATTTCTGATGCTTACAAATTACCTAGTATAAGGTAGTTTGTTATAGCAGCACAAAGACAAATTTCATATAATAGAATACTACACAGAAACAGAAATAAGAAAAAGAATAAGCTACTCCTCCATGCAGCAGATGAATACATCTCACAGACATAATGTGGAGTGAAAGAATCCAGACACAAAAGTATGAACACTGCCCAATTCCATTTATATAAAGTCCCCAAACAGGCAAACCTAACCTATTATGTTAGAATTCAGAATAGTGACTGATTTTCAAGAAATAATAACTAGAAAGGGGCAAGAGGAAGGCTTTGGGATGCTAGGAATTTTTTTTTTTTTTTGAGTAAAAGGAAAAGAAAGTTTTAATACTTTGCTAGCAAAGGAGAAACACAGGGGACTCCTGTCCCAGAGGCTGTGATTCTGCCCCTGATCAGGAACAGGGGGCTTTTAAAGAGGTGACTCAAAGGCTACATTCCATGTGTTCTCTGTCTGGAGTTGTAATTCACTTGTTAATCTTGGAGATAGTCATTTCTGATATTATGGTTCCATCCCCAAAGTCTGGATTACTTCATTCCTATGGTGGGTGTGTGCTCAAGGACAGATAAATCTTCCTAGGATTGGGAGGAAAAGTAATCCTGTTTCCCCTGAGATTGGGGATGGGGAGAGATTAGAGAGGAAGAGGGAGAGAGGAAGAGAAAGAAACATGTCCATTTTAAAAATAAGTCACAGAAGCATGGCAACAAGGGCTACACTCAAAGCATAAAGTGGACCACTGTTATATTTCCCCACTGTCAATTTCTACATTCCATTTCTATGGACAAATTGGAGACAATATCTCCAAGCTGCTTCCTGCTGAAAGAAGGCAAAGTTGGGGGAAGTAACCCTTGTTCTCTATCAGGTGGGGCATGGACAGTTTTGAGTATTCAGTATCAGAACAATTCAGAGGTCCACAGATGGCAGGTGATGGAACAATGCATACATAGGGCAGGGATCATGCAAAGACAACAATAAACAAGTTAGCAAAGCATTATTTTTTTGTAAATAATTAGCACAAAAGTAATTACTACTTTAGCCAGTTTCTGAAAACTATGAAGACAGTGAGTCAATCATTTTAGTGGCAAACAGGTCAAGTTTATCAATGTAGGAGGTTAGAAAGGTATGTAGGTCTATGAGATCAGACTCAAATTAACTTAGGACAAACTTGCAACTCTAGAGTCCTTTATGATCATTATTATTAGGCACTGCCACATAAGGAAACCTCCTCTATAACCTCCAGATTTACTTACTTTAAGTAGGGTTGACACAAGTGTACATCTTAAGTTACATTAAAAAAAATTTGTTTTTCCTTTTAAATGTCCATGTAGGTAGGGCGCGGTGGCGCACACCTGCAATTCCAGCACTTGGGAGGCTGAGGCAGGAGGATCATGAGTTCAAAGCCAGCCTCAGCAATGGCGAGGCACTAAGCAACTCAGTGAGACCCTATCTCTAATAAAATACAAAAAAGGGCTGGGGTTGTGGCCCAGTGGCCCAGTGGTCAAGTGCCCTGAGTTCAATCCCCGGTACAAAAAAAAAGAAAAAAAAAAAAAAAAAAAAAAAAAAGTCCATGTAGGACTGTGCTCAGGCTATACTCTTCTGCCAGGTGTTAGGATCAAGTTGGTCAAAACTGACCTTGTTCCTACCTACTCTTAAGAGTCAGCTGAGATTCCTCAGAGATCACACATGCGTGAAGCCTCTTGGCTCCTTTAGCTTTGCTCTAGCAGTAGTTCCATCTGCCAGGATGGGTCAGGATCTGGCTGACCATATGTGGTTTCTCTTGGAAGCATCAGGGACATTTCCTTCTCCTATAACCCTCCTCTTTGCAGAATGTGGACTGTTTGGCTTCCTGTTCTCTAGGGTCCTCTCAATCTCCCTGATTGGCAGATTGGGTGATTCACCATAGTTGAAGGACCCAAAAGGGGTCTTGTCATTCTCTGGGTTCTAGCTGACTTTACAGGGCAAGGGCAAACATGTTGGCTGCTGTTTCCTTGGCCCTTTTACTTCCTTGACTTTGGCTTCCAAGTTTTTTTATTTTAAACCCTCAGCAGGCCAGTTTCACCAGTCTTAAATTGGGAGTAACAGGCTAACACTTCAATATCTGTAATTTAACAGTTACCCCTTTCATTTAACTGGGGTCATTATTAGTACTGGGAGTCAGCATTATATATTATCTGTCTTATAGGTGATGGCTTATTATCTCAAATTAACTGAACTTGTTTTATTAGAAGCAGTACTTTTGCAAAACACTAACAGCCAACAGTCATAAAGTTTACAAGGAATAAAGCAAAATGAAATAAGCAGAGCAAAAAAAAAATTCAAACTAATAGCTATGAATCAAGAAAAATTATTTTTATAACCTTAAACCTTTACTTAGTTATATATTATATCCCATTTTTATTTTGAGATCACTGTAATCTTTACAACAAAATTTGATCTTCTGAACACAACTCTAAATTAGCTCAAGTCTAGCCTATTTTGAAACTATTCTAACATAGAGTAAGGTGGGAGGTAGAGTCTTAGCTCAGGTAAGGAGGGGCTTTTGACAAATAACACAATACAACATTATACCTAAAACATGAAGGCTAAAAGAGCTTTTAACTTTCTTTTTGTGGAAAAAGTAGCAAAATGCTTCCATGTTTTATAATGTCAACTTAAAACAGATCAAGCTCTCCTTATTACCTTCCAAAAAAATACATTTAAATTCCAATTCCAGTGTGAAGAGTAAAACAAAATTGTATATATAACTTATTGATAACATGTTATTTTATCCAATTATAAAACATCAAATGACATAAATAAATATAAATGAAATTTGTTTTTTCTATAGAAATCTGAGACTATCACTACAGATAATTTTAGTTTGGAGAACGCCAACTTGGCAAAGTACACCTCTAAGCTTTATATTTAACTGAGTTTAATTTTTAAATTACAGTTAGAATCCATAGTGTATGGTAACAATAATCACAGTTCTCCCTGGGTTAGCAAAACTCAAAGGATAGCGTTAAATCTCTTCTACATTTAGGAAACAGTATTAATGATCAGAAATTGACTTAGTCAAAGCCACAGATATAAGACCAGTCTTCAAATGACAGTGTGGTCCTTCTATGTCAGATACAATGTATAAAAAGGAGCATTTCTTGGTTATCCTGCTGGTAAACTTATATAAACTTTCATTTTATACACTTTTACATAACACTTAGACAAGGCTTAGACAGATATAATTCTCAGATGCGTACATATACCTAGTCACATATATTTAAGGTGTCAACTATATTGTTATAACCTCAATATCAGTTGTTTGTTTAACCAGTTACAAAGTAATCATTTAAGACTTTTAAATAAGTACAAACCCTAATTCCTTTAAGTCTTAGTTTCCCCAAGTAATAAAACTTAACAGATACAAGGAAATTATCTTGATAGATAACAGCAGATCAATGTTTCAGACTTTGCTTAGTATCAGTACATTAAAGTTCAAATAACTTTAAATGGCTGTGTACTTATAGCCAATTTAATCACAAACATAAACTTTTTGAGATTTACCTCCCACAAACTTTTCACAACTTACTTAAATATTCACAACTTCTTTACATCCTTAGTTTTGTCCTGTTTCATCTTGGACTTTAGTACAAGATATCACTTTACCAGACAAAGTACTTTCTCACCTAGAAACATTTTTTTTTACCTTCTAATTTTCCATGCTAAAATATTTCCATACCTATAAATTTATTTTATGTTTTGTAGTTTCAGACCCTTTCTTAAGTTCATATTTTGAAACAATCCTTATGAATATTATCTGTGCATGTAATTTATACAACAAATTTCATCTCAGGAGAGGGATCAGACAACCTGGCATGTAGAAAATCTGTGTCTTAATCTTTTCTCTTTCAGGTGGCATTCAAAGTGTTGGAGCACAGGATAGTTTTGAGCCTGCCCTGTCTGCTTTATCATTATCACAATGCCATCAACTTTAAGTGAGTTCCCCACTGTCGATTGTACCCACAGGCTCCTTTTGTGCCTTCTTCTTATACTAGACATATTGGTATGCAGTGGAGGAGGCCCTTTCCATCCATTTCTTTAGTTTTCCTTAAAGATCCCTTTGCAGAGACTGCCTACAAAACACAGGTTGGACTTAGTTTCTGTCTTTTTCTTTTCTGGGTGCAGTTGTTTATCCTGCCAGTCTCCCCATGCATTTAGTTTGATGGGATACTGTTACAGCAAGAACTGCTTTGCTCAAGTGATAAAATATCCCCTGGCCAAATGGGGTGTCCTGTCAGATCTTAAAAGGCGAGACTATTCTGGTCCCCAAGTCATAAACTGACAGTTCTAGAACTTACTGCCATTTCCTTTGTGGCCAGCAGCCTCCACCCTTCATGAGCAAAAGGGACTGGAAGGCAGGGCAGAGGCCAGGTTCCCTTTGACCATTTTTCTACACCCCAGACAGCTTTTCTGGGATTTTTTTAAAAAAAAAAAAAATCCAGTTTAGGTCTAGTGTCTCTAGTGAGAGGATCTGTGTCTGCCTGTGGCCAGGCTGGAAACAGTGCTGGGAGTGCACTGGGTTTAAAAGATTTAAGTCTTTTTAACCATTTCTTCTGGTGGCCTGCTATCCTTTCACACCAGAGGAAGTGCCTTTGGCACCTTCAACTTAGTGCTAATGGTTCAGACCCTTTATCATGCAACTGCATAAGTGCCTGTATATACAGAATCTTTTTCATATACTTTACCCATGACAGACTAACTTGAATGTCAAGATTGTATAATAATTCAGAAAAACCAAAGGCCAGATTGTGTTAGAGTAAACTGTCTCTCTCTTAGACAGGCTTACACCTATAGGTGGCCAATTCAGCCAAGATCTCTCTGCTCAAGAGACTACTGGTGGGGCTGGGGTGGTGGCTCAGCGGTAGAGCACTTGCCTAGCACTTGCGCAGCCCGGGTTTAATCCCCAGCACCACGTAAAAAAAAAAATAAAGGCATTGTGTACAACTAAAGCAAATAAATAAATGTTAAAAAAAGAGAGACTACTGGTAAGATCAAAGCAGCCTGTCCCATGTCTTGAATGGCCAGAAACATTAAAAAAAAAAAAAAAAAAAGCCACACAGATGAGAGAGGATCACAGAAACCAGGGCTGACAGATGGGAACCTTTAAAACAGACAAACCTGCACATACAAATTTCTTCCACTTACTTTACCTTTGACAGACCAACTCCAACTGCAAGATTGTATAATAATTCAGAAAGCTACTCAAAAGCCAGATTGCTATAGTAAAACATCTTAGGTTTATACCTGTAGGTGGTCCTTCAAGTTACTTTACCTCTGACAGACCAACTCTAATTGCAAGATTGTACAAAAAAAAAGAGAGAGAGAGAGAGAGAGAGAGAGAGAGAGAGAGAGAACTCTAAAGGAGCCCCCAAACCATGGCCAACATACAGGAGCCTTTAAATTGGCCAGTCAAGATCTTTCCTAAGAGACTTCCTATAGGATCAATGCAGTATTGGCCATGTCTTATAAGGGGAAGTAACAGATACAAACAAAACAAAAACACAGATGGATAAGCAGAGGGAATTCCTAAACCCAAGGCCAACAAACATATGAGAACCTAGAACAGATCCTGATCTAGTAAATATCCCTAGGTTCTTGAGGCCCACTTAACCATGACTCCTTCACCAGTGATGCCACAGATGTCCCCACAAAGAGGAACCAGATGTTCCTACCAAATGTGTGGAATCAAGAGTCTCAGTGTGCACACTGTGGGACTTAACAAATGGCCAAGGGTGTCATGACTTTACTGAGTTCAGATTCCTTTTTCTCAAAGTGGACCATGATGGAGCATCCTATACTGTTCAGGGAGAGAAGACAGAGTTCCCTGAAGCAAAAGGAGCTTCAGCAGCTGCTGGCACCGTCCTCAGTCCCTCCTTTACTCACAGGAATAGCTCCTCTGGTTTGACCCAAGGCAAAGTCACCCATCTCCTAACTTTCCTGAAGTTGGTTCTCAACAAGTTTGCCAGTACCTTGCATCCTCAGCATGGAAGAAGGTTTCCTTGGACAGCTATGCCTGCCCAAAAAAAAGCTGGAGCCTGGTGCAGGGGCTGCTCTCAGGTCCCATCTGGGGTGCCAAATTTGTTGCCAAAACCTCAGTCCTTGTCCCAGATGCCAATCCAATAATAAGGACACAGTTTTGAGAAAGAGAAAAAAAAAAAAAAAAGAAAAAGATTTATTGCTTTGCTAGCAAAGGAGAAACACAGGGGACTCCTGTCCCAGAGGCTGCGATTCTAGGAATGTTCTATTTCTCAAGAAGTGGTTACATGTGTATATTCATCTGGAAAATCTTTATCCTACTGTATATTTGTAAAATATGCACTTTTCTATAAGTCATTTATAAATTTACTATATGATAAAGAAGTAAATAAAATTAAACTTTAATTTGGGATCATGTATTATTGTCAGGTGTGATCTATACCCTGGGATGCAGACTAAAGCATGAGCAATCCTGGTTCAAAGAGTGCAGCAATTAATCAAATCTATGGAAAATGACTAGTAATCATTAACACAAGCAAGAAAGAAGCCGACTAGTAAAATTTTAGCATAGATAGCATATACTATTAACACCATACTGGTTCTGTTTATTTATTGCTTCTACCAAAAATCTGGGATGCTCTCACAATTTACAAATTCAAGAGGGCCTGAAGTTTTATGATATGGCCTCTAGTTTTAGGATGGTAAAGATGTTATTTATGATTAAGACAGACACAGAAACTTTCCCACACAAAACAAGAACTATTATTATAGATTGTGAAAGTACCACACCATACGGGAAGGTTTGCAACCTCTTGCTGAAGTTATCAAACAAGTGAAAAAAAAAAAAAAACTGATGAAAATGCATCACATACTGAGGGCATCTGCCACAGTGTCCCACGATAAGCAGTGACTAAATTGAGAAGACAGCTCTTCAGACAATTCCTTTATAGATCTCATTACTGAAGTCTGTGTAAAACTTCTGAGTTTGCCCACCTGATTCCAGGCTGCCGAGGACACACTGGATTTTGCCTTCCTGGTATCCCAACTCAGTTTTTCCTCTGTAAAAAAAATGCTCATTTGGTGAAGCTCAGATGGGGCATTGTGTCAGTCAGCTTTTCATCACCATAACAAAATACCTGAGATAATTAACTCAAAACAGAAAAGATTTATTTATTTTGGCTCAGAGTTTTGGAGGTTCAGTCCAGGATCTTTTGGCCTGGGCAAAGGAGCATATCATGGCAGAAGCATTTGGTGGAGCAAAACTGCTTACATCATGATCCAGGGAGCAAAGGGAACAAGGAAGGGGCTGGAGTCCCACAATTCCCTTCAAGAGCATACTGCCCCACAATGACCTAAGGACGTCCCATTAGGCCCCACCTTCTAAAGATTCCACCACCTCCCAAGAGCACCACCCTGGGAGCCAAAGCTTTAACACATGGACTTCTGAGGAACATTCAACATCCAATCTATAGCAGACTTCCATCACAGGACTCCATCCACTACCCCAGCCTGGCCAACTGATCTATCCCATCCCATTAGCCACAGTAGTTCGCTAGTAGCTGGGCCCACAGCCTAGCTCATGCTGAGGTCCTCCCTTAAATTCCACTTTGCAAGTAGAGAAGATGGTCTCAAATGCAAGCCAGGGCTGCCTAGAGCCACTTTTCATGGATTCATGGAGGAAACCTACCTGAAATAGGAAAGCATGAAGCCTGCAGACCTAGAGACAAAAGCAAGCAGAAATAAATCAGGAAGGAACTGACTGCCAGGTGCTGGGTACCTGCTTCTTGTAGTCTCTCCTTCCTCCTCATGAATCACTCTGGATCTTTCTCAGTCATGCAGACAACAAACTGCCTTTTTTCTTAAGTAGTTTGAACTGGATTTTGGCTCCTTGGCAACAAAAGATTTAACAAACACACCAATAAACATGGAATCAGGAGTATAGTAAAGTTACAAGTAATCATTTGAGGGGAAGGGCTAAGGCCACAGGAACAGTCAATACAGCTGATGTTGGCCACCTGGAGGAACTGGGTATCCTCATTCCTCTTAGCTTCCAGTTCATGGGCTCTGCCATGTGTCAGCATCCAAGCCCCAGGTGTATGTTTCCTCAGTTCCTTCCTTTATCTCTCCCCAGGTTTTGCTGAAAAAATCCATATGCCTCTGCCATCTACCTCAATACCTTTCTTCTTCCCAACTCCTTACTTCTTTTATCTTATTTCCCAAACACATTACAGAGTAACCTTCACTCCTGAAATCTCTGTGAGGTCAGGACCCATCTCAGTGTTACTGACTATGAGTGTCCACCTTGCCTATGTATTTGCTTTCCCTGAACTCTACTGCCAATGTGAGGCTTCTAAAATTTTAGTAGTAAGTAGAACCATATTCTGCTGAAACTGCTATTACATGTTAAAGTTGTTTATTTTTTGTTGCTTTATTATAAAATTTATTTATTTATCACATGGAAATTGAGAGGAAGTTATATATCTCTTCATTATAGCATTTGCTGCCTGGTATTATTATAGATGTGTGTGTGTGTGTGTGTGTGTGTGTGTGTGTGTGTGTATACCAGACCATTCATGCCTGTGAACACAGACACCATGTCTTACTACATTTGTGCACCCAGCTTTTAGCACAGCTCTTTGGTTGGACAGATGTCTTTTGTCTAGCTACCATGCACAAGTGACTCTCAACACTCCATAGAACTTTGCTTTTCAGTGTGATCCAGAGACCAATAGCATTAACATCCCTGAGAAAGAAGGTTGCAAATGCAAAATCTGGACCCCACTTCTGAATTACTAATTTGTAAACCAGGTGCTTTGTATGCAAAAGAAAGTTTGAGAAGTGCTGTCTTAGGGAACAGAAGACCCAGAAAGTCTGTGGAGGGACATGATGAGACAAACCACAAAACAAAACAGACAAAAAACAAAAGCCTGAATAATCCAAAGCAGATTTGTCAAAGTGGAAAATTTTGGAGAAAGTGGGAGGTCTTAAATGGCTTGGAACAGATGTGTCAGATTGAGGAGGAGCCACACACCTGCAGCAGTTTGTTGCCGTGGGTGGGAAAGAGAGAAATGGCTGGGTATGGGAAGTGAGAAATGAGGAGAGCTGCAACTGGGGAGATGAAGCTGATAGGCTTCTGGGACAACTTTGGAGTTAGAAAACTGATTGATGGGAGAAGGAAAGAGAAGGGAGAAGAGAGTTCAGGAGGTTGAGACTGAGCATGCTGGATTACAGTAGAAACGACAATGAGCAGGAGGGGGAGGCAGATAAGTCCTGGAATGATGCCCCTGTAGGAAAGATTTCCAGGATCCCAGGACCTGCACACCATCTGTATTCACACAGAACATTATGCCTTTTCTTTCTCACATCTTTAAAATGGGAGACCTGGTTTAAATTTAGGAGCTATGAGATGTTGTTCTCTCTCTCTCTCTTAATCCAGAGGAGATGTGGGCTCTTAAAAGTAGACAGCTACTATTAGGTCCTTAATCTTAGAATTGATTGATGTGGTGAACTGAAAACAATAAATTAACAGTGCCACTGCAGCACTTAAATGAATCGGGTTTTGGCCAGCATCCACAGGAAGCTTCTGTAAAAATGAGTTTTTGTAAATTATTTCCATTTGAAAGCACAGCTCAAGGAGCACATAATAAGTGCAATTCGGAAATAATAATGATGATCCATATAGCAGCAGCATATTTCCAGTTAAGCATATGTTCCCTTGGAACAATAACAACGAACAAGGTCCAGAACACATCTAAGAAAAAGGGCCCCTTTACAATGTGGACAACTACACTTCTAAAAGAGCTCCCTGAGTCTTTTGCTGTTGTAAGGATCTGCTTCCCTAACATGGAAACTCTGCACCCCTTGTACTGATCCTGAATACAACATCACCCTAAGCAATTCCTTCAGCCATAACTATAGCAGTTTAAGAAAGGAGCTGAAAAGTCGGGCCCCTGGAGAGACTCTCCAGGGAAACCACAGGAACGAAATAGGTCACGGGTTTCTCAAGAAGCGTTCGCTCCCCTGTCCCGCCTGGGTGCGGGCCCTGAATCGCCAGCTGGGGTGGGGTGCGCGGCGCAGCGGGTGGGGCAGGGTGACAGTGCATTTCTCACCCTGCGGTCTCTCTTTGCCCTACGCTCGGGGCAGCCGTGCCTGCCCGCGCCCCCGCGCAGCCCAGACCTGTGGGGGCGCGCGCGGCCTCTCGGGGCTCCCGCAGGCGGGCGCGCATGAGGCGGGGGCGGGGGCGCGCGCGCGGTGAGCGTGCGGCAGGGCGGGCGTTGTAGGGAGAGCTGGGCTCCAGAGCCGAGCCCGCCGCTCACCTGCCACCGTGCAGCTCACCTGCTGTGGAGCGCGAGCCCCGCGCCCTCCTGGCCCACTCCGGAGTGGGGCCACAGTCCCTCGCCGCCGCGGGCACCAGCGCTGACATGCCACGCGAGTAGCCCGCGCTCTTTGGAAGCACAAGAGGACACCCCTCGATCTGGGCGTGCCAAGGTGACCCCCTCGATGACCCCCGCCCCTGCGGGCCGTCCATACCCGTGCCCTGTCTGTCACCCTCGTGTCCGCCGCGCTTCCCCGCCGCAAGGGGAGCGGCGGCAATGCATGGGCATCCATCTGTCTGTCTGTCTGTTTCAGCACCTCCATTGCATACACCTGCCTTTTGTGGTCCTCCCCGACTGACCCGTGCACTCGGCGGGGAGTCTGGGACCCCCTCTTTGTTCTGGTGGGAGTGTGTGTTTGAGGGTGTGCACGCGCGCGAGGGATGATTTTGGAAGGTGGGAGTTCGAGGCCATTTAAATATTCCATCGTGGATGGCGGTCCCCGACTCGCGACTTGCGGCTGCCGCGTGGTGTTTTCAGCAGCTGCCCAGACGTGAAACAGTTGTTCGTTTTCAGCATGCAAGATGTGATTCTCAAATGTGCATTCCCAGCGCTTTGGCGAACAGACCGCTGTGAGTCCGTGTGTGCCCACATCGCTCACGCTCGTGTTTTGAAGTCCTACCCTGTGTTTTCCCCAATGCCAAACGCAATTTTGTTGTGGGGTTTAATCCACGGAGACTTTGGCTTTTGTTTTATTTCACCAGTGTACAGTTCCCAAACCTTGTAGCATTTGATACTGGTATCTGAGTAGGGGCTGGCTTTCTGTGTGTGTGTGTGTGTGTGTGTGTGTGTGTGTTGCATGATCTTGGATTGTCACCCTGCTATACCGAAACATTAAAAAGCCTGTCTTTTCGTTGAAGAGGACGGGGGTTAAAATGAATGAAGACCTGAAGGTCAATTTAAGCGGGCTGCCTCGGGATTATTTAGATGCCAGTGCCACCGAGAACGTCTCAGCCGCTGTCTCCTCCCAGGTTCCGGTTGTAGAGTCAGAGCCAGAGCTCATAGTCAACCCCTGGGACATTGTCTTGTGTACCTCAGGAACCCTCATCTCCTGTGAAAATGCCATTGTGGTCCTTATCATCTTCCACAACCCTAGCCTGCGAGCACCTATGTTCTTGCTGATAGGCAGTCTGGCTCTTGCAGACCTGCTGGCCGGCATTGGACTCATCATCAACTTTGTTTTTGCCTACCTGCTTCAGTCAGAAGCCACCAAACTGGTCACCATCGGACTCATTGTCGCCTCCTTCTCCGCCTCTGTCTGCAGCTTGCTGGCTATCACTGTTGACCGCTACCTCTCGCTGTATTACGCTCTGACGTACCATTCTGAAAGGACGGTCACGTTTACCTATGTCATGCTGGTCATGCTCTGGGGGACCTCCATCTGCCTGGGGCTACTGCCTGTCATGGGCTGGAACTGTCTGCGGGATGAGTCCACTTGCAGCGTAGTCAGACCTCTCACCAAGAACAACGCCGCCATTCTTTCCGTCTCTTTCCTCTTTATGTTTGCACTGATGCTTCAACTCTACATTCAGATCTGTAAGATTGTGATGAGGCACGCCCATCAGATAGCCCTGCAACACCACTTCCTGGCCACGTCGCACTATGTGACCACCCGGAAAGGGGTCTCCACCTTGGCTATCATTCTTGGGACCTTTGCTGCTTGCTGGATGCCTTTCACCCTCTATTCCTTGATAGCAGATTACACCTATCCCTCCATCTATACCTACGCCACTCTCCTGCCTGCAACCTACAATTCCATCATCAACCCTGTTATATATGCTTTCAGAAACCAAGAGATCCAGAAAGCCCTCTGCCTCATCTGTTGCGGCTGCATCCCATCCAGCCTGTCCCAGAGGGCACGGTCGCCTAGTGATGTGTAGCAGCCTTCCACCTAGAAGGACACTGCTTATGGCAAGCACTTCCACTGCCCACCAAATGGTTGATGTGCTCCCTTAAATTCTTTGTATTGGATTCTCTGTCAAGTCGCAGGAGTACTTAGCATTGGTGAAGCAATGACATCATTTAAATGAGTTAAGTGACTGAGTGAAAATGATGTTACCAGTGTTGTCACTTTTTCAAAAAAGTTGTTGACTGCTCAGCATTATTTCTCGTTTGGGGACAAGGATTTTGTTTTATATTCTATTTGGGGGTGTGGTTTTTGCTTTATATGGTGGTTTGTGGGAAAGGATATGACATGGACATGATGTTAATTTAAATAAACAAGTTCCAGGGTTTTTACTTGGACTTTAAAATAAATCTGAGTTATTAAGGAAAATGGAGAAGGAATTACTTTTTCTGAATTTTCCTTTTATTTAAATCAAAGTAGACTTTCAATGTTGCATGTATCTAACAGAATATGATCTTTTTGAAGCCAACAAAAATTATTTGCAGAATTATGCTTGGAAGGAACCTGTTTCTCTTAACATAAACTGAGTAATGAGTTACTAACACTGAAACCATGAACTCATTCTGATTCGTTCTTTCTTTCCTTTGAGCAATTACTGTTAATAAGAATTACTTTGCAATTTCCATAAATGCTGTGATTCCTTCTGCATGGTTTCCCGTGTTAGACCACTAGTTTCAAGTGTTGCCATGTAAATCTAGAATTAAAAGAGTTATTTTTCAGTACAGTTTTAAAATACATCCATTCTAAAATAAATTATATATAATAGAGGATTAATTAGACCCACTATTGTAGTTTCTTAAAGTCTGATAGTTTTCAGGAAACAAACCAAAAATTATTACTGATAACTATTGATTAAATTTAAATTACATAGACTAAATTTAATATGTTCTGAAAAATAAATTAATGTGAAGCTATCATGAATTATGCAAACATCACCTTTCCTCTCTCTAAGAATATATTAGTGGTTATTCTTGATTAAGATAAGTAGAATTGAATAGTATAGACCAAGTTTTTCTTTTTATATTGTCTGTAGCAAAGAATACATTTGAAACAGGTGGTCTCCTATTTTAATGATTAAGTTTGTGAATGCACAACATACATACATGACTGTGGTATGTATCTAGTATATTCGGTGAGTTCACAAGCAGAATAATCATGTGGTTATTCACGAAAAGTTAAATTTGAATGTTTCCTTCTTTTCATACATAGACACATACACACACACAAACCTAAATGCAATAAAAATTGTATTGCCTGTTTTCAGAAAGTAAAGATTGCCTTGGGAAATTGCACAGAAAAATTTGACTTTAAGCATTCTTTAAAGTCACTGAGTCTGCATGTCATTTCTGTTAATGCAAAGAGATGAAGACACAGGTACCATTACTCTATTTGTAATGAAATTATGGCTGTGTCTATACAACCAGAGAAGAATATCTGGACAGCTCATCAACATTCCCATGGCAGCAAGACCAGTATTTCAGGGCCCTTGGGGAGGGGTTGTTTATAATAATTTAACTGCATTGGTTTGTTCCAAATATTATACCCATAATGGTCTCAGGACCATTCTGGCAGCCTCTGTGCTGATACCATCTCTCCAAAGCCTCTTCTAATGTAGCACAAATGTGACTAAATCCTCTACTTGAATCTGTGTCTCCTCCCCAAGGTTACTTAAGGAAGTGGGAGAGGGACTGAAATATTTAAGAAATGAGAAAGGATGTTTAATGCATCTTGCTGTATGATCAACCTAATCAAGTTGATACCTTTAAAATATATTTGGACACTGGATAGAGTTGGTAGATTGAATATGATGAGTCTGTTCATTTTTAATCACTAAAATTTAATAGCATCTCTCTGTGGAAGAAGTGACAAAGGTAAGTGTTTTGACATGGGTTGGGGAATATTGATAAGGAGGTTTAAAGCAATAAATGATGGCTTTGTAGGAATTGTGGCTCCCATTTGCATATTTCAATAGTAAGAACTATAAGCATAACAATATGAACTGCTACAGACAACATATCGGGTTCTAAGCCCCCTGTTTGGAATTTTACCTGCTCTTTAGCTGTAGTCACAGAAATATACTTTTGGAGGTCAGAAAACTAAGACTGGGAGAAAAGTATAAGAAATGTGCTCAGTCCACAAAGCCACAGGGTAGATCCAGAATTGGAAGTCAGGTTTTCCAAAGCCTAAGTCTTGCTCTTTCTTTGCACAATGCTGGATGTGGGGGCAAAGGAAAAGTGCTTTTTAACATGTATTGTTAAAAAAATTTGGTTCTATAATTAGGAAATAAAGTTTCCTGTTTTAAATGACATGTGAAATGATAACCAATGTGGCTGTAAGTAAAGGAGATCTACTTGTACCGTGCTCAGTATGTAATGGTCTTATAGTTACTAGCCCATGGTTGCTTTTGACCATTTTTAAAATAATAGATTTCAGTTAAGGGATTTTTCAGTTAAATTCTAATGTGTCTTTATTGTTTACTTTAAATTATGAAGATTTGAGGATGTGTAGATGGTTTTCTACAAGGTTTCTTTGAGTTTAAGTAATGTGCACATATGTCAATGTATACGTATGTGTTTATGTGTGTGTATGCATTCATATATTCAATAACATTATCTTGCAACAGGACCAAATATATATGGAAAACTGTCAGATTTCCAGCAGCCCTGAGGTAGCAGGTAATCTTTTATTCCATGTAGTTACTACTTCTAGTTTACAAGTAATTTATGTTATTTTCAGTGCAAACAGTTGTCTTTGAAGCTGGAGCAACTTATTTACCTTATCAGAATCCTTAGTTGAAGCTAATTACCCAGGTTGTAGCTAGCCAAAGTTATATTTCTTTCTACACCTTAACTCTTTATTTCTTTTTATCAATACAGTTCTGTTTTCCTTTTCTGTGGTGCTGGGAATTGAACCTAGGACCTTATACATCATAAGTAAGTGCTCTAGTACTGAGTTACAAGCAGGTCAAGTTTGTTTCTTCCTGGTTCCTGGGCAGGGGGAATGAGGAGAGACAGAGCCCCTTCTTCCCTGAATGCCTAAATCAAATATCAGTTCAGGAGGGGAGAATTCTTCAAATGACTTGTCATACATGAATAGTCTTAGATTCCTTCAGGATTTAAGGCAGGATTGAAATAAGAAGTTTAAAAGAGCAGATGAAGAACAGAGATATTTAGTGCCAATAAAAGTATCTTGGAGATTTCTTAAATTTTTTAATGAAGTGCTTAAACCATTACTAAAATAATGATTGTCTTTATTTCATGGTCATGTATATATCATGTGAAATTAGGACAATTTACCATTTTAGATTATAAATATATATTAAACAAGTGACATTTATAGTGTTATTTGGAACAATGTTTACATTTTCACCTTGATTGTATACCCACTATAATAAAGGAACAGATTGCTTTTTTGTCCCCTTTGAAAATTTTAATGACTATTGGATGGTCTTGGTATCTGGTTAGAATATTTAAATCCAGTTCAAAGTTTAAGCATTATTAAAGTAATTGTTTTATACATCATGGTTTTAATTAGCAGACAAATTTGTCTTCTAGAACAAAATGCAGAAAAAATTAATGGTCGTGTTGCCTAGGGCTTCCAATGTTCAATATTTACAGGGCATGCAAATCACCAGAGAGTCTTATTAAAATGTGGATTCTGTGTCAGCAGGTATGGGGCATGGCTGATTTTTCAAAAGCTCCAGGGTGATGCCATTCCAAAGGTCTGTAAATAACACTTGGACTTTCAAGGTTAAGTGTCACATTTTCAGTATTCTTAAAATGTTAATATAACATATAAATATTATATACATAAATATATATTTAGAGTGTCTATTCGTGTCTGAGGGTAATAACCAGCCTGTTTTCAGTGGATATGAACTTTAATCTTTTACTAGAACTTCTTAGTATGATCTAATAGAGATCTATAGACATATTTTTTCTGTTAATGTTCACACTTTAAACTCTTAATTGTCATTATCTTAAAGAAAGTTCTCTTGGGAACTTCATAAACAGGCAAGATGTTTTTATACGTGTGAGTGAATACACCTAGCAACCAAGATTTTACCTCCATTTTTCAAAGATAGTTTTCTTTATGACTCCAGTGATTTGTCCCTGGAGGCTGTGTGTGCCTGCATAAATTTATCTTGAGAAAGGTGAGACGGAAACCTTTGTTCTTTGTTCTAAAATTCAACTACACCATCTCAAATTAACTCGTTTTTTCTAGACAGGTGACCAGAGAAATTTTAAAGTATTTCATCTTTATTTTTTAGCAACAAAATATTGTTAATGTTAACATTTTCTCTATTTATTCCATACACTGTGTTTCCTTCCTGTACAAAGAGGCATGAACATTTTTTCTTATCCAATTGAAGTATGTTAGAATACATAGTTGAGGTGGATGTTAACATATAACTTAATATCTCCATTGCATAAAATAATCTATAGAAGAGATCTAGATTTTTTTTTTTTTTTGTACCAGGGATTGAATTAACCCCTGAACCACAGCCTCAGTCCTTTTTAAAAAAACATATTTTATTTTGAGACAGGGTCTCGCTAAGTTGCTTAAGTCCTAGCTAAGTGGCTGAGGCTGGATTTGAACTCTGATCCTCCTGCCTCAGCCTCCTGAGTCACTGGAATTACAGATGTGCACCACCATGTCTGGCTAAAAATTCAGATGCTAATTTTGAGCATCAATTAAAAATAAGTTTGGAGCGGGCTGGGGTTGTAGCTCAGTAGTAGAGTGCTTGCCTAGCATGTGCAAGGCACTAGGATTGATTCTTAGCACTGGATTTAAAATAAAGTGAACCTTTATTTTATTTATTTATATATGGTGCTGAGAATATATATACATAAAATATATATTATATATATAAAAATAAAAAATAAGTTTGGAGCAAAAATGAAAACATTTAGTGGTATACGGATTCCCTTGGTTTTGAACTATTTGAATGGACAATTTAAAGTAGAATGTTTTAAAAGGTGAAAGAGCAACATTTTATTTTCTAAGAAGCAATGATTTATTTAATGAGGATGGTGTTATCTGGTGTTTGATAACCTTTCCATAATATGTCATGGACAATTGTTCCACATCTGTAAGTGTAGAGCTGTGTCATCTTATTATTTTTTCCCCTTTTAAAAATTGGTGAATTATAGCTGTACATAATGATAGAACTTGTTGTTAGGTATTTGTACATGCACGCTATATAACAATAGAATTTGGCCAGTAATATTCCCCAGTATTTCCCCATTCCCTCCATTCCTCTCTCACCCTGGTCCTTTTCCTCTACTCTACTGATAACCCTTTTATTTTCATGAGACACCCCTCCACCACCTAAAAGATGAAAGAATATCTTATGAAATTCTCTGTAAAGCTTGGGATCTGCATTTATCATCAAACAACATACTTTGAATCCATGGGATTCTTATTTGGGTTACTAAAAATATAAACTTTCAAATAAGGAGGGACAGTGACCTTTTATAGGTATGCGGTTACTGGGGTGTAACCTAAGGGAAAATTGATTCTCTTATAATCCTACTTTTACTCCTTCTAGAATCCTTTTGAATCATGAGCAAATTTATTCCTGGGTTCTATAGAGTCTAAGAATTAGAAAAAAAATTTTGAAGCAGAATTTTCTATATCAAATCTAAATCAAGATATCTTTGGAAACGGAAGTTCTACACTTTCCCTCAAGGCTTAGCAGTATTTTAATATTCCTAATCTCAATCTTTCTTACTATACTCTAGTTCTGTTTTGTTTTCAAGCCCTGGAAATCCAGAGAACCCCGTTAGTCACAGTCAATACTTACAACACTTACATATTGAAAATATTCATTAGATAATATTGTTTTCCTTTTCTTCAAATGAAATTATACCAATCACTTATTTTCTATTGTATTTAATATCCTTTTGATCATTTGCTTAATGGCTTTTACTCATGTCCTGTACTATTCCTTTACATACCTCTTCAAATCTAGTAATCAAAATGGGGAAACAACAATCCGCTAAATGGAGTGAGACCTAAAACAGAATGTTAAGAGTTTTCTCCACTCTGTGTACCGTGGTTGTTTGAGTGTGGGCCCCAACCAGCCTTGCTAGCATCTCTTAGGAACATGTAGATTCTCAGGCCTCTCTCAGACTTGCTGCTCAGAACTCAGGCTGTGGGGCCCAGAGATGTGATTTTAACCAGTCCTTCAGATGATCCTGATGCACACTGTATTTGAGGAGCATGCCACATAGCTTTGACTGAATCCTAACATTATCCTGGTGTTATTAATGACGTTAGCTCCCCAGCATAACCAGGACCTATGAACTTTTTTAAAAAAATATTTATTTTTTAGTTGCGGTTGGACACAATACCTTTATTTTATTTATTTATTTTTATGTGGGGCTGAGGATTGAACCTAGGGCCTCATACATGCTAGGTGAGGACTCTACTCTGAGCCACAACCCCAGCCATGAACTTTTTCTGCTATGTCTATGCCAGGCAGTCCTCACATCAGACCCTCAGGTGATTCTGGTTTGTAGATGGGCCACCTTATACTGATTTCTGCAGAAGTTCTTGTTTTCAAGGATATTTTTTATTCATCAAGCTCAAATAACCTCTGTCCCTTCAGTGGGGACGGCACCACTGTCAGCAACCGTGTATCTTGTGCCTCTGATAAAAAGAATGCAGAGAGAAGGGAAAAAGTCCAGTGAGACTATTCCTTTCCCTGTCCTGCTCATGACCTATCTGTGAATGGCCAGAATAGTCCACAGTCAGGCTGTAGCCATCCAGCCACGCATTATGTGTCCATGCCCACGTGCCTTCTGTGGTCATGTGATTGTGCACACATGGACATGCACACATGCACAGGTATACTCTCACACTTCTCCTCTCATCCTACACACTTCCCCCTTCATTCTTCAATCCCAGACCTTCAGTGAGAACGTGCCGATAGCTAGGGCGTTGACCGAAGCTCTGACCTGCAGGCTAGTGCTGTGGTGTCTGGTTGGCACAGCCTTGGCAAGCTTCAGTGGGCGTAACACTTCTATGATTCTATCCTGAGAACTTTCCTCAGGGTAGCTGGCATCTTACCCCTTCCTTACACTAACTTTGTTGTCCTGTGGTTTATAGTCCAGAGAGATCAGTAAATAGGAGCAATGGACAGGTTTGGAGCAACTTTCATAGTTCTAGGGACTGGCCAACGTGCACACATGGACACATAGCCTAGAAGGATGTCCTTCTTATGAGTCCCCCTCTTCATTTCAAATAGCTGTGTGGATTTGTCCAGTTTCCTTTAGAATCATTTGAAGCTGGGACAGCATATTTCAAGTACTCAAAAATGGGTATGATTGAAGACACTCTGTTGTAAGTTCCTGATGCAGTTTGAGGAGCAGCAAATCCAACCATTCAGGAAGCAGAGTGCCCATCCCCCATTGTGTATCGGCTTTGGGTCAGAAGCAGCTATGCTCCCAGCCCCACATGAAGATGTGATACATTTTCACCTGAGACTTTGGGATGTCTTCCTGTTGCAGAGATGAGCCTGGGACATAGGCTTCCTGTGCTTGCATCCCTGTCTGTTCCTTCCTACCTGACTGGCCCTGGAGCAAGCCCCTGTACCTCTCGCAGCCTTCATGTTCTGATTGGGTAAAGTGAGCATGCTCCAGGAAACCATCTTGCAGTGTTGGGTAAGATAAGACACAGGGAAGGTTTAATACAGATAGCACAGACAAATACCAGTTTAAGATGTTTTGACTTTACAGTGATGCCAAAGTGAATCTCATTTGTAGAAACCATATTAACAATTTTGAATTTGGGTCTTTTCTCAAACTACTGATATTTGGGCTGATCTTTTCTTGGGTTTCTGGGTGGTAGCAGTAACCACAGCTCCTAGTCAGTCCTGGGATCACAAGGAAAAAAAAACTGACACTCTACAGTGTGGTGTGCAGCTAAGCTGGGATGCTCATTGGTTAGGAGCATGAAATGCATTTTCAACTTACAGTGTTTTCCATTTATGGTGGATCCATCAGGATGTAACCCCATCGTAAGTCAAGGAGCATCTCTAGTCACACTTACCTACTTGGTGCCACTTTCCCTTAGTATTATTATGACTACTGTTGTTGCTTATACTTGCCCAAAGCCTTGAAATTACTAATGTTGCTTCCACTACTTAGTGACCTGGGTACCCAGATAAAAGCCCCACATGCATTATCTGGCATACTCTTTTCAGCAATGCTTTGAGGTATGCATTGATAATCTTCCCCATCGTAAATAAGAAAATGGATGCACAGAGAGGTTAAGTGACTTTCCTAAAACCACACAGCCTTTGTTTAAGTCACTGTGAACATTAGAGACAAGTAGTGCTGACTAGGAAATGCCCAGTGAAGTTAGTCAAAGATGGCCTCATTCGTAAGAGGGTAACACGACTCTCCAAAGGCAGCCGGGCTCAGGGACAAAGGGATGGCCCAGACATACTGCAATCATTCAGAGACCTGAGGATGGGCTCTGGAGGTCAGGCAGGCTCTGTAGAGACAGTGGGATGTTAATGGGTCTGGAGAAGCAGGGTGGACTTAGATGAGATCAAAAAAGGCCAAAAAATTTCCCAGGAGAGCCAACCGTGGTGGGATTCAAAGGACTGACATGGAAATGACTTGAGCTTATTCAGAATGGGGCTGACTATTCATAGTTTTTTTTTTTTTTTTTTTTCTCAAATGACATTTAACTTGGACCAATATTCATATACAAAATAATTTAGTTTTCAACTGCCTTTAAATGAATCCCAGTGAAATCACTAAAACCTCGCATTTAGGTACTTTGTAAACTTTAATAATGTAAGACTTTAAAAACTTTATTCATGTTTCTTAAGATCCACCCACAGTGTGTATTTAGGGGGAAAAAAAGCCCAGTGACCTACAGTTCGTATTTGTGTAGACGTGGATTTGCATGAATACGAATATTTCTTTATTGTAAAAAATCCACTATTTTATGTGCAGCCTTTCCAAACAGAAAGCACAGAATTTTTCCATTTAAATAGATCTATTAGATGTCCTAGAGTCCTAGGATCTACATTCTCAAGCTACATAGTTCTTTCTAAATGCCTCGCTTCAGTGACAAGGAAGCCCAGGCCAGGGAAGGCTGTGGCCTCACAATGTCATTAGCTGGAGGCCCAAGTCATGTACCTGGAATAGTAAGTCATCCAGAACTTTTTTCTGGGGCAGATTCTCATTGACAAGGAAGAGCTGGAAATGTAAAAGGCTTGTCTAGTGTGTGCCTTCTGAGTATGAATGATTTCTTATTACTCCTGGCCACTAGACATGAGGGTTACAGTTGAATAATAATTATTGCTATCAGGACTAACATTTTCTGCACTCAGGCGCCATTCTCAAATCAAGGCTTTAAAAGTATTGACTTATCCATTCTTCACATCCACAAAGGTAGCATTTGAAAGCACTAATTCTAGTATTGAAGACATACAGACATGCAGACCCAGCAGTTCCATGGCCCATCTCCTCCTGCTTCCTAAATCCTGTCTCTGCACACCTGGGAGCTTACCACACTTTCATAGTGTCTGGGCCAAAATTCTCCAACAATCTTTTGGCTTCATAAATTGACTTTGCATTTCAGAAATCACTGTATGTTCCATACAGGTTGCATGATGTTTGCATGCCCAACACTTGACATGTTAGCATTTTGAGTCTTCATCACATCAGGCTGGTGAGCTTTAAAAAGAACTATGCAGAGGTCCAGAACGCACTTTCATCCTGCCAGAGGTGAGAAGCTGGAGCCAGACTTCAGAAGTGTATTTTTCCAACCCTTTTGAGAAGGGACAGGGAAACACCTTGCAAGACAGGGCAGTGAGCTTGTGGAAATGATAATGACTTACTATCTTTAAAAATCACAGCAAATATTAAAACACATTGGGTGGTTGCTGTTCCAGACATGATACCAAGTACTTTACATAAGGACCACTTTCAATTTTTACAATGGCCCAGTGATCTTTAGGTATTTTTGTTATCTCCATTTTTATAGGTGAGAAATTAAGGATTGAGAGACTGAGTTATGTGTCTGAGATCTTCCATTCCTAGGTGGCAGATCTGTCCAACACCATACCCACCACCTGTGACCCTGGACACTATTGCCAGCCATCTGTCTTTGAGGATTGATCTCTGTGTCCCCCACAGGCTCTGGTACATTGTAGCAATGGCAGTTGCTCAAGATTTCTTTGTAACACTTCTCAATAGATTTTCTTGCCCCATACATTGAGCTGGGTTCTTTGCTTCTGCCTGAGCACTTGTGCACAACCTGGGTGAACTGCACTGAGTGTTTGCACAGGGGATGGGTCCACTCTACTCTCTGCCACCACTGTCCCTCTGCTGAGCCAGAGTTCTCGGGTCCTCTTGATCCAACATTGTTGTTAAGTCTCAAGCAGTACTTTTTTCAAAGGAAGCATGGAAAACATTTGAAATTACAGAATTTCAGGTGACCTGAAGAAACCTCGAAAGAAGCAAATCAACAAAAACAGGGATTCTCTTTTAAAGCAGTGTAGTTGCTTTCTTACTTAGTTCTTTGAGCAAGAAAAACCATGGACTTTTTTCCTGTATGCCAAAATTGCAAACGTTTTAGAAAAATGGTCTGTGTTTGACAAAAAGAAATGTTATATTGAGGGTAAAAATGAATTTGGACAATCATCTCAGCTACTCAGAGACCTTGAGACCCAAGAACAATAACCCTTACTGCAAGCAACAACTAGTCAAAGTGTGATTCAGCAATGTGTGTGTGTACACTGTTAGTACAGACATAATTTATGCACTTTCACTTAGGTTTTGGCAATGGAAAACCACTGAGGACATATAAAAACAAGGTTACTTTTCTCCTGCAAGAGATATTAAATAAAGTAGTATGAGTGCCAAACTGCAGACTTTAACAACAGACACTCAGTCTTTCCAAATTTATGTTTTTATGTGTTGTATCTTTAAAAGTAGACAATATAATAATTGGTGAGTTATTTTTAAGGTAAATGTCACTATACAAGTTTTGAATTGTATAATTTAATCAATTATTAATGTAATCTATGATTATGTAGCTTGCAAATATTTAGTATAGAAAAATAGCTTATTTGAAAAGCTCTATCAAGTTTATTCTTACTTATTGTGATTACCTGAATAAAATGCCAGAGAAGGGCTGTCTGATGGAACTTTCTGGAATAGAATTTTTCTGTACAGCAATTCCTTGTGTAGCTACTGAGCATTGGAACTGACTCTTGCAACTGAGAAACTTAATTTTTAATTTTATTTCATTTTAATCAACTTAAAATCTTAAGCCCACATGTGGGTAGTAGCTACCATATTGGGCAGCACAGAGCCAGATGTAAACTAAAATTCTCATGGAGAAAACTGTGAGAGAGATGATTTATACTATAATTTCAGATGTTATTTACAGAAATCTGGTTTCTGCCTCTCACTCTTCTGTACTACTCTAGCAGCTTGAAATTAGACACTGCCATGTTTTAAGAATGTCTAAGGTATAGTGATTTCAACTCAAGGAAACTAAACAATGAGGAGTGATTATCACTTTGGACAAGAATTATTATTCCAAAAGTTTTACCAGGGTCCTCTTAAAATAATAGGCTTTGTTCATGTCTTCTTTTAAAATAGAAAGCAAAGTGAATTAATACCAAGAATCAATAAATGGGATAGACTCAAATTACAAAGCTTCTTCTCAGCAAAAGAAACAATCAGTGAGATAAACAGAGAGCCTACTAATTGGGAACAAATTTTTACCACATGCACGTCAGATAGAGCACTAATCTCTAGAATATATAAAGAACTCAAAAATCTTAACACCAAAAAAAACAAATAACCCAATCAATAAATGGGCCAAGGAACTGAACAGACACTTCTCAGAAGAAGATATACAATCAATCAATAAATACATGAAAAAATGCTCAACCTCTCTGGCAATTAGAGAAATGCAAATCAAAACCACTCTAAGATTTCATCTCACACCAGTCAGAATGGCAGCTATTAAGAACACAAACAACAATAAATGTTGGAAAGGATGTGGAGAAAAAGTCACACTCATACATTGTTGGTGGGACTGCAAAATGGTGCAGCCAATATGGAAAGCAGTATGGAGATACCTTGGAAAACTTGGAATGGAACCACCTTATGACCCAGCTATCCCACTCCTTGGTCTTTACCCAAAACACCTGAAAAGAGCATACTACAGGGACACAGCCACATCAATGTTTATAGCAGCACAATTCACAATAGCTAAACTGTGGAACCAACCTAGATGCCCTTCAGTAGATGAATGGATAAAGAAAATGTGGTATATACACACAATGGAATATTACTCAGCAATAAGACAGAATAAAATCATGGCATTTGCAGGAAAATGGATGGAGTTAGAGAATATGATGCTAAGTGAAGTTAGCCAATCCCCAAAAGCCAAATGCCAAATGTTTTCTCTGATATAAGGAGGCCAACTCACAGTTGGGTTGGGATGGGGAACATAGGAGGATTAGAGAAATACTAGAATGGCCAATGGGGAGGGAGGAGAACAGAGGGGGCAAAAGGGTGAAGAAAAAAAAAAGACGGTAGAATGAGATGGATATTATTGCCCTATGTGCATGTATGAAGCCACGAATGGTGTGAATATACTTTGCATACAACCAGAGATTTGTAAAAAAGTGCTCTATATGTGTAATATGAAATGTAATGCATTCGGCTGTCATTTATATCATCTTAGAATAAAAAATAATTAAAAAAAAAAAAATAGAAAGCAAAGTGAAATGTAACAATTCTTGGAACCACAAAGAGGGTTCTGGTTACAAAACTAGTTCTGTGCTGAGCTCCAGAGCCCACCTGGGGCTGCTTTCAGGTCAGTCCACTCTCTCTGCCAGGGGATGCAATGTCTACCTGTATTGGTCACTGTCCTGTCAGTGGTGGGGACCTCCTCTGAGTGGCACAGAGCAAGCACTGGCTATCCAGACACACTAAAGGGTCTTCCTCATATCAATCAATTTCTGAAGTACAGTTTTTATCTGAGCCTTTTATCAACCTTTCTTTCCTAAATTTTCAATAGGCTTCTAGCAATGTTTACCACAAATAAACCACATTATGGGCTGTGTCCAAATTCTTTCATGGATTAAAGCTTCTGTCACTTGGACCAGGTGTGAAAGGCAGCCTTGCTTTTCCTCCCCCTACTTCCAGGAGATAGCAGTGGCCTAGGACTCAGATCAGGTGACAGGTGACCACCTGTGAGACAGGACAGGAGGATGTCTGGGAGGCTGTAAAATCAAAAGCAGTGCCTAAGCTGGGCATGGTGGCGCATGCCTGTAATCCCAGCACTTGAGAGGCTGAGGCAGGAGGATCGCGAGTTCAAAGCCAGCCTCAGCAATAGTGAGGCACTTAGCAACTCAGTGAGACCCTGTCTCTAATAAAATACAAAAAAGGGCTGGAAATGTGGCCCAGAGGTCAAGTGCCCCTGATTTAAATCCCTGGTACCAAAACAAACAAAAACAAACAAACAAACAAACAAAAACAAAAGCAGTCACGGAGCATCTGTGTTCCAGGACTGGTGGCTGAGCTGGTGTCAGACAGGAAGTACCTAAATAAAAGTGGGAACAGTCAGGTTCCTACCTCTCTATGGATAAGGGACACTCAAGGCAGGAAAAGAGCAACAGTCGTCACAAACACATCAACCTTCCATTTACTCTCCAGAACACCTGCAATGAGGAAGACCTTCTCTTTATTCTAATAAAACATTTTTCTTCTTGAAATTGTGCATGTCCTAAATTCACAATATGTAGAGTTTTGAATAATAGAAGGTGGAAAATGCATGTTAACTGACAGTAGTCTTCCTTCTGTATAATATTTCAGAAATAATTTCCCTCAGGGTATTTAATTTGCTTTAATCTCAGTAGGTGACTTCAGTATAAGACATGTACATGATATGAGCCCTGGCGCCTTTAATGAAAGCAAACAGTATTAATTTCATGGTGTGACACTGTGTGTGAGCTCCAAGAGGCCACTTGTTCAGGGCAATATTAATCACTGACTGATTATGTGAAGCTTCTGTAATTAATTTTTGACCCTCTTCTAAAATCATTGTGACACTTTGAAACCTAATCTTTAAAATATTGAATATACAAAATAAATTTAATTCTTTTCTCAATGTCCTTAAGGTATCAACTCGGGGTTGAAAAAGCTTTGTGAGAGTTGCATGACAGTGAATTACACTTTATTTTTATTTTTAAAATGGTACAAGTAATTCACTGTCAAATATCCTATTTGCATTGTGCTATAACTCTGTTGCCAAATAGAAGATTTTCTAATTCATGTTGCAATAATTTAGCTAAAAACAGAACAGTTTTGTAGGAGGTTCATGTCATTTAATACGTAGTAGTTGTGACAAATTTTGCTTTGTAAAAATGTTGTCAATTTCATAATGTTCAAAGAGACTGCTGTTGATTGCTTTCAATTTATCTAAAAACACTGTTTAGAAACAGATTTCCTATCTATAGAATACAGAGGTTGACTCTGGTAGTTTAGGTGTCAGAAAAGTGATACTCTGGAAGGGTAACAAAATTTAATTTTGTTACATTATTACGAGATCCTGATTAGACTGATATTTTCATACACCAATGTTAGAATGTATAAAAGTGCAAAAATTATATGGGCCAAACCCTAAATGAAGTAGCAAATAAATATTTCCGTGTACCCCCAAAATGAATTTGATTTTCCTTTGACAATTTGTCTTGTTTTAAGAATATTTCTACAGCAGTTTTATAGTACACTCTTTCCTTCTGGCCTGGGGAGAGCCAATGAAGTTTGATTTCTGCAAGCCAGCCTGTAGGCTCTGGGAGGTCACCACGGGAACCTGCAGTAGGCACATTTGATTTCAGCAGGAGCATGGTACAGGGTCAGGTGTGCAGAAAGAGCAAGACCAGGAAGCACACCTCTTCTGTAGGTAGGAATTTGTTGTCCCTCTGGGATCTGTGCTTGAGTGATTCTGCACCTGAGCTCTTGCTGAGGTCTGGTCACCTTCTCCTGGGCCAGGAGACACAGGAAGCAAAGCAGACCTGGGTTGTCACATGGGCCAGAGCCAGGTGAGGGGGCTGAATCCACGGAGGGTGAAGCCACAGGTAAGGGGGACATCAGAGGGTACCTGCTAGAGCTGCTGAAGAGCTGCTGGGGGCCTGCCCACCTCACCTCAGAGAGGGCACAACTGTCTCCCACCAAAGGGGTAGTGGAAAAAGTAAATACCAAAGGAATCTATTGACCGTTGTTTTGAAACATTTCACACAGGCTTGGGGTAGAATGATTAGCATTGTTATAAAAGTGTGTACAAAGGAATGCTTCTATAGCCAAGCACAGGATGGGACTCCTTAATGCTCTATCTCCCAGGGACAGGTAAGCAGGTAAGTAAGGACTTTCTCCAAAACAGACCTCATTCCTAAGAGTGTGCTGTCCACTCTGGTGCAATAGATTCCCTTGGGGGTTGTTGTTGTCATTGTAGCTGTTGTTCAGGTTAACCTAGGATTCTGGTTGGATTTATAGAATGGATAGCCTCCCAGAAGAATAAGTTTGGGGGCATAGGTCAGCTTTACTAAGGAGGTTTCACTAATGTCTGTCCCCTGGGGTTGGTGGCAACTCATGGAGCCCTTGGAAAGAGTGCAGACATATACACTATGTCATTTCTGGACAACCAACTCAGTCCTCACAGCCTCCCACCCCTCACAATTGAGTTGCTTTACACAATGATGTTTCTTCATCACAGATTGACAATGCACACCTTTCCCCATAATGTGGAAATTCCCCAAAGGGCCATCCTCCTTCCTGTGTGGGGAAACTGAAGTCTGGGTCAGACAAGGTCACCAGATTTGCTTGGTGCCTCACCTTTTCAGGTCCCCTTCTTGAAATTGTTCCATACCCCAATATACCCAGCTCAGCCCAGCCCAGCCCAGCTCTCACTTTTCTTTTAGGTTCACTGAGAATAGAAATAGCATCCTTGAGCTGATCGCAAGTTACATCTCTAGGGCCATTGTCCTAGTCTGAGGTAGTCAGTTGGTACCTGAAGTTGGATATACCTGCCCAAACCTGAGCTCTCACTTTCTTCCTGTGTTATCTTGGGCAAGTCATTTTATTTCTCTTAGCCTGAATCTCCTCATCCATGAGATGCTGCTGCTGAGATCATGGAGATACAGCAGCAACTCATGGAGGCTCAAAAAGTGGAGCTATTTAGATTATTGTGAATGAAAATTTCATGTCAGGATAAGCAAGTTTTCCCAAACCTCAAAAAGTTAGAAATTGTTCCCCAAGGGTTAAACAAAGCCTAGAGACATGATGAAAATATTTAAAATATTTAAAATCATAGCGCAGAAACATGGAGTAGTGCAGAAACATGTCTCCTGCTTCAAAGCCTCAGGGGATTTGTTTGAGATCATTCCAAAGTAATAGATACACTGCAAGTTAGCAGAGATCAGCAAATTCTTTTGAAACACTAAAAAAATTCTTGTTTGTTACAGATAATTAAAATAATTCACAAAATCACACAAAAGGACCTATAAATCCATGGTTCTTTAGGTAACCACTTATAGTTGTTATATATTCTTTTCTTTTATTATTTATATATGCATCCTTAAAACCCAAGATCATGCTTTTAAAAATGGTGACAGCTCACAATTATAGAGTCAGGAAAAGTGCTAAGTGCTTTACCAGCATCCTGCTTTGTAACATGATTTTTAAAACATGTATTTTTTAACTTAATGTACAATGAACATATTTCTGTAAGTATGGCACAGTCTTTATTACATAATTTTTATTTATGTAATTTAGAATTATGTTGAATGGAAATAACCATTGCTTATTTTGCCAATTCCCATTTTATTGACTATCCAGGACAATTCCAGTTTTATTATTGAAAACATGCTCCAAAGGATATTCACAATTACAGTTTTCCCCACACTTCTGAGTTTTTCCTTAGGAAGTTTTAGAAGAAGTATTGCATTAAAATTCCAAATCACCTTCCAGATAACTCCCGGAAATCCCATCAGCATGCAAGAAAATATCTTCAGTAGACTTTGGATTCCATTCTGGATACATTCTGGATAAACAAGGGAAGGCAGATTGATCGTGATGACTCTGTTATGTGTCTTTATTTGCTTGTCATACCCACTGGTAGCTACTGGTGGCTCAGTCTTGCCCCAGAGACACAGGGAGAAGAGGGACTCATGAAAGAAAGGCTCTGAGCAAACTTGGAAGGAGGACTGAGAACTATGGACTTCTGCACTGGTCAAATTTCTACTAATACCTTGTATCCATTTGGGAGCACCTTATTTGCTGTGATTTGAATTTCCACCAAAACTCAAGCTGAAATTTAATTCTTATTATGAGGTACTAAGAGGGTGGAAACTTTCATCAGACTATGGTATTTGGAGGTAGGATGTCATGGTGGTAATTAAGGTTAAATGAGACTGTAAGGATTGGACCCCCTAATCTAGTGAGGATGTGACTTTATAAGAAATGGGAGAAATGCCCGAGCTAAGATATTCTCTATTGTCATGTGATGTGCCACCTCAGGACTCTGCAGAAAGTCCTCACGGATAAGAAAGATCTCACCAGAAACCTTGAATTTCTCAGTCTTAATAACTGTGAGCCAAATAAACCTTCATTCTTTATAATTAGTCTGTAGTATTCAGTTATAGCAACAGGAAAAGCACTAAGACAATATCAGAAAATGGTCACAATTGGGAATTAATCAAATTAAAAAGGTGATTAAAGCATTAAGAAAGATTAAAGGAATCAGATGAAAGGAATTGGGTTTGTTTATCCTAAAGGAGGCCAGTTAGTGACCCAATTATTATCTTAAAGTTGTAAAGAACTTTAAAAAGAGTATTTTCCCCAATATGAATAGTTTATTGTTAAGAAGGATAGATCATACTAAATGGGGGTTACAAGGGAATAAAACAGATCAAATTGTGAGTAGTGCATGTATGACTATATCACAATTAATCCTGTTATTATGTAAACTACAATGCACCGATTTAAGAAATCAGGACTTTCTAATCAAATACAACAAAAATGCTTTAAATGTATCATCTCACCTAATCTGAACCTTTTAATTTATTATCTGCAGTTTGCAAAGAGGACAGTTAAAGAAACTACTTAATTTGCTAAAGTGTCCACAGCTAGTATTCTAGTCACTGTTGTATACACAAGTGCCTAGATAGTATTATGTCTGCAAATGGTTTGTGGTCAGTAAACATTTATTGAATGTAAACTAAAGATGGTAGAACTGAGACTAGATCCCAGATTTATATGCCAAACCCCCATCCACTAACCATTGGACTACACTGTCCCCAATGGATAATCTGTGCTTGAGGTATTTTAAAGCATCAAGTTAATTCATATATCAGTTATTCCCTTGCAAATAGGTCATTAATCTTGGTCCTATCATCAGATTTTCTTTCAAATATATTGTAACTCGCTTTGGTCTACCCAGCCTTTATATAGTAGTCCCCCCTTATCTGAAGTTTCATTTTCTGCTATTTCAGTTACCTAACATCAACTGCAATCTGAAAATACTAAGTGGAAAATTCTAGAAATAAATAATTCGTAAGTTTAAAATAACCTTTATTATAATGTATTGTTATAATTGTTCTATTTTATTATTAATTATTGTTAATCTCTTGTTGAACTTAATTTATAAATTAAACTTTATCAGGGACATATATGTATAGGAAATACATAGTATATATACTGTTCAATACTATCTGGGGTTTCAGTCATCCATTGGGAGTCCTGGAACATATGCCCTGTGGATTAGGGGGCACTATTGTCCAGTCAGGGAATGAGTCTATGGTACAAATGTCCCTTTACTCCCCAATCCCCCATGTGTTGCTGCCTGCAGCTATCGCCGCCTGCAGCAATGATACCGCAACCTCTCCAACTCCAACCACCCTCTAGCCAACCTCACTCGGTTAAATACCTTTTGCCTTAACAAGTATACACGTGTTAACAGCTCAAACTTACAGGTGCATCACATAGTGTTCACGGGCGTAGAAAGATTCTTATAAATGCATGAATATCAGGTGAAAATACTGAAACACCTCTTACGGCTCTTAGCTAGCGCCATTTTAACTATCTCCTTAATAGGGCTCTCACACCCATGGGCATGCCTTTTCTCTGAACCTCACCTCTGTCCACCCTTGTCCCAGCAGAGGGGCATTCTGTGCCTCCTTAGGTGAAAGTCAACGCTTATGCCTCTTTCAGAATTAAGCACCTGTGTTAGTCAGCTTTTCATTGCTGTAACAAACATCTGAGAAAAGCAACTTAAAGGGAAATGATTTATTTTAGCTCATAGTTTCAGAAGTTTCAGTCCATGGTCAGCCAGCTCCATTGCTCTGGGCCTCAGGTGAGGCAGAACATCATGGCAGAGGGCATGATGAAGAGGAAGGAACAGGGCATGATGAAGAAGAGGAAAGATGCTCAGCTCATGGCAGCTGGAAATCAGAGAGAGAGAGAGAGAGAGAGAGAGGAGAGAGAGAGGAGGGAGGGAGGGAGGGGCCATGGATAAGATAGAGTTCCAAAGTCACAACCCCAGTCATCTATTTTTTCCAGTCATACCCCACCTACCTACAGTTGGTACTTCCTCCCAGTCCATTCAAATTATTAATCCATCAAATGGATTAATCCACTGATGAGGGTAAAGCCCTTATGGTCCAATAACTTCCCCAAAGATGCACCTCTGGGCATTTCAGTACTGGGGACAAATCTTCAGAACATAAGCTTTTGGGGGACATTCTAGATCCAAGCCATAACCTCTCCTTTCCTCCTCTCAGCTCTGTAACCTGTTTCTGTCATGGGTAGTGGCTGGAAGGCCTTGAAGCTTCACATCTATCCTGAATCCTGAGGAGTTTATTGTAACATTTTTCTTCAAAACCCAGGTCTTGTCTGAAGAGAATGCCAATAGCAGCATTTTACTCCTGATCATCTTATTTAAATATATATATATCCCATACTTTTACGTTTTTGTTGTTATTGTTTAATTCTTTTGAAAAAAACAAGGTAGCTTGCAGTGGTTGGTGGAGGAGCAGTACTTTCTTCGTAGAGAACAGAACATGAAATTGTGCCTGAAGGTCAAAGAGAAACAGAACCTCAGCTCAGCACCTGGGTGATGTCCCCAGGTAAGGCATTGCTCCTGAGCCCAGTCACCTGTACCGAGGCTGTAATTCCTCTCATGTCAGTGTCACTCAAGAAGGCAAGAAAGGAAGACAGTCACTGTAAAGATATCCTTGGATCTGTCTTACATAGGTTTGAATAATTCAGGCTTTAGCACTGCATGTTCAGTGACATTTACTCAGACACACAGGTGGCACCTCACACTAAAGCTTGCGTTATCCAAAACAGCAGGTAGTGAGGAACTCACTAGACCATTGAGCAGGATGAACTTTCACAGGAAAAGCAAACAGGGGCACTCATGCCATCAGACCCTGGGAAGAAGGAGAAGCTGGGCTAAATTTTGGGAAATGCGTGGGACTCATCGTGGTGATGCCCTCTGGAGGGCAGTTGGGCGCCAAAATTGTTGGACAAAGTTAACTCACGCCGCCGCCGCCGGGTCAATAAAAGGGGTTTATTAGGGGCCATGTGGAAGGGAAGGGGAGTAGGGAAGGGAAAGGAAGGAGAAGGGAAGAAAGGGTGGTTTCAGTCTGGAGCACGCTTAAGTAGTACACTCGTGGCCGGCTGGACCCCTGGAGCGGGTCTGCATCACCACAGGCTGCCAGAGGTCAAGGGGGGGGGGGCATGTGTCTCAATTGGTCCAGTGGGCCACCTGAGGGCTGGTCAGCCTGAGGCGCTTGGGAGGTGTGTCTTGTCTCAAGGTGCCTGGGATGTGTGGCCTAATTAGGCTACCTGGGAAGTGTGGCCTCTCTGCCCGAATCTAACACCCTCTCTCTCAAACTCCATACCCACAAAGGAGGTGGACTAATATGCTATGCATGAAACTTCATGTCATGCGAGAGACAAAGTTTGCAACACTCCCTTTCTCACATCTTGTCTTCCCCAAAAGAATTCTTTCTGCTCACCCAAGTCCCCCTCCTCTCCTCACTCCAGCCTGGGTAGCACCCTCCTTGGGATAGGAGTAGAGAAGTGGTAAGGCCATGATATGAGTACCAGAAATATATAGGATTATTGACTGTTGATTATATTAATTAGTGCTTGTGTTAGATAAAATACTATAAACAATATGCCCATGATGTAACGTGAACTGCAAAACTTAGATAAACTGCAAAACTTAGAGAGAGACTTAAGTTAGTGATGTAAGAGTCTACACCTGGGTGTACACCCCAGGGCTCACCCATTATCAGTTGTAAGCACAGCCAAGCTGGGACTTAAAAACCCAGACTTTTTTTTTGTGGGGGCAGCAGGACTAACAGGACCCGGACAGAGAGACCGAGACTCCGTCACTGTTGTGCCCCCTGCACCAGACTCCTCCAGCCTGGATCGAATTCTAGTGACCCAGACTTAAGAAACGTCACAGGTGAGTGTCTGGGACCCTTGGGTGTAGACTCATTTAGGACTTAGAATTAAGATGTGTGTCTGAAGTGTGATGAACATTAATAAAATAGATTTGATTGAATCTAACTGCGCCTCAGACTGAGTCTGTAGAAACCCCTGGTGACAGGCCAGAGGTAGAGGAAGAAGGAAATGGAGAGACACTGTGGCCTGGGGACTGGGGATGAGTGATGGGGTCGGGGGAGAACAAAGAGACCCCAAGCGGCTGAGAATGTGAAAGTGGTTCTTTTCCAGAGTTCAGGTTAGGGAAGGGTGGGGACCTTCAAGAATTTTGCTTATAAGATGTAGTGATTTAGTGGATCTAAATGGGTGGATCACTGTGTTACCTAGGCAGCTCCTGCCAAGGTCTCTGATGATTTTCCTGTTGCTGAATGCAAAGGGTGTTTTTGAGTTCATGCATTGCCTAAGTCCTCTGCTGCTGCTTGTGATTCGTTGACCACTACCTCCATCCACCCAGCTACTCACCTCCACCCCATTATGCAGGCTAGGGCTGCAGGTAACACTAGGGGTTAGTTGATGCCTCCCAAATTCATTTTAATTGAGCAAGCCTCTCAGGATTTAATCCATGGGTATCTCTTCAGCAACCTACTGCTATAAACTGGGACTGAAAAAGGTACCTGCAGCATAGGATCTTTTTTTTTTTTCTTCTTCTTTTTTTGTACCAGGGATTGAACTCAGAGGCACTTGACCACTGGGCCACATCCCAGCCCTTTTCTTGTATTTTATTCGAGACAGGGTCTCACTAGTTGCTAAGTGCCTCGCCATTGCTGAGGCTGGCTTTGAACTCGTGATTCTCCTGCCTCAGCCTCCCAAGTGCTGTGATTACAGGCGTGCGCCATGTGCCCGGCTTCATAGGATCTTTTTTTCAAGTACTGTTTAAGCCAAACTACGTAAGGGGTTTTGTTTGTTTGTTTTTGTCACATACTCTCATTTATACTAATGGGTTATTTTTTAAAGTTAAAGAAAAAGAAAATATATTTATCTGGAGCAGTGAATAAATCATTGCTTTGAACTATGTAACCCTGGACAGCGAGACACCACTTTTGGGAATCTTTCAGTGTGAAAGGGCCAAAGGAAATGTCCATTTGCAGTTGACTTCTGTTGATAAGGATAATTCCATGCTTGTCATGGAATTTACTAGTTTAAAAGCCTTGAATTCAAATCCCAGTTGCCTGGAGGTAGAAGAGATGGGTGCAAACTGATAAGCCCCAACTAAGCTGATTTGCTCACAAACTTCTTCCAGTTTACCTTGAAGAAGCCTTTTCACAGAGAATCCCTTTGATGTTTAAAACCTATAAAATAAACATGTGGAGCTTCACTCTTTACATGAATCAGAACCCAGCAGGGCTGATTTACCCACTGGGGTCTCGTTCCATCTATTTCTGCTTGTTTGTATTTAGTTCCCTTATTTCTTATATTTCTAATCCAAATCATTGCCCCATCCGGGGAATGGTTCAATAGTTACACACATTCATGATAATATTAGTTAATTAAAATAAAGAATCACAGTAGTTTATAGCTGAGATGGATTAATGTGTTTCAACTTCCTTCTTTTAGACACCAAGAAAATAAGATACACTTTCCCCACATGCAGGCAACAAGATGATTGTGAAGTGAATCTCAAGCCAGCCTTAGTTTCACCCCAGGCAGTATGTGTTCAAAAGCTTCAGCTATCATGACAGCAACCCTGGGAAGACCATGGCTCTGCTCAGTACACAGTTATACCTCTTCTCTACCTTCTGAATGTGAACAACAAGACTTGTTTGCAGAAAAATAATGGTGAGTTTTGCAAATGTTTTAGATAATATGATATTATTTTAAGTTTTGGGTGATGCATTCACTTCTTAAGCACATTTTGGGAAAAAATCCAAAATTACTTTTTACATAATAAAATATAGTAGAAAATGATGATTTAGAGTGCAATTTTCACATAATTCTTAATTTCTATTCCCTCTTTCTGGGTCATCTTTCATTATCTTTTTACCCATTCTCTTTCTCTTCTTACCTAAGTGTTTTTATTATTTTTACCACTACATAACTCTTCATTTTTATGAATTGACATTTTCTTTTCAATGGTTTTTTTCATACAACTGGATAGAAGGCAAAAGCTGAAATATATAATAGCTATATATATATATATATATATATATATATATTTTAACCAGTATAAGCTGTAGAATGGGAAATAAGAAGGGGGTTAATATAAGTTTTTTTCCACATTTTTAATTGGTGCATTATAGTTGTGCATAATGATGAAATTTGTTGTTACATATTTATACATGCATACAATGTAACAATATAATTTGGCTAATATTTCCCACCTCTCAACCTTTGGTCCCTTTCCTCTACCGATATTCCTTTGATTTTCATGAGATTCACCCTCACCTTTCTTTTCCTCTCTAGCTTCTGCATATGAAAGAAAGTATATGACCCTTGACCTTCTGAGTTTCACTTATTTTGCTTAACATGATGGTTTCTGGTTCCAACCATTTTTTTTCTGAAAATGCCATAATTTTATTTTTCCTATGGCTAAATAAAATTCCATTGTGTATGTGTACCACATTTTCTTTATCCACTCATCTGTTGATGGACACCTAGGTTGGTCCCGTAGTTTGGCTGTAATGAATTGTGCTGTTATAAACATGTATGCATGTCTACCACAGTGGTATGATGGCTTTAACTTTTCAGGATAAATACTGAGGATTGGTACAGCTGGGTCATATGGTGGTTCCATGTCTAGTCTTTTAAGGAACCACCATACTGATTGCCATAATGGTTGTACTAATTTATAGTCCTACAAAGAGTGTAAAAGTGTTTCTAATGAAAAATGAAGGAATCATCTCCATTGAGATGGTCAAAATAGTCGACAAGAACAGATGGTCACTGTCTATATTCAACTTTCTGTTTCTTCTTGAGCTATGGATTGAGAGCAAGAGCAAGGACCAAGGATTTTTTAACTGCTTTCTCTTTTTGTGTTGCTCATCACCTGCCATTTGGAGCGGTCTAAGATGAAGGTGATTTAAATAATTCTCAGCTTCTCTTCTCACCAGTATGAGATAGGTTGGGATAGGAAGCACTATCAGTTAGAGCTTTGTCTACATAGACCAGATCAATGCATTTCCAGGGTGGGGCCACTACAGATTTCTATGAGTGGAATTTTGGAAGGTGAGACTTAGGGCTAATCAGGCGTCAGGGGCTTTGTGGGTTGTGTCTCCTCTGGTCAGATTCAATCAACACACCCCTGAGGCCTGGCAGTTTTTGATCTCTGCCAGGAGTCTGTATTTCAGGAGCTTCCCAAGGATACTACTTTTGGAGTGATGGAGCCAATCCTTTACTCCTTCTGCTGCCCACAAACACAGTCTCCCCAGGCTTCCCAGGCTTAGTCCCTGAATGTACTCATACCTGCCTGTTCAGATTCCCAACCCACTTTGGCTGGTCAAATGGGCTGCCAGACTCAAAGGGAAAAGCAAGCTGGGCTCCCCTTTGCTTTTCTGACTTGAATCTCCTTGGGAAAAATATTCTCTGTGTCTGTTTCACTTCTGTTCTGCTAGGTACACCCTAGGCTACATGGTAGGTGCTTGTTGGGACAATGTAACAGTGTTTGGTCTGATATCCCGGCTCTACAACAGCAGCTGCAGTGTGGCCACCTCAAGATGGTTCCCTTGGGGAACTTTTCAAGCACCAGTGCACAGTGCAGCCTAAAGGCAGGCTGCTTTTCCGATCTCAGGGTTCTCTGTACTAAATCTGTCCTTTGTGTTTCTCTCTGTGTTCTCCCTCCCTCTGTGCTGCATCAATGCCAATACTGCTGCCACAACTGGCTTGGCTCCAATGTAGTCTTTCTTCTTTGTTTAATGTACCCAAATTTATTAGTCTCTAAGACACCCTGACTGTCCAATATTGAGTTTAGCTATGTCTATAGGCCTTTTATGTTCACATAACATTGCTTGTGCATTATATTTGAGTGCATTGCACTAATATAATAATGGGTGTGTTTTTATGCAGTATGACTTTGAAGATTCCATCTACTTGCCTACTTACAGGCCTGCTTTCTTCGTGACACCTTTCTCAATATTGAATCAGCAATAACTGAGTAGTCTATTGCTAGCTCCTCATTGATTAATATTCCAGCAAAGCTTCCCATAGACTATACGCACAACACTGAGTTTGGGCCCTCCTAGAACTTTTCCATTATTCATTTGAAGATTTTCATATGAGACTTAATCTGCACATGACTATTCCCATTCTCCTTTGTGGAGAAAAATCAAGCTCCAGCATTTTAGCTCTCATATCCAGACTGATGTAGAGATAGGAATAAGGCATTAAAAAATGGTGATAATTTCCTTGTATTTGAACATGGTTTACATTTTCAAAATACTGTATGCATATTGGCTTTCTCAGACTACAAGGATATGAGACACTTCAGAGAGAAAGAAGTATAATTGATTATTTCTGTCTGTGGTATATGTACATAGCATAATTTGTTTTTGTAGTGTTTTTCTACCACAACATAACTTCTGGGTCATTTAAGCATTTCTTTGTATCATGTTGATCACTGATAAAAAACATTTTCTATGGCTTCACAATTGACTTGCCTGCATACAGCTCTCTTCATCTTCATACCTATTTCTCATTCCTTATTTTGATTAGCTATATATACTTATTAATTTACATACCTTGTACCAACATGTCCAAAAAATAAAAATCAAAATATCTAAACTTTTTCTTATTTCTCTCTCAAATGTTGGTCATTGTTACTATTAGAATTCCTAAAAACCTTGTAACATGATGTGATTAAATATTAATAATCAAAATCAATCTTTTAAAAAGAATTTCCCAAATAACAGAATCATTAAATATTGTCCATGCAGATATTTTTTTCCCATGTAAATAAACTAGGTCTTGAAATGCATCCCATTTACAACTTCTATCATCTGAAACTAGAAATTTCCATATTAAAGATTAAATCACTGGGCGCGGTGGTGCACGCCTGTAATCCCAGCACCTGGGAGGCTGAGGCAGGAGGATCACGAGTTCAAAGCCAGCCTCAGAAATGGCAAGGCACTTAGCAACTCAGTGAGACCCTGTCTCTAATAAATTACAAAAAAAAAAAAAAAAAAGGGGGCTGGGGATGTGGCCCAGTGGTCCAGTGCTCCTGAGTTCAATCCCCGGTACGAAAAAAAAAAAAAAAAAAAAAAAGAAAGAAAGATTAAATCAACACACTGGAATTTCATAGAAAGGTAGTTTCATTTTCATTTGTCTATTTTTATATGTCTTCATCCAAATTATCATGCATTGTGAATTTTACGCTGCAACAGACTTCAAACAGTTTAGATTTCATTTCAAATAATTTTATCACTATCCTAATGATAACTGGATCAAGATATCCCAAAATATTGAGAATCATTTTGTTTTTTTATTTGACACTTTAAAATTCTTTCACAAGATACTTTCTGAATGCCTACTATATCTTTGACCCTGTGCTGTGCTTTATAATATTTCACATTTATCTAGCATATACACCAAAATTAATAAATCTTTATAATCATGTTTGGAAAGAGTGAACATTAAAATAATAATAACTTTAAAGTGAATATCTTGATTACTGTCCAGCAAGGGTGCTAGTGTGGCTAATATATCAAAAACCAATGTAGAGTGATGGAAGATGAAACTAAGAAAGGGGGGTGAGAAAATCATGTACAAACTGTAACCACTTTAAGTACTTTAGATTGTATTCCCGTTGATAAGGGAAAATATTGTAGGAATTCAAAGGACATGATACAACTGTGGTTTTCAGTGGCTCATTTTGGTTGCGCTGTGATGAAAAGACCACAGGTGAGGAAGGACTTCAGCAAGGTTACCAGTTGGGCACTTTTGGTAAAATCCAGTGAGGTATTGCAGTAGGTGGAGCAGGACTACAGCATTATAGCAGCAGTTTGGGACTTCCTCTGTGATAAAGGATATAAAGTATGTAAGGGATATGGTTTCAAAGTACCTGGTTTCTAAATGCAATTGACAAGCACAATTATATGATATTTAAAACAATATTGCAATCACTCCCAGTTTCAGTATCCTCATCGGTAACTGGAGTTTACATATATAGTTATAAGATAATAATTGAAGTATAGGATACAATACATAGTGTAGAATAAAAGTTGAAGAAATTGCTAACTTCATTTAATATTGAATGTGAACAGAAGACCGGATGGGACATTTGGAAAAATGGAATATGGAAAATATACTAAAACCCAGTAGATTTGAGACTTTTAAAAGGGCATATCTATTGTATGTGATTTATATTTCAGTAATAAAAACAAAACAAAGGTAACAGGGGGTAGTATTCTGAATACATATTTTTCTAAAATCTTTTAGAGACATCATTTCACATACTAAAAAAAGGTAAAATAAAGTATAAAGAAAATGAAGAATAAAATACAAATAGAAACAAATTCTCCTATTTTAAACAAATAGCATAATCACACCACCCAGAAGTAGGGAGGAGAGGTCAACTTATGTAATTGTGGTATACAGCTTTTTAACCATCTTTTCCTAGGCAAATGCCAAAAAAAAAAACTGTGTTCATGAGCTTTCTATTATTGTAATGAAATTCCTGAGAGAGTCAAATTATAAGGAGGAGAGACTCCTTCTGGCTCATGGCTTCAGAAGTTTGAGTCCCTGGTGCCCTGGCTCCTCTCATTTTGAGCCTATGACAAGGCAGCACATCATGCTGGGAAGAGCAGAGTAGAGCATGCTGCTCACCTTGTCTCAGCAGAAAGGTAGAGAGAGAAAGAAAAAGCGATTGCCATCCCTGATACTCTTTAAATTTTGCCACCAATGACATAAAATTTCCTACTAGGACCCACTTCATAAAGTTTTCCACAACCTTCCAATTACACTAAGGCTTCAACACATGGGCCGTTGGGGCAAACTGTAAATAAATGGTGTACTTAAATTAGTATATTTGTTACTCTTATGATTCAATAATTTTGAAACTACTTTTATGTATATTATAGGAAATAACTAAATCATTTTTTGCTCATTAGCTGATGGGGTTTTTGGTATTTATCCAAAAGAACTCAAATCAGCATGCTACAATGATATGCTCGTATCGGTGTTTATAGCAGTGAAATTCACAATAGCCAAGTAATGGAACCAGCCTTGGTGTCCATTAACAGATGGATACAGGACAGATTTATGATTCTGAATCCACAGAGATAACTGAAGTGAACAAGAGTAAATCTATTTAAAAAAAAAATCAAATAATTAACATTAATTCAACTTCCCTCCCATAATTATAAGTTGGGATCAAGACAAGGGAGAACAAGAACAAGATCCTTCTCTGAGATGACTTTGGGGTTGAGGCAGCTAAAATGCTTTAAGTAGGCCCTTGGGTAGACATAGGGAGTGTGAAGGCCAGTATAAACCAAAGGCACACCCAGTGAACATCAGTTCCCAGCCAACTTTTTCTTGCCTTTTCTTCTGGGAATCTAAAAATTCAAAGAGGCAGCTGTGACCCTGTTATGGCCAGTCACATGCAGGTGGATTCTCATCAAGAGCTTCCCCTTAGAGATCAGGAGGAAACCCTTCACTAGAGAAAGCACGTGACCCTTTCTCTTTCCTGTGGAGCACAGCCATTTTGTGAAAGTGAGGTAGGAAGCATGAGGGAAATTATAAGACACATTGTCAGACTTCAGACCTTAAGACAGGAGCATCCTGACTCCAAAATAGTGAAACATTCAAGCAACTGTTAGTTAGCATTTCTTTGATTTGTAGTCAAAATCAGTCTGTTTTAGAAGAGCTGCCAATCAGGGAAGATATGGAGTGACCATCAAATCACCAGAGAGTAGGCAGAGGTATGGAAAATTCCATGGAACAGGAAAAAAATTACAAAATAGAGAAGTGCTAGCTGGTATCAAATGAATAATTTGCATACAATTTGGTTATTTTTGTGTTGCTGCCACTTCATAATTGGGAATATTACTATTCATGGTGGAATTGGCTAAATCATACATAATTTCCATTATATTGCTTTAGGTCGTGTCAGATTTTCCTCACCTAATTCACACAAATTGTATGATTTTTCAAATTGCATGAAAGTTATTTTTGTCTGCCAATTGGCATAAACAAATAGAAGTATTTGAAGAACTGAAATAAAAAGCAACATTTAAGATACATACTTTAATAAAATATGTGTGAAGAGAGTAAAAAGCAAAATTTCAGAGTACTACAAAGTTTCTATGAAATGTTTAAAATCCCTCGCCTGTAATCCCAGCACTTTGGGAGGCTGAGGCAGGAGGATCGCGAGTTCAAAGCCAGCCTCAGCAATGGCGAGGCACTTAGTAACTCAGTGAGACCCTGCTTCTAATAAAATACAAAAAAGGGCTGGGGATGTGGCCCAGTGGTCAAGTGCCCCTGAGTTCAATCCCTGGTACCAAAAAAAAAAAAAAAAAAAAAAAAAAAAAGTGTTTAAAATCCCACATTAATGCTTAGCATTGTTATGAATAAGAGAAAAACATTCATCACAACAGCATTAGTGACAATAAATAGAAACAGAAACCACTATGCTAAATCAAAACTACACTGAGATATCATTTCACCCCCATTAGAATGACAACCATCAAGAATAAAATATCAATAGATGATGGTGAAGATATGAGGATGTGAGGAGAAAGGAACACTTTTGGACTGAAAATTCCACTATGGAAAGTTATGAAGAGTCCTTAAAAGTTTAGGAATGGAGCCACCCGGTTATTTCATTCTCATTATTTATCCAAAAGAACTGAAATTAGCAAACTATAATAATACATCCATATTTATAGTACTGCAATTCACAATAGCCAAGTTATGGAACAAGCCTAGATGTCCACAAACAGATGAATGGATAAAGAATATGTGGTATATATACATTATGGAGTTCTTTTTTTTTTTTTTTTACATAAAAGAGTAGAATACACTTTTATTATATAACATTTTATTTTTTTTTAAATTTTCTTTTCATGGAATACATTTTCTTATTACCAATTCCCACAGTGGGAAAATAATTTATTATTTTTAGTTGTATATTTGTGGACAAATTATTTTAGGACAAGTAAAACACATTGGAGTATTACATCTGTTTAGAATTTGTAATATTCTGCTAATGTTTACAAGGAAGACTTCTTCTCTAACTGGAGCATCTCTAAATTCAGAAGCTCTTCAATCTTTCCTTCCTAGGATACAGAAATCTGTAATCTGAGATTTTAGCATCTCCTAATTGAAAAGTTTTCCTAGGACATAAAACCATCAGTAGCTGGTATCAACTGAACAGACAGGGAAGTTTCCAAAATTAAACACTAATTTTTTACAAAATTATGAATTAAAAGTCTTTCCCTTTGTCCATTATTTCCAAGACAAATGAAGAAATATATCATATATTGATAATAATAAAGATACATTCTCTTTAAGAGACTGACAAAAGGCAAAAGCTCTTTTGTAAAGTTTAGTCATACTCTGAGTCTCAAGAGCTTGAAGACAACCCCATTAACTCATTATAATGCAGAACTGGGTCTCATAATTTCTTGAATACATTTCCTCTCAAACCTTTTCCTCAACAATTAAATTCTAAAATAATCATGTGATTAGGAGAAGGTTTGCCCACCGATGAACTTATCTGTTATTTCCTCCTTATTGTGAGTTGAATGACAGAGCAGAGGCAGAGGCATACACAATCAATTCTTAAGTCAAAAAGGTCAAAGCTTCCACAGCATGGCAACAGCTTTGCAGATGCCCACATCATGATAGTTGAAATAACAAAGCCCAGCAAAGGTTAAAGCTGAGAGTGCCAAAAGGCCTTCCTTGGCAGCTTTCTGCGATGCATCCCCGTGAACATAATCAGTGACAACTTGTCCAATGCCCCAGTGACTATGAAGAGTGAGGACTGCAGCCAAGGAGTAGTCCATTGCAGAGCAAGGATTCAAATATGCAGCTGGAAGCAGGCCCAGGAGCAAAACACTGACAACCCTCTCACTAGTCCAGTGAAGAGATGCAGCCTTGGAACCAGAATGGCGGTTTGGTGAGAGGTGAATGTGCTGTGTTCCAGTCCATCCTGGGGTAGGATCGGTCCTGGAGAAATGCTGAGACATGAGCAGGTCTGACCAATGGAGTTCGGAGGAACACAGCTCGACCTCCTTGAGTACCGCAGAGGACACCCAACCTCAAGAGAACCGCCATCTCGCTTTTTGACATTATGGAGTTCTACTCAGCTATAAAGAAGAATGAACTGTTAATGTTAAACTGTTAATGGATGACACAGGAGTACAGCAAGCTAAGTGAAATAAGCCAGACTCAGAAAGTCAGGGGTCAGCTATTCAAAAGCTAATAAAAAAAATTAAAAAGGGGAACTCAGAAAAATAGAAGGGAGATCAGTACAATAGAGGTAAGGGATCAAGGGGAAGGAGTAGGAGATAGAAAAGCTAAGAATTGGGGGAGAAGATGGATCAAATTATGCTATATGCATGTATAAATATATCACAACAAATTCCACTTTAATGTATGATTTTAATGCACCAATGAAAAAAATAGAAATAAATGGAAGAATCCCCTTCCTCTACTCCAAAAGAGTAAATAGAGGAAGGGGATCAGGTGGAGGGAGGAGGAGAGGAGAAGGGGAAGTACCAGGGAATGAAATGGATCAAATTGTATTATATACATATATAAATATGGCATAATGAACCCTATTATGTTAATTATAATGCACTAATAAAAAGTGCTGGGAACTCAAGAGAGGAGAGAAAATTGAAATTTTAGAAGTTTTAAAAAATTGTATTTTAATCATTGTTCTAATGTACATTTACATCCTCATAATGTTATACCAACTTTTCCTGATTGGATAAAATGACCCATGCACTTGAGCACTTGAAAAATACCAATGATAACACTCCACCTACCCTGAAAATGTTCATTTCTTCAAGTGAAAAAATTATATTTAAAACTCTAATAAAATTATTTAACATTACCCACTTGTTAATTGCCTGCCCATATAAACATGGCAAGAATATTTGTGTAGGAGGATGGGAACTTTAAGCTCCTTTCTTCATAGGGACCAACTCTGACTATGCTTCATATAATACTCAAGCAGGATATTTATCTGACTGATCAAAAATCAGTGATTGGGTTACAGGGAGTTTTGGGCATTGTTTCATTTCTCTTAAAAGGGATGAAGTAGAAGAAGGTTATGTAGAAAGTTCTGAACCTAATTTATGCTGGAGCCCTGCACTATTTAACTCTATCTTGTTCTTTTCTTACACCTTAACCTTAGTCTGCAAATATCTTGCAAGTTTGCAGAAGAAATAATTTGGGATAAATGTAGGATACATATTGTAAGATAGAAACATCTAGTATTAAGGTATGCTATTATTTTACTATTAGGCCAGCATAGTTTTAATCATCAATTTTTTTTTTGCATAGAAATCATGTTTTTTTCTTTTTCAGATGATGCATAATTCTTGTAATTTCTCTTCATAATTCTTTGAGGTAAATATTTAAATGCTGTAATAATAATAATAATATCTTAATGCTTATGTTTTCTGTAAAGAATTTGAGGTGACTTTGAGGTAAATATTTAAATTACACCAACAAAATAGCAATGGAAAATGATTGTACAATTAATCCAGGCTTTTATTAGTAAATGTTTAAGCACTTCATTCTTAAGTTTCTGAAAAACATCCTAAATATAACTTATCACAATCAGATTCCTATTTTCCAAAATTTTTAGTTGTACAAAATCATTTCTCCTTACATAACATTTCAAGTAAATAAATATTTTCAAATCCAAAATGAATGTACTATATGCTGTCATTTTAAAAAATATTCTGTTTAGAATCACTCTTGACTATAGATTCCAGAGGTCATTTATATAAACTAGGTCATTTCAGAAAATGTTTTTTAATAAAAGGGAGTTTAAATTTGCTCACATCCTCAAAATAGGATACCAAATTGCATAAATATTTAATTATTACCCATGAGTATGTACTCATATCTGTATAGTTTTTGTAGTCTTAGCATAGAATATTTGTTTAAAATACAAGGGTTTATTATTATTTTTAATATTTCTACTTTCTCTATATTGTATTCTCCACTTATCAAGTTCCTGGTTTGTTTTAATAGCATTGTGTGTTTTAAGATGGAATAGAGACAAAGGGATAAGTAAAGAGAATAAAGAACAAGAGATTAAAGAGAATTAGTAAAATTTATTATAAAAAAGAGTAAATGCTAAAAATAATCACAAACATTTTGTTAATTTCCCTCCTAGCTTATATCCTTCCCTCAGTAAGTCCATATTAGATATTATGAACTAATCAAATGTTTTTAAATTACAATCTGTAGGTTATGTTTACTGTGACTTTTCACAGTATCTCTGCTTTTTGGAGTGTACACCTCCAAGAGGAAAACAGGAAGTGTTATACTGACACTGAGAATACCAAGCAGTCAGAAGAAAATAAACCCATCTCAGTCAACCTAGAGCAGTAGCCTGAAATCAGCATGGTGCATTTTGCACCCATGCTTAGAACTAGGATGCCTTCTTTACCTTTCCTGTTCTCATGTATGGGGCAGAAATCATCCTAAGAGCCAATGGCCACAAAACCCAGATGGAAGAATATTTTTTTTTGATCATGAATCACAATTTTTTTATATACGTTTCCAATATTTCCATAGACTACTTTCATTATGTAGTATATATATATATTTTTTTAATTTTTTTATTATTTATTTACTTATTCATCATGCACAAGTATAGCATCTTTTTACATACAACTGCTTGTATACAAAGTATATAAGTACCATTCAGATCTTCAATCATGCATTTAGGATAATGATATCCATCTCATTCAACCACCAATTTTTTTCCAACCCCCCCCTTACTCCCTCCCTCCCCTCCCTTTCCGTTGACCATTCTAGTGTTCCTCTGATCCTATGTACCCCCTTCCAACAACTCTGTGAACCAGCCTCCTTATATCAGAGAAAACATTCGGTACTTGGATTTTTTGAGATTGACTAATTTCACTTAGCATTATATTCTCCAACTTCATCCATTTACCTGCAAATGCCATTATTTTATTCTCTCTTATTGCTGAGTAAAATTCCATTTTGTATATATACCATATTTTCTTTATCCACTCATCTACTGAGGGGCATCTAGGTTGGTTCCATAACCTAGCTATTGTGAATTGTGCTGCTATAAACATTGAAGTGGCTGTGTCACTGTAATATGCTGTTTTTAAGTCTTTTGGGAATAGACCCAGGAGTGGGATGGCTGGGTCATAGGGTGGTTCCATTCCCATTTTCCCAAGAAATCTCCATACTGCTTTCCATAGCGGTTGCACCATTTTGCAGTCCCACCAGCAATGTATGAGTGTGCCTTTTTCCCCACATCCTCTCCAACATTTATTGTTGTTTGTGTTCTTGATAGCTGCCAACTAATTGGGAACAAATATTTAATACATGCACATCAGATAGAGCACTAATTTCTAGAATGTATATAGAACTAAAAAAACTTAACACCAAAAAAGCAAATAACCCAATCAATAAATGGGCTAAGGAATTGAAAAGACACTTCTCAGAAGAAGATACACGATTAATCAACAAATACATGAAAAAATGCTCAACATCACTGGCAATTAGAGAAATGCAAATCAAAACTACTCTAAGATTTCATTTCACTCCAGTCAGAATGGCAGCTATCAAGAACACAAACAACAATAAATGTTGGAAGAATATTTTATGAAATTTGTCAATCTGATGATGTATGTATGTGGGACAAATAAAATGAAAAGACCAAGACTAAGCCCTGAAAAGAATAAACAACAAAACATGGACAGAGATTTATTCATTTCGGATAGGAGCAGTTCTACCCCAGAGCATCTGTGCACTTTTTTCAGTGACATATTTAAAAAGTAAAGTGAAGGCATGCCAGATGCGCTTTAATTCCAGAATCTGAAAGCCTTGCAGAGATGGAACTCTGGACTATCTGTGGTCCAGGCTGGGGCATATTTAAATGCTCTGACAATAAAAGGATAATATTGGTGACCCTTTGAGGATGATACGACTAGAAGTACATTTAAAATATGCACTGCAGGCTTTATTCTTTGAAGAAAAAAATTAAAAACAAATGGTATTAAATTGATGACACTTTCTACATGCTTTATATAATTATTATTATTATTATTTTTTTTGTGGTACCAGGGATTGAACTCAGGGGCACTCGACCACTGGGTCACATCCCCAGCCCTTTTTTTGTATTTTATTTAGAGAAAGGGTCTCACTGAGTTGCTAAGTGCCTCACCATTCCTGAGGCTGGCTTTGAACTCATGATCTTCCTGCCTCAGCCTCCCAAAGTGCTGGGATTACAGGCGTGCACCACCGTGCCTGGCTTTATGTTATTATTTAAAAATGCATATTTAACAGAAATCTGAGAAATAGCTGTTGCTGTGGCTCTGTCTGCTTTGTACAATCAGGGCATTAAATTTATGACAATGCTACCAAAATAAATATTAAAAATAAAATTCACAAACATCAATAAAGACATATTTCACATTGCTCATTCCATACAGTTTTCTTTAAATTTACACATCTTTAAAAATTGTATTTGTTTTGTTATAAAAGTTAAAGAATCCAAAATAAATAAGAAAAATAAAAATTGCTAATTATTCCATAGTTTAAATTCAACTCAGATGCTTATTATTTTGTATCCTCATATTGTCAATTGTATACAAAAGTAGCTTTTAAAAAACGAAGAGGCTAGTCTGGGTGGCCTATGCCTGCAATCTCAGAAGGAGAATGGCAGGTTGGAGGCTAGCCAGAGCAATTTAGCAGAAATCTTAATGGGAAATCTAAAGATTTCTGCTAAATATGTATTTTAAAACAATTATATAAGTATGTAAAAAGTATCATTGACTTTATTTTGAGACCCCTTTTCAAATGTCTCAACAAAAAAAAAAAAAAAAAAAAAGAAAGGTCTAGGGATGTCACTCAGTGGTGGAGCACCTCTGGGTTCAATCCCCATTACCAAAATAAAATAAAATAAAATAAAATAAAATAAAATAAAATAAAATAAAGAAAAAAGACTTTAGAAATATTTGTTCAAGTTTACATGAAATATATGATTTGACTTATTTATATAAATACTATTTATAGAACCTAATAATAAAGAAATATTTATCTTTATCTCTCAAAATTTCATGGCTTGTAATCCCAGCACTTGGGAGGCTGAGGCAGGAGGATCGCGAGTTCAAAGCCAGCTTTAGCAATGGCGAGGCACTTAGCAACCAGTGAGACCCTGTTTCTAATAAGATACAAAAACAGGCTGGGGATGTGGCCCAGTGGTTGAATGCCCCTGAGTTCAATCCCCGGTACAAAAAAAAAATGAAATAAAAAAAAATAAAAAAAAAATTCATGTAATATAGTAACCTTTGAGTTTGATCTTCAAATGTTGAACTTGGGGTTATCATTCACGTTGTCCTAGAAGGGAGGCCCCAAACACTTAACAATCCTTATGTTTTCAAATCTCATAGAGTAAGAGCATAATTATATATATTTGGGTTTCTAATATTAGCATACATTTTAATTGAAATGACTTGAATTTTGGATTCTTTTAGGAAGAACAGAAGATTTTCTTACATTTCCTAGCTGACCTATATTAATCTCCCATGTTTCTGAGAACAATTGAGTTTTCTTTAGAAAATACTGCAAAATGTATATATACCATGTAATATTGTGTGTTTAGAAAAACAATTGCAGCATTTTCTATAATTTTTATGTTTCCATATACTGAGATAGGACATAGGCCATTGTGATAACAAATAATGTAAAAATATTAATGGTAAGAAAATTCTCATAAAAAACAAGCACATACTAATAACCAAACAACTATTAAGTCAAACTTGTTTTAATGGATAGATAGCTTTTGCATTTTGGAAAGAAAAGGAGGAAAATGACAGTTATAGTCTGGAAGAGGAAATATATAAATTTTGGACATGGTATATCAGATTTTCCTAGGAAATAAAAAGCAAAATTCTGTCCTTATAAAATATTCATTTGAACTATGAGAGATTTAAAATTTGTTCATCTCTACACAGTGTTTAGTTTGAGGTCACTTAACAATGGTAGAACAAATACTTTTAAGACATATGAATCTGGCTAATAATAATCAGGGAGGCATTGCTAACTAGTACCTCATTGTTATCTGTAACTCCAACCTACTAGAATTTAGGTACCATTTATTTTTAAAAAAAAGTTACAGATTTTAACATTTATTTGCCAGCAAACTGATTTTGAAGCATAGCTTTTCCATTTTAAGAAATAAATCAATTCATAATACCACTTACCTGCTCATTCTTCCTTTACCTAAAGATACATGTTTTCCAAAAAATATAATCTTTGATATAAGTAGAAATTGCTTTTAAAAATCCTCAATTTTGGAAGAGGATAAAAGTACAAAAATACGGATTTTCAATCAAACTCAATCTTGAATATTTGTATAACATTAATAAATGCTAAGAGAATCATTCCCAGACTGTGCTTTGTTTAAATCATTTTTTCTCTTTTAGCACCACCTGGTGGAAATAAAAAAAACTGTAGCAACTGTAAAAAATAACACAGCATGTTATTCTTGAGTGTGTAGTTCATGTATGTGATTGTTGTATTGCTGGCCCCAAATTATCAATATAGTGTGTAAAAAGTATATTTAAAATAAACAATCAAACTGCAATATGATTAGAAGCAAAGAATGATGAAATATATTTGTAGGAATCATTGGCAATCTATTGTTTTTATAGGCAGCATCTTGGCAAAGGGTTTTAAAGATTCTCTAAACTAAAAAATGAAAAAAAAAAAAAAAAGCAGGTCACAGTTATCCATTAGAATGAATTTATATTAGATTTATGTTATTTTGTTTTTTTAACCTGAGATATTTAATAACATCAGAAGTAATGAGCAGACATAGACAACCGTGAGCACTGCACATGTCACCACCGTGTACATAGTGACAGTTATAATTTGAAGAAATTTTTGAAGCAACTACTTTTCTTCTATTCCACTGGTCTTCATTTCTGTTTTTATGCCAATGCTACAGCGAACATAACACTTTGCTAATATTTCTCATTGTTTCCCCCCAATTTTGCTGTCTTTGGTATGTGTTTAAAGATAAAAAATTCTGTAATGTTCTTGGTACATTGGGAATATTGTTATAAGCATTAGTTATTTCACTCTCCCCTAATGTGACAGTTACACAGCTTACATTTTTCACTGCTATCAAGTTTGTTAGATGTGTGTACAATTTTAGAAAGTAAATTATCAACCATATAATATATATGATAATTAGTTTATTAAAATTGTGATTTCTAGTCATTCTCACACTGGGGTTTTTAAAAATATGTTGAATATCACCAGGTGCAGTGGTACATGCCTATAATCCCAGTGGCTTGGGAGGCTGAGGCAGGAGGATTGCAAATTCAAACTCAGCCTCAACAACTTAGTGAGGCCCTAAACAATTGAGTGAGACCATCTCAAAAAAAAAAAAAAAAAAAAAAAAAGTTGCGGGGGGAGGGGAAGCTGGGGATATGGCTCAGTGGTTAAGTGCCCCCAGGTTCAATCACCGGTACCAAAAACATTAAAAAAATGGGAAAAAAAGATATCTAAAATTGACTCTTTATTTCCTTTCATTTTCTCCCTTTGCTTAAATTGCCTTTTCTTAAGCTGTTTCTCCTATCTGAAATGCTTATCTGTTGCTTGTCAAAAATCTCATCTGTATTCATCATTACATTTCAAATACAACTTCTATAAGGAACAATTTTGGATTCTGACCCATAATCACCAGTTGAATTAAATGGTAGAGATCTCTGCTTCAGGACTGCCAGTGGGGAACACTGTGTTCTATAATGGAGCTGAGTGGAAACAGCCCTTGTATCATATAGCAGAGCAATGAAAGGAATCAGAAAACACAGCGACACAATTTAACAGGAGCTAGGCTTAATGATATTGTGTAAAATAATGCTGGGTCTAAATTAAAACAGTAGCAATCTTTTAAATGATGTGAACCTAAAGGAAATGCATAGTTCCTCATAGTTTCAATATAATTAAATCCAATCAGATATTTCTATTTGAAGTCATTAAATAACATTCTTCTACATAAGACAAAGATATATTTATAAAACACTTATAAACAGAGGTACTTTTTGGAGAAAATAGACTTAGAAATCAAATATCACACTGGCTAAAAATTGTTCTGCATAAGATTTGCACTGAAAAAAAATCTTAATTTGTAGTTTAATATCGCCCTCTGCTGTTAGCAAACAGTAATGAAAATCATTTAAGTATATTATAGGTAATACAATTTTAAATAATACAATTTTAAATAATCCATCCAAACTTTCGCATAATCTCTCTTCGTATTTTAGAATTGTGTATGAGATTTTATATAAGAAAGAAATTTATTTTATTTAAATATATAAAAACAATAACTGTTATACATTGAATGTATGGCAACTAGTTTTAATGATTAATTTATTCTCCGACATCTGTGTCTATATCATATAGCTATTCCTGATAATCATTATATATGAACAAATACATAAGGCATTATCTGTGTTGCCACCAATAATAAACATTTACTTTTTCTAACTTTTCCCTCTATTACAAAATTGAAATTTAAAGAAAAAATACTTCCAACTTCATAGATTTCCAGAACAGGACAAACTATGTCTAAAACCACAAATTTTCAATAGCTGCATTTAAAAAGTGATAGGTCTAAACACAGTTTTAAACACAAATTCATAGTGATAAATAATAACAAATATTGTATTACAAAAAATAGAAATGAAACACTATATTATTACTAACATTTTGTTTCCAAGATAAAAACAGAACATAGACACTCAAAGGAATATATTTTTTTTATGTGTATTAAAAATATTTACTGCTTTTCTAAGTTGTTTACTATTTCTAATAATAGTACAGAGATACTATTTGGTGTTCCCTGCCACTTATGACAATCAAGAAAAAAAATCTTAAGATTAAAATATTAAGTACTCTTATCAAAAGTAAGAGAGAAAGTAAAGGTTAAATTAATTCAGATAGATCTAGAGAAAAAAATCTAAAGTAATTTATAATTCAATTAAATTAATTTAGCAATAAGATTAATACATTATTATGGAAATATCATTTAGTAATTTGCATAGCACAAGCTTAAACTTTAATGGTTTGCTTCCATTTTTCTTTATTCTGCCCTTTCCCCTTATATATAATTAATCTTTATAATTTGCTTTGCTTCACACAATAGAAATGAATATCTTTATTGCGCAGACCATGAAGCAACTGCTCATGACCAGGAGTAGATTCTGTGTGACTCTGCTCTAAAGCCTTGATTGAGAGTCTTACCTCTTTGCAAGTGTGTTACTCAGCTTCCAGAGCCTTTAAGTCTTTCTACTTATAGATGGACGAAAAAGCAAGAGAGAGCGTGTGGCTGGTCAGATCATTTGATTTTATTTGATTATTTTTGGTACCAGGGATTGAACCCAAGGGCAGTTACCCATGGAGCCACATCCCCAGCCCTTTTTATATTTACAGACGGGGTCTCACTAAGCTGCTGAGGCTGGTTTTGTACTTGCAATTCTCCTGCCTCAGCCTCCAGAGGCTACTAGGAATGCAGGCATGTACTATCATATTAAGTTGGTAAGATCGTTTTAGCACTATACTTAGAAGTGTTGTGTTAAGTTTTGGATAAGAGATGCACCCCCCAAACTCAAGTGTGAGACAATGCAGGAATGTTCAGAGGTGATATGATTAGATTAAGAGAGTTGTAAACTAGTCAGCCAGTTGATCCACTTGATGGACTAATAATTTGAAAGGACTCCTGCATTGAGTGGTGATTATAAGCAGGTAGGGTGTGGCCAGAGGAAGTAGGAGTGCCTTTGGGTTTATATTTTGCACCTGATGAGTGGAGTTGAATGCCCTCTCTGCTACCTGGTTATCATGAACTGAGAAGCTTTCCTCCACTTCGTCCTTCACCAGGATGCTTTGCCTCACCTTGGGCCCAGAGCTATGAAGTTGGTCGACCATGGACTGAACCTCAGAAACCATGAGCCAAAATGAACTTTTCCTCCTTTAAGTTCTTCTGTAAGGTTTTTTGGTCACAGCAATGAAAATAAAATATGATTTACATGATTTCACGACATTACATTGGATATTGGTAAAAACTAGAAGTCACTACCAATTCCTTTTCATCATTGCATTTGACTCTATCCAGTTTGTTTTTAAACAACAATGACATTGATGTTTTATACTTTCTTTAATCAAGAGAATGTTGCAAGTTTCCTTCTGATCAAATATGCTGTGTTCCCATTTTGCCTCAAGTTGAAAGAAAATATAATTAAATGAGGTTCTTTCCAGGATAGAAAAGCACATAGAAAGGTTCTTTTTTGCTGTGAAGATGCATAAGAAGGAGAAGGAAAAGATAGAACAGAGGAAGGTCATGGAGTTCTCCTCCCTTACCCTCCCCACTGCCATTCTCAGCCCATGGTATAACCTTGAAGGTGGTTATTGTATATTTCACATAAGTGCAAATAACATGAGACCATGGGATAAACAAGGAACACTGCTCTCCGAATGTGATCTGGAAGACATCATAAATCTTCAAGAGAATTCTTGGGTGTAATTATGGAGTCTGAGGTGAGGGGATGGTGCACTTGTGGCCATGGGAGGCTGACAGACACTTGAGCCTAAATCACTACTCATCCCTGAATACCACCTGTGTTTTTCGAGAGATACTCAAGTTCTCCAGTGCCCTTGTGAGTTATTTATAGACCTTTGAAGTTGACCTTGAGTTTTCCAGTGCCAAATTTTAAATTCTGGCACATGTATTTTCATTGTCTTGCAAAGAATCTTCCTAATATGACTGTCCTTGAACTTAGCTAGACACCTGAATTTTTCTTATCTAGATATATATTTCAATAAAATTATCAAGTTAATATTTGTGATGGTTATAAATTTGATATTATAAATTAATTTTGTGAATATAAACATTTTTGCATTCTGGTATTTAGCATTATGTTTCCATTTACTCATCTCACTTAAAATGTATTTGTTAAACCATTTTAACTACATTCATTCATTCATATTCATATGCATTCTTTTTTTCTGGCTATTTCTATAATCAGAAAAAATTTTGTATATCTTTAGTATTTTCTGTTTAATTTTACTAAACTTCTCTTGTAGTTTTACTTTCAGTAATATTTTGTTCATTTCCATGTTTTTCATTTCAAAGTGTTGTGTATAAAGCTAAGCTTGAACTTTGATTTGTAGAATATTTCAAACATGTACAAGGTAGTACAAAAATGTAATTATATTCCTCTGAAGTTAAACTTGTACTAAAATATATTATTATAGTTAACAAAAATTAAGTATTTAAATTTTGTGAGCACATCTTCTGATCAACCAGATTGTTGACTGTCTTGCACATAGTCTTTAGTGTGTTTTAAAACAATATCAAAGCATCAAAATGATTGGATGGATCCCAACTCATTTGATCTGTTCTGTGAAAAAGCATATTTAGCTAACACAGTATTTGCAGTAATGGGAAGACAAAAGAGGTGCTCAGTACTCATCCCAACACATATGCACAATGGTTAACTTAGCTTATGTAATAGATAACAGGCTGTCAGGAAACACAGCACTTGTCCATCTGTTCCTATGCTTAACGTGGAGTTTTATCCAAAACCCTAAAACAGATAAATCTGAACCATTCTAAGCAATTCTTAGAGTCTTATTGCTTCACTTTAGTAAATTTCATCCTTAAGGCAACATATTTCAATCAATCTATGTTTAAAAAATAATTTTCCTTTGGCAAGTTGTGTGATTTCTAATTTAGCATCATCTTTGATTTATGTTGCTATTGCAAATAAGAGTGACAATCAAACTTAGAGAAATATCTTATTTAATAATTAATAACTCAGTGAAAGTTATTTTTTGCTTCAGTAAGGTTCAGTCATTCAGTGTGGGACATCTCTTCATTGCCTCAGCATTAGATCTCTCTCTCTCTCTCTCTCTCTCTCTCTCTCTCTCACACACACACACACACACACACACACAGACACAAACTCATGCCTAAAAATCTGTATATCTTTGTCCCTTTACTTTGGGCCTCATTTTGAGTTTTTGAAAACTAGATTTTGATATTCACTACACTTACCTTTCCATAACTTATTTAATAGGAATCACTATAAGTTCATTCATCACAATATTTAAAAATTATCTGAGACCTTAATCATTGCCAACTAGTGGGTACTGGATATATTAATGTTAAGAAAACAATCATTCAATCTTTTCAAGATTACATCCTATGCAAAAGAACAATAGGAAAAAAAAATCTATAGTATAGTTGTCTAATTACAGTTTTGAATGTTTGTAACATAGGAAACAAACTGGATGTGAAAATTTATCCAGACTTCATATAGAAATGACATTTATTCTGACCACTTCCAGCAAAATGAATCACAAAAGGAGTGATTGTGTGTGTGTGTGTGTGTGTGTGTGCACGCTTGCGCTTGCATGCATGTGTTTGTTTTTGATTGCAGGAGGGAAGAGGTGCTTATTGTGAGAAGACAAGATGCATATGGAGTAGGTGAGCCTGGAGTTTCAGTCCTCAGTCGTCTGCATTTGGGAAGTAATTCAGCACAGGCCTGTGAGCTGTGCTTTGAAGATCAGTGCTTTTCTTGTACTTTATTTCCTCAGAACAACAGGGTCAAGTGTATATAACTGCAGTTTCCTCTTCGCACTCACTCCCAGAGGAAACAAAGGAAAACACATGCAGCAAATCAAGTCTTGAAATGTTCTAGGGAAACTTTTAAAAATAGAGATAAAATGGAGGACAATTTAACAATGGAAGTTTTTCTATTCCCAAGTCAATTCAGAAGCTATGAATGTAGTACATATTCATCTTATAAACAAATACAAAATGTCTGAGGAATTCCTGGGAAGACAAAAGCTGACATAATTTGATAGATGAAATCTTTAAATGGAAATGGGCATATCAGACTAATTTGAATGAGAGTTTTAATTTTATCCTTGCTTCATTATTTCTATTTTCACTTCAAAGGTCTGTTTTCTGTTTACTCATGATACAGACATTAATAATCATAGCCAAAGGTTGCAAGTAGAAATGAGAAACTGTACAAACAGAGAAGCCCTACTGAACTAGAGTTAATACAAATCTACTGGTTAGTCAGAGAAAAGGGAAGAGTTGAATGATGAATTGGTCATACATGGAGATTGACAGCTGCCCTGTGGTTCTTGGAACTCTTCAGCTTGTGGAAATCTCTCTCATTTCTCCAAATGAGTTACTGTGTACCCTGAATATGATTTAAAGTTTAGGATTCTCATCTAGCTGGAACTGTAGAGAGACCAACTTCCTCTCTTTCAACATTGAGACTCCCCGATGTTGCTACCCATCAACACACAGCCTTCGCTGCTTTCTGACTCCTTCAAGTCCTGGTCACTTATAGTAAAGAGAGGTAGTTAGTAAGGAAGATAGGACTTCAAGGGCAATGATGTAATCTGGGCTTCCTCAGGCATTGGCAGATACTTAAAGCTTACCCTTTAAATTTGAGGAGTGAATTGTGAATTGTTTTGTGGTCCTCTGTGGGAATGTTCTACTACACTTTCTGTGATATGGGAAAGAGCACCCTTGCACTGGCTACTTCATGCCACTTACAATTCTTTCAAAAAGGCTGTTATGAAGAGCTCCCTGCCAGTTTCATACTTCATGGAAGATTTTGAAGGAAAAGAACTCATGGTGGTTCCAGACCTGATATTTTCCTCTTAGCACACGTCTCATTGATGGGCAATATGTGGTCATCCTCTGACCTGAAATAATGCAGGTGTCCCAAATATCCATGAGGCCCTGTTTCCTTGCTCTCTCAGAGATTTACCTTATAGTCAACCTGTGGTTTTTCTAGATTTGTGTCCTGTGTATGTGCATTCCCTTAGACTCAGGAGACACAGATTCAGTCTGAATGGAATCCTTAAAGCTTTTGTCACTGTAAATGAGGAGAAATTACAAATTTCCCTATTCTCCAAGAAGATTAAGGAAATACCCCAAAATTCAAATATTTTCCAAAGAAAGTATTTCTTCCTTTATAATATTCCCAAATTTATTTGTACCTTGAAGTTTTATCATAACCCTGAGTCTTGAGACACTTTTATTCATAACTTTAGACATCTTGAGTAGATTAAGTTGTCATCTTATTTTGCATGGCGATGCACTCACTAAATATTGACTTAGCATGGCTTTCTGATGCCTCCATTAAAAGCATTTGAAACAACTTCCATTTTAACAGTGTGTTAAATTGAAATAATAATGTAATATCATCTAAGAACTTTAAATCAATATTCTGCACCTGAGTTCCAATGAAGAAATCCCAATTTGATTTTACTTTCATCCTTTTGTCAATTAAATAGTTTCCTGTGGTATTCATTATGACTTTTAAGCTCTAGGATATGGGGAAGAAAAAAAATTCTACATAAGAAGCAAGAGGATATAATTATGGGAAATATAATGTGAACAAAAAAGTTTGGAAGTTAAAACAATTCTGGGAATCAAAGATAAAATGAAAGGAAGGACTGAGAAGTGGGTGTCTAGACAGTTAAGCCCTGATTTGCTTCTGAGTTTCAAGGTCAGGTGAAGAAGTGTATTAGAGGGTTTGAATGGAAATCCAAAGGCAAGGGTGCTTCTCTTGCATCTGTTTGGAGCCTCTCAGGAAGCTCTGCCTTGCAGCCTACTCTGCCTGTGCAGAAGGCCCAGGAGTGCTGGGTTGGATAACATTCATTCAGCAGCGACATAGTCTGATGAATCAAATGTGTTAGCCCCTCTTCACAGGGGACTTTGAGGGAGCTGGTACATGCAGCTGGTGGACTGGTACCAGGACAAAGTTATCAAGAGTGTAAAGAAATTTGCTTTACTGCAGCAGTAAGTTCCTGCATGTGTCTGAGTTCACTATGATACACTCAGCACACAGTCACACCGTTTAGGAATGACAAACAGAGGGTGTAAAAAAAAAAAAAAAAGAATTAATGAATTTAATTTTGGTGAAGTGGATTTACTGAATTAATTCAACTTATGTTATGAAAATCCAATTTAAAGTCAGAAATTGAGGTGAAACTTTCTGATTGTAAAATAATAATGGTCGAGCATGTTTTATTAATTCTAATTAAATTTCTTTAATTTATCTCTTTAAAAGAGAATAGTGCAAATATAGGCATTAAAGTTTGCCATTGAAAATTTGGCAAAATATTGAATTCCAATATGAATAACATTTTAGTTTAATTTTAGAAAATGTTAGTGTTTATAATCACCATTTTACATATGAAAATTATAGGTTCTATATATCTAATTTAACAAGTTCAAGGCAAACTTGTCAAAAAGTCAATGTTGTATTTAAAAAACCCCCAGAACATAATTTTTTGAAATTTTTACCTGCCATTTAATTGTTCTGTTACAAAATTTAAATACATTAGTGTGGATAAAATTTGAAGGCTTATGTAGAGTAGATATCTTGACAGATTGTCAGAAAATATGACAATTCTTTCCACCCTTGAACACCACTAAGAGAATTGTTATCTCTGACCTTTGAATTTGAACAACTTTCAGATATGCTCTAACCATTGGCACTCATGGGAAGCACTCCAAAACTTAGTTACAGGTATAGTTTTTAAGAAGTGCTGCAATTTCCATTTCTGTTCCACAGAACTTGGTTGCCATATAAGCAAATCAACTCTGCTGCTGCAGACCCAGTACTTACCAGCTGAGTAAACCATCTTGATTCAACTGCATAATGATCCCAGCCAACACCACATGTAGCAGAATTCCCCAGCTCAGCATTGACAATCTGCAAAACCATAAACAATAATATTTTTTAAAAAATCACTCTTTTTGGAAGGTTTTTTTAAATTTTTATTTGCTTTACTTGTACACAATGCATTTTATTCAATGCGTTTTATTTGTACATGGTGCTGAGGATCGAACCCGGGTTGCCCACGTTCTAGGTGAGTGCTCTACCACTGAGCCACAATCCCAGCCCCTGGAAGGTGTTTTATTAGTTGACAACACATACAAACAGAAATATACAAAATTGGGGAAATTTTTTATATTTTTTCCATTGAAAGAATCGATTGAAAGCCATTAGTCTCTCATATATACACATCTAGACATGAACAACTAATATGGTCCAGACTATGTTTCCAATAATGTATTTTAGAGGCAAACAGCCTTGGAAAATAGAGATGCCTCACCACACTGGAATATATTTTCTTCAATTCCAGAACAATAAAGATAAAGATAACTCATCCCTAATGCAGATATGAATGATATGCCAGGGTAATAAAAAATGTATTTCACTGGATGGGAGGATGAGCAGGTTGTCTGTGAGAATTTATAGGTGATCTTTAGTTTAGTTTTTTTTTTTTTTTTGAGAGTATTAATTTGTTGAATAGAAGGATTATGGGCAAAATGCAAAGATGTTGTCTTCACAGAGCTCAGTTATACAAAGTTTGGGTGGGAAGATCACAGTTTGTAGTGATTTGTTAGCTTGGTTGTTGGAAGAGTGGGTCAGAGGGGGAAAAGCCAATTTTAAACAGGATACAGAACCCCTCTGAAGCTTAGAAAAGGAAGAAATGCTCAGCAGGGAAGTACTGCCCTGAAAATCATGTGGTTTCCTCAGAGTAATATCCACAACCCTGAAAGCTAGAAGCTACAAAAGGAGAGAAAAGCAGATTAAATGGATAACAAGAGACTGGCTTATGAGTGTCTCAAGACACTCCAGAAACCAGCAGAGACTTGGAGGACACTGCGACAGCATGGAGTATGAATAAGGGAAACTAGGCGATTTGCCTTAATCTACAAATAAATTACATTTAGGATTACTTAAACAGCACTGTGTATCTTGAAATTTCAAAACTTTTAAAACGTGAAGTTTCATTGCTGATTGGTATGTTACTAAAAAGTTCTTAAGAAAGGCATTTGTTTCAATCATCTAATTATTCACATTTGACCAACCAATTTAAATGCCTTTTCTGAAAAGGCATTCAAATTTGGGGAGTATACACATAAAATAGAGTATTATTTTAAAATGAAAGATTCAGAAATATATACAGATATGGTGTCTTAACATGACAAATTTCATTAATATTAAAATTAATTTATGTGAACTATTCTGATAAGATTTAATTATGGGTAAGTAGTATTTATTGATGGATAAATTTTGCCATTTAAAATAATTGATGAGGGGCTGGGATTGCAGCTCAGTGGTAGACTGCTTGCCTAGTGTGTATAAGGCACTGGGTTCAATCCTCAGCATCACATTAAAAATAAATAAATAAATAAATAAATAAATAAAATAAAGTTGTTAATAAAATAATTGATGAGCTGTAATTTCAACATACTATTCACCAAAGAGTTTTAGCAAGATTTTGTGACAATATACATAGGTTCTTTGAAGGTGTTACACAAACAGGAAATAGGTTCTTTTTATTATAGACACAGAAACTACTCTAAATTTGATGAGCATAACTACATATGGTTTTGTAATTTATTAGTGAAGATTTCATATATTTTGTATTTTTGTCACATATCTTATTTGTGGGATGAGTTAAATGTTATTTTAATGGTCTCAAGAAAATTAAAAGTTTAAACCCATGAGGTATAGTACCAATGCTAAGAGAATTAAGTTTCAATATTTCTTGTTTAAATGAGTTCAATAATTTGAAAAAATCAAATATTTAGTGATTCTGCCTGTCATAATATCACATGTGCTGCCACCTGCTGGAGAAAGTTATTATAGCCACGTCATACACAGTTGATATACTATATTTTTTGATAAGAGAATGCCGTGTAAAATTCTAAATTAACCCTGACTTTTACAAAGTAAGTGAATAAACCATCAATATATTGAATAATATTTTTAAAAAATGTTTCACATATTTTATTTTAAAATTACATTAATTCACAAATAGTTTTTGACTGTGAAAACTGTATAAATTTCTAATAACCCTTAATAAATTGCATTGTGGTTTTCTAAGAGTTAGAGCAGACTCATGTTTTGATGTAACCAGATCAGCAAATGGATTTCTGTTATGGCTTGGATATAAGGTGTACCCCCAAAGCTCCTGTGTTAAGGTAGGAGGCAAAATGATTAGATTATGAGAACTGTAAAACTAAGTCAGTGGATTAATCCACTTGATAGAGTAAAAATTTGAATGGACTACTGAGTGGTAACTGTAGGCAGGTGGGGAATAGATGGAGGAAATATGAGATGAACATATCTCAAAATATATAGTCCCCAGGGGATGTGCCTCTGCTTCCTGTTGGCCACCACCCTCTTCTGCCAGGATGCCCTTCCTTCATGGTTCAGAGTCATGGAATCAGTAATGAACTGAGACCTCTGAAACTATGAGTCAAACTAAACTTTTCTTCTCTAAGTTGACCTCATCAGATATTTTAGAGAGACCAGAAGCTAACATAGTGTCATATGAGTATGCTTGATGACACTAATTTGTCATGGTTCACTGTCTGTAGGATATTTTGAAAATTTTACTTTGAATTATATTCCCAGTTGAAAGATCTTGTTTACCTACAATACTTAAAATTTTATGTGTATAATATATACATTTGGCCATACATCTCTCTACCTACAGGTTCTAAATACACAGATTCAACCAAATGTGGATTGAAAATATTCTAAAAATGGTGTCTGCATTGAACATGTATAGCCTTCTTTAGTTGTTATAATTCCATATACAATGCATCATCCCACTATTTACCTAGCATTTATACTTTATTAGCATTTATACTTTATAATTAATCCAGAGCTAATTTAAAGTATTTTGGAAGCCGTGCATAAATTTTCCACAGCTACAATGCCATTTATTTAAGGAAACTGATATGTGGATTTTGGTATCCACAAGGGTCTCAGAACCAATTCTCAGAGGATATCTATCAATGTATGATCTGTGCTATTTTAATAAAAAACTTCATCATAATAAAAATTTAGGGTGCTAATGATCTATGGGTATGTATTGTTATTCTTAATTTTTAGTCATTTTGATGATAACTTCATATATGTACAATCTAAATTATAAGGTAATTAAATTAAATATTTGAAATGATACTTACAAATTTATTCTACTTAAAAAGCATACAATAAGCTAGAATTGGTAATACGAGTACATATGATCTTGCTTATATATATATCTTGCTATAAAAGCTAACCTCATACAAGTAAAGTGGATACCAGGGGGTAAAGGAGTAGGGTAGAGGAGATGTTGGTTTAAGGACATAAAATTTCATAGAATTAGGAAGAACAAGTTTAAGGGATCTATTATACAATGGTGACCTGTAGTTAATAAGAATGCATTGTATTCTTAAAAACTGGTGAGAGAGTAGACTTAATGTTTATACCACAAAAAAAGAGTATGTGAATTAATGAATATCAGATTAGTTTGATTTAGTCACATCTGTATATTTCAAGAAATGTTGTGCACAATATATGTTAATTTTCATTTGTCAATTTAAAAAACTGTAACAGCAACCATAAAAAACCCAATAACACTGGCTGAGAGTTTAGCTCAGTGGTAGAATGCTTGCTTGGCTAGCATGTGAGAGGCCTTGAATTTAATCATTGGGTGGGTCTACAAAACACAAAACAAAACAAGAAAAAGAAATAGCACGTCTCCACCAGATGGCAACATGGAGAATCTTTTAAAAATATTAAATGCTTGAAACAAATCAGGGAGTGAGTGTAACGATTTAAGCTGTAACTAGCAAAAAAAATAATAACTAGTTTTCCTTTACTTAGTTAAAAAAAGAATAACTTTTCATTCTAGGAGATTTGACTAATATTTCATTAAACACCTTAAATAAACATGATAAAGATTGAATAGATGATTTATTAAATAATGATACACTTTCTGAATATTTACTTTGTATTACAGTTAAACTACATATTAGAAAGAGTAGAAATTCATTAATTAAGAAAGAAAGAAACTCACTTCTTAAAATTATTAAAATATAGCAAATTAAACATAATGCAAAAAGCTTATCAAATCCATAAGAAATTATCTCAAAATGAAAATCTAAAATATTAGCATAAGGTCCCAAATTCTAATATCATGGAAAAGCAATTGATAAAAGCAATTAATAAAAAACTGGAACCAAGAAACACTATTTAAAATACCTTGGGTCATTGAAACTGTAAAGTTATCAACACAGATTTGTGAATTACATGACTGATAAAATAGACTATAGATTATACTAGCAGTTTGGAAAACAGAAAATGAATATAACTTGTCTCATCCATTGAGAAATCTTATAATTTGACATGGATGAGTCAAGGTTAAATAAAATAAATATGAGACACTAGCTACCAATAAATTTCAGAGGAATTTTAGAATAAAGGAGGAGGTGCCATGGAAGACTTCATAATCTACATGAACCCAAACAGCATGTAGAAAATCAGTAATCAAATATGAGATAATCAAATCCCAAAAAAGATTTACAGCACTAGCAAATATGGATGGTGGATGCTTAAGAAAATTTTAATCTGTTGATCACTGTATTATATGCAATACCTTTTTCACAGATGATTTTACAAGACTCTATTCTTGTGGCTTGTTGGCAAGCACAGCTTTGACACAGGGAAAATTATATATGGTTGAGTAGGGTAAAGGGAGATGGTGAGAGGCAGTACTTGAAGTTGATTTCTACTACAGAGGACCTTGAATAGGTTAAGATCTGTCCATGCAAATCATAAGCATTTGGACTCTTCATCAAAATTGTGCTGTAATAACATGGAGATTCCAGGAATTTCAGAGGGGACAGGTTGAAGGAATGGAGAAGTTTTATAAACTAAAGTCATATTTCATCCTACATGTAATAAGAAATCAATTAATTGATGGCAATAAAGTAGAATAAAAAGTAGATTGGAGAGACAGCTACTCATGTTGATATGCATTATTTTAGAGACCAGTGGAAAATTTAAGCAAAAGTTCCAAGTGAATCATTATATCATAATTCTTCATAACTTTGAATCTATTGCATTTTCTCATTTCAAACAATTATAATGTGTTGCTATTAATAAAAAATCATTACAATTGGGGGAAATGCACAGGTTGAAGAAGAGACACAAGTGTAACAGATATAGTTACTCTGAGTACTTCCTATTCCTCCAAATTGGATAAAAAAGGAGAAAATAGATGAATTGGGTAAATGTAAAACCTTCTCTGCATGTACGTGTGTGTGTGTGTATGTGTTTTCCACGAATATATGGTAAAGTAAATCAGTGAGTAGAGAAAAGTGCAAGCAGAAATAGAAAAACCATCTACTTAATAAACACAGCCAAAAAGATGGGAGAGATATTTTATATGAACTGCCAATGGTGCAGAAGCCCTGGGTAAGTCATTAAGAGATTGCGGAACAGACTGTTTGAAAGCATCAGTATGAATAATGAGGAGAAAATAAAAACCATGAGATATTTAAAGAAGAGATGGATTTTATATGGATAATGAGAGGCTTAAATGATGTTGATGGTTGAAAGAGTGAAAATCATGGACCATCACCACGGCACTGAACTGAAGACAAAGTACCATGTTTGTGCCTCTGATGCTCTTTTCCAGCAGTTACAAAGCTTGTGATCAGATATTCAAATGCTGATTGGGTGCCTCAGCTGCTTTCTCAAACTTTATTTTATTGTATGCATTTTAAAAATATCAATTTAATTTATTTTATTTTTAAATTTTTATTATTCTAATTTGTTATACATGTTTGCAGAGTACATTTCATTTCATATTACATATAAAGAGCACAATTTTTCAAGTTGCTGGTTTTATATAAAGTAGTTTTACAACAATTGTGTCTTCATACATGTATTTAGGGTAATCATGGATAACTCAGTCTGCCATTGTTCCTATCCCCTTGTCCCCTCCCCTCCCTCCCTTTGTTCTATTTAAAGCTTTTTCATTCCTCTCATTCCCTCTCTCTTGCCTTTATAAGTTAATATCTTCATATCAAAGAGATCATTCGACCTTTGGTTTTTTGGGATTGGCTAACTTCACTTAGCATTATTTTCTCCAACTCCATCCATTTACCTGCAAATGCCATGATTTTATTCTCTTTTAGTGCTGAGTAGTGTTCCATTGTGTATATATGCCAGAGTTTCCCTATCCATTCATCTGCTGTTGGGCATCAGGGTTGGTTCCACAATCTAGCTATTGTGAATTGTGCTGCTATAAACATTGATGTGGCTGTGTCCCTGTAGTAAGCTGTTTTTAAGTCCTTTGGGAATAGGCCAAGGAGTGGGATAGCTGGGTCAAATGGTGGTTCCATTCCCAGTTTTCCTAGGAATCTCCATACTACTTTCCAGATTGGCTTCACCAATTTGCAGTTCCACCAGCAATGTAAGAGTGTGCCTTTTCCCCCACATCCTCACCAGTATTTATTGTTGTTTGTTGTTTTGATAGCTGCCATTCTGACTGGAGTAAGATGAAATCTTAGATTTGTTTTGATTTGCATTTCTCTAATCGCTAGAGATGTGGAACATTTTTTCATATATTTGTTGATTGTTTGTATATCATCTTCTGAGAAGTGTCTGTTTAGTTCTTTGGCCCATTTATTGATTGGGTTATTTTTTTTTTTTTTTTTTTGGTGTTAAGGCTTTTAAGAGCTTTAAAAATCCTTGAGATTAGTGTTCTATCTGATGTGCTTGTGGTAAAGATTTTTTCCCATTCTGTAGGTCCTCTATTCACCTCACTGATTGTTTCTTTTGCTGAGAAGAAACTTTTTAGTTTGAATCCATCCCATTTATTGATTCTTGTTTTTAGTTCTTGCGCTATAGTGGTCTTATTGAGGAAGTTGGAGCCTAAACCAACAAGATGGAGATTTGGGCCTACTTTTTCTTCTATTAGGTGCAAGGTCTCTGGTTTAATTCCTAGGTACTTGATCCACTTTGAGTTAAGTTTTGTGCATGGTGAGAGAAAGAGATTTAATTTTCATTTTATTACATGAGGATTTCCAGTTTTCCCAACACCATTTGTTGAAGAGGCTGTCTTTTCTCCAGTGAACATTTTTGGCACCTTTGTCTAACATAAGATAACTGTAAGTGTGTGGGTTCATCTCTGAGTCTTCTATTCTGTACCATTGGTCAACTGGTCTATTTTGATGCCAATACCATGCTGTTTTTGTTACTGTTGCTTTGTAGTACAATTTAAGGTCTGGGTTAGTAATGCCACCCGCTTCATTCTTCTTGCTAAGAATTGCTTTGGCTATTCTGGGTCTCTTACTTTTCCAGATGAATTTCATGATTGCCTTTTCTATTTCTATGAGGAATGATATTGGGATTTTGATTGGTATTGCATTGAATCTGTACAGTGCTTTTGGGAGACTGGTCATTTTGACAATATTAGTTTCTACCTACCCATGAACAAGGTATATCTTTCCATCTTCTAAGATCTTCATTAATTTCTTTCTTTAGTGTGGTGTAGTTTTCATTGTAGAGGTCTTTCACTTCTTCTGTTAAGTTGATTCCCAAATATTTTATTTTTTTTTAGGCTATAGTAAATGGGGTGGATTTCCTAGTTTCTCTTTCTGAGGATTTGTCGCTGATGTACAGAAATGCCTTTGATTTATGGGTATTGATTTTATATCCAGCTACTTTGATGAATTCATTTATTAGTTCTAGAAGATTTCTGGTGAAATTTTTTGGATCTTCTATGTATAGAATCATATTGTCTGCAAATAGTGATAATTTGAGTTCTTCTTTTCCTATCCTTATCCCTTTAATTTCTTTCGTCTGTCTAATTGCTTTGGCTAGGGCTTCAAGAACTATGTTAAATAGGAGTGGTGAAAGAGGGTATCCCTGTCTTGTTCCAGTTTTTAGGGGGAATGCTTTCAATTTTTCTCCATTTAGGATGATGTTGGCCTGGGGCTTAGCATAGATGGCCTTTACAATGTTGAGGTATGTTCCTGTTATCCCTATTTTTTCTAGCATTTTGAACATGAAGGGATGTTGTATTTTGTCAAATGCTTTCTCTGCATCTATTGAGATGATCATATGATTTTTATCTTTGAGCCTGTTGATGTGATGAATTACATTTATTGATTTCCTTATATTGAACCAAACTTGCATCCCTGGAATGAAGCCCACTTGATCGTGATGCACTATCTTCTTGATGTGTTTTTGTATTCGATTTGCCAGAATTTTATTGAGAATTTTTGCATCTATATTCATTAGATATATTGGTCTGAAGTTTTCTTTGTTTGATTTGTCTCTGTCTGGTTTTGGAATCAGGGTGATATTGGCCTCATGGAATGAGTCTGGAAGTGTTCCCTCTTTTTCTATTTCATGAAATAGTTTGAGAAGTATCAGTGTTAGTTCTTCTTTAAAGGTCTTGTAGAACTCAGCTGTGTATCCATCTGGTCCTGGGCTTTTCTTGGTTGGTAGGTTTTTGACAGCATCTTCTATTTCTTTGCTTCAAATTTATCTATTTAAATTGTGTATATTATCTTGATTTAGTTTGGGCATATCATATGTTTCTAGAAATTTGTTCATGCCTTCAATATCTTCTATTTTATTGGAGTATAAATTTTCAAAATAATTTCTAATTATATTCTGTATTTCTGTAGTGTCCGGTTCAAAGGACACATAGAAAAAGACATTGAGTAACTATCAGCTAGGCTAAGCCCATTAATGTTAGGAAGACACATCATGCGATTTTGGCAAATAAAATAAACATGTTAATGAGAATTTAGGTTCAAAAGTAGTTATAAAGCTGGCGTCTCAGGTTACTCTTGCATCTCAAACAATGACAGTAAACAATATTATGTTAACACCATCAGGAAAGAATTGCACAAAAGAACAATTTGAGAATGCTCATGAGACTGCAACTTCCTTACTGCTAGAAGCATACTTTAGTGTTTTAAAAATAATGTTTGGTATACTTCAAACATGCTAACTCTGACTTAAGAAGAAAAAATTATTTTTATGTGCTCTTGGATAATGAAGTTCATAAGGAAAAGGATATTTTCTTTCCTAAATATTTGAGGTAAGAAGAAAATGTTCCTGGAATGTTTAAACCATTGCAAGACTTGAAAATCTGCATATATTCACAAACTATTTCAAAAGTATTGTTGTTGAGTTCAAATCAAACTGACTTCAGGACTAACTGATACATATTTTCTTCTTTTTTAAAAAAATTATTATATGTGTAATCATATATATTTCATTTAATATGTCTATTATTTAAAAGGTGCCTATGGTGATAACCTCAATAAGCCTATTCTGCACTATGTGACAGACACTGTAAAATTTTATATACTTATTTCATTTCTTCCCCCAGATCACTAGAGGTTATGTAGAATTTTTGTAATAAATTTTACATGAGGAAGCAAAGGCTTAGAAAATTATTTTTCAAAAGTCCTATAAGTAAAAATCACAAGAGTCTGGAAGTAAATCCAGGTTAACTTCAAAGTTACACAGTTTCCATATTAGACTGCCATTCATGTTTACTTGGGAACTGTATAGTTCACAGGAGAGTCTCAGCAAATACAACAATGGTGTAGACGAGGGACCTCTGAGTAAATTCTGAAGGACCTTATACTCTATTACTATAAGGGAGCATTGTGCAGTGGCTGAAAGAGAAACGAAAAAATGTTAGTTAAAAACCAGAAAGAGCCCAGAATCATGATATGGCTGATGAGACTTGTGTAACTTTGAAATTCTAGTCACTCTGCTTCAATAAGAGAAAGCAGTCATATAGTGCCCACTTTTTGAATATTTATGGGGGTTTAACTGAATTTACTTTTAAGCAGAATAAATGTAAACCATAGTATAGAGCCTGGTATATGATAATTGTAGATTGCAACTATTATAAAATAAGTATTTTCTGTTAGTGTACATGTTTAAAAAAGAATTAGGTAAGACATCATCTGCTACTTACTCCCCCAAAGAAAAGATTTTGCGTTTATCTATTTGTATTAACCAATGGAAAAAATATTCTTGTTAGTTGAAACAGCCTAATGAAACTTCAAATTTTCAGTCATGTTATTACTAAGGATAATGCCTAGCTCAGTGAGATAGCACTTTACATAGATAAAGATAGACTTTATGTAGATGAACATGTTTAGACATAAAGTTTGATATACATTACATCTTATGTTATCAGATTTTTTTGTTCTTTTATATATATATGTATATATATATATATAATTTAATGATAAGAATATCTCACAGGATTATCATTGGTTAGAAAATGCAATATTTCAAAATTGTCTTTCTTTTATGATGATACCTAATTCATTTTTACATTTTTCAAAGATAAATGTTCTAAAGTTATGAATTAATTTCTGATTGATCCACTTGAAATCTTACAAATTCTGATAGTAAACACATCTTAATCTTCAGTAGAATGAGGTCCCTGTTAAGAAGTGACAGGAACAGCTATCTCTGCTCTATTGCTGGCCCCTTGTGCTATTCTACACCAAACTGGGGCTGCTGGATTTCTGATGATGATGATGGTGATGATGATGATGATTTTGCTTGGTTATATCCTAGGTCATTGATAGAGATCTTTCTTACTTACTCAGAACCATGCTTTTTCATATGTTTGGGCAATAGAATTCTTCACTGGTGTAGCAATGGGTGAGATGGCCAAATCAGAGACCATATGTACAGCTTATTGGTAAAAGCCAGAGGTCGATGAGTAAGCCACCATCAATCTAAAGATGTCCAACAAGGAAAAGACAGCAGAATGCTTACATAGTTACTAGGAGACATTAAGTGTATTTGTTTGCATATTAAAATGTAAAGCATATTTTTCACCCTGCTCAGTTGGATCACATTCAGTTATAGAATATTTGTGGTCAAATATGATTATGCACTGTGATTTCTTAGTTTTCCTTCTAATTATATAGTGCTGTCTCCTCAGTATGGAATTTCCTCAGGATTTTGTATTCAGATATTTTGAAACATTGGGTGGGGGCATATATTTTTCTTCTCTAACAAAAATTTGGAAAACATCAACATACATCTGAAATACTTTATTTTCAGTTATTTTGAAATAAGAACATTTCTTCCCGTATTCAATTTAAAATCTAAAAATGTTTGAGCATTAGAAAATCTGGTACTAATTTCTAGCTTATATGGAGCAGAAAAAAGCAATAGTGCTTTCATGCATATGTTCACAATTCATTGACTCTGTATTATGAGACTTGGTCTTAAGGAGATTAGTGTACTGGATTTCCATCATGTTAAATTCTATGCCATGATTTTGCTATTAAACCTAGTATATAGCAAATATATTGAATAAAGAGGTGACACTCAGCTACATTTGTATTTTTCAGAAGAAATGCAATACACAAAGGTTCTGGTCTTTATGGTCAACTACCCAGAAGTATTAAAACTGTAATAGTTAATATTTTTTCAAAAGAATAATGTATAGAGAATTTTAATGTAAAAATTAAAAATTTACTACTATTAGGCTACTAGGACTTTGCTTAATACTGAACCAACCAGACTTATGAATCTCAAATGATTATCATTTATTTAAATGCAAAAGATTTAAAATTTTTCTTAATATTAAAATAATATATTAAATGGAGATTATTCATTAAATGTACTGGTACTGCCCACCTATGCATTGGTTATACACTAGCCTTAACTGAATTTTAAATCAAATGAATCTGATTATCTTAAGTGCTATACACATTTTAAAAAGCTAATAAAATTGAACATATGTATGTTATTACCATAAATATAAAACTAAAAGCATACATAAAGAAAAGTGGTATGTAAAATGAATTTAAATGTCTTTTTTATATTTCTCATTATTTTTACACCTTTCCTAGGTTATATTTTTTTTCTATTTTTAGTGTTTTGGTAATTCTGTAAGAATTTTATAGTTTCTAGCACCTTATTAAACATAAGATATTTAATAGGGAAAGAAAATCTCATTAGCAGTTTAAGTTTTGTGTTGATGAGCAATTGGTCCCTAATTGACATGAATGGATTTCTCTTTTAAGGTTAACTTTACTTGTTATGTCAATAAAGCTTGCAGAGGCATCTTTCACCCAGATTTAGACTCATGAATTTCATAAATTCTTCTGAACTGTGTAAGTCCTCTTAATGAACTAATACCACTTTTTTTTTAAGCTACTACATCTTGCTTACTTGTCGAATGAAACTATAATGGGAAGAAGAAATGTGATGATCTGAATGAATACACAACTTCCCACATGTGTGCTCAAGGGAGGATTTATTATTGTTTTTCTAAAAATGTTCTAAAGGAGATAGCGGGAGCTATATCTGCCTCCGTTGAACTCTGCATATGATGCTAAGGATGAAATATGAATTCTGCAAATTATCTGGAGACAGGATTAGACATTCACTTTGGACTCAGCAAGACAGAGCAGGTGATGTTCATAAATGACCACAATGATTATCTCAGAAGGATACTCTTTGTATTTCATCATGACCAGCAAAAACAATGAAGACTTTGATATGAAAAAGATTGATTTTCTTATCAGAATGATTCCAGGTGTAAGGGAGACACTGAATTCCCCCACAGAGATATATGTAGTGGCATTCATTTAGACTAGTTAGACACTAGTTACATTTCAAATCAGTGAGGAAAATTACAGTTTAAATGTTGCCTTTTATTGGCATCATGTTGTGTTTGAAGGCTCTCAGGGCAAATGCAATAAGGAGAATCATGAAGAATTGATTAGATTTCATGAAAGTACTCTGAAGATTATGGGCTTGCTTACCAACTTTATCTAAATCCTTAATCCAGTATAAGAAGATTCCAGTGAATCTTTGTGGACCTTACTGTCTTACAATTTTTTGGTATCCCTATCCAGTCAGCTAGACAGACAGACAGACACACACACACTCACACACTCCCAAGCTTGATGGGTTATTTTATCATCATTGATCATATTTTTACAAGAAAAAATATTATAACAAGTCTGGGAAAAGTAAAACAAGAGTCATTAGAGATAACCTAATTATCTCTTTTATGAATTATTTCTTTTATGCAATCATATTATTCTGAAATCATTCTACAAAGTATTTAAAAAATAAATTTCAAATGAGATTCCTAATTTTTTGTTTCTCTAAACAGAAGTAGAACGTAGCTGAAGTACCCACTTGTAAGAGCCCTATTAAGGAGATAGCTAAAATGGCAGCTAGCTAAGAGCCATAAGAGGTGTTTCAGTATTTTCACCTGATATTCATGCATTTATCTAAGAATCTTTCTATGCCCATAAACACTATGTGACGCACCTGTAAGTTTGAGCTGTTAACACGTGTATACTTGTTAAGGCAAAAGGTATTTAACCGAGTGAGGTTGGCTAGAGGGCGCTTGGAGTTGGAGAGGTTGTCAGAGCCGGAGAGAGAAGTTACAAGAAGCAAGAATAAAGAGCCTCTTCTATTTTCAGTCTGCTTCCGAATTCTTTCCCGCGGTGTCATTGCTGCAGGCGGCAATAGCTGCAGGCGGCACCCACTAATTATAAAATTATACTGATTTTATAATTTCTTTTTATTTTGTAATAAAAGATACTTAGAATCCTGTAATCTACTTTAATTTTTTTTCTTTTTTGCTTTTCTCCTTGTGCCAGTTGTAACAAGAGCCAAGAGTCATTTTATTATTCTACATTGATTTTTTTTACTAATTCCTTACCAGCAGTATCTATAAACCCAGTTTCTTAGGTACATAATTTGTTGTCATGTGTTTGGTTAAGAAAGCAACTCTATCTTTTCCTGTTATTTTCTAGATGATTTAAAATATTTTCTTCAGAAATCTTAACCCAAATTATATAAACATTGTAAAACAAGCTTCTAATCTTTATTTCACATCTTCTTCCCTGTTCAACTTTATGGTCTGCAGAAGAAAAGCCTTTGAGCCATTCTAAGTCATATACTTTCTTAGAACACCTGTGAAAAAGGGGAAATTATAGATATCATTAAAAAGGCAGAAAGCAAAATTGAAGTGAATGAAATCCACTTTTACTTTATCTTCCATATTTCTTTTTATAACCTCTAGGCTCTGGATATCCATAATGCAGGGTACATTTGCAGATAAAAGTGATGGATATATTTCTTTTAAGACTGCCACTTCAGAGGACTGCAAAACCTGTTTGTTTTTGGCAGACTAATTTAAAAATCCAACTATTACGACTGACTTTCAGGAGCTTTATTTCCTTTTCCAACATCTTTGCTGCTGGTTCTTAAAATTTCATAAGACAAAAATGAGCCTTTGAGCAAGTATAATCATAAACAAAGAGGACATAAATGTACGTATATGTGTGTACGTATATTTATACATATGTATTCACTAAGTGACAGAATGACTGATTTCTTCTTCTAACCATTTATCTGCAGAGCAGTAAGTGGAATTTTCTGCCTTTATACATCTAAAATTAAAAGCAAAACCCAGAACATCCTGTTCTTGCATGGTGCAGAAGACACTGGTGTTTCTTTGGCAGTGATGCTATGATGACTGACTGATACCACTCCAGGTCTGTCTGAAACTGAGCTTCAAAGTGGCACCTACCCCTTTCTTATTTCATATCCTTTACACATTGTGTTTATTTTCAGAGTGGGCAATTCAGAAATATTTCTATAAAATGTTACTGAAATAATTCAGTAACACTTTCAGGATATGGGACATCAAGAGTAAAATAACTTATTGGACTTCTTTTGTTTTAGATTTTACTAGAAAAGGAGTGATATATTTTTATTTGTAAATAAATATAAATAAAATATGTGCAAATATCAAGTTAACTATATTAAGAGAGTAAATATATGCCATCAAATATGTGAAAAATGTTTTGTATATGTTTAAAATGACTCATAGCTCCAGTAATTTTATAATATTCTGATATTGACACATAGAATTAGCAAAGACAAGAGAAATATATACATCTCACATTTGGAAAATACAAAGATTTGACATAGGTTCTATTTCCAGAGTTAATGGAAGGTCTCTTAATCTACAAGATTATAGTGTGATTTGAAGCACCTGAACTAGTTAATAGGATTTAAATAAGCTCTATTTCTGCAGAATTAAAATAATCTAAATATTCTTGTTATGGTGAGGGACAATATAAACAGGTTTTTAATGCTTTGAATATGAGGTGTCCCCCCCAAACTCCTACTAATGCAGGAATATTCAGAGGTAAAATGAGTGGATTGTTAGAGCTATAAACCTCATAGTCCATTCTAGTTTGAATGGACTGACTAAGTGGTAACTGTGGGCAGGTGGGGTGGGGCTGGGGAGGAGGTGAGCCACTGGGTGCTATCCTGGAAGGGCTGTTCTTCCTGCGTCCCTTTCCCTGACCCTCTGCTTCCTGAACACAGCACTCACTGGGTAACTTTCCTCAGGTGGGCCCTTCCTTGATGATGTGCTTCCTCATCCTGGGCCAGAGGAATGGAGTCGGCCATCTATGGTTTGAGTCCTCTGAAACTGTGAGCCCCAAATAAACTTTTCTTCCTCTTTAGTTTATCTTGTCAGGAGTTTTGGTCACAGTGATGAAAAAGCTGACTAAACCCTAGGTATTCCCAGTCCTTTTTGTCAAAGTCATCCATTAGTTTATTTGGTAACTATTTTTAATTTGACAGCAGGTCATAAGTAAACTTGTCCTCAAAATAAATAAAATTCCTCTTTTCTTAGAGTCCCCAGTGTGATGGATGTTATTATTTTCTTAAACTGCTCCATTAATGTACAAGAAAATGTGTACTTTGTAGATTAGGAAGATATAATCAACTCTGTACTTACAACTATATAGTACGTTGATATTTTTCAGTAACCTAGTTTAATACCTAATACATTTTAGCTTCTTGAATAGACATAAATCATATAGTACTTATGCTATTCATAAATACTTTCAGCAATGATATTGTCTGCAAAATAATATGACACTTTCACTATAGTGCAATTGCTTTACATATAGGCCCTCCAGATCTCGAGGTCCGAGAAAATCAGATGTACCAACTGAAACATATTTATTCATTCTGAAGATTTATTTATACCAGTAGTCAGAAAGAAAATAAAACATACATTAATTCATCAAAGTGTCAGGCAGAAAGATATCTAAATACATTAGCATGACATGTTTGAAAAAAGAATAGAAACATTAATAGATTAGCTGTGTCTCTCTCACCCACTTTTCTTTTTTAACCTTCTCTCCTTTAAGGGATTTCTTAATAAATGCTACTTCATTTGACATTGACTCATCATCACCAAGTATTTCTATCACACAGTTCAGCCTCTCTCTGCTTTTCATTGTTCACATATTTTTTCTGAATTTTCTTTTTTTCAGTGTAATTTAAATCAGTGTACTTCTCTTAAAACTTGACTGTCTTCCATGATTTAAGAAATTATATGCTAAGGTATGTACAGAATGTTAAAGGGCTTATATATTATTTTAGATGTCATTTTTTCTTCCTCTTACATTGCAGATTAATTCTATATATTAAAATGTGCACCAATATAATTTGTTCAGTTTGATGAGATCTGGCAAATGTATACACCTGAATATATAATAATTTCTAGGGAATGTGTTTGGATTTATGCTTTTTGAGGTTTCCTGAACTTCTACATTTTTAATGGAAATCCTTCATCGATTTTTGAAAGCACTTAACCATTATTTACTTATTTCTTCTTCCTCATTTTCTTCTTCCTCTCTTTTTGGCAACATGTTGACTAATTATGGTTTGGATGTGAGGTATCCCCCAAAAGCTCATGTGTGATACAATGCAAGAAGGTTTGGAGGAGAAATGATTGGGTTGTAGCCTTAACCTAACCAGTGAATTAGTACTTTATGAGATTAAATGAGTGATAATTGGAGGCAGGTGGGATGTGGCTGGAAGAAGAGGTTCACTGGGGGCATGGCTATGGGGTATATATTTTGTATCAGTAGAGTAGAGTCTCTCTCTCTTGCTTCCTGATCATCAGGTGAGCTGCTTCTCTCTGCTACATTCTCCTGCCGTGATATTCTACTTCACCTCAAGCCCCAAGGAATAGAGTCGGCCTTCTATGGACTAAGACCTCTGAAAAACGTGAGTCCTCAAATAAACTCTTTTTCCTAAAATTGGTCTGCTTAAATATTTTAGTCATTGCAGCGAAAAAGATGACTAAAACAGTGACCTATGTGCCAAGCCATTTCATTTTGTCACTTGCATCTCAGGCTCTCTTTATTTTTCAGTCTTTTCGTGTTGTTTTTCAAGTTTATTATATTTTCCCTTGTTTTGTCTAGTCTTACCTTTTTATCACTGAATTCTTTATTTGGTCTTGTGCTTTCATCTATTTTACTCATCATTCTTTTTTTCTAGTTCCTTATTTGTTTCTATATCTTTGATAGAGTGTCCCATATATTCACTTTCTGATATTTCAGTTTCAGGAAAATCTCTGTGTCTGCTTCTATTCACAATTTTTTTTTTTTATCATATTTCATATTTCTTGCTTATGCAATATGTATTTTGGTGTATAGTAATATCATTGCCCCTTCCTGTTCTTGATTACTTGGGTGGAAAGTGAATCAATATGATATGTATTTTCATAAGATCTGCTCGTTTTTGAAGATTTAATTTGATTAGATTTACTACTAAGTTCAGATGTTTTTACAAATAAGATCAGAACTTTTCCTTCTGTGGGATTCGAGTCTACGGAATGATGAGATCCTAGAGATCATTTTGTCCTCTACGTTTGAAACTCCACTTTCCAAACTGTAAGTTGCTCTGTGCTCCATGTCCCACTGTGAGCTCTTTGTTGGAAAGTATTTTCCCCTTTTTTCTATTTATGGCTTTCTATGCCTGAAGGAAGCTCCTTGGTGGAATGTGTAGCAGGAAATTCTCTCAGGTATCCTGTAGTTTCTTGTTACCTCCTTCTATGGTAGACTCTCCACTTTCTTAGCATACTTCCAGTAAGGAAGAGAGCCATAGATCTTTTTTAAAATTTATTTTTATATTATAATTTGTTATATATGAATGGAATGCATTACAATTCATATATAGAGCACAATTTTTCATATCTCTGATTGTACACAAACTATATTCACACCATTTGTGTCTTCATACATGATAATGATGTCCATCTCATTACACCATCATTTATAACCCCATTCTCCCTCCCTTCTCCTCCCACCCCTTTGCCCTATCTAGAGTTCATCTATTCCTCCCATGTTCCCCCTCCCTATCCCACTACGAATCAGCCTTCTTATATCAGAGAAGACATTTGGCATTTGTTGTTGTTTTTTTTTGGGATTGGCTTACTTCACTTTGGAGTTCTCCAACTCCATCCATTTACTTGAAAATGCCATGATTTTATTCTCTTTTATTTCTGAGTAATATTCCATTGTGTATATACACCACATTTATTTAAATCCATTAATCTACTGAAGGGCATCTAGGTTGGTTCCACAGTTTGGCTATTGTGAATTGTGCTGCTATAAAAATATATAGTATGCTGTTTTTAAGTCCTTTGGGTATAGACTGTGGAGTGGGATAGCTGGGTCAAATGGTGGTTCCATTCCCAGCTTTCCAAGGAATCTCCATACTGCTTTCCATATTGGCTGTACCAATTTGCAATCCCACCAGCAATGTATGAGTGTGGCTTTTCCCCCACATCCTTGCCAACACTTATTGTTGTTTTATTCTTAATAGCTGCCATTCTGATTGGAGTGAGATGAAATCTTAGTTTTGATTTGCATTTCTCTAAGATATTTTATTTCTTAATAAATAATGGACAATCATTTTCCATAAGTTAATTTATTTGTGTTTCTTTCATATTAGTTTTCCAGTGATTTCAGGGCTGATATTTTATTTGGTCTAAACCGTTGAGTGGTTAGTGTGAAAGTAATAATCTAGAGCAACTACAAAAATAACTCTTGCTTCTCTCTTTTTGTGTCTGATATAGGTTGTTGTTGTTGTCCTCTTACTGCTTTGGTTTTTAGGCCAATTATTTTGAAAATGATAAATACTGTGCTAATATTTTCAGCAAAGGAAACTGCACATTATTTTAGGTAAAGTTATTCAATATTAAATCCTCATTGCAGTTTGGGTCTTTTCTCCTACATGACTTTATTCTGCTACTCAAAGTGTCTTAGTTTGTACTTTTTCCTTCATGCTCTCAAATACTATTGTTAAGTTTTCCTTAGACTATGCTTAAGGAAAACCTGATAATGGTATTTATATATCATGCAGTTTACTATTCAGTTTAGGTGTTTTGTTTAGAGTATTGTTTATTTTTGTCAATTATACTATAAAACATTTTACAATTTTCAAATATTGTAATGCAACCTGCTCCCTTATTGTTTGACAGGAAAGAGAAACAGGAGAAGAAAAAGTGAGCTATCAAGTTTCTGAAAAATCTGTGTTTTAAATACCTGTCAGGTGATAAATGTAGAATCCATTAATAAACATAACAGGTATAAAGTTGTATACTTCTGAGAAAAATTAAAAAAATAACATCCATTTTCCCCTCAAGTTCAGGTTGGGTCAAGACAATCTCTTCTTGAAATTGCCAAAATAACCAAAAATTCATTTAGCTTTTTATGAAAATGTTAGATACACTTTAGTCATCACTCCCACATTATCATAATAAGTCTTCTTTAAGGAAAGCATTTGGTACTGATTGGCATTGGTTAAGACAATCTCATACTTGCTATTTTTTCCTTGACATGGCTTAAACAGCACTTTGTTTTACACTGTGCAATATGCTGATGAGGAGTCTTTAAAGTACTGAAATATTCATGTTCTGATCCATTGCAATCATTCCCTAGTGCCTTCTTGGTTTTGCAAGAACAAAACAAAAAGTGACTATAGCAGTATCAGCAGTATTGGGGACCTTTCAAAATAAACTTTATAAATGGAGTTTTTTTCAGAACATTTTGAGTGTGCAAAAATATACTACTGAAACTAAACAAACTTGATGATGTCTTAACCTTTGTACCATTAGTGAAGAATTTTAATAGCTGTAGCCAGGTAGGATATAAATATTGAGGTATGGTGTTTGATAATTATTTCTACTTGTAAAATGTAAATGACTATATTGTATCCAGTTACCATGCTTTGCAGCTCTGAAAAACAATAAAAACCAACATGTAAATTTATGTAATTTATATGATACCTTCCTTGTCTTCAACTAATATGCATGAACAAAGATACTTCATAGGCATATGACAATTAAATACATTTTATGTCAATATAAAAATAACAGGACTATAAAACGTCTCTATGATCCTGTTGGAAACCTGAATTAATTTAGTAATCACTTTTAAGATGTAGTAGCAGAGAAAAATATGATCTCATTTATTTGTCTTTCAGCAAAGTAATTTTATCAGATATTAGCCTGAGTAATTACTCAACAAACTTGCAAATATTTCAGTTTCATATGAACTCATATTTTTGTAAATATGAGTTCATATGGCTCCATTTACACATTCTCAAAATGTCAGCCTAGAAAACAATATCCACATTGAAGACATTGTTTTCATATATTTTCCTAGTGTACACTCAAGTGTATTTGACTCCTGACGTGGTATGCAGTGTTCTTCCCTCTGTAGGAAATGAAAACATTCAGAAATCTTCATGCTAAACGGAATCCTTCTGAGCAGCAATTCAATGCACATTAGAAAACTGGCTAGGTGAACATTTATGATTCTCAAACATATATGTCACAAAAAAGAATCCAAAATATTTTGAAGGTAGTTTGCATACATTGAACTCAAAAATTAGTAACTTTCAGAAAGCAGAAAAAAGAAAATTTGGAGTCTCTCAACATAGTGCTAACATATTAATTGCAATTAATTAGAGGAATAAATCTGATATGGTATAATAAAACAATGTCAATTTGAACAAGAAGTAAAATGTAGGGGAGATAGTATCAGGTTACTGAGAACATTTTTTTTTTCAAATCTAGTATACTAACATTAAAATTTGGGATGTATTCATCCCATTATAGTAAAGGGTATCTATTTTGTAGTAGCAATATTACTATTAAAAAAGAGCACACATTCCAATTAGAAATTTAAAAGTTTACAATTTTAACTAAGGGAATACCACATAATATTTATCATGACTATTTTTATTTTGGAATAAATATAAATTTGAGTGAATATAATGTAAGATTAAGTGAATAGTACATTTTGTAATTATTTTGGGGTGGTGATTTAATCATATTGTTTTAGGTAGTCTTTTACAAATATTTATTTCAATTCTATCATTGGAGATACAATAATGAATATAGTCTCTCCTTGAACAGTCTAATAGGAAGACACTTGTTTTGGCTTGAATCTTTAATGTCCCCCAAATGCTCATGTATTAAACGTTTTTCCCTACTGCAGCAATGTTCAGAGCTAGGGCTTTAGGGAAGTGATTGGATCATGACGACACTAATCTCATCAATAGATTGATTCATTGATGAATTTATAATCTGAATGAACTATTGAGAGGAAGTGGAAACTGAAGGTGCAACCTAGTTGGAAGGAGTGCCCTGGGGGACTATAGCTTGACCCAGCTCCTCTCATCCTGCTTCCCACCCTCCATGAAATGAGCAGCTTTGCTTCTCCAAGTCCTCCTGCCATGATGGTCTGCCTCCGCTCAGGCCCACAGCAATGGAGCTGGCTGAACTTGGACTGAAACCTATAAAACCATGAGGCAGCATAAATCTGTCCTCATTTACATTGCTCTTTTCAGGCATTTTGTTCAGTGACAAAAAGCTGCCTAACACAATAATACCCGAATATGACACATGCCTGCATGTTTTTTTTTTTTAAATCTTGTATATATTTTTAGTTGTTAATGGATCTTTATTTTATTTATTTAATATGCGGTGCTGAGAATTGAACCCAGTGCCTCACACATGATAGGCAATGCTCTACCACTGAGCCACAACCCCGGCCCCTGCATATTTTTTATAACTCAAGATAACTATTTATCATAAAGAATAAAAGTATGATACTGTAAGAACAACTTATGTAATAGAATACAGAAGCTTTCATGTTAGACTAAAGGTAAGATTTTTATGACTTTGGATATTTATTACATTAACTTGGATGGGTGAAGGGAGCCAATGAAATAAATATTTTTTCTGGAGACATAATATGAAGCTTTGTTTTTTTCAAGGAACTGAAATCTAGTCAGTACAACTGGAGATCAGAGATTGAGGGAGAGTATAAAATAGATGTGGAGGGGGCTATGAGAGTAATCTAGAATTTCCAGGATATATTTCTTTGGTCTTTTTAAATTGAGATGAGAAAGTCATTAAAACTATGAATTATGATGGAATGGTTAAATTAGACCATAATGACCAATCTGGATATAGTTAAGGAAAACATTTTGGAGTAGGCCAGAGTGAGTATCTTAACTTAGGCACTTTTGTTGCCATTTGAGGAGAGATACTGCTAGTTTGGATGACAAGAAGGACAACAAATATGTAGCTTGTGTGTGTCTGTACCAGATATCCACAAGATGAACTATTAATGACAGTTTTTAATTGCATGTGGATCCTTAAGGAAAATATTGCATTACTTAGTCAATTAAAAATAATTAGTAAATTTATGCTATTCACTACTTCAGTAATTGGTTATGAGAGTAAATGAATAAGATAGTCCATTTCTTCTTGCACATTACATCATGTAATAACAGTTTTCTGGGCTTTGTAACTGGAAGGATGTGGTTGTCACTCTCTAAGAAAAATAAAAGAATCTTCCAGATGTATATGAAGTTTTTAGTAGGGGAAATCATAAATGAATAGTGAATTAGTATTGGATTTGATTTGTCTTTGCAATACTCAGATGTATGAGAAGTCTGATATTTAAGGTTACAGAACATAGAAGGGTGCATCTGCAGGGACAAACACAATTTTGGGTCCATGGAATATAGAAGACAACAGAGGTTGGTTCAGGGGTGCAATGTTACATTAGGTAAGAGCAAGATACTTTGGTATCTATAGAGCACGAGTTTGAATATAATTAACAACAACAATCTGCATATCTCAAAATAGTTTAAAGAAAGGATTTCAATGTACTCACTATGAAGATATGAGATGAAATGTAAAGTGATGGATATACTTTCATTTGGTCATTACTTGGGGCATACATGAATCAAAACATTGCATTTTACCTAATAAATATGTGTAATTATTATATACCAATCAAAATAAAAAAAAAAACCCCTGAGGTTATGAAGTTATGTATGGTATCTCCTAGAAACAATTTTAGGAATGAGGAACAAGATAAACCATGAAGTACTCAAATATTTTATTCAAATTGATGGAGGTGGTTCCCTGAGAAAAACTGAGAATTTTCAGATGAAGAAAAGTCCAAAGATAAGATTTCAGGGAAGCTCTGTGATTGTGAATACTTTTAAGGAAATAGGAAGTTGTCCAGTGAAGTTTCAGGTAAACTGAGGAATGAAAATGAAATTTTTACATTTGATTTTTGAATATGGACATCATTGAATTCATTAGTAAATACTATTTTGTTGAGCTGATAAAAACAGAAGTCAGTTTGGAATAAGAGGAGAATGGTGGGATAGAGAAATGGATAAGACGTGTGTGAATAGACCTAAACTCTACAACTCCAAATGCATGGATTTGCTTTTTACAAAGAGGACATTGAGTCAGGGTGGTTAAATCCCTTACCTGTGACACAAGGGATGCTAATCGTGAGATCTGAGGCTGTCTTCCTTGTAGTGCATGACAAAGGAAGAGCCATATACATACTTTCATTTTCTTTCCAAGTTACAGAATCTATTTATTTATTTCTAAAAATTCTATGAGGATGATTTATTTTGTATCTTGGATAATTGGCAGAGCATATCATTCTGTATCTGTAAATGATAGTGTGTAAGTGTGCGTGTTTGTCCACTGTGTGTGCCTGTGCCTGTATGGTAACGTTTTAGAGGGACTGAATCTAACATAAATCATTTCTGTGTGCAGTATGGTTGCCAGTAGTGCTTGCAGTAGATTGAACTGTTGCTTTCAACACTTTACTCTCTCTTGCAAGGTAATATTGCTAGGCCCCGCCTCTCTTTACCCCATTGAGAATATATATAAACATTCTGTGCCACATACTGGTATTCAAACTAAAACCATAAAATAGAAATTGAAAGTAAGGTCACTAAAATTTCCACTGGGTTCATTGTACTGGTCTTATTTATTCTCTCGTCATGTAGGACTGTCTATGAATATTTTCATGGCTATTAATTCTATTATCCTTGAAGGTAACTTTAGAGTATGAAGGGGAAATTAATAGCTTGTCCTGTTTATAAGGATGACAGTGAAGTATTCAGTTTGTGTCACTAACAGTTCTTTTGATCCATTAGCTACTTAAATTGTTTCCTAATACGCCGGAGTATAATAATTAAGTGACAGTTTATCCTCTGTAATTTGCAAAGACTAAACGGAGATTAATAACTGATATTTAATGACATAATTACTAAATTAAAAAGCAAGACAGGGACATATATATATATGTATGTATATAAATTTTCTAAAGGAATCAAATATATTAATAGCTTGCCTGATTACTTAAATTTAAAATTTTATCAGGAGTTTAAATTTTATCAGGAGTTCAGTGATGGTTTTGAAAAGCTCACCTGGTTATCTTAAACATGTTAATTCATTTTTTCTCCCTTTTGAAGGGCAACATGCACCATCCAGTGAATTACTGGGAGTCTGGTCAAGCTTCAGACTTTGTGATGTGTGTGTAGTAGAGACAAACTGGTGCAGGTCAGCTTGGCCATCCCTGTTTGGTGGAGGAGCATTGCTTTGTACTCTACGGCATTTCTTTGCAGTAGCCCTGGACATAATTGTTCCCATTTCCCATTATTTTCTTTGGGAAAAAATACAATCGTCAAGTTTTCTTAGCTTCATCTAATCTTTGACACTTTTCTCTATTTTTCTTATTGCTAAACACCTGAAAACTAAATTTTCAGTTGGCTATGGAATTTTACACAACATTATTTTAAAAATGATCTTTCTCTTCAAGTTTGTTTTCTCTGGTTATGTGGCCTTGAAAATATACATCTGAACTTCATAAAATGAATTGATCTTTTGAATAGAGTTAACTTTTAATGTGCTTAAGATATTTTTCTCTTCTCAAACCTTACTATATTCAATCTAAATTCAAAGTCTGTTTTGGTCTATTGCCAAAGCATATTCCAAATCCACCTTCTCCATCCCACATCAACAGTCCCCACTTTAGTCCAGACCTCCTAAACTTCTCTAGTGCTTTCAGTTTGGTCTCCTTGCTTCCTTGTCTGAGTTCTGAGTTCCTAAACCAGCATTATCCAAAGAAGCACCCAAGATGATCTTAAAAAAAAAAAATTAAAAATCCCCATGATACCATCTCCCCTGTACAAAATTCTCCTATAGATTTCTCTGCAATTAAACAAAAGGAAAGCATTTTTATTTTACATTCTACAAGAAAATCTGACTTTTGTCCTGTCATATGATTCTTCTTCTTCCTAGACAAAGTAATTACTCTCTTCTCATTGTATATTTCACAGTTAGATCTTTAATTTGAAATACTTTAACACTGTGTATTTGTATGGTTATATTATGCTCTTTTGCAAGTTCCAATACAAATTTCTTAGGAGACGTTGTCTGACAACTTTAACTGTAGTTATCTCCCCTTAGCTCATTGATTTTATAAAAAATTATTGCATTTTAGTAATATATTTGTAGTTTCAAAATTATCTTGCCTTGAGAAAGCATACATTTTTTGTATTATTAAAAGCTAGAATTCCAGTGACTAAGAACATTTTTGATATATATTAGACATTCAAATTATTTTAGAGGTCAATTTAAGGATTTAGCACTCAGTTAAATCAAGATTATTGCAATATGCATTTTTGTATAGAATCTGTGGAAGTTGGTATTTATCTCACTGATATGGTAGGCAGAATCCTAAAAGACCTTTCCTGAAATGGCACATGACTTTGTATAATTACCCCCCCTCCAGAGTGGGTAAAACCAGAGTTTATGATGAGATATGACATCGTGGATTAGATTATGTCATATGGCAATGGTAAAAAGAAATTTTTCAGATATAATAAAAATACTCTAATCAGTTCACATTTAGTTAATAAAAGAGCAGATGGTCCTGGTGGGCCTGACCTAATCAGATGAATTCAAAGGAGACTGAAAGCAATAACAGAAGCACTCCTTTCATTCTCATAGAAGTAAAATATGTTGTGGAGAGGGATAAGTTACAGGAAACATTTGATGTCCAAGGATGTGAACAATCCTGAAACCATATTTGGCTGATGAAAATTCAAAATGGCATAGTCACTTTGGAAGACAGTCTGATACTTCTTCACCAGGGAAAGCACATACTTATGATACATCTCATACTTGTGCACGTACTCAAAAGAATTGATGACACGGGTTCACACAAAACCTTACATAGAAGTGTTCATGGATACATTATTTGTAGTAACAAAAATGGAAACAAATCAGATATTCATCAACTGGTACATAGATAAATGAAATATATACTGCAATAGAATATTATTTGTCAATAAAAAGGAATGAAGAACTTACAAATGCTACAACATAGATGTACCTTGAAAATATAAGTTAAAGAAATGATTATAAATGATTATAAAATGATTTTAAATGATTATAAAAGGCCACAAATTTTAAGATTCCATTTTTGTGATACCTAACACAATATAATCAATTCCATTTTTTTCATAGAAACTCAGAGTAGCATAGTTTTTGCCTATTTCTAGGGATGAGAGGCATGTATAGTGTGACTATTCACCTCACTGAGTAAAGCATCAAAGTAATTTCTATTTATTTTCTGTATATCTGAGGTGTTTGTTGTGATATTCCCTTTTTCATCACAAATGTTAGTGATTTGAGTTTTTTCTCTTTCTTCTTTTCGTTAGCATTGCTAAGGGTCTGTCAATTTTGTTTATTTTTTCAAAGAACCAACTTTTAGTTTTGTCAATTCTTTGAATTGTTTCCTTAGTCTCAATTTCATTAATTTCTGCTCTGATTTTAATTATTTCCTGTCTTTCTGCTGCTCTGTCTTGGTGTTGATCTGTTCTTCTTTTTCTAGTGCTTGGAGGTGTGATGTTAAGTCGTTTATTTGTTGGTTTTTTTTTCCTTTTAAAGAATGAACTCAGTGCAATGATTTTCCTCTTACTACTGCCTTCATAGTGTCCCCAGAGATTTCTATATGATGTATCTGTGTTCTCATTTACCTCTAGGAATTTTTTAATCTCCTCTTTGATGTCTTCTTCAACCCCTTGTTTCATTCAGTAGCATGTTGCTTAGCTTCCAGTTGTTGGAGTAGTTTTTCTTATTCCTTGTTTTGTCGTTGATTTCCAATTTCATCCCTTTATGGTCTGATAGCATGCAGGGTAGTATTTCTATTTTTTTTATATTTGCTGAGATTTTTGCCTTGTGACATAGTATATGATCTATTTTGGAGAAGGAGCCATGTGCTGCTGAGAAAAAAGTGTATTCATTTACTGAGGGGATGAAATATTCTATATATGTCCGTTAGATCTAAGTTATTAATTGTTTTAAGGAGGCCTAAGGCTTTGTTTAGTTTTTGTTTGGATGATCTATCCATTGGTGAGAGAGGTGTGTTGAAATCCCCTAGAATAACTGTGTTGTGGTCAATTTTACTCTTGAACTTGAGAAGTGTTTGTTTGATGAATGTAAGCTCCATTATGGGGCTGGGGTTTTTTGTTTTTTGTATGCTTGAAGTGAAATGAGAAAATTGTGCTAAGACTTTTAGCTAGTCTTTTTCACAATTGTTGTCATTTCAATATACTGGCGAGTTTAGGCCAAACCATTGAATTACAGCTTGACTGGTTGGTATTTTTAGTTTAAATCTCCCTTTGTTGGTTATTTTCCTCTTCTTCTTCATAAATTGTACTTTTGCTTGGTAGGTAAAAATTATTTCAAGCTTGATCACATCTTCTTGAATAAATCTGAACATGTATTGGTTTCCCCCCAAAATACAGTGGTTTAAAGCATCTGTTGTGATTTTGTATGTGGTGTTCGGATGAACTTGGTTTTCCCCTTCATTCTCATGTAAATTACTCATTCCTTTGGCCTCTGCCCCCTCCTCTACCCCAATCACTCTCTTATGTTTGGTCTTTTTATGTTGAATTCTTGAAGTTTCTTACCATTTTTGCTGTGTAATCTAGATTTTTCTCTAGGTTTGTCTTCATTGTCTGAGGCCAAGTGTTCTGCTTCATGTAGATTTGCTCTACTTTTACTTCCTGTATTTGTTTATTCAAGGATCCAGATTTCCTCCGTCACTTTCTTTAGTTTTTTACCATTGCTAAGATCATTGTTCTCTTACCCATGCTCAAACCCTATTCATGGTTATATTAAGTTTCAAGTAATGGACAGAGAGGTAATATGTTTAGGAAGAAGGAAGTGAGTGTATTGACTTGTTCTTTCTTAGAAAGTATGAAAAGAGAGTTCTATGGAAGTGGTTTAGTATCAGCCGACGAGAGAGGAAAGAGAATGGAGTGAATGAATAGATGGAAAGACTGATTTACATATAAACCTAACTTATGCGGTGGTTGAGAGGAGAAATAAAGAAAGATGGAAAAGAAAAAAAAAAAGAAGAGAAAAAAAAAAATAACCAAGGAGTAGTAATTAGTGTAAGAGAGAGGAGAGAGAGAATAAGTCTAGAAAATAGAGAATAAACCATATATAACACCACTTTGCTATATATTTCAATTGTACACGTTCTAGAAATCTCAATTTGTGCGTATAACTTGTTTTTGCCTCTGTTGAGAATGCAATGGCAGGGTGTAAATAGGGAAGATGAAGGAAGAAAAAAAAATATAAAAGTGAGAAGGAAGAAAAGAAAGAAAAGAGGAGCAGAAGCACACAAACACACTGTCAATCAAAACAAAAACAAAAAACTCCCAAGAAACAACAAAACAAACAAACAAGCAAATAAAAACAAAAACGTTGAACCCAAGAACAAGTCTCAAACAAAATGGACCCTTGGAAGCCCTTCTTTTTTCCCTTCCAGTTTAAGCCACCTGACCCAGATCATGTACAGTCAGCAACCCTGTTAGTGGAGTCAAGGCTGCACCTTTGGTCCTTGCAGAGTGGCACAGTGGAATAGTGGAAGGGGCTTATCCTCAGGCTGGGCCCTGCTTACAGCAGCAGGGAGATGCTACTATGGGCCTTGGAAGCCAGGCAAACTGGCTGCGGGTTCTCTCCTTCCAGTGGGCAGGTGCCTACCTCTTGCTCTGGTTGCAGCTGGGCAGGTCGCACTCCCCCAGGGAGTGGAGGAAGCACTTCGCCAGGTCTGGCCCCGCGTGCAGCAGCCGGGAGATGCTGTTCTGGGCCCTGAAGACCAGGCAAACTGGTGGCTGGGTTTCTCCTTCCAGCGGGCGGGAGTCTACCTCTTGCTCTGGTCGCAAATGGGCAGGTCGCACTCTTCCCGATAATGGAGGAAGCCCTTCCCCAGGTCTGGCCCTGTGTGCAGCAGCAGGGAGCTGCTACTCTGGGCCCAGGCGGCCAGGGACACTGGCGGCTGGGTCTCTCCTTCCAGCGGGCGGGAGTCTACCTCTTGCTCTGGTCGCAAATGGGCAGGTCGCACTCTTCCCGATAATGGAGGAAGCCCTTCCCCAGGTCTGGCCCTGCGTGCAGCAGCAGGGAGCTGCTACTCTGGGCCCAGGCGGCCAGGGACACTGGCGGCTGGGTCTCTCCTTCCAGCGGGCGGGTGCCTACCTCTTGTTCTGGTCGCAGCTGGGCAGGTCCCACTCTTCCCGGGAATGAAGGAAGCCCTTCCCCAGGTCTGGCCCTGTGTGCTGCAGCAGGGAGCTGCTACTCTGGGCCCAGGCGGCCAGGGACACTGGCGGCTGGGTCACTCCTTCCAGCGGGCAGGAGTCTACCTCTTGCTCTGGTCGCGGGTTTTTTGTTTTTGTATGTGTGATAAATTGTGCTGATAGCGAGTCACAATTTTGTCAATATAGTAAAACCATTGAATTACAGACTTTAAAAGGTAAATTGTAGGGTAGGTAAATTATTTCAATTGATCACAGAATAAACCATGTACCAAAATACAGTGGTTTAAAGCGTGTGGTGTGATATCTTTCTCATGTAATACACCTGAGAAGAGTCATTTAAGTTTGTGGGCTGGTTCTGCTTCATGTAGATTTGCTCTACAGCTTATTCAAGGATCCAGATTTCCTCCGTCTTTATTTTTACCATTGCCAAGATCATTGTTCTCTTACCCATGCTCAAACCCTATTCATGGTTATATTAAGGCACTAGTTGAAGTATGGGATTTATCTTCTAAATTGAGAATAACACATGGGTAGAGTGAAGAATACATACCATCCCCTAACCTACTACCTTTATACATTCCATCTTTAAGCCTTAAATGGTACAATGAGGTTTATTTTATATAAAAAATCTTATTCTCTAAGCCATGTATCACCTAAAATAGTTGTGAATACATTTTTAAAATAGTAATGTTATATCTTTTTGTGAGCTAGAAATTTGAGGTGAATAAAAATCTTGTATTTTGGTAGGATGATTTTTTATTACTTTTATAATTTTGAATTAAAGTCATTCAAGTATAAAGAACTACCTCAGTTCAATATTTGAATTTAACATCGTTTTCTTCACAACGAGTAACAAAGATGTTAAATGTCAGTTATGTTCCTGAGAATTTTTACTTCACTTTTAATTGTGACATTTTTCAGAGTTTATACAGAATAAAAATCTTTTTAACCTTAGGAAGTTTGAACAATCACCTAATTAAAGATTTCCAAACATGCCTACTTTTACAATCCAGTTTCTATTTCAGTAATGTTTAAAAGTTCATCTTTCTTGTGAGGTACAACCTACAGAATAAGACCATTCTGCTTATATACAAAATGTATGGTTTCCAACATAAGTGAAGCTCTTTCAATTTCTCTCTTTTTGTGAAAGCAATAGTCTCCCTGGTAAGTAAAAGTAAGGATAAAATGGCATAAAATTTGTGTCTTCTAAAACAGCAGATTATTTTCCCCCTTTATGTGTTTGTGGGTTGAATGAGTATATATGAACTTCTATCTTAATAAAGTTGATTCATACCTGATCAGGGAGATAATAAATTTTTCTGTTGAAAATGTAGTAGAGAACAATGTCCATCCACAAAAAGCTGGAAGTAGGAGTCAAAGTAAGTCTTCTTCAGGTAATATACAAATAATAACAATGTAAGGAAAACTTTGCCTGGAATTTTTTAGAAGTTTTGCTTTATGATAACTAGAAATTTTTGAAGATTTTAAAGATAATACATTCTATTACTCTTGTAGTCACATTTCAAGAATGTAATTAAAATTGTAAAGCCTTAAGGAAAGTATTGCAAAACAGTATTACCTCTGTTCCTAACCTACATCACTGAAGAATGGTGGACTTTTCAAATTACGGTACTGAAAGCCTATCTCCTATCAAGTCATTGATGAGACTATAGTTCTAAAAAATGGATTTTAACTATAATTGCCTCTTACTCAAGAATACTAGAATGCATATTAAAAACCTTATTTTTGCAGTTTGGGGTCCTTTCTGGAAAACTGAATAAGAAGTTAAAGAGTATAAGAAGAAAATATTTTAGTGATTCTCTTTGTAGAGTTAAGCTTTGACTTGTTTTTTTTTTGTATTAGACTTATCAGAAAACTTACAAGTTCACCATTATTTTTCAGCACTGTTACATAATAAAGAATTAAGCCCCAAAGAATATTATTTAGAGTAGCTCATAACTTTATACCAAGTAAGTAGCAGAATTTTAATTCAGCCTCACACTTTCTGTTATCAATTTCTATTTGAATAATGAGACTGATATAACTGCTGCTCATTATACAAGCACAGAAACCTCTTGTAGGAAAGAGTAGAGGAACACAGGCAATATATCATCCCAAACATTTGCAGATAGGTTAGCTTTACAAGAAAAAGGCTCCAGGATGATAATAACTTGAGATATTCTTGTTCTCTCTACAAGGACACAGGGTGAAGGTACTTCATAAGTAAATTTAGCTGTAGCAACTTGGCATTTCAAACCTATTACAAAAGCAATTGTTCAGGAAGAAGATTGTTTTAAAAGTATGTATATATATATATGTGTGTACACACACACACACACACACACACACACACACACACACGGCTTGGTTTTTTGAATATCCATTTTTTTCCCTTTCACAAAAGCCCTTTCCACACTCCTTCATCTATTCTCCTTTGAGCAATGTAACATTATAAATTAGATCATACATATATGGTCACTGGATTTATTCTTAGTGACAAGTAGGAGCCAAGGGATCAGGCAGTGCAGCTAGTGTGTACAGTCAGGTTTCTTAGGTGTCAGAGAGCAGTGAAGACTATGGTGCAGCTTGTCAAATGCTTTCATTTGTTGAATGAAACTTTGGGTGGATGCTTTGGAGAGATTTATGGGATTTAGGATGAAGGTAGGCAGAAAGTCACTTTTGGAGCCTGAGGTTTGAAAGAGGAATATCATATGCATGTGGGAGACCTAGGGCTGAGTTAGCTGTACATATTATCTATTGTAAGTTCATAAAAGAAACAGTTACTACTGTGCTAGAAACACTGAGCACCCAATGCTGAGGATCTACCAAAGAATACCCTTACAATCATATGTGCCATCAGTTATACATAATAACAGGTGGTTAACATATTCCACATATGTACATATGCTAAGAAGAATTTTTTATTCTTCAAGAACTTTAATTGCTGTGGGAGGGGGAACTGGGATGGGTGTCGAGAGCACAGGCTGGTTTCTAGAGGGTACTGGATGACTTCAGGCCAGGATCTGCCAAGTGATCAGTAAAACATCAGGAACGCAGCAAAAATCTGCCTGGTATCTTTGCACAGGGTCTGTGCTAATCTTCTCTGTATTGTTTCCATTTTAGTATATGTCTGCTATAGCCAGCACTCTGGGGAATAATTTGAATGAGAATAATCACAGGACTTTTCAGAGGATAATAATAAAACTAGTCTCTGAAAAACTGGAGAAATTTCAAGTTCAGGGCTGGTAAAAAGAAGCCTTAGACAAGACAACCAATTTCCAGTTAAGATTCCAGAAAAGATAAATTCTAGGAGAAATAGTAAACCAGAAATACAACACAGTCACAAAATGGTAAAACAAACGTTGTCTCAAGTCAGATCACTAACTAACTGGACAAATTGACCTTCTTCTATTTATACTGCCTGACAGAAAGCAAAACTTTTCTAGAGACCCAATTTAGTTCTTAAATTTTTATATGTAATTTTTGGCATTAACACAAATTTATATCTGCAAGCCAGGAGAAAGGATAAAAGATGAATGGAAATAAGAAAGAGAACAAGAGATCACAGACAACATAGCCAAAAGTGAAACAGAGCCAAAGATGATCCAGGTATTGGAATTGTCAAATCAATGTTTTTGTAAGGCTTATTATCATATTAGTCTCTTGAGAAAATAAGATGATTAAGCCGAAATAGAGGTCAGTATTCACAAATAGAAGCATACTGCTCACACAAGTGGGAAGAAAAACATTAAAACATGTATAGCTAAATTACAGAAAGAGTGAGAGAATGGGGATTACATTTGAAGGTATAATGTCAAATGATTTTTGAAAATGACACCAATCATGAAGTCACTGATTCAAGATGTTCTAGGTCAACTGATCTTGTTTGGGAAGATTTCAGTTGTACATTTGTGTCCATACAGTATCTGCAACTATTTTTTATAGATATTGAATCCACATTTTGCATTGGTTTCAGTGTGTGGTAAGTGTGTTTCCAATTAGACAAAAACAGGAAGGAATTTGGAAAATTAATGAGAATTTAAAAATATATTGCTATAGGTATTGTGCATGGCATGCACTGTTTCAGGGAGGAGTGAAAGCAGAGGCTACTGGCTCATGTATAGGAGCTCCCCCATAGCTACAGTGTCATTTGTGGATTGAATTGCCCCTAGTCAAGAAGAAAAAAAGGCTGAGTACAGAACAAAAATTTTTTTGAAAGAGAGAAAGAGATTGACACAGAGAAATACTACATTCATGTAGTTTTTATTACAATATACTGTAAAAATTATGATGTTATTATTGTTTCCTTCCTTTCTCTCTTTCCTCTCTTTCTCTGGGATTGAACTCAGAACCTAGTTGGGTGCTCTATTACTGAGCTACAACCCCAACCGATTGTTTTTGTTAATCTCTTACTGTAATTAATTTATAATTAAGCTCTACCATGGGTATGTATGTGTAAGAAAAAACATAGTAAACATTGGGCTCAGCAGTCACACAGTGAGAATGTTAAATATATTCTGGTAAATGGGGTGGGCACAGGAGGGACTACTGTATTTCCCATTTAACATATAACATTTAAATGGTTACATAGAAAATATTACTGGTAGCGAATAGTTATTTACCTTCATTTATCAAACTTCTTTTCATAGATTAGCTCTTGTGATGTACCCACTAAACTCCATCAGGTTCTTTAAATACCCTTTTGTGACCATTATTCTACTCTTAAAATTGCTGACTCTTATTTACATAGAATAAAAGTTTATATCTCAAACTTGTCCCTTCCTCTCTGTCTGTAGCTGAAGCCTTACTCTCTCCTTAAGGCACTTCTACAGATGCCTTTCCCCTCTGTGCCTGTTAGTGAGCAGAAATATGGGAAAGCAGACTTTCATGTTGTTGACTGCTGCTCTGGATGAATTTCCATTCCTCATCTGTAAAAATCCCCATCTTTGAATATCACACCTTCACACTCTAGCTTTCAGTAGTGCTTTGGTAGGAATCATCAAAACTCATCAAACACATCAAAACTAATTTCCTGTTCATGATCATTGTCTCTTACAGTGCTCTCAAAATTCCTGGTTGTTTCTGTAGCCACTAGTTGACCATTTCCTGAATAGGTCTTTAACTTCATTGATCTCATTAGCCATCAGGTCTCCACCTTACATCACCCCTTCACACCTGAAGCACTATTCTTCTACAACTCCATTTCACCTCATTAGTTTGAATTTTATGTGTCTTTCTCTTTATTTGTGTGTACAATTTCATCCCTCTGTGTCCTTGAAAATTTTATACCCCACAAGAAATAAAACTAAAAATCAGTTCATGGGATGGCATCAAATTAATATGCAAAAACTGTTCTTGCAGTATCACCAGTGTTAACAGAATTCAATGTTCATTCTCAGTCCTTACACCTATTAACTTCCCTGCAGCATTTGCTACAGTCCTTCAGTCCCTCCTAGACAGAGATCTCTTATTGGTTTCTAGGACCCCTATACTTACTAATAGTCCTCCTATCTTTTTGACATCTCTTGTGAGAATATATTACCAGGTACTTCTAATATCCCAGACCACTTAATACTATAGGTCCAATATCACTCCCAAATCTAGACATATATCTGTCTACCTATTTGGCTTGTATTTTGTTTTTGATATCTTATACGTATCTCAAAATTTGTATGCCCAAAGCCAACATTATGATATAATGCCCTACCCTCATGTCTATTCCCTCTGCAGTCTTCATGATTTCAGTTCATTTGCAGTTCCATTCTCCTTTTACCTTAAACTAAAACACTGACTCTTGCTCAACACCCCTTTGGTCTCATGCCTACAACCAACACATCCCATATTCTGTCTTCACAATACATCTTTTATTTTTTTTTGGTACCGGGTATTGAACTCCAGGGCACTCGACCACTGAACCATGTCCCCAGCCCTATTTTGTATTTTATTTAGAGACTGAGTCTCACTGAGTTGCTTAGGACCTCACTGTTGCTGAGGCTGGCTTTGAACTCATAATCCTCCTGTCTCAGCCTTCTGAGCTGCTGGGATTACAGTTGTGCCCAGCCAGAACACATCTCAACTCTCAACATTTCTCACTTGCTTCACCATTATCACCTTTATCTAACACTGCTAGCCAGTAGAAGTGTCTTTGGTCTTAGAAATGTCCAATATCTGTGCTGCTATAGCATAGCCTGTAGCCACATATGTCTATTGAACTATGCTAATATTTCACTTGAAATATGTGAATGCCATTGAAAAGCTTAATTTTATCTTTAATTTAAACCAATTTAAATTGAAATACCCACATATGCCTACTGTCTACTGTATTGTACAAGGCAGCTCTATACTTCTGTGCTGGATAATCCTTAGTCCAGTCTAAAACTCATTCTACTGATATAGTTTACAGATAATAAAATCCATTCATTTCAAATGTTCATATTATTGATTAGAACTTTATTTAATGTTGAAAATATAGCCATAAATTAGTTTTAGAATATTTTCTTCCTACAATAAGATTCCCCATAATCCCTCAGAGTCACCGGCAATTCTTATCTCTTATGGGCCATGCTATATGGGCAATGACTAAACAGACTCTGTTTTACCCTGAGATTCCATGTCATATAATAAATGCTTTTCCCATGGGAACACCCTGCCTCTGTACCTATCAATAGTAGCTTAGCATAGCATGTTTGGGAACACAAAATGGCAATTTTTATACATTGTAAAATTGTTCTCTTTTTGGTTCCCATTTTTCTTGGACAATGAACCTTGTCAGAGAATGATTGTCTAGATGTTAGTAATCATTCTTTAACTTGTACTCAACTAGGGTCATTTTGACCCACTTCCCTTCTGCTTATGATTATGGAAAGTCCCATGGGAAATACCAAATGTACCCAGAATGAAAATATGATTATGGGCATTGCATCTGCTCAATTCAGCTTCTGTACCTTAGTTTGCTTGCAGCTACATCAACACAGAAGTGGTTTTTGCCTTTAAATACCTTGAAATGCTCAGGTGTGGGGCTGTTCCTTGCAGAGATAATTATGGGTCCTGCAGGGAGCAGTCCTCTGCAGGCTAAATAAAAACTCTCCAATTTGGACAGAATGGACTTGGTATGTTTTCTGAGCGGTCTGCCCCATGACAATCCCAGCCCTAAGAAACCACTGGTATATTATTGTATTTGTAAATTTGATTTTCTGATCATTTAATATAAAATGGAATTATAGCATACTGACTTGTGTTTAATTTTTTTCACTTTATATAACATTTTTGAGGTTGTTCTATGAGGTACCATATATCATCAGCTTATTCTTATTGTTAAATAATATTCCATTGTATGGATTTACCACATTTGTCTGTGCATTCCCAATTGATGTACATGTGTCATATCCACATTTTGGCTACAGCGAACAATGGTCCTACAAACATCAATGTAAAAGACTTTATGTGGACATAGTTTTTCATTCCTCTTTTGGTGAACACCTAGAATTGGAATTGCTGGGTTTATGTTGAACTTGTAGAAAAACGGAATGTTTCACAAAGTGTCTGCATTATTTTACATTCCCAACAGCAATAGATGAGGTTTCGCATTTTTCAATATGCTTATCAATGTTTGTTCTGTCTACTTTATTATAACCATCATAGTGACTATAAAGTGATTGCTTATTGTAGCATTGGTTTGCATTTCCCTATTGACAAATAATATTGAGTATCTTCCTGTGTCTTTACTAATCACCTACATATCTTTATCAATAAAATATCTGTTCATATCTTTGTTAATTTTTGACCATGCAGTGTGTTTTACTGTTATGTAAGAGATTTTTTTTTTTTTTTTGGTACTGGGGATTGAACTCAGGGACACTCGACCAGTGGGCCACATCCCCAGCCCTTTTTTGTATTTTATTTAGAGACAGGGTCTCACTGAGTTACTAAGTGCCTCACCATTGCTAAGGCTGGCTTTGAACTTACGATCCTCCTGCCTCAGCCTCCCAAGTGCTGGAATTACAGGTGTGCGCCACTGTGCCCCGCTAAGTAAGAGATTTTTATTAGATATGTTTTATAAATATTTTTTCACCAATATTGTTTTCTTGTTCATTTTTCATTTCACCTTCTTAATTAGGCTTTCCCTGATCACAATGGAACTAGCCATTTAGGACTGGGCAACATTTGCTCTTAAAATATTTTATCCATATTTCATATTGACATCTAATATAATAGATCTTAGTTTAATGGGTTTCTCTACTAAAAAGTTGATGAAAAAACAATTTTGTTTGTTTTCATTGATATAAACTTTCATTCTAGCCTGTCAATATAATTATTTGTAATTTGAATAAAAATATATTTTGAAAATCATATAAAATAAAAATCCTTAAGATAATCCTTATTCCCTTTTTTTGTTCTGAAATTCTAGCTATTGAGATTTGCAATAGAAAAATACATAATAATGTCAGAAATTTTAATCAGTATTATGCATTTAAAGAAAATGAAAATTTAAAGTAATACATAAGGACATGTTGTTTATCTGTGAAAGGACATCAGCAGTCCAAGTAATTTTATTATGCTTTTTCTTTTTAAACTGTCTGTCCATAAATAGATAAAAATTGATCAGTATTCAGTAATGTACACAACACCTATGACCTTTTGCCAACTTTGGAAAATTAGTATTATTGTCTTGTTCTTATCTTGCAGTTAGTTCTACAACTAAATCAATCTTGAGTTTGTTTTTAGCTTCCTGCCTACTTGGGTTTAGAACTAATCTATTAGAAGCTGTCTGAGGTTCTTTGCTGGATCTTAAAGTAATCTTATCCCTAATGTTTTCATACAGTAGCTATTTAATCTTCTTCATAGAATAGGCAGAATAACCTTATACTTTACTTTTCTAATAAAATGTTTTTTTGGTTAAGAATTTTAATTAAGAGAAGAATTGGGCTACAATTAAAGCACACCTGGAACATATCTATGATAGTTTAGCTTCTATAAAAATTATCCTTGAATTGCTAATTTTTATGTAATATAAATAAAAATGTATATATTTTAAAACAGGCCTTTAATAAAAAAATGAGAGAAATTGTTTCTATTTCTTATATTTAGAAATTGGAGAAAGTAAATGGAATTTTATTTTTTAAATTGAATTATTCTTATCTCTGATAAATGTGAGCAAGTCACTTAGACTTTTTGTGTATCCAGTCTGCACATATTATTAGGAAAACAAAATGAATAACATATACTTGGCATATTATAAATTTTAAAGTATCGAGCAAAAGCATATTACATATTTAAATTTGTGGGTGCAGTAAATCATGTATTTTTACATAATAAATAGAGAAAAATGTGTGCTGTGATAAGTATTTATGTACATCATGTTATAAAATTGGTGAAATGTTCAATAAATGTGAAGTTTTCTTAATGTATTAGAATTTTGTTTGTCCAGTATTATAAACAATGTAACATTATGGCTGTATATATTAAATGTATTTGAAATACAAATCACAAATCTTTATCAGTTTTGGAAAACTCTAGAAAAATACTTCCAGTTTTTTTTGTTTGTAGTTATTTATTTATTTGGAGGAAAGAATATTTATCACAATGTATTTCATATTCTTTGCATGCAATTTTCATAGGAAACATTGAAGACCAGAGGAATTTTCAGAATTTCAGAACATTTATTAGAAGAATTGAGACTAACCAATTAATACACATTTGCTTTTACAATTCACAACTTTAAATAGACATAAAATGATCAGTAAAGTTGCCTTAAGTTGCATGAAGATCACACAATTTTCTAGTGGTAGTGCTTGATATATTTAGTAGAGAAGAGAGAGGAGAGGGATGGAGGAGAGTTAAACAGAGAAAGAGACTTTATTAAGTTACATGATGTTACATGATGACACTGAAAATCATTAAAGAAAAGCAAAATTTTATAATAAATTCATGCTATTAACAAATTTTCTTTTTGCTATTTTCCTTTTACAGATTTTAAGATGCATGGAGATATGATGAAATTTACAAGTTTAACATTTAAATCTGTATAAATTTTAAAACTTCTCCCTTACACATTTCCAAGTCTAAAATGTAATGCCTTTAGATAGATACTTTGAATAACTTTTTTTTTTTTTTTTTTTTTTTTTTTTTGATACTGGGGATTGAACTCAGGGACACTCAACCACTGAGTCACATCCCCAGTCTCATTTTGTATTTTATTTAGAGACAGGGTCACACTGAGTTGCTTAGTGCCATGCTTTTTTTTTTTTTTTTTTTTTGTGGTACCGGGGATTGAACTCAGGGGCACTTGACCACTGGGTCACATCCCCAGAACTTTTTTGCATTTTATTTAGAGACAGGGTCTCACTGAGTTGCTAAGTGCTTCCCCATTGCTGAGGCTGGCTTTGAACTCGTGATCCTCCTGCCTCAGCCTCCCAAAGTGCTGGGATCTTTTGCAGAGGCTGGCCTTGAACTCGAAATCCTTCTGTTTTAACCTCGAAAGCTGATGGAATTACAGGCCTGCATCACCTGGCTTAATTTGAATAATTTAAGGTAGGCTACCAAAAAAATATTCAAATCTGTCAAGTAACCGGAAGAGGTGACTTCTCTCACCAAATCTCTTTACCTTTTTCTAACATTTGTAACTAGAATACTCCACAGTTCTTAAAAGGCAAACTAGCAATTCATTTGAATTAGTTTAAAATACCAGTATTTTCATAATACTTCAGGCAGGCAGAACACATTTTGACATAGATATGCAATTTTTTACCTTAAATTTAATCTGCTTACTAATTAATTTAAAAGTATCTTTCTAAACTACAATTGACAAAATTATGGTAGTAATCAACTAGTTACCTAAATCTGTTTTTCGTTCATTACACATTTTATGGATAAAGTGTATTGAATAACTGGTATTTCTTACAGTCAAAGTATGGTAAAGTGTTTTATCAATGATTTATTTAAAAACTGTGCAATAAATTAATTTTTGTAAAATTTAAAAGTGGATATTAATGTATTTTTTTTTCTAATTTAAATCATGTATTAAAATTTAATCTGGGGGCTAGGGTTGTAGCTCAGTGGTAGACTGCTCGCCTCACATGTGTAAGGCACTGGGTTCCATCCTCAGCACCATATAAAAATAAAATAAAGGTATTGTGTCCATCTATAACTAAAAAATATTTTTAAAAATTTAATCTGGGTCTTAAAAGAAGAAATTATAACTAACTAGAGAATACTACTATATGTTTCAATTAAGTATTATTCTATAAGTCTGCATTTTAAAAGCATAGAATGGTATTCTTTTCCTTTAAATAAATAAATAATGGTGCTGAGGATGGAACCCAGTGCCTTACACATGTGAGGTGAGCAGTCTACCACTGAGTTACAACACTAGCCCCCAGATTAAATTTTAATACATGATTTAAATTAGAAATTGAAATTCCTTTCCTTTAAATAATTCGGGTTTCCTGAAAAAAATCCTTTTGAAAATTAGCTTATGTGGTTTTTACTCAATACTACAGTATTTAATTAAAGCTGTTGACCAAGATTTCTCAATGAACCTCCCTACATATATGTGTATATATATGTACATATATAGTAATGTATATTCACTGTGATGTCAAAAGTACTTGCATAATTTTCTCTCTTGTGTATATCTGCTTTTCTTATAAATATAGTAACATATCTATTTTCTGCATTATCCAAAAAACATTTATATTAGAAAAATCTTCCAACATGCATATACATATATATACACAATGTATGTATGTATATATACACAATGCATCTAGCTTGTATGATAAAACCTCTATCCTAATTCCTATAAATCACACGATTAATGAATTACACAATTCATTCTGATTATTTTTCAAAGGAATTTGTTTAATATCTACTAAAATAACATTATGCTAATATTAAGCATTTAAGAAAACATTTAAAATAATAAATTAAGAGAATTATTTAAGAGAATAATAAATTCTTAAGAGAATTTATTTAAAAATATTAAGATAAAGAATTTATCTAAACATATTCAGTTCTATTAAAATGGATAGTTCCCTATAATTATGAATCTACGTTCAAAGTAGAAAGTGATGTTATTTATAAAAAGACAACAATATCTGTTAATAAAGTTTATTTCCAGTGAAAATGATTTGAGATCATCCTTAGAGGGCAGCACTTAACTATGGAAAGATGTGTCTCAGGTCTAAGCAGAAGTTTGAGCAATATTATAATGATTGTATCTGTTAATCAAAAGTTGATAGTCTATTAAAATATCACTTCACAATTCCAATATCAAGAAGTAACAGCATTGGATAATGACCTAAATTTATAATCCAGTTGAGAGATACACTTCATTTTACACCACCAGCTGCTAAATGCCTGTTATCTTTTTCAGTCAATGTTGAAGTTACATGGAATACATTAGTCTTACTCTGTGGTAAAACAGAGCAACAATAATCCAGGCTTTAACAGCTATGTTTTATAAAAAGAAAAGATAAAGAATGAATTTTCCAAACTAAATTGTAATAATATATAACAAAAATAAAAAGACACAAATAGAGAAGTAAAATAAACGAGCTGATGTCATTTAAAAAAAAAATTAAACGAGAATAGGGCTTTAGCTAGGCGTGGTGGCACATGCCTGTAATCCCAGCACTTGGGAGGCTGAGGCTGGAGGATCACGTGTTCAAAGCCAGCCTCAGCAATGGTGAGGCACTTAGCAACTCAGTGAGACCCTGTCTCTAATAAAATACAAAAAAGGGCTGGGGATATGGCCCAGTGGTCGAATGCCCCTGAGTTCAATCCCTGGTACCAAAAAAAAAAAAAAAAAAAAAAAAAAAAAAAAAAAAAAAAAAAAAAAAAAAAGAATAGGTCAGAGAGTATTTTATTCTATATATATTGCCTTAAAAATATAAAACTTGGGGCCCAGAGTAGCAGCTCCCGGCTGCTGCATGCAGGGCCAGACCTGGGGAAGGGCTTCCTCCATTATCGGGAAGAGTGCGACCTGCCCATTTGCGACCAGAGCAAGAGGTAGACTCCCGCCCGCTGGAAGGAGAGACCCAGCCACCAGTTTGCCTGGTCTTCGGGGCCCAGAACAGCATCTCCCGGCTGCTGCACGCAGGGCCAGACCTGGTGAAGTGCTTCCTCCACTCCCTGGGGGAGTGCGACCTGCCCAGCTGCAACCAGAGCAAGAGGTAGGCACCTGCCCGCTGGAAGGAGAGAACCCTCCGCCAGTTTGCCTGGCCTCCAAGGCCCATAGTAGCATCTCCCTACTGCTGTAAGCAGGGCCCAGCCTGAGGATAAGTCCCTTCCACTATTCCACTGTGCCACTCTGCAACGGACCAAAGGTGCAGCCTTGACTCCACTAACAGGGTTGCTGACTGTACATGATCTGGGTCAGGTGGCTTAAACTGGAAGGGAAAAAAGAAGGGCTTCCAAGGGTCCATTTTGTTTGAGACTTGTTCTTGGGTTCAACGTTTTTGTTTTTATTTGCTTGTTTGTTTGTTTTGTTGTTTCTTGGGAGTTTTTTTGTTTGTTTTTGTTTTGATTGACAGTGTATTTGTGTGCTTCTGCTCCTCTTTTCTTTCTTTTCTTCCTCCTCACTTTTATATTTTTTCTTCTTCCTTCATCTTCCCTATTTACACCCTGCCATTGCATTCTCAACAGAGGCAAAAACAAGTTATACGCACAAATTGAGATTTCTAGAACATGTACAATTGAAATATATAGCAAAGTGGTGTTATATATGGTTTATTCTCTAATTTCTAGACTTATTCTCTCTCTCCTCTCTCTTACACTAATTACTACTCCTTGGTTATTTTTTTTCTCTTCTTTTTTTTTTTTTTTCTTTTCCATCTTTCTTTATTTCTCTTCTCAACCGCAGCATAAGTTAGGTTTATATGTAAATCGGTCTTTCCATCTATTCATTCACTCCATTCTCTTTCCTCTCTCGTCGGCTGATACTAAACCACTTCCATAGAACTCTCTTTTCATACTTTCTAAGAAAGAACAAATCAATACACTCACTTCCTTCTTCCTAAACATATTACCTCTCTGTCCATTACTTGAAACTTTAAAACCCCATCAGAAGCATACAGAGTAAATTGGAAACAACATCTGGGTTAACTAAATCTGTACATTGTGATCAAACTGGGATTCTCTGAATAGAAAGTGTTTGATTTTAAAGTGTAAAGGAAATATAAGGGGATCTGATAGCATTGTACTACAGGAGCAACATAAGGTTTTAAGGTAAAATCAAAGTAGACAAGGTCCCACAGTGCAGGTAGAATAGACGCACAAGCAATATGAAGAAACAAGGGAAGAAAGTGACACAAACAAATCAATATACCTCCTCAGTAGATTCCATACCATGCACAGTTGGTGCAATGCCAGAGATGGAATTCAGAAATTACATATTCCAAATGTTAGCAGAACTTAAGAATGAACTCAAAAATGAGATGAGGGAGCAAATACAGGAGGTGAAAGATCATTTTGACAAAGAACTCCATAAACAAATACAGGAAGTAAAAGATTACTTCAATAGGGAGATAGAAGCTCTTAAGAGAAACCAAACAGAAATTCCAGAAATGAAAGAAGCAATAAATCAAAATAAAAGCTCAATCGAAAGTATCACCAACAGAGTAGATCACTTGGAAGAAAGAACCTCAGACAATGAAGACAAAATATATATCCTAGAGAAAAATCTAGATTACACAGCAAAAATGGTAAGAAACCAAGAACAGAACATTCAAGAATTATGGGACAACATAAAAAGACCAAACATAAGAGTGATTGGGGTAGAGGAGGGGGCAGAGTTTCAAGCCAAAGGAATGAGTAATTTATTTAATGAAATAATCACAGAAAATTTTCCAAACTTGAGGAATGAAGGGGAAAACCAAGTTCAAGAGGCCTACCGAACACCAAACATACAAAATCACAACAGATCCACACCAAGACACATTATAATGAAAATGCCTAATATACTGAGCAAGGAGAGAATATTAAAAGCCACAAGAGAAAGGAAGCAGATTACATATAGGGGGAAACCAATCAGACTTTGTTCAGATTTTTCTACCCAGACCTTAAAAGCAAGAAGATCCTGGAATAGCATATTTCAAGCTCTGAAGGAAAAGGGATGTCAACCAAGAATCTTATATCCAGCAAAATTGAGCTTTAGATTTGAAGATGAAATAAAAACCTTCCACGACAAGCAAAAGTTAAAAGATTTCACATCTCGAAAGCCAGCACTTCTGAACATCCTGGGCAAAATTTTCCATGAAGAAGAAGAGGAAAATAACAATGAAAATCAACAAAGGGAGATATTAAACTAAGGGAAATACCAACCAGAAGAGAAACCAAATCAAGCTAAAGATCATCATACAAATAAAAATGGATGGGAATAAAAATCACATCTCAATAATAACCCTGAATGTTAACGGCCTAAACTCGCCATTCAAAAGACACAGATTATCTGAATGGATTAAAAGAAATGACCCAACAATCTGCTGTCTCCAAGAAACACACCTCATAGAAAAAGACATCAATAGACTGAAGGTAAAAGGCTGGGAAAAGTCTTATCACTCACATGGCCTGCGGAAGCAAGCAGGGGTTTCCATTCTCATTTCAAATAAGGTAGACTTCAAGCCAAAGTTAATCAAAAGGGACAAAGATGGATATTTCTTACTACTTAAGGGAACCATTCATCAAGAGGATATAACAATCATAAATCTATATGCCCCAAATAATGGAGCACCTACATTCATCAAACAAACGCTTCTCAAGTTCAAGAGTAAAATTGACCACAACACAGTTATTCTAGGGGATTTCAACACACCTCTCTCACCAATGGATAGATCATCCAAACAAAAACTAAACAAAGAAACCTTAGGCCTCCTTAAAACAATTAATAACTTAGATCTAACGGACATATATAGAATATTTCATCCCTCAGTAAATGAATACACTTTTTTCTCAGCAGCACATGGCTCCTTCTCCAAAATAGATCATATACTATGTCACAAGGCAAATCTCAGCAAATATAAAAAAATAGAAATACTACCCTGCATGCTATCAGACCATAAAGGGATGAAATTGGAAATCAACGACAAAACAAGGAATAAGAAAAACTACTCCAACAACTGGAAGCTAAGCAACATGCTACTGAATGAACAAGGGGTTGAAGAAGACATCAAAGAGGAGATTAAAAAATTCCTAGAGGTAAATGAGAACACAGATACATCATATAGAAATCTCTGGGACACTATGAAGGCAGTAATAAGAGGAAAATTCATTGCACTGAGTTCATTCTTTAAAAGGAAGAAAAACCAACAAATAAACGACTTAACATCACACCTCCAAGCACTAGAAAAAGAAGAACAGATCAACACCAAGAGCAGCAGAAGACAGGAAATAATTAAAATCAGAGCAGAAATTAATGAAATTGAGACTAAGGAAACAATTCAAAGAATTGACAAAACTAAAAGTTGGTTCTTTGAAAAAATAAACAAAATTGACAGACCCTTAGCAATGCTAACGAAAAGAAGAAGAGAAAAAACTCAAATCACTAACATTTGTGATGAAAAAGGGAATATCACAACAAACACCTCGGATATACAGAAGATAATTAGAAATTACTTTGAAAACTTGTACTCTAATAAAACAGAAAATGCTGAATGCATTGACAGATTTCTAGAGTCATATGATTTGCCTAAACTGGATCTGGAGGCTATCCACAATTTAAACAGATCGATTACAAGCAAAGAAATAGAAGATGTCATCAAAAAGCTACCAACAAGGAAAAGTCCAGGACCTGATGGGTTTACAGCAGAGTTCTACAAGACTTTCAAAGAAGAACTAATACCAATGCTCTTCAAACTATTTCAAGAAATAGAAAAAGAGGGAGCTCTTCCAGACTCTTTTTATGAGGCCAATATTACATTAATTCCAAAGCCAGGCAAAGACACATCCAAAAAAGAAAACTTTAGGCCAATATCCTTAATGAACATAGATGCAAAAATCCTCAACAAAATTCTGGCAAATCGGATACAAAAACATATCAAAAAGATAGTGCACCATGATCAAGTGGGGTTTATTCCAGGGATGCAAGGCTGGTTCAACATTCGGAAATCAATAAACATAATACATCACATCAATAGACTTAAAGATAAAAATCATATGATTATCTCAATAGATGCAGAAAAAGCATTTGACAAAATACAGCACCCCTTTATGTTCAAAACACTGGAAAAACTAGGAATATCAGGGACATATCTCAACATTATAAAAGCTATTTATGCAAGGCCCAGAGCTAACATTATCTTAAATGGAGAAAAATTGAAAGCATTCCCTCTAAAAACTGGAACAAGACAGGGATGCCCCCTCTCACCACTGCTATTTAACATAGTACTGGAAACTCTGGCAAGAGCAATTAGACAGACAAAAGAAATTAAAGGGATCAAGATAGGAAAAGAAGAGCTCAAATTAGCACTATTTGCTGATGACATGATAATCTACCTAGAAGACCCAAAAAACTCTACCAGAAAACTTTTACAACTAGTAAATGAATTTGGCAAAGTAGCAGGATACAAAATCAATACCCATAAGTCAAAGGCATTTTTGTACATCAGTGACAAAGCCTCTGAAAGGGAAATGATGAAAACTACGCCATTTACAATAGCATCAAAAAAAATAAAATACCTGGGAATCAACTTAACGAAAGAGGTGAAAGAGCTCTATAAGGAAAATTATAGAACACTAAAGAAAGAAATCATAGAAGAACTCAGAAGATGGAAAGACCTACCTTGCTCTTGGATAGGTAGAATCAATATTGTCAAAATGTCCATACTACCAAAAACATTATACAGATTTAATGCAATTCCAATCAAAATCCCAATGTCATTCTTCAAAGAAATAGAAAAAGCAGTCATGAAATTCATCTGGAGAAATAAGAGACCCAGAATAGCCAAAGCAATTTTGAGCAAGAAAAGTGAAGCAGGTGGCATCACCATACCGGACTTTAAATTATACTATAGAGCAATAGTAACAAAAACAGCATGGTATAGGCACCAAAACAGACTGGTGGACCAATGGTACAGAATTGAGGACACAGAGACTAATGCATATAATTTCAGCTATCTTATATTAGACAAAGGTGCCAAAAATGTACAGTGGAGAAAGGATAGCCTCTTCAACAAATGGTGCTGGGAAAACTGGAAATCCATATGCAACAAAATGAAATTAAACCCTTGTCTCTCACCATGCACAAAATTCAATTCAAAGTGGATCAAGGACCTAGGAATTAGACCAGAGACAATACGCCTAATAGAAGAAAAAGTAAGCTCCAATTTCCAACATGTCGGATTAGGCCCCAAGTTCCTTAATAAGAATCCTGTAGCACAAGAACTATTACCAAGAATTAATGAATGGGATAGATTTAAACTGAAAAGCTTCTTCTCAGCAAAAGAAACAATCAGTGAGGTGAATAGAGAGCCAACTAATTGGGAACAAATATTTAATACATGCACATCAGATAGAGCACTAATTTCTAGAATGTATATAGAACTAAAAAAACTTAACACCAAAAAAGCAAATAACCCAATCAATAAATGGGCTAAGGAATTGAAAAGACACTTCTCAGAAGAAGATACACGATTAATCAACAAATACATGAAAAAATGCTCAACATCACTGGCAATTAGAGAAATGCAAATCAAAACTACTCTAAGATTTCATTTCACTCCAGTCAGAATGGCAGCTATCAAGAACACAAACAACAATAAATGTTGGAGAGGATGTGGGGAAAAAGGCACACTCATACATTGCTGGTGGGACTGCAAAATGGTGCAACCGCTATGGAAAGCAGTATGGAGATTTCTTGGGAAAATGGGAATGGAACCACCCTATGACCCAGCCATCCCACTCCTGGGTCTATTCCCAAAAGACTTAAAAACAGCATATTACAGTGACACAGCCACTTCAATGTTTATAGCAGCACAATTCACAATAGCTAGGTTATGGAACCAACCTAGATGCCCCTCAGTAGATGAGTGGATAAAGAAAATATGGTATATATACAAAATGGAATTTTACTCAGCAATAAGAGAGAATAAAATAATGGCATTTGCAGGTAAATGGATGAAGTTGGAGAATATAATGCTAAGTGAAATTAGTCAATCTCAAAAATCCAAGTACCGAATGTTTTCTCTGATATAAGGAGGCTGGTTCACAGAGTTGTTGGAAGGGGGTACATAGGATCAGAGGAACACTAGAATGGTCAACGGAAAGGGAGGGGAGGGAGGGAGTAAGGGGGGGGTTGGAAAAAAATTGGTGGTTGAATGAGATGGATATCATTATCCTAAATGCATGATTCAAGATCTGAATGGTACTTATATACTTTGTATACAAGCAGTTGTATGTAAAAAGATACTATACTTGTGCATGATGAATAAGTAAATAAATAATAAAAAAATTAAAAAAAATTTTTTTTTGATAGTTTATCATGCTAACCTAAATTTGATGAACTTTTAAAAACGGTGGTGGCAAGTGAGAACCATTAGAAAATATTATACTGAGCAAATTTTATCTTCAATTTTTCTAATGTAGAACCTAATGCACAATTGATACTCATAAACATTTTTTATGTTGAATGAATGCTTTCTAAACTTAACTATTTTCTAGCCTAATGGTCTGACATACAAATATTTGTCCCAAGCTGTCAGTATAATTTTGGTTGGGGCAGAGATAAACGTATGTATAGTTGCCGTACTAAAACTTAAATATTATAAGGTTTCTTTTTCCTATACGGATGGTGTTTTTATACTCTAACAATTTGTATGGGTCAGCACAGATGGCCATTATACATTTATTCATATATGAAACTTTCATTATATCTATAATCTGTGCTAAGAAGTACTGTTTAATTGAAGAATAAGACATGGTGTTTTTTCCACCAAAAGTTCATAGTCCTTTGGCTGAGAGAGACTCAGAAACTAAAGGTATTAATAAATTGTAAAAAGTGCTACCTTCAAGGCAGAAGGAAATGAGCATATGCCTGATATGCCCAGGGAACCAAGGGAAGCCATCAAAGACTTGAATGGTATGAATATACTTTGTATACAAACTGTTTTGTGTAAAAAGATGCTCTAGATGTGCAGTATGAATTGTAACACACACTACTACTATAAATAAATAAATAAATAAATAAATAAATAAATAAATAAATAAAAAAAAAAAGAAAATAAATTCCTTACATATGAATATACAAATTCAATAGCAGTTTGGCCTTCATGTACAGTTAGCCCTCCATATCCATGGATGTGACCATGCACAGATTGAATATAAAATAAAATTCTGCTTGTACTGAAAAAAAAAATATAAAACTTGAAATTTTGTTTGAAAAATTTATTGTTAAACATTTTGAATAGTCCATCAATCATACTAATGAAACAATTGTTCCATCATTCCATAATTTTGTGTTGAAAAATTCTATATCTTCACCCAGTTACTATTTTTGGAAATCTTTGATAAAACTATTTTTTAAATCTTTTTATAGCCAGTGGCAATCTTTTTGTAGAGTAAAGCTTTGCAAACTGTTAAGGTATTTCAGAAATTGTATGACCTAGACTATAATAATTTTATGCTTATTAGTGGAGAGTATTTTATTGCTGGTTTCTCTGAAAATGAATGACTTACAAATATAATTAATAAACATGAGTGGATTATCAAAACCACCAATGGAAAATTAAAACCACCACACAAAGCAAGTCCTTTAGCTATTACTCATTCATCAAATATTTATTGCGCATCTGCTTGTGCTAAGCATTTGTATATAGTAGGCCTACACTGGTGCGCCAAACTACACAATTTGAGGCTTTGTGCTCATGGAGCATAAATTAAAGTCTCATTATTTCTACCTTGAGACAGGATGTGTGTATATGTGGATGGCAATGACAAAGACATACAAAGAGGCAGCTGATCTGGAATGTTATAGCCCAATCAAATAAAATATTAATATTTCTTTAGACCCACTTAAACCATTATACTCACACAATCTCCTCCAATCTTTGTTTTACTTTGGGATAGTGGAATAAAAGTTTTCTGTAACAGTTTATACCCCATGATTTCCCATAAAACCACCTAAAAGAATTTAGTATTTTAAAACCTGGGTGAATTAAAAAGCTATAAAAAGGTCTGCATGATCTTAAACTCAAATCTGATTATAAACCAAACCCTTGTCTGGGAGCTACAGAGAGGTGGCCCAGGTGGGCTGGAGCTTGGGCAGCAAGCATGGGCCATGGCCACAGGGAGCCAGCCATGCTAGTGTGGGCCTGAGGCACAGCAAACCAGGAACAAGGGAAACCAGGGCATGCTGACCTGTCTTGCAGAGGTAGCCCAGCCTGGTGCAGCTGCCGCAGCAACCCAGAATCCCCAATCATCTACCGTCCATCAACCTCAACCTTCTGGGAAGCTGGGATTGCAGGTGAGCTTTGGGAGAAAATGGAAGTAAGGCAGACCCAAATGCAAGTTCAGACTCAATGGTTACCCAATAGCATTAGTACCTTCCAAACCCTGATTAGCATAAGTTTGGACCAATAGCCTTGGCCCAAGTGCTGTATAAACTTCTAGACTAGTAAACTCAGGTAACCCCTGTGAGGCTTCTCTCTTGCCCTTGTGAGAATTGGTTTCTGTTATTCACACTTGAATAAATCCTATCTTCACATGTGAATAAATCCTACTCCTTTCACTATGGCTTTCCTTTGTCCAGTGAATTTCATTCTTAGGATTTGTGACCTAAAAGAGTATTTCCCATAAAAGGAAAGTCATGTGTGAAGGAGGTACTACTTAGAATATAAAAGCGAGGAGCTTTTTTTTTTTTTCTTCATTTGTCTCTGATACATTTTTTCTAGCAACTATTTCACTGTTTGACATAAGAAAACTAGAAGAGAATATGCTAATTTCTGAAGAAGAAAGATGGACATTAATCTTTAGGACAGAAGCCTATTTTTTTTGAGGGGTGAAGGTAAAATGAATCAGAAAAAGTTGAAGGTTAAGGAAAACAGCCAGTGAGCTAGGTACATCCTTTCATTTATATAACCAAAAAAGACATTTTTAAAAATTAAATACAAAGAGGCACAAAAACCCCTAAAAAGCCTTCAACTGATTAGCTTGAATATTCACTGTTAGCATCATTTAAGAGTTTGCAATGCTCATCAGGGAAATCTTGGTAGTCATTCTATGTCTTCTAATCGTTCATGTAACTTTTGTCCTACAAATATTCAAATGACAAAGAAACTTCTCTAGACTCTACCCTCATTTAAATCACTTATTTCCTAGCTACCTTGCACTCATTTAAAAATAACTCTTATTCTAATGACTGGAGAAATCTCTCTCTTTTCCTTAAATCCTCCATCTGGTTCTGAAATATCCAAGTTGGTAAGGAAGGTGTTTTGGCCTAGTTACCAAATAGTGTTATCAATATTCATTAGAACAATCACTACTTATTTTCTTCATAATTAGGGAAGAAATATTGGAAGGTTGCATGAATAATTAAAAATAAGTAAATACAATATTGGAAGGTTCTATGAATAAGTAAAAAAATTGATAAGGAGGAGGTTGTAGGCACAGGTACACTCATGAGACATGAATACATGCTGTCAGTAGTAGTGCTTTCAGCCCACACTAAATGGATGTTTATTTGTTCTCAAATATTTGGTTGCTTTTACTGGAATATTTGAGTAATTTTATCTGTGAAAAGCAGGGTAATTTAGTGGAGACTATCTGAAACGATACCTAATTATACTCCTGTTCAGCTTGAATGTTAAAATGTCATAGTCAGTTCTTAAGACTAAAAGAAAATTGAGAGCATCATTACCATTTTGAAATAAGACCAGGACATAGATTTATAGTGGAAAAGAAAACCATTAAGTAGATGAGATCAATAGATGTCAAGCACATGAGGGATTCTTGTGACACCTTAAGAAAAGAAGTGACTTTTAGCTATAGACATAAGGATTAATAAATGTAATCTAAAGGGCTTCCAATTTAATTGACAAAGGAAATCTAAAAGCCTGAGATGAGATTAAATTAGATCTTGAATTGCAAAATGCCATATACTATCTTAAAAAATGTTTTATTTATAAATATGTCCTTGATTAAACTGAAATTGAATATATCTCTTAAAACACAATTTTTAAATTATTTATTTAAAATTATTCAATTATTTATTTCCTATTTTATGTCAGAAAGCAATCATATGTTCAATTTTTAACTACATACAAGTTTATATCACATATCCTCTTAATTACATTAATTTTTAAATATTAGTTTATCTTTACCTTATTTTGATTCTTATTTAAATTATTTACATCAGCCCTTTAACTTTTTTTTTGTACCGGGAATTGAACTCAGGGCTATTCAATCATGGAGCCACATCCCCAGCCCTATTTTGTATTTTATTTAGAGACAGGGTCTTACTGAGTTGCTTAGCTCCTTGCCATTGCTGAGGCTAGCTTTGAACTAGCAACCCTCCTGCCTTAGCCTCCCAAGCCACTGGGATTACAGGTGTGCACCACTGCCCCTAGCTACATCAGCCCTTTAACCACTGACTTTGTTATTACTTTCTAGTCTGATACATTCAAAGATAACTTAAAAATTAATAAAAGCTATTGAAAATTAACTAATATACCCACACACTCTAAGCTCCAGTTTCCTAATTATTAAAATGAGGGTAGTAAAGTTCTTCTGGCCCTAAAATTGTCTGAGTTTTTGAAGTGTACTTTCTTTTAGTGATTATTAATTTGCATAAGTACATTTTCAGAATAAATTAGATTATTTTCTGATCTAACTCAACAAACATTGAATATTATACCTGAGCAGTCATAAAAAATTTAAACATGCTACCTGCATGGAACAGAATGTCAGTTTATCTTTTCCATAATAATAAAAAATAGTTAAATAAAAAAATGACATTTTTGCAAAGTACACTAATATAGAGAAGTATATTCTCAAAGGTTGGCATGTTAAAATGAAAAGAGTGGTATATAAATAATTTAATAATGCACTATATCAATTTTACTTTAAGATTTCAGTTATAGGAGAGAGAAGATGGCAGGTTAGAGGAAAGGTGCACTTTCCAGCAGTTACTCAGCACCAGACCTAAGAATTGGGAAGACTGCTCCTCAGTGAGGTGAGTAACTAAAAGAACTCACTGAAACGTAATACTGGACAGTAAAAGAAACCATAAAGACACAGAAAGTGAGAAACCTAAAATATAAGAAGTAATGTTAGAGACACACCAACTTGGCTGCCTGTGGTGGCTGCTGAGGGCAGTGGGGAGCACAGGCAGAGGAGAAACAACCACAGGAGGTAAATAAAAAACTTGTTCTGGAAGAAGCTTTAGAATACAGAGGGAGGCTGATCTTTATGAACCCACATGTTATGGTTTGGATGTGAGGTGTCTCCCTAAAGCTCACCTGTGGGACCACGCAAGAAGGTTGGGAGGAGAAATGATTGAGTTGTAAGAGTCTTAACCCAATCAGTGAATCGATCCCTTGATAGGGATTAAGTGAGTGGTAACTGAAGTGGTAGGGTGTGGCTGCAGGAGGTGGGAATTGGGGTGTGGCTTTGGGGTGTATATTTGTAACTGGCAAGTGGAGACCTCTCGCTCCCTGGTTCCAGATCAACATGTGAGCTGCTTTCCTCTGCCACGCTCTTCCTCCATGATGTCCTGCCTCATATCAAGCCTGAGGAATGGAGCCAGCCTTTTATGGACTAAGACCTCTGAAACTGTGAGCCCTTAAATAAGCTTTTCCTCCACTACAGTTGTGCTAGTTGGGTCCTTCAGTCACAAGTAGCAAAAAAGCTGACTAAAACACCAGAGTTGGTGGTTGAAGTGTTGAGTGAGAACCAACACGAATCCTTTGGCCAGTGGGGAAATAGTTTGGTGGGAAGTGGTCACCAGCCCAGGGTCCATTTGTTAAGTGCTGAGCATTGGCAAGCAGAGACAGGAGATTGGGAGCTCACAAAGGAAGTTGCCAGCAAATCCAGATGTCACCTGTTATGACCCCCAAAGCATACCCAAACTAAAGTAAATGAAATAGGAGTAATGAAAATTGCTCCTGAAGCATAGGAACTCTAGATATCAAGGAGACAGAGCTCCTTTGTCACTGGCATCCTATAAGAGTTATTGGGAAGAGGCCAATAATGGCCACAAAGGAGTGTATGACACCAGGACTGATACCAAGTAATTCAAGTTAATGGCAGTGAATTTGAAGCCAATCAAGGTTTAGTCTCTATATATTCACCAAAGATCCAAAGGTCAGCCAAAACTAACCCCCAATTAATGGAACTTCCAATTTAGAACTCTGTACCACCCCTTGTTGGGGACTTAACACATCGGCCAAAGGGTAGAGAACTCTGCAACTCTTTGGCTGCTTTCCACGCCCTGTTATGGACCTGACCTAACCTGGAGGCGTTCCCCTGACCTATGGTGGGAATGAAACTACCCTAAGGATAGGGTAGGGGCTCCGCCAATACGATTTGCCCATGCTCCTTATGTGTCCCTGTATTCTTTCTGTTGATTTGCCCATGTCCTCTATAAACGCTGTCCACCTTCTTCAATAAAGGAGTTCCAGCGCTAACCTGACCAGACTCCCTGGTATTTCCTGGGTCTTCTGCAGACAGGGGTGGGGGGTTGAGGGGGGGTGGGGGAGGGATTGCCAGCGACCTTTCACCTTTCCCAATCTCGCCTTATCGCTGAGGCGAGCTCTTCCAGCCTCTCTGCTGGACAGAGAAGGTTAGTCCTGGGTCAAGGGAGAGCTACAAACCTCAGTCCCTGTTTTAAGTTCCCGACAACCTCTGTTACAGAAAAACATAATTTGTCAGTATTCTGCTGTCTAGTCCACCCTATACTTGGAGATGGGAAGCTCTGAGCTGCTACAACCTGCTTTGGCTCTTAGCCACAACTTTGGCTCTTAGCTAGGCTAGAAATGCAAAGATGTTACATTTAACAATCCCTGGCTCTTGATCCAAGGGTTGCAGATGCCCAAAATAAATATTAAGAATGAAAACCCATCCCTGCTAACAGTTTTTAACCACCTCAGCAGAAACAAGTCATGTATTTCTCATTTCACATCCACCCCACATATTTCCCCCCATTTTATGTTTTTTTAAATAACATTTTTAATTTTTTCAAATATAATTATATTTATTTATTTTTGACTTTTTTTCATTCTGCAAGATTTTGTGTATGGGTTGTATGTGTGTGTTAGAGTTTTTCTTGCATGAGTAGGTTTGAGAAAGTATATATCCATATAAATTTCACTTTCATTTTAATTGCCTTCTTCTGCACCTGTTTATTGTTCATCTTGTTTTGATTTGGGGGCATAATTATATGTGGCTTTGATTTGTTTAGATCTTACATTTGCTTGTTTATTCATACCTTGGTTTTTGTCCTTTTATTGCTCCTTCTTCAATCTCTTCTCATTGATAGCCAAATTTTCCTTTTACTCTTCCTCTTTTTCTTTCTCATTGCTTTTAAAACATTGATATGGCTGTATCTCTCTAGTATGCTGACTTTAGATCTTTTGTATGTATACCAACGAGTGGGATAGCTGGGTTATATGGT